>BSBN01001501.1:734467-1468935 GCA_027924645.1 Cunninghamia lanceolata
GACACTTGGTTTCAAGCATGATAGGACCCAGTTGTATAGGCAAGTGAATAACACCTTCTGAACGGTGTTCTGCATCATCATACCCCTTGATTGTAATACTATGATCAGTGTTGACGTGATCCTCAGAGTATCCCAATTGCTTTAGTAACTTTAAAGAACATATGTTGAGACCAGCACTACCATCTATGAGTATACGTTTGATTTTGTGTTTATGGATGAGAACTTCAATATGCAGGGCATCATTGTGACATGGATCATGGGAGGGGAGGTCTTTCTCAGAGAAGACCACATTGTAGGGTGAAGCAATGTTACCTACTATAGCTTGGAAATCCGCAACCGCTATGTTGTTAGGAACGGAAGACTCTTGGAGGGCTTTTTCTAGCACCACTCTATGTGTAGGTGATGACCGTAGAAGGTCCAAAATAGAGATCTATGCTGGTGTTCTTCCTAGATGTTCAACAAGATTATAATCAGATTGAATCGGAAGCCTAGGTGTAGGACCACGAATGGTGACATGACCACAATGAGTAGTAACATCACAATCCATAGATTTGCCTTTGATTGTGAGGGTAGACACTCGACTCTCTTCAAAACGACCGACAATGGAATCAAAGGATGTGGAAGCATGATTGATACCTTTACCTCTATCCTGAGGAGGAGGCAGACCATGATGAGGGAATGGTTCCTTGTACATGTCGAGATCTTTGTTCGTGTGTTGAACTGGTGATTCATTCTCAAAAGTGATTTGATTACCATCGATGAGGTTTTGGATGAGGTGTTTGAGTTTCATGCAAGATGCGGTTCGATGCCCTTTGCTCCTATGGAACTCACAATATTCATTGTCTCTGTAACGTGCAGTTTTGTAAACAAGCTCGCCATATGGGGGAGCATCAGGTAAGGTGATGAGCGCTTTCTGCAAAGCTTGCTGTAAGACTGATTCGATGGGCACTCCCAAGGGAGTGAACTGACGTCGCGGAGGGTAATCTTGTTGAGGCCGCTCTTGTTGTCGTTGCTGTTGGTTTTGATAAGGATGCCTTTGTTGCTGCTGTTGTTGAGGTGGAGCTTGACTTGGTTTGGAGAGCTACAGCAGTGTTTGCAACGTTTGGACATGTTTAGTATCGACCACCCCATCGTTGACCACGTTTTTATTTTTGTTCCAATATTTGGGTTTATCGTTCGATTGTTGATGAGGAGCGTTGTCTTTCGTTTCTTTGAAGATTTTGACCACACCCTTAGCAATGAGGGCCTTCTCAATATTGATTCCCTTGTATGTGATTTTGTCGAAGGTTGTAGCACTAAGAATTTGCAAATGGAAACCTAACTCTTGGTTGAGGTTCTGCACAAATATGCTAACAAGTTGTTTCTCTGGAATCTTGAAAGGGAATTTGCTAGCCATTTGTCACCATCATTGAAGGAAAGAAAGGAATGTTTCACCATTTTTCTGTTTATTGTTGCATAGATCAGTCATGGAAATCTCATGCTCTGCGTTGTAAGAAAAATGGGTGGCAAACTTCTCTGCTAGCTCATTGAAAGACTTGATACCCGTGGGTAAGTGTGAGAACCATTCTATTGCTTGACCTCCAAGACTGCGAGGAAAGAGAACATAAGATATGTGTCGTTATGTGAGACCTAGAAGTAAGCAAGATAGAATTCCCTAAGATGGTCTTTTGGGTCACCTTTTCCTTTGTATTTATCGAACTTGGGAATAGTGAAATTTTGAGGAAAAGGGATCATTGGTAAAGACCGATCAAAAGGATAAGGACACACTTCCTCTAAAGAGAAGGTCTTTTTGGTGTGGCCAAACGTAAGATCAGATAGCTGCTGCTGAAGTTCTGTGATCTTTAGCTCCATAGTCATGGGAGGGGTTGGTAACATCGCCTGTTGTCCAAAAAGTGGTTGGTGTTGCCCATACGGAAGATTATAATGTAAGCCATGCACACTGGTATTATAATGGGCGTAAGATTGATTGGGATCATACGGGTTGTATGTTTGGTTCAGATTGGGTTGGAATTGGAGGTTTTGATTTGGCAGAGGTGGAGGTGGCACTAGGTAAGAATGTTGGCTTTGTGATGGTTGAAGAAAAGAATTGGGTGGAGGAAAGCTAAAGTGCATTTGATTAGGTTGTGAGGGTGGCACATAGCTTTGGGAAACTTGATGTTGGGAATGTTGAGAGTGGCTAGGCAATGTGTGAAAGAAGTTGAGCAAGGATGAATGTTGTGGAGGAGGGGCATAGGTAGAAGTGATTTGCGACGGTTGCGGTTGATTGAGGATGAGAGTAGAAGAATGTTGTGGTTGGGGTTGATTAAGGATGAGAGTAGAAGAATGTTGTGGTTGGGGTTGCATGACTCTAATTGGTTGAGAGACATGAAGGTGTGATGATATAGGAGGTGGCATTTGTTGAGACCCTTGTTGCATGGCTACATAATTGTTCCCCGGATTGTAATTTGGTGGAAAACCTTCGCGTGATGGGGTAACCAAGATTCCACTTGCAATTGGTGTGGACACTTTAGGAGGTGGTTGCATATTCGATCGAGCTAAGGTGGCTTGCTTAGCTAACTCTGCTTGACGTTGGAGAGTTTCTTGTTGGTTTTTATAGATCTCCATAGGAGTCAGAAGCGGTGATATGGCTCTCTCTTCTGTTGGGTTTTGAAAAAGGGGATTCCTATACTGCGAGCCTTGTGTAGGTAAGGGCGTAGTCACCACTGACATGGTTTGCACTACGTGTATGGTATCTTGGGTGTTGTTGTTCTCCTTGAGAGTGGATAAATCAAAATCTTGAGGTAACTTGGTGCCTTGCTCTGCAAGCAAGCGAAAGAAATGATCTTGGTTATCACTAAGGATTTTGTTAAAGGCAGCCATAGCTCTAGGATCTTGTATGAATTCATCAAGATCTTGCCCATCTTCTTGAGAGGATTGACCTATTTCAAAGTGTCGCTCTTCTTGAGATGGGACTAAATCTACAGTATAACCTTGAGGGACAAAATCCTGAGGCAAGCCAGTGGTGTATTGCGGTGTACTTATCAAAGGGATCCTATCCCTTTGAGGATTGCTTGGTTGGTCGACGTGTGGCATGTTCGGAGAGCTGATTGGTTTTGCCACGGGTGTACTAGGAGTAACCTTGGGAGTAGTGTTGAGGCGACTTGATTGTGGTGTGCGAGGGGGCGACTTGCGTTTCTTAGGGACAACTTGCTTGGACTTCATAGTTTGCTGGAGCCTAGTGGTTACCATGGAATACACTAGGACAAGAAAGGTAATGCTGGGTTTCTATGAGATGCTTTGAGAAACGGACAAACTCTGATGCACAAAGTACTGGACCAAAAGCGCTATACTGTTTGACCAGAGGTGCAGGACTGTGCAACCAAAAGCATGCTACTGTAATGCCAAAGGCGACAGACTGAGCTACCAGAAGCAAGTTACTGCTATGCCAAAGGTGAGCTAAAGTGACCAAAAGTGAGCTATTGTTATACCAAGGGCGCTGAAGTAGAGTTTTACTAGAGGCGAGTTACCGCTATGCCAAAGGTGATCTACTGTACAACCAAAGGTGAGCTGCTGTAATACTAGGGGCGCTGAAGTAGTGTCTAATGTTTCTAAAAGGCAAAATTTTGATGGATTATTTCTGTTTCTGATTAGATTTGTTGGCAAGAGAAAACACAACAAACAATGTTGGCACACACAAGGGACTAACACAACAAATAATGTATGTTCGAGGCTCCAAAAAAGCCCAATATGTCCATAGGTATAAGACAATTGCAATCAATAACAAGCACTTTTTATCCCTAGAGACAAGGTTTCATTGCAGTAGATCAGCTCACAGCTTAATACTCCGTCGATAAAAATATCATTCCATAAAGGTGTCGGATATTTAGTATCTTTGCGAGAGACGATAGGTAGGGATATCTCACCCTCCCCTTGGAAAGCTCAAGTAGGTCACAAGAGCTTTATGGCCAAGGGAATACTATCTCTTCTCAAGGGAGCCAATGGTGAGTATCTTAAGGGCTTAAATCGATTCCCCTTGCACTGATGATTACCGCAATGTTCGGAGGTAGGTCGGGTAGTCTCTATCTAGAATGGTTCTTAGTGACTTTGAGGGACCAACGCCTTATGAGCAATGCGACAAGCTACTAAAAGCTTTAACCAATCCTATTAAGAGTATCAAACACTTCGCTCAATGTGAAAATCGTTTCCACAAAGAGCTAGTACATCTCTTTTCAGTATGGCACCACAAGGTAAGGCTGACATCAGTTAGGACTTGGCTTTCGCCTTATCCCTCTTATATAGCGGTTCAAAGGAAAACTCCACTTAGGGTCGTCCCTTTTGGATGAAGCGTAATCCAAAAGCAGGCCCTTCTAAAGGAAGTACAGAAAAGTAAGAGCAAGCACGTCAAACAAAGGTTCAATTGTCCCGTTATAAGAAAAATAAGGTGCAACTAAACTAGGCACACACACGTTTGTAGTTTGTCAATTGTCCCTTATGAAAATGAAGTGTTTGGCATTCATGTCCATTGTCCCTTAGAAAATTGAGGTGTTTTCACATACATGTCCATTGTCCCTTAAGAAAAGCAGTATGTTCCTAAGACTTAGATTGCAAGAAAAATGATTTGTTCAATTTATCCTTTTAAGCATGCAATGTGTTTCTAAGACTTAGTGAGATAAATCAAAAGTTCTTCAACGCTCGTCCTGCATGAACATGTTAAAACACTTATTTGCTCTGTGTGAGTAATAAGAAGCTGCAACAAGTCAGTTAGCTCCACCAAAATTCACAAGTTAGCAAAAAACAAATCAACTTTGACCAAAAGCACTGCACTATCTTACCCGAAGCGACTTACTGTATTTCCAAAAGCGCTGTAACACAGACCCGAAGCATCGTAGAATATTACCAGAAGCGTTGAACAATATCCAGAAGTGCTGTACTGTGCATCCAGAAGCGCGATACTATTATGCAAAAAGCGCTGCAACATTCACTAGAAGCGTCACAGGATACTACCAGAAGCGTTGAAACAGATCCCGAAGCGCCTTACTGTGTATCCGAAAGCGCGATAATATTATACCAGACGCGCTGCACGGTCTCAGATCAAAAAAAATTTAGCTTTTGTCAAAATGACCAGGTCAAAATGGGATTTCATGGTTGATCTACTGTTCTGAGCAATAATATCTGATAGATCTGAATCGTGAAATCCAGAAGACTCAGAAAATGTATCAACACAATAGATTAACGCAAATACCGAAGATACCCCTAAATAAATCAGCTTAGGAAGTATCAAAAAGCGGGTTTGAAAGACAAATACAACAACTTGTCAGACAAATCAAACTGATATGTAACTAGAAACCCTGCAACAACACAAAACGAAGTCAAAAAACCTAATTTAGCCAAAAGTGCTTAACGATGCTGCCGATAGCGCCATTCTGTGATATTGAAAGCGCTGCTCTGTGTTACCAGAAGTGCCGTAGTGCCCCCAAGGGCGTTGAACTGTGCCTCTAATAGTGGTCAACGATGCTACCAGAAGCGCTTTGCAATGTCGTTTGCACTGTACCGTACTGTGACTTTAAAAAAAATAATTTCTTAAAGAAAAAGAGGGATTAGTGGGTCCCACCGGGCGTGCCAAAATGTGTATGAGGAAAAATTGATTAAATCTAAACTAATAAAACTAAAAACCAATCACATAAAGCGAACCAATCTAAGTAGAAGCCATTATCATAAAATCAAAGACAAAATGAAAGCTCTTACCAAAACCTGTATTGTTCCCTTTTGGAGAAGTGTGGATTGCTCAATGAAATTGTGAAACCATAGCTGCAACAAGCAAGTAGTGTGCTCAATGTGCTCAAAGATCAATGTCAAAAGATCGTAAGGTTGCTCAATTGATGCGTTTTGTATGCTCAAAGCTCTGTTAAGTATGCCTGAGAATACAATCGAAGAGAGAGGTAATGAAAGAGATGAGGGGGGTTTATATAGATTTCAACAGAGATCAATCAACGGTCTAGATAATTCAGAAGAATCAACGGAGGAGAACAGTTGAGGAACGTGCAACGAATAAGAAGAAGACAAGTGTCTTGCTTTCTTTTGCATGAGAGGAGTTATCAAGAATATAAGAATGAGTTAAAGCAATTATTAGAATGTAATGATCAGTTAAGTAATTTAAAAGAAGAAGAAGAGATTTGCATGAGAAAAGAAGATATTTTACTTTATTAAATATAGAAAGCTTGAGTTATATTAGAGATAACTCAATTTAGAAGAAAAAGTAATTTAAATAAATAATTGATTTATTTAAATTTAGAGAAGATATTTTTGGAAGAAATAATTAAATAATTGGAATTATTTAATTTAGAAGATTTGAAAGAAAATTAAATAAATACATTTATTTAATTGTTGTGTATGATTTTGGAAGAACAGAAGATTTATAAATAAAATATTTGATTTTATTTATTTTTAGAGGATTGAAATAATTTAAATAAATTTGCATGATTTATTTAAATTTAGAAGAACAATTGATTTAATTAAATAATGTAAATTATTTAATTGTAGATAAGATAGAATTGTGATGAATTAATTAAATAAATAGATTTATTTAATTAATGTAGACTTGAATTTTGAAAAAGGATGATGATTTGATTAAATAATTAAAATTATTTAATTTTGGAAGAATAACAGAGGAATTTAATTTAATTAATTAAATAAAGAGAATTTATTTAATTAACGTCGGAAGTATGTGATTTAGAAGAATTTGGTGAAATTAATTAAATAATTAGATTATTTAATTAACGTTGAAATGCAGGTGATTAGATAGATTATGAAATGCAAGTGATTTGACGACACAGTCATTTTAGGGTGTCTACAGAGGTCAATGGTTAAGTTTAGAAGATGACAGTGATCTATAGAGAACAGTGATCAAAATAGGACAGTATGACAGGGTGAGAGTGACATGTTTATATGTGGTATTAGTGGCAAAGCTTGTAAGATTTTGTTTAGACAGGGGGAGAGTGACATGTTGCTTCAGACAGAGCCTCAAGTGGTGTTAATGTATTGACATTGTTTGTGGCACATTCTTTATCCAACAAGTGGTGTGCCTTGATGTCAGTGTTGTACTAAACTTAGTGTACTAAGCATAGTCAGTGGCTTTTATTGTTTTTTTCTCTCACAATTCCCTTTGTCTTGATGTCAAAAATGGGGAGATGATCATGCAAGTTTGGTTGTTAAGATGACAAGTTTCAATTGGTTTCAATTTTGTTGAGTTGTCAAAGGTGCATGTTTGTTCGTGTCAGTTTTGTTAAGTTGGTGGCATTTGGTTTTTCTATCAATGACAAAGGGGGAGTTTGTTGCCCTTATCTCAAGAGTTGTCATTGATGTGAAAAGAGATTATGCATACTGTCAAGGGTGTCAAAAAGGTGCTTCCTATCTCAAGAGTTGTCATTGATGTCCAAGGTCATGGAACAAGACAAATGTGACAAAGGTTGGACACACGAAGGTATCAGTTTGGTAGGAGGGTATGAGGCAAAGGTGTGAGTGTAAGGTTTGTTGACTTGATTGAAGGTTTGTTGAGTTGTTGATGATATGACTTGATTGGTTCAGGACTTTATCAGTTCATTAGTTCATGTTCATTTCAGCGCTTAAGGTTCTCATTTCATGTCAGGAATTATAAATCATTAGTTCATGAGCAAATGTTCAGAGTTGGAGGGTTGAATACATAACCAGGAGGTCAGTGGTGAAAATAAGATTGCAGAGTTCATAATTTAAATCAGGAGAACATGGACAAGGTGGCTATGAAGCACAAGTTGATGCAAGCTTTGCAAAATTCATCCACAAATATTAATATTATCAAAGAGACTCATAGAATTCAGAATGCTCATTGATCATGTTCAAGGCTTCAGTTGATGTGTTGAAATAGGAGGTTCTATGGTTCTTTCTTTGCATGAGTTCATAACAAGGTGTTAACAATACAAAGGTTATTATTATTTATCTCATGATGCTCTTTAGAAGTTGGATGATATTGTCTTTGATGTTGATTCAGTGAAGTTGCAAGCTCATTGTTTTAATGCTATATGGAAAGAATTTCATCTAGTTAGGGTTTAAAGAACTAAACCCTAAAGCCTTTGGTTAAGGGCACAAAATAGCCCATATGCTAAAGTATGCTCTTTTGGTCTATTTTAATGTTGACCTTGTATCGTAGGTCATGTCACTTAAGGCGACTGTCTAAAGGGTTTGTAAGTCATGAATCTCCTGGCTCCTTTTCTTAGCCTAACTAGTGCATCTGGTCATAACCTTGGAGCCCAGGTGCCAAACTAACATCAACAAATGAAATTTAAGATCTCTAAGGGCGCAAACACCCAATCAATGGTGGTAGTTTGAAATATTTTTAAATAATAACGGTTATATTGCTTGGTAAAACTTTGATGGGCGGCTCTTTGTATTCAGTTCTCCATCTTCCTTGAAACAAAATTTTAACAAACTCAGATGGCTAGGTAATTAAGTTTCTCTCTTCATTTGATAGATTGAGAGATGAGACTTGATTAGATAAAAAGCAAAGACATATACCTTTCTGTAGATATGCATATTGGAGTAAATTGTGGAGGAATATATAGAAGTTTTGATGAAGTGAAACATGAAGGGTATTTTTTAATCTGCATAAGGAGAGGTAGAATGAGTGTTGCAGAGTATAAAAAGAAGTGATAGAGATAGAGTTGATGATATGGGTTTCAGAGAGAAATATCTACAGGATCATATATGAAATGCTTACATTTTAACATGTGTTGCTGATTTTACAGAGGCTAAAACTTGAAGTGATTTGCAATTTTGTTATGTATAAGGGGTAATATTAAAGAGTTGATAGGAAAGTAACTTTGGGTGAGTGCATTATAGTGTGCACAAGAGTTGAGTTTGTTTTGTTTGCAGTAGAAAACTTTGGAGTGTTGATTTGATGTGTTTAGTGTTACTTGTTTTGATAAAAGTGGTGTTTGATGTGTGTTAGGGCAGATGCAAAATTGAAAGATTTGATGAGAATAATGAATTGAATATAAACAAAGTATCCCTCTGGTTTTTGTCCTTTTGTATTCAGGTTGGAGATGTATGCCAGTAAGGCAGATGTATTTCTAGTGAGGCAGGTGTATGCCAGTGAGACAATTATATGCTAGTAAGGCATTCTGTGTAGCTAGTGAGGCATTTTTTGAGTGGTTTTTCATCCCTATGAGGGTTTTCCACTCATGAAAATCATTGTGTCATGGTTCATATTGTTTGTCCTTGTATGTGTGTCCTAATGCTTTGTTCTTAAGGTCTTGATTCATACTTTTCATTATCATACTTGTGCATATGTGTTTGATATATCTTTGAAGTATTCCTCACTCTTTGTCTTGTAAGTTAAAAAGTGCAAAAGGTTTTAAAAGTTTATAGACCACTAATTCACCTCTGCCTCTCAGTGGTCCTGTACTCCAACATATATGGAAAACATGGTTAAAGGGACAATGAGACAGTGAATATGTGCATGTACTCAATATTGTGTCAATAAAGAATGTAAGACCTATGAAACATGTTAAGTTATTCAAAGTTTGGGTGATGTTCTTGATCTACACAACATGCAAAAGTCTTGTGAAGGAGTATTCATCAAAAACAATCATAACACACCAAGGGCATATCACAGGATAAGGATAGCCACAATCATCACAAAAGGAAGGAGATACCACAATGAAATGTCAACAAGTATTCAATGCATTCCTCTCTACCATCTCTGTTTTCTTAGGGTTTGAGAAATTTTCAAGTGATCTTTAGGATTGCATAGACATAGAGGGATAGTAGTCAAGGTTTTGAGGACTCCATACAAGAATCATTTATCAAAACAATGAGAAGTCTCCACTAATAACCCATCATAAAATACAGTAAAGCATTTTTCTTTCTCTCTATTTGTCTTTCTTCTACAGGTGCAAAAAAGGAAAAGGGTAACTTTCCAATTTTCATGACAAGATAAAGAGAGCAGTAATATTCATCACCATGGACATCGTTTTTCCAAATCAAAAGTGTAGAATAAGCAAAGGAGTAGCTAAATGTGATGAAACCCTAGTAAGGGTTTACAAATAGTGCACAAAATCCTTTTTTTCATTATTTATTCACAAGTCACAGTATGAAAAAGGGGAGTAACAGTAAATGAAAAGCATGTTTATACTCTTACAAGAAATGTGTTATTATCTGCATCAAGGTAAGTTAAGAAGCCTAAATGAGCAAGCCATATCATTCACCAGCATGGAGAGCATACCCAGGAGATGGTAAAAACAAAGCTGGTTCTCACTTCTTCATACAATGAATGAAAAGTTTTAGAAGTAACTTCATAGTTCTTCATGCTAAACAAGGAACCACAACTATTTTTCTTCAAGAATAACACATAGAAACAATAGGAAAGGGGCAGTTTTCATTGTGAGGTTCATGATAAGCAAAGAAGAAACCCAGAGCCCTCACTATTTCCTTTTAAGGACATATTTCATGATTTTTTCATACAAGTATAAAGAAGATCGAGCTTCCATGGTTTTTTCTACAAGTAGGCAGTTACAAAAAAGGAGGGTTCTTAAACTTTTCCACAGAGTGATAGTAGAGAGGCAAGCTTTTCACTATTCTCTCAAAGAAAGACTAGACAAAAAACACAGTAGAAGAACTAGACAAGCAAAGCAACCATTCCACTGGTTTTACTCATCATAATAGCAGAAAATAGAGTTTCTTTGAAAGCAGAGTAACAAAAATAATCAAGAGCTTACCAGTGTAAAACAGTGAAGGAAAATGACCATTTAGAGCCCACATAAGCCCCTCAAATGGGAGCTCATCAAATCCTCATAGCGGCACAGAACTTCAATACAATGAAAAGGATAAGAGCAAAATGAATTATTTTAGGGTTTGATGAGTGTTTTGTCTCATAATGCCCTAGCTCGTGCCCTTTAATCTCCTTTTTTGACTTTGTTAAAAAGAGATCATCAAATAAATCAAATAAGGGCTGTGGTGAACACTTTGTTAAGTGTTTAATGACTGGAGAAGAATCATGAGGCCCATGAGGGATAGGGAGCCATAAGAATATTTGAGGTTTTTTTTGACTTTTCATTGTTCTTTTTTAAACCTTAAATCAATCAAAAAGGAGAATATGATTTAGGTTTGAAAAGAGAGAAGCCATGATGGACTTTTATGTTTTGTTTTTGACAGGTCAATTTGAGCAAGTTTGAGGGCTTTTCATAAGCCAAGGGTAGAAAGAACATCATTATAGACCTTTGTGAGATTTTTTAAGGGGTGGAAACATAAGTCAAGTTGTAATCATGTAAACCCCTTTTCTTTTGCATTAGTAGAAGTCAAACATATTGTATCTTAACACTTATTAAGGGTAATATTTTATAAATTACCTTAATATTTGTTTCATAAAACCAAAGGAGGTAATTACAAAACACTTATTAAGGTAAAACATACACTTGGATTATCCTTAATATTTGTTAAAATAATGTATTTTTGCCCTCAAATCATGCAAAGGAGTGAAGTGCAGACAAATAGGAGTTGGAAACTCATGCAGGAGGCTATTTTGCTTCTATTTTTTGACTTTTGGTCAAATAGGCTATTTTTGGGAGTCTTTTTAGTCAAACGCCTTGAGAGGATGAGTTTTGAGCTAAAATAGCTCAATTTGGAGTAGTTATGAGCCCTCTAATTTAGGCATTTTCCTCTTGCTCGCCCAATAACTGAGTGTTGACTATTTTTGAGGTTGAGGATCTTTTCCAACCTATTCATGCATCAGTTGGTGTCCAGTTAGATAGGAGATGACTTCCCTTTGCCTTTTTGGAGAGATTTTTGTATTATAGGAGAAAAAGCTTGTGCTTTTTTCTTAGTTCTTGCATTCATTTTGGCTTTTTGCACATTGCAGAGATAGATTTTTAGTATTGTAACTCAGTAGTTTTACAGATTTTATACAACAACAACTTTATTTTCAACATATTTTACTGTTATTGCAGAGGTATTCCTACCGTTTTTCAATAAAATCAAGTGTTTTCCTTCCTAGATTCAGGTGTCTTGTTCTCTTTTGAATAATTTTGATGAAATATTATTGTGTTTTAAACATCAAACCTTTAAATTTCTGTCTCATTCATTGAGATAAGTATACAGAAAAAGCAATTCTTTATCATAGGTTGTAGGTTGTGTAAGTGATTTTTCTTATCTTTCTAAGTTGTGAAAATACCAATTTTTCGTCAAAGAAGATAGAAGTTTTCAAGCCTTTGTATGAAATATTTATGTGTTAAAGTTGCCCAAACTTAGCTGTGTGAACAATTCTATTGAGAAACAGTTGTGAATCAGGTTGCAAGTTAGAGTATAATCATTGGTGCATCACCTCTTAGGATCATTTTAGTTTCATTAGTTACCTTTCTATCTCTTTTCCTTGAAAAATATCAGATACAGGAGGGTTTTTAAAGGTCATTGGCTCTTTTGAAAGTTTACTTTCAATACAGACAAACCACAGTTTGAAAGTGATCCAATGAGACACAAGATTGTTAAGCTTAGTGCTTGATAGGGGTGCAATCCTTCATGACAACACCTAGTTTGAAAAGGAATATTATTTACCCAAATCTAGCCTAAGAATAGCCACAAGATTGTCATGAAACACTTACTATGGCAATGAAAGTTCAATTTTCTATAGTTATTCATTGAAGATTGACACTACTTATTATTTTGGAATTCTCTTTTGATATACAAGAGGAAATGTATTCAATATGAAGGTTTATGAAGTTATTGTTTATCTTCGACAAATTATAAGTCGAATATATATACCTAGACTAAGTCAGAGTCTTTAATTGTTAAACCAAATGACTTAAATGTCAAAATCTTGTATATTATTATAGAAGAATATTGATGAGCATGGAAATAGGTTGACAAGCCATTGAGTAGATGATAGGACGTCATAGACCCATGATTGCAAGGATGCAAAGAGGGACTTAATGTATGTTTCTTAAGTCACCTAAGCTCTCACCCTATACTTTTCTAGTTGACTAGTAGATAAGGGAATATTGTATGTCTTTAGGACTTATATTGTTTTAACAAGTCAAAGAGTGTTGTCATATATATGCTATATACTGAATTATAAGAATGTTGTCTCCAAGTTAAGAAAAGAGTGAGTGAACATATGACTTTATTTATATGAAACTTTGGCCAAAGTAATGCAAAAGTCACTGCTTGCATTGTTGGTTCATTGTGTACCGGATAGTTGAATAGTCAGAGTGGGTTATACATAGCTAGAGATAGATTAGAGTTGTAAGCCTGATTATTATTAGCTAGGACACTTCACTAGTTCTCAGATGACTTAAAGAATCAGTTGATTCTCATTATCTACACCCTCGCGAAGGGAAGGGCCACTTCCAGAAGGAGGGTGAGAGGGGGACCACCAGTCTGTGGTTGGAGGAAAAGCACCGAGGTGATGCTCTATCTCTCTCTCCCTCCCGCAGTTGACTGTCGAAGACTTGTGAATAACAAACATTAATTATGTAAATTAAATTGATAAATATTTTAAGTCGCAAGAAATGTGACCATCTTTTATATGTTCATGGTAAAAATGTGAAATTTGCTAGTCGCATGTGAAGCGACCATCTTTTGAAATTATGTATTATACATAGAAATTGCAAATGCAATATTATTGGATTTTGTTATATATATATATATATAAAGAAATGAGATTTTTGCATTATTTGTGTTTAATGTTATTTAATATTCTAGTTGGGATGTTACACATGGTATCAGAGCTACCAGGTTCAACACTTGGACCTTGGAGCTCATTGCGAGGTTTTACAAGATTGGCAAGATATGATAACGATAAAACATTTGTTCTTGTGCCAGAATGGTAGGAAAGAGAAGGACAATAAAGTGAGCCAAGAAAACAAAACCTAGTGATATGCCTAAGATCACTATTAAGAAAGATGTAAGGTCTGATAAACTCACAAGAAAATAACCCTTGCAAAAGCATTACAATCCCAAACTAGAATAAATTATTTAAACAATGGAGCAGAACAAGGAATAACTTCATCATTATTTTCAATTGGGTTTACATACATTAATGAATTAATAAGAACATCAATACAAGGCAATGCCTTTACAAACTTAAGCCATGTAGGCTTGTACAATGAAAAAAACATAATAACAGATAATATCTTCTGCACGAGTACCGTAGAACCAAGAGTGAAAGAGAGAGAGAGTATCATCATGGTGATATCCATCCTACCATGAAGCATAAAGCTTCCTCGTGCTTTCCTACTGGGAAACCTGACCCATCACGAGGGTTCTAGCAAACTGAAGACTGCTTGTGTGAAGGAATTTGGATCTCTTCTCAATTCAACATACATAATGCAAGAATAGAAGGTGCATTCACAACAAAGTTGTACAACATCCAACAATGTGTTCACAAAACCAAGACATATTGATGCAAGAAATCATACCATCAACAAAAGGGCCATTATAGTAATTACATCATTTCAGAAAAACAAGCCATAAACCCGCAATATGATAGTCAACTATTTTCAATAAAAGTTAAATAACTTCTTCTAAGATGTTATTTCGTACAATATAGACACCTCCATAGATGTTATATTTTCTATTCCAACTAAATAAGATTCAAAGCTAACACAATGCTAGTCTTGTCAATTTTCACATAAGATATGCAATAACTCTCTATCACTTTCCTTAATCAAAGAATCAAAACTAGTTATATAGTATCCTCAACTAAGCTTCAAAAGATATTTCAATACTTAGTGTGTATGAGGAAAATTGACTATGATAAACTAAACAAATCAAAAACCCAATAATATAAAGAGAACTGATCTAAATAAAAGCCATTAATAATAAATCAATGAAATACGAAAGCTTTTACTGAGATTTGTATTGTTCCCTTTGGATTGAATGTGGATTGCTCAATATTGTTGCGAAACCATAGTTGCAACAAGCAAGTGTAGTGCTTAAAGATCAATGTCAAGAGATCGTGAAGTTGCTCAATCGATGCGATGTATGCTCAAAGAGCTATTAAGTATGCCTGGGAATAAGTGATCGAAGAGAGAGGTAATGAAGGAGATGAGGGGGGTTTATATAGGTTTCAACAAAGATCGATCAGCGGTCCAAATAATTCAGAAGAATCAACGGAGGAGAACAGTTGAGGAACGTGCATTGAATAAGAAAAAGACACGTGTCTTGCTTTCTTTTGCATGAGAAGATTTGCTAAGAATAGAAAAATGAGTTAAAGCAATTAAAAGGATATCATAATCAGTTAAGTGATTTAAAACAAGAAGAAGGGATTTGCATGAGAATAAGAAGATATTTTTCTTTATTAAATATTAGGAATATTTAATTGCATGTGCAAGAAAGTTTGAATTATACTTGGAGATAACTTAATTTAGAAGAAAAAGCAACTTAAATAAATAATTGATTTATTTAAATTTAGAGAAGATATTTTTGGAAGAAATAATTAAATAATTAGAATTATTTAATTTAGAAGATTTGAAAGCAAATTAAATAAATAAATTTATTTAATTGTTGTGCATGATTTTGGAAGAATAAATAAAATATTTGATTGTATTTTATTTTTGGAGATTGAGAGGATTTAAATAAATTTGATTTGATTTATTTAAATTTGGAAGAATGAATTTGATTTAATTAAATAATTGGGAATTATTTAATTGTTTGGATAAGAGGGAATTTGTGATGAATTAATTAAATAATGGGATATATTTAATTAATGGAGACTTGAGAAAGAATAATAGAGGAATTTAATTTAATTAATTAAATAAATAGAATTTATTTAATTAATGTCTATAGTATGTGATTTTAGAAGAAGTTGATGATTTTAATTAAATAATTAGATTATTTAATTAATGTTGAAATACAGGTGATTAGGAAGAAATGACGAAATGCAAGTAGTGTGACAACATGGTCATTTTAGGGTGTCTACATTTTGCCCCTCTTTGATGCGATGCAGTTTACAACATTGCGTCAAAGAAAATGATTGTTGAAAACATGATATAATTTAGATTTTTTTTTTAATACCCCAGTGTAGGTAGTTGCCCCAGCATATGCCCCCTCGAGCGGAAAGATGGGGAAGTGACAAAAGGATTAGGTTGATGATCGACTAGAAGAGCGTGCGAGCAGGTGTAGAAGGAAAAAGTAGTAGGGGTGGGGAAGATAGAGGAAAGAGGGAGGGATGCTATAAATAGGTCCCATGGGGACCACAATCCTCATTTGCACACTAGGAGCTTCTAAATTTAGAGAGTAGAGCCTCCAAACTTAGGTTGAGTGGAAGGAGCAGACAGCGCGGAGAGATGCCAATTCGAGCGCACAGGCATCGGGCAGAGTTAGTGCGGACATACGGGAGGCCAACAGGAGCTCCGGTAGTGGTAAGTATCCAAAAATCCCATTTGAATTTGTCATTTTTGGTCGGGTTTAGGGGTAGGTTTAGGGAGGTCAATTAGGTTAGCCAAAAGTGCTGTAGGGTAGCACGACGCTATTGGTAGTCGGTTAAGGCACTTTTAGCGCGCCGCAACACGTCTGGTAGGTAAGTTCAGCGCTATTGGCAAATACAAAGCACTTTTGGTGTTTTGGCCCCGCGCTGCAGTGCATTTGGTAGAAAGCCGCAGCGCTTCTGGTAGTGCAATGCAGCGCGATTGGAAGGGAAGTAAGGCGCAGTTGGAAGGGTTAGCAAGAAATCAGGTCGCGACTGGTAGCGCAGTGAGGCGTGCTTGGCTGCAGAGTGAGGTACTCTTGTAAATCAAGTCACATTTGGTATAAGAAGTTCAGCGCTACTACATAAGCAGCAATGCACTTTTGGCAGAACAGGACAATGCCTTTGTGTGAAACAAAGCACTTTTGGTTAGCTGAGAAGAGGAACCTAGTTAAGGTTGACCGAAGGGTTGACTACCCTAGCTTAGAAAAGGGGTTGGATAGAATAGAGCAGATAGGAGTTGGGGGATATGATATAGAAGAACTAACAAGTGGTTTGCTTATGGATGCAGAGGATTATGCCGCCGTTGATGTCAAGAGAGCGACACCACCCGATAGCACACGAGGTAGTATAACTGACATGGGAGGAGGATGCGTTCCTAGAGTACGTGGGATTATGGCATGTTGCACACTTGACACACATTAGGGTGAATCTTGCCCTAGTGACAGCAGTGGTGGAGAGGTTCTGTAGTGAGACAGGCTCATTTCACTTTCTGACAAGGGAGGCGACAGTGACCTTGGAGGATGTATATCGAATCCTGAGGATTCAGATTGATGGGGAGAGAGTGGACTTTGACCCAGCGCGGGGAGAGGCAGGCATGGTAGAGGTATTTTGCACCGATGATCTCAGGATAGATGACGGGGAGATTCGGTGGGCAGAGTTCCTGAGACTCTACGATAGGATCAGGTGGATAGTATCTTCATTGATTGGCGGCTTCCTCTGCCCAGACAGGAGATCTAGAGGATTATCGGTTGGCTGGGGTACTATACTATCTGTGATGTTCACACATGGCATTCAGTATGCATGGGGCCCATGTGTGCTGGGACAGTTGTACCATGATATGCACCACTGCATGTACAAGAGAGGCAAGAGTCTCTCAGCAGGGGTGACTCTTCTACAGGTGTGGGCATGGGAGCATATACCAGTGATCTGACCCATGACACAGAGCCATCAGGATAGGGGAGAGCCATACACATTCCTATATGAGGGAGTAATTACACATCGGAGGTTGGAATCTGTTAGCCACTGGAGGCGACAGATTGATGAGATGGACCTTTTTGTTTGGAGGCCATGGTTACTGTGCGAGGAGTGGGAAAACGAGCATGAGCAGCTGATGTATTGCAGATAGGCTTGGTATCTGTTTGGGAGACGGACAGACACAATTGAGAGATACCTGCTAGAGCAGGTACTGAGACAGTTTGGGTTACCATAGGGGCTACCAGTTGGAGAGGCGACACATGCCAGGACACAGAGAGAGGTTAGAGACTGGGATGCAGAGATTCTAGTGGCTATAGCTTTGGTAGAGGTACAAGGACTCGTCCCCGTGAGATGGGATTGGGACATAGGACTGGCAGATCCAGGTACACTACCAGAGTATGACAAGTACTGGCAGACACATAGGCCGGTGAGATTGACTACACCAGGTGTGGTAGGGGCAGTGGGGGAGGTACTAGTCCCAAGTGTAGAGGCCAGGATCAAATGATAGGCTAGAGCGGCCAGATAGCAGGCAGTTGGAGAGGCCAGTGGCCAGCAAGCTGACGTGGAGATGGCGAAGGAGGGGGAGCCAGCCGTAGAGACTGATTTGGAGAGGGCTGAGCGGCTGCTACAAGAGGAGATAGCCCGGAGGACTTGACTAGAGCTCCAGATGGTACGATTGAGGAGGGACAGGGATGCGGCGAGGGTTGAGGCGAGACAGGCTGAGGCCTTAGCCCAGGTGCAGATACAGGTAGTAGCAGTAGCACAGACAGCCCTGGCTCACGCACAAGCATAGCTACAAGTCCAGGCACAGGCATAGGCATAGGTACAGATACAGCTGCCAGCCGTACCAGCAGCAGATGACGGGCAGCTAGCCCAGGTGACAAGGGAGAGAGACATAGAGGTACAACTACAGCTGACAACAGAGGCCACACTCCATAGAGTGAGGCGAGAGAGAGATGAGGCATGCCATGCACTAGGTGCAAATCAAAGGACCCTATACAGTGAGCTCATCCGGGTTCAGGGAGAGCTAGAATCAGCCAGCAGAGAGGCAGAGTACTACAGAGTGCTTTACGTAGGTGCGGTGCCAGCAGCGCAGCGAGAGACAAGCTACAGAGATAGGAGTAGGTTCGGAGCATCAGGTTCTCACAGGATAGGGAAATCATTGTCCTCAGTGAGAGGACCATTTGTGCCACCAGGGGGAGGAGGAGGACCAACAGGAGGACCAGTAGGGGGACCTGCACGGAGTATAGGTGGAGGACAGGGGCCACAGCAGGAGGGCAGCTCTACCCACTAGAGCATGTATATTTGTATATTGTATCATTATGTATCATTTTGTACAGATGCATGTGTGCATCCTGATGTATATTTTGCGGGCTCTTGATAGCCTTGATGTACTATATTGATGTATACAGATGGCCTATTGATGTAGACACGTACATTTTGTATTTTATGATGACTGGCACATGAGATATATGATGATCTATTCTTTGCATTGATGTTCTCGCTTGTATATATGCACTTCTTGATGTCATGGATGTGATGATATGTATGTAGGATTATGAATTTATGTGATGATGTATATTTGCATATATGATGCTTATAGATGTATGATGATGGAGATGTATGATGATAGAGATGTTATGACTAGTGATATCTAACATGTGGGTTTGCAGATAGCACCAGAGAGAAGAAAAGGAGGAGACGGAAGACAGAGACTGTTGATCGATCTTTGTTTTGAAAATGATATAAGGCCATGGTGAACGAATGGGTGAATGAGCTTGTTGCAATGGTTTCACATTTGTATATAAAAAGCAATCCTTATTTTTGATATAGCACGTGGATAGTTCGCCACCAAGGTATAAAAGACCAAGGTGCAGTAATATCCGAGTGCATGGACATTGACTCTGCAAGCAAGCGGTTTGAACTTAGATCCTTTAGACATAATATAACCTTGTTGGAATATGTGTATGAGCCATAGTCTTGAACATAAAATAAACTTCAATACATGTAAATGCAAGAAGAAATATTAGTATGTAAGATGCTAGGTCGTAACACACACAAGATAAATAGAATGCTAAGAAAGATGCTAAAGATCATTCCTCAAACACGGCAGATAAAAAGCAATGACTATGCCCCCAATCCGTACTGCATCGTAACATACCAAGATTATAGATAAATCAAGGTAGCCTTGAATAGGTAATAGATAAAGGAACAAAAGAAAAACCATAAAACAAATTGACTGACTTACAAAGTAAACATACAACCAACATATTCTCTTGCCAAAGAGGTTGCTCAGGATAGATTGGATAGGAAAGATAACAACCTTATCGTAGGAAATCTGTGTCCATTAAAGAGAGCTATCTACCTAAAAAGACAATGTCTCGTTGCAGGAAATGCCACATGTCATAGGAGACACATGTGTTGGTCTCGACAATGGAACATTTCGCAGAAGACAAGCCTGTTGATCTAGGGCTTTGGTTAAGCGGGACTTAGCTGATGTTGGCAATCGGTATGCAGTATAGTAGATGACTCTAAAAGTAGGTCTCTTTGCTTTAGGTTTGTTAAGGATCTTTACTTTGAAAGGATGCGCTAGCTTGCTGCTTGAGTTAGTCAAGTCGAGGTGAAGGGATTTTGATACACGGAAGACTAGAAGGATGACAGTGCTAATGGATTGAAATGGGTGGAGAATGATGGATCATGTGTGCCTGAGTATTGGATACATCCTTCGTATTCCAGACTGCCTACATACCCTGTATCCACAGGATCAAGGCACATTACGATGAAAGATGAAAAATGATAATATGTAGTTCTGGATAGAGTGATGAGATGGGTCAAGGTGGAGAGGAGGGGATCTTATGTACCTAAGTACTGGAAACTTCCTTCATTTTCCAGACTGCCTACATACCCATATCCATGGGATCAAGGTACCTTAAGATTGAGAAGATGATATGTAGTTTTGGTTGATGTGATGATGTAGGAAAAGCATTGAGAAGATAACAGCCTTATCATAGGAGCGATGTGTCCATTAAAGGATGCTATCTGCGGAAAATAGAAAAGATTGAAGTGATTGTTGCAAACCATGAACAAGAACCAATCCTAGAGCTAAGTTAAGGAAAGAGTTGCCCCCATTTCGGTAGAGGAAATTGCATGGGTGACTGTCGAGGAAGACATAGAAAGCTTTGACCTAGGACAAGACAATGTTAACTGTAGACACAGATCAAGACGTGGGGTGATGATGATGGACATTGGCAAATTTCCAAGCTATACTAGATAGGGAGATGGAAATGCAAACAAGGTCAATGGTTTTATTATGGATGGATGCATGAAGTGCGTTGTGAACTGGACATGGAGTGGACAGGACTCGATAGACAATGGGCGCTGACTCTACACATAGCGCCTGTTTGCCAGGTTTTCACTATGGTACTTATCCAAGGTGCCTGTTTACCAAGTTTTCACCATAGGACGGATTTTTTTTTTTTTTTTTTGGGAATACTCTGAGGATCAGGCATAGAACTTCTTAAGATGAACACTATTAAGTGGCTCATCCAGAGGAATGTCATCAAGTGTAGCTAAAGTATAAGCTCCTGATTCATATGCTGCTGTGACAATAAAGGGACCTAACCAATTAGGCTCAAACTTGCCCTTCTTTTCTTGGTCTACTTGATTTCTCTAATTCTCTTTAAGTACAAGATCACCAACTTGAAACTGTCTTTCTTTGATCTTTTTGTTGTAATTACGCCAGAGGCGGTTTTGATAGACATGGAGATGATTAAGTGCGGCAAGGTGTCTCTCATCTAGTAGTTCAAGCTCAGCTAATCTGGAAGTGCGATACTCATCTCCGCCGATTAGGTCCTACGTGGATACTCTGAGGGATGGGATCTCGACCTCTATAGGTAGGATGGCTTCAGAGCCATAGACTAAGGCATAAGGTGTGGCACCAGTTGGTGTTCTGATACTAGTGCGGTAGGCCCATAGGGCAAGTTTGAGTTGCAAGTGCCAATCACGTCCAGCTTCATTGACTATTTTCTTAAGGATCTTGAGAATGGTCTTATTAGAAGCCTCAGCTTGGCCATTACTCTGCGGATAGTACGGAGTTGAGAAGCGATGTTGGATATTGTATTGTGTGCACAAGGCACGGACATCTTGATTCTTGAATGGTCTCTCATTATCAGTGACAATGGCTTGGGGCATACCATACCAGCATATGAGGTAGTTAAGGATAAACTTGGCTATTTGCTTACCGGTGATATAGGTCATGGGAATGGCCTTAACCCGCTTCGTGACATACTCAGTGGCAGTAATGATAAACTTGTGACCATTAGAGGAGGATGGGTGGATTTGTCCTATGAGGTCGAGACCCCATTGAGAAAAAGGCCATGGAGTAGTGATGCAGAGGAAAAGATCAAATCAACTTCATATAGGCAAAGTTTAATAAGATGGGTTTCAATCCATTAGGATCTACAAACTTTACAAGGAGTCTTCCACAAAAATAGTGACACCAACTAAGTTTCAACATTTCTAACTCAAAGAAGGTCTCTGACCCAATAACTTCATTCTACACCTTCACAGACAGTGACTTGTAGATTGAATGTATTCTGACAGCACCTAGACAGGTTTGTTCCTTGTAACCCTGCCACAGAAGACTGTCAAGCATAACTTTTTCTGCAGGACCCTTCCCAAGACTTTGATGGGTGTTTTGAGTACCCATTAAAGCATTCTGAAACATATCCTAAATCTAGTATGGATTTCTTTGTAAAGAACTATCCAAAACAGGACTGTCACCGAGCAAATTAGGGCTATTAGGCCTTGTCAACACAAGGGCTTATTGGTTCTACCAATTCCACCATCATCTTCTCCTAACCATCACTTGGAACACACCAAAATAGGTCTATTAAAGCTTAATAGTCCATCAAAATTTTGTTCCCATAAACATTTTACAAAAACCGAAGTTGTAACTCTCAAGACTGTCTCTAAACTTTGTTTCTGACTATATACAGGAATGCAGTCAATAAACTTTGATGTTTCCCACATCCACCTTAGTTATCTAGTCAGAGACCTCAAGGATTTGAAGGTAAATACTACTACAATTGTTTCCATCAAGGATTAATAACATGCAATGGACAAAAAGGAAAAGAAACACAGTTATCTCATTCACTATTTACCCTAACAGAGGGTTTTGACTATTTTTAGCAAATTTTCAATAACTTAATCAAAACAAAACCAATCTGCATGCAACAAAATGGAAAGGGAAGGTGATTGAAAGAACTTTCATGCAAAATCAATTAGAAATGAATCTTTTCCCATACAGAGCCGTACCATGCAAGAGAACAACAAATTTCTGAAGAATAATACAGAAAAAACATTGCTTTTTACCATTCCATTCTCAATCTTCAATCACCTCCACATTTTCAAAGGTATACAAGGACTTTTTTAAAGGTATTACAAATGACCTTTTAGTTTCCAACTACTTGGAACAAACCAAGAGCCAAATGACTCTTCACCTTCCCTCATTCTACATCTTTTTTCCAACTTTACATTGACAACCTTTACATGGTTTGCAATATTTTGCACATTTGAAACTCCTATTGACCTAAACACATAAAAATGACTTGATGGACCTCAATACAATATTAAATCATTTAATCAAACTCCTATAGAAGCATCAATTTATGAAGGTGCTCCTGCACCAAGTAATCACAGGTTGTAGTTCATGAGCTGGTGCGTGAATCAAATCTCCATGCTGCTGGCATTGTAGACACTTCTTAGCAAACTGTGCAGCATCTTGCTCTATTGTAGGCCAGTAGTAACCTATTCTGAGTATCTTCTTAGCAAGATTAGGACTAGTAGAATGTGCGCCACAGACACCTTCGTGTATGTCTCATAAGGTAGCTTCGGCTTCTTCTACGTTAAGGCATCGTAAGAGGATATCATCGAGACTCCGGCGATATAGTGTATCACCCAGAATGGTGTAACGGGAGGATTGATGGATAAAGGTTTTGCATTGGGTGGATGATAGGTCAAGGGGAAAGGTATTGTGTTTAAGGTATTCATAAATATCTTCATACCATGGGGAATTGGGACCAACAAGTTCGTAGATGATTTCAGTAACGAGAACATCGACGACTGGTATCAACAATTGCTCGATCAAGAATTCACATTTCTATGTATTAGTAGGCATGTCAATCAGTGACCCGACAGAAGCCATAGAATCTATAGCTTTGTTATGCTCTCTTGGAATTTGCACAAATGTAATGCTAGAAAAGTGCGGTTTATATGCATCCACTAGTTGCTTGTAGGGGACCAACTTTTCATCCTTTGTTTGGTACTCATCTGTGACTTGGTGAATGACTAGCTGTGAGTCTCCATATACTTGTAATTTTGTGATGTCCCATTGAACTGCTATATTGAGACCTATGAGGAGTGCTTCATACTCAGCTATGTTGTTGGTGCAAGGGAATGCAAGCCGATATGATTTTGGAATATAGTCATTTTGAGGTGTGATGAATAAGATGCCAACCCCTGATCCATGCTGTGTGTAGGAACCATCAAAGTACAACTTCCACATTATTGAGTTGGAAAGAGTGAATAGATTCTCATCTGAAAAGTCTGCTACCATAGGGTGTGTATCTGTCATGGGTGCTTCTGCTAGTTGATCTGCTAGAGCTTGTCCCTTGATTGCTTTACGATCTACATACTCTATGTCGAACTCACTAAGGATCATGACCCATTTAGCTAGTCTGCCTGTAAGAGCTGCTTTTGCAAGTAGATACTTCAAGGGATCAATTTTGGCTATAAGATTTGTGTGTTGGTTCAACATGTAATGCCGCAGCTTTTGGGAAGCGAACACTACTACTAAACAAGCCCTTTCCATTGGTGAATAATTGAGTTCATATCCCACCAAGGCTCTACTGATATAATAGATTGCATGCTCTTTTCTTGTTTCATCATGTTGTGCTAGCAAGGCCCCTAGGGCCGAAGTTGTAGTTGAGATGTATAATATCAAAGGTTTATCAACAACTGGTGGAACTAATACAGGAGGTGTAGCTAGATACTCTTTGAGCTGATCAAATGTTGCTTGACACTTATCATCCCATCGAAATGAGACATCCTTTCGGAGTAAGTGTTGAAATGGTTGACATTTATCTGCTAGCTGTGAGATGAAATGCCTAATGGATTGCAACCTTCCTTGAAGGCTCCTTAATGCTTTGAGGTTCTTTGGTGGAGGCATCTCCACTATAGCCTTTACTTTTGCGGGGTTTACTTCGATGCCTCTACGAGATACAATGTATCCCATCGAGCGTGCCAGAATGTGTAAGAGGAAAATTGACTATGATAAACTAAACAAATCAAAAACCCAATAACATAAAGAGAACCAATCTAAATAAAAGCCATTAATAATAAATCAATGAAATATGAAAGCTTTTACAGAGATTTGTATTGTTCCCTTTGGATTGAATGTGGATTGCTCAATATTGCTGCGAAACCATAGTTGCAACAAGCAAGTGTAGTGCTCAAAGATCAATGTCAAGAGTTCGTGAATTTGCTCAATCGATGTGATGTATGCTCAAAGCGCTGTTAAGTATGCCTGAGAATAAGTGATCAAAGAGAGAGGTAATGAAGGAGATGAGGGGGGTTTATGTAGGTTTCAACAAAGATCGATCAACGGTCCAGATAATTCAGAAGAATCAACGGAGGAGAACAGTTGAGGAACGTGCATTGAATAAGAAAAAGACATGTGTCTTGCTTTCTTTTGCATGAGAAGATTTGCTAAGAATAGAAGAATGAGTTAAAGCAATTAAAAGGATATAATAATCAGTTAAGTGATTTAAAACAAGAAGAAGGGATTTGCATGAGAATAAGAGGATATTTTGCTTTATTAAATATTAGGAATATTTAATTGCATGTGCAAGAAAGCTTGAATTATACTTGGAGATAACTCAATTTAGAAGAAAAAGCAACTTAAATAAATAATTGATTTATTTAAATTTAGAGAAGATATTTTTGGAAGAAACAATTAAATAATTAGAATTATTTAATTTAGAAGATTTGAAAGCAAATTAAATAAATAAATTTATTTAATTGTTGTGCATGATTTTGGAAGAATAAATAAAATATTTGATTGTATTTTATTTTTGGAGATTGAGAGGATTTAAATAAATTTGATTTGATTTATTTAAATTTAGAAGAATGAATTTGATTTAATTAAATAATTGGGAATTATTTAATTGTTTGGATAAGAGGGAATTTGTGATGAATTAATTAAATAATGGGATATATTTAATTAATGGAGACTTGAGAAAGAATAATAGAGGAATTTAATTTAATTAATTAAATAAATAGAATTTATTCAATTAATGTCGATAGTATGTGATTTTAGAAGAAGTTGATGATTTTAATTAAATAATTAGATTATTTAATTAATGTTGAAATGCAGGTGATTAGGAAGAAATGACGAAATGCAAGTAGTGTGACGACATGGTCATTTTAGGGTGTCTACACTTAGATAACATAATTAATCTCAATGTCATTTCATGACTTAAAGAATATTTTAATTTTGGTACTATTATATAGGGATTAAGAGGCAAGAATTATAGATCTGATGAGGACACCACTCAATTTGCAAATGTACCTAAAGTTAATTAGACCTTGTGCCCTACTCTTTAAAGAAATACTAATAGAACCCTTAAGTATCTAAAATAGGTTGACACCATATATT
Organism: Cunninghamia lanceolata; assembly: GCA_027924645.1. Classification (NCBI taxonomy): domain Eukaryota; kingdom Viridiplantae; phylum Streptophyta; class Pinopsida; order Cupressales; family Cupressaceae; genus Cunninghamia; species Cunninghamia lanceolata. Next base: position 760,849 of record BSBN01001501.1, read on the forward strand.
CAACATCTGTGAAACCTTAGAGAGAAGGAAAGATTCCAAGTCAAATTGATAAACCAATTTACAAGCCTATTTTATTTCCATCTAGAGCCATTAAGTAGTATTCTAGATTGTCGTCAAGCAAAACCCAAATTTATGGATACTTCTATTTAAGTTGACAACTTACTATTATCGCACAATCATTAACTAGGCCCCTGAGAGATAAAACAGACACTACCACTAAGAGACAAAACATGCCATGCTATTGAAATTCCTGAACAAGCATAATGGTCATAGAATTATTATACTCGATTATAACATATTTTTCTACACTACTCCATCTCATTTCTATATTTCAATTTGACAAAACACAATTCCCATTTAACTAATATTTGATATCCTCTAAGACCTAGGTTTATAATTTAACAGTGTTGTAATACAATAGGGGTAAGATGATATCCACTAGGTTACCAATATACTTCAAACCTTCAACCTATGCATTAGAGGACAAAGAAAAAGATAAAAGAAATATCTAAACATATTTAGATACAGTTATGAAGGATGAGATTTTATCCTTTCTGTGTTCTATTAAAAGTATTACCGAACCTATCATATATTCTATACACAAAATTACATATTATCTTTTACCCAACCCCCTATATTATTTTTCTAACATAAATACAATTTTGTTTTGAGATACAAGGATACAATGTGAAAGGAAAGTATACCTAATCAGATAAGGTTGTCATATTCTTCCAATTCTAATCATCTAAATTAATTATATATGTAAATAAGAATTAGAAAACTATGAGAAGCCATCATGAAAGAAGATTCTAAACCTAGCGCCCAAAGATCTGGTAACTTCTTTCTTACTTGAGAACCTAAACAAAGACTAAAGAGTAGAGGCGGTTTTACAGAGTATTAAAGACTGTGACAAAACTAGAAGAAATCATTGCCACAAGTTTAAGTGTGAATACAAGGAATTATTTAAGAGCCTGGCACGAAATTTAGGCAACTAAGATGACACAACATCTCTCAATGGAGACGTCTTCTAAGTCATAGAACTAGCGTAGTAGCTGGTGCACAACTTCCTACAGGATGTCTTAAAGAGATGTTATCTCTTGGAATGCATCGATTGTAGGATATGTACAAAATGGATTTATTTTAAAAGGCTTTAGGAACTTCAATCAAATATGATTGACAGGTGTAAGGTTAAAAATTGGAAGCACAGAGAGGATATGTGATCAACTTAACAAAGCGCCTCAAGGAGATGTCAGTAAAGAAATCTAACTATGAGAGAATCATGTTTCAACTTTGAAGGAAAAAGGGAATATATATATATATATATTAAGAATACAATCAAAGAAATTTATCTGAGTATGGTTCACAATTAAAGAAAAACTTTTCTACATTGAGAAAATGTTGATATTATTGACCAGCAAGAATTAGGGTTGGCATAAATCAATGGCTAGCTAAAACTCTAATAATGGAAGGTGTGCTTGTGAAGCATTATCAAATAACTTAAAGATATAAATAGAGTGGAAAGACTTACTGTTCAATAGGGTGGCTGTTTGATCCAAGCAACTTAGACCTAATAGGTATCGATGGTGGTGCAATCTCAGTAATTGTTCTCTCCAATGATCATGCTAACTAAACCGTTTAGGTTTCGTGGATTTCATTCAGTGAACAAACTGGAGCTTCCTCACAATTTCGTCTCCTCTTCGAATCGATAGTGGAAACAAGATTAATGTTCCATGTGTGGTGATGGCTATGCTACTGCTTATTGTGAGTTACTAAGTGCTAGGAGATGGGCAAATCTATAGGATAGAGTAGCCTTTTAAATATAGGGCGGGTTGTTAAAAAAATAGATCCATGCTAGTTGTCCATGAGATAGAGGAATTCCCCCATGATTTGCACAACTTTCTTATTCCCAAAAGGTCTTCCTACCACACCTATAATGACTGCAGAGATCCTGTCCTTCTTGGCATGTAGCACTACGAGTGTAATTACACTCCACTTCTTCCACTTCATGAGTGAGCCATAATGGCCCCTCCCTTCATGCTCTAACTTCCACTCTTTTCTAAAATTAGCCCATCTAATTAAAACATATACGAAATATTAATTTCCCAAAGATTCCCATAACTAAAATAAGGTACAAAAGAATCCTCTTCTGACCGAATAACACCAAGATTCTTCTAGGAAATTAATTTTCTTTATGACAAGAAACTCTCATAGTAAAATTAGATAAAAAACATAAATGGCAATGCATAATTATCTATTCTAAAAGATATTAAATTATCTAAATAATTGTTCCAAAATATTGCCATTAATCTATAGCGACTATTATCAACCAGTCAAATAATTATTCTAATGCAATGTAAATCTTGACTAAGTGGTGTGTGTGGATTCATTTCAACACAATTCACTTTTAGTCGGCTAGATGCCCTCTACCTTGTTGATACTCTCTCTCCGTCGAGAAAGTGAGAGAGGATACCTGACGCACACACATGAGTCGATATTGGTCAACAATAATAATACTAAAATTCATAATTATTATTAATAAAATAAGGGGTTGTGACATCCTTTTCCCCATAAAAGAATCATCGTCTCGATGATCAAATTAACTTAATTCTTGAAAAAATTTCATACCTCTTTTAATCTGGTTTTACCTCAATGTCATAGTCGGCCCACCTAACAAGGATGCCATTTCCTTCAAGGTACATGTTTGTTCATAATAACAAATTTGTTGTGTCTAACAAACATACACTTGCACCCATTGTTAGCACATCATGGTTTCATCATAATAACTTTATTTCTATACTTTCAGACAAGTAAGACCTTCACGTCATAATCTACCTCAACTAGAGAAAACATACAAGCTAATTCATTTCTTTCATAAAATTTTCTATAGCGTGATCAAATATTTTCATATTCCAAGACATTTACATATAGAGAGAAAACAATTATGTTCATTTTGTCAACATGCGTACTCGCATGAAACATCTGAACAATTTCCCTTCTGATGAAAAACAAGCATCTCATACTACTCGTTATCATCATTGGCAAATCAAAAAGTCTCAAGAATAGAAATATCACAATTTACAACAAGGTCTTCATAAAAGATAAGATCACAGGATTTCAACATATAGAAAAATCATCACATGATTAGAAAGATCAAAGGTAAGAAGTTCATCATGATTTTAATAATGATACAACCGTTTATCAATAAAAGTATATCTTGATCTATAATTGGAAAAGGAATTTTCTAGTGCAGTCAAAGTTCATAGAGAAAGGAGTACAAATACATGCTATATCCATTTTCTAAATTATATAAAGATATTCAAGGGTGTAATCTATTTTCAAAAGCATGGTTTAGGTGCTTTTTCCACCCAACCATAAACACAACACTTCCCCAGGATTCTCCCTAACTCGAAGAATACCCAGTCTTGCATGAGGCACCTAGAAACCTATAACAAAAGGCAGGAGGGAAACTCTCGATGCATGCCTAATGCCTTATATGCATTCTCCACTAGAATGAACATATTTCTTGCATACAGGATGTGGCAGAGAAACATATAACATAGAAACTAGGCATTCATTATCCATCTATTTCAATGGTACAATATAGCTTTGGCCAAAGCATAAATACAAAAAGTGGTTGATCTTGAAAAAGAAGATCACCTTCTCTGTTAGCCCACATTTGGCATCTTATCCCAGAAGGTAAGCTTAAAGCTTATCACATACAACACATTCAACAAGAATAACCTATCTCAAATTGCATAAAATAAGGGCAAATAATATGATGGTGCATAACTCACACTAGTGCACATAAAATGCATATTAAAAAAGCATGAATCCCTTGGTGCATAACTCACACCGGATACAAATACATAATTTACTTGCAGTACCTCACTCGCACAAAATATGATAAATGCATCACACACAATGAACATTTCTCACTCAAGTGCATCACTCGCGCAAAATATGAAATATGTGTACATTGCAGTAATATAATGATCATTACTCAATCCAAAACACAGAGGAGTCAATGACTTACTCTAGTGCATTGCCCGCACAAAGACAACAATGATAGGAATATGCATCACACATGTTAATATAAATGTTCTTACTAACTTCTACTAATTTATTAATTAGGTAATTATTTATCTATCCCAGTTGTGTGCTGGTCCTACTCGACCTTGTATTGCACACACGTTGGGTAATTAAATATCGTACTAATATTCTGAATTCAAGCGGCTTCCCGCACCACAATTTGGAGTTTCAATAAATATATAAGATACACACATGGCCTAATGGCCAAGTTAGAGCATATATCTACATAATGCATCTTCCATGGATTAAATCAAAATGTATCAATCACATACAAAACTCCTGGTTAGATTGCAGTCACATTATCCTATTTGGAGAAAATTTTCACCACCCAATAACATGAGTCAATCGTCATAAGGCCCATCTATCATCCTTAGGTTAGAAGCCTCCAACTAATAATAACTCCGTAGCAATCCATTTCGAGGTTGGTAATACTATGTTACAATCTTTACCAATACTATGCATTTGCATCGTCTATGAACCCGCCACCTAGCATCATTGAAGGAGTTCTTCCTACCTATTTCTAATACATAACTACACACCCCAGACCTTGTGTATTCTCTGCATTCTACTCCCTTATACATTCTATCAGAGCCTTCATGGCTTGATAGAGAACATAACATAACATAACATAGGACCAGTAGTCAAAACATTTAAGCATAGCCATCGACACTAACAAAGTGAAAAGATCTCAAGCAAAATGATAATTCATCAAAACATAAATGGACTCAACAGTCAAACATTTTCATAAAATTTGCAAGGCAAAGCATCTTGATGGCTATACTTAGGCATACTAAAATGGAAAAACTTCATGTTAGTCCACAACATCTTGAAATTTTCATGCAAATAAAATAAAATAAAACACTAACATCCACAGTTTCACATAATACGAAGGGAGCAAAATGCTACACTTCACCTTGATTAGAGGTGAGTAGGAGAATACACATGGTCACTTGACAGCTTAGTTTCCAAGATTCTAATTACATTCATACTAAAAGATTATCTCTAACAACTATTTGCATTATACTTCATACGTTGAATCACATTCAATCATCGCAATCACCATTTAATTCCAAAACATTCATATGTCCAAAAATCAAGGTCTCATTTTATTTATTGGTGGGTTCTTACATCCTTATTCTTTGTAGCTATTCTATTTTTCTAGAAATAACATAAAAATTTACATTTCATCCTAAGATAATGGGAACTCTTTTGGTTCCTCTTCCTCTTCAGATTTGAGGTTTACAATTTTGGAAAACAGGCGCACTCAAGCACACTTCTCTGATTCATCAGAAGTTACAATCATTTTATCCAAAGAAGGGATTCGAGGATCTCAAATCAACATGGCAGGAGAAGTCACACTCTACTTGGAGGACATATTCCAAGATGGTGGCAAAGCTGTTGTCTTGGTGGGAGAGGCCAAAGGCAAATGGTTGAAGTTGACAGCCACCTTCATCTTTTTCTTCTCTTATCTAACCCAAGCAAGTGCATGACTCAAGGTCTCCTCGTCTCCTAACCATAAGTCATTATTGTCATGGGTTCCCTTGATGGTTCAAACAATGGCTTCCCATTCCCTTTTGGCCCTGAGGTAGTGCTTGTTCCCAATAACGGACTTCCTTGCAGTCGTTACAAGGCACACCATCCTGGCACCAAAATTCCAAACATTAGACTCTCATAATGTTGGATGGAAACATAGTGAGCACATAGGTTCCAGAGATGAACCTTAGGCTTTGATACCAAATGTAAGGTCTGATAAACTCACAAAAAATAACCCTTGCAAAAGCATTACGATCCCAAACTAGAGTAAATTATTTAAACAATGGAGAGGAACAAGGAATAACTTCATCATTATTTTCATTTGGGTTTACATACATTAATGAATTAATAAGAACATCAATACAAGGCAGTGCATTTACAAACTTAAGCCATGTAGGCTTGTATAATGAAAAAAACATAATAACAGATAATATCTTTCGCACGAGTACCGTGGAACTGAGAGTGAAAGAGAGAGAGAGTATCATCATGGTGATATCCACCCTACCACAAAGCATAAAGCTTCCCCATGCTTCCCTACTGGGAAACTCGAGGGTTCTAGCAAACTGAAGACGGCTTGTGTGAAGGAATCTGGATCTCTTCTCAACTCAACATACATAATGCAAGAATAGAAGGTGCATTCACAACAAATTTGTACAACATCCAATGATGTGTTCACAAAACCAAGACATATTGATGCAAGAAATCATACCATCAACAAAAGGGCCATTATAGTAATTACATCATTTCAAAAAAATAAACCATAAACCGGCAATATGATAGTCAATTATTTTCAATAAAAGTTAAATATCTTCTTCTAAGATGTTAATTCCTACAATATAGACACCTCCATAGATGTTATATTTGCTATTCCAACAAAATAAGCTAACATAATGCTAGTCTTGTCAATTTTCACATAAGATATGCAATAACTCTCTATCACTTTCCTTAATCAAAGAATCAAAACTAGTTATATAGTATCCTCAACTAAGCTTCAAAAGATATTTCAATACTTAGATAACATAATTAATCTCAAAGTCATTTCATGACTTAAAGAATATTTTAATTTTGGTATTATTATATAGGGATTAAGAGGCAAGGATTATAGATTTGATGAGGACACCACTCAATTTGCAAATGTACCTAAAGTTATTTAGACCTTGTGCCCTAGTCTTTAAATAAATACAAATAGAACCCTTAAGTATCTAAAACAAGTTGACACCATATATTCAACATCTGTGAAACCTTAGAGACAAGGAAAGATTCCAAGTCAAACTGATAAACCAATTTACAAGCCTATTTTATTATCTAGAGCCATTAAGTAGTATTCTAGATTGTCGTCAAGCAAAACCCAAATTTATGTATACTTCTATTTAAGTTGACAACTTACTATTATCGTACAATCATTAACTAGGCCCTTGAGAGCTAAAAGAGACACTACAACTAAGAGACAAAACATGCCATGCTATGGAAATTCTTGAACAAGCATAATGGTCATAGAATTATTATACTCAATTATAACATATTTTTCTACACTACTCCATCTCATTTCTATATTTCCATTTGACAAAACACAATTCCCATATAACTAAGATTTGATATCTTCTAAGACCTAGGTTTATAATTTAACATAGTATTGTAATACAATAGGGGTAAGATGATATCCACTAGGTTACCAATATAATTCAAACCTTCAACCTATGCATTAGAGGATAAAGAAAAAGATAAAAGAAATATCTAAACATATTTAGATACAGTTATGAAGGATGAGATTTTATCCTTTCTATGTTCTATTAAAAGTATTACAAAACCTATCATATATTCTATACACAAAATTACATATTATCCTTTATCCAACCCCCTATAGTATTTTTTTAACATAAATACAATTTTGTTTTGAGATACAAGGATACAATGCGAAAGGAAAGTATACCTAATCAGATAAGGTCATCATATTCTTCCAATTCTAATCATCTAAATTAATTATATATGTAAATAAGAATTAGAAAGCTATGATAAGCTATCATGAAAGAAGATTCTAAGCCTAGCACCCAAAGATCTGGTAACATCTTCTTTCTTACCTGAGCACCTAAACAAAGACTAAAGAGTAGAGGCAATTTTACAGAGTATTAAAGACTATGACAAAACTAGAAGAAATCATTACCACAAGTTTAAGAGCGAATACAAGGAATTATTTAAGAGCCTAGCACAAAATTTAGGCAACTAAGATGACACAACATCTCTCAATGGCGACGTCTTCTAAGTCATAGAACTAGCATAGCAGCTGGTGCGCGACTTCCTATAGGATGTCTTAAAGAGATGTTATCTCTTGGAATGCATCAATTATAGGATATGTACAAAATGGATTTGTTTAAAAAGGCTTTAGAGACTTCAATCAAATATGATTGGCAGGCGTAAGGTTAAACTCAAGGAGATGTCAATAAAGAAATCTAACTATGAGAGAATCATGTTTTAACTTTGAAGGAAAAAGGGAATATATATCTATACAAAATAAAGCACTAAACACCAGGGTAAAACTAATTCACCTATCACCAAGTGAATCAAACAAATCCATCACTGATTAAAGGAAAAAGAGTTAGCTTTTCCGTATCTTCATAATGCTCAGAAGGATGAAGAATACAATGAAAGAAATCTATCTAAGTATGGTTCACAATTAAAGAAAAACTTTTCTACATTGAGAAAATGTTGATATTATTGACCAATAATAATTGGGGTTGGCATAAATCAATGGCTAGCTAAAACTCTAATAATGGAAGGTGTGCTTGTGAAGCATTATCAAATAACTTAAAGATATAAATGGAGTGGAAAGACTTATTGTTTAATAGGGTGGTTGTTTGCTCCAAGCAATTTAGATCTCCTAGGTATCGATGGTGGTGCAATCTCAGTAATTGTGCTCTCTAATGATCATGCTAACTAAACTATTTAGGTTTCATGGATTTCATTCGGTGAACAAATTGGAGCTTCCTTGCAATTTTGTCTCCTCTTTGAATCGATAGGAGAAACAAGATTAATGTTCCCCGTGTGGTGATGGCTATGCTACTGCTTATTGTGAGTTACTCAGTGCTAGGTGATGGGCAAATCTATAGGACAGAGTGGCCTTTTAAAGATAGGGTGGGTTGTTAAAAAAAATTGATCCATGCTAGTTGTCCAAGAGACTGAGGAATTCCCCCATGATCTCCATGACTTTCTTATTCCCAAAAGGTCTTCCTACCACACCTCTAATGACTGCAGAGATCCTGTCCTTCTTGGCATGTAGCACTGCGAGTGTAATTATACTCCACTTCTTCCACTTCATGAGTGAGCCATAATGGCCCCTCCCTTCATGCACTAACTTCCACTCTTTTCTAAAATTAGCCTGTCCAATTAAAACGTATAAGAAATATTAATTTCTCAAAGATTCCCATAACTAAAATAAGGTATAAAAGAATCTTCTTCTTACTGAATAACACCAAGATTCTTCCAGGAAATTAATTTTATTTATGACAAGAAACTCTCATAGTAAAATTAGATAAAAAACATAAATGTCAATGCATAATTATCTATTCTAAAAGATATTAAATTATCTAAATAATTATTCCAAAATATTTCCATTAATCTACAGCGACTATTATCAACTAGTCAAACAGTTATTCTAATGCAATGCAAATCTTGACTAAGTGGTGTGTGCGGATTCACTTCAACACAATTTGCCTTTAGTCGGCTAGACGCCCTCTACCTTGATGATACTCTCTCCGTTGAGAGAGTGAGAGAGCATACCTGACGCACACACATGAGTCAATATTGGTCAACAATAAGAATATTTAAATTCATAATTAATTATTAATAAAATAAGGGGCTGTGACAAAAGAGCCATCGCCTAAACGAAAGATGAAAGAAACAATGAGCTTTGCAAAGGGAGCTTGGCTTACTTATTTTGAAACACTAGTTGATGCACTCAAGTGTATTTGTTTGGAAAGGAGGAAACATATTAAGGAGGCAAAAAGGTTGCCAACCCCTACTATTGTTAAGATTAGTAAACCATTCACCCATCGTGACATGCCTTTTGGGTGTGGTTGAGATGCACCTGTTATGGGAAAATAGGTGTTGATTGAGTACTCACGAGTACATCCACCCACTAAGTTTGTGCTACTCAATTCTGACAGAGAAGAGGAACCCGAGGAAATTCCTTTGTCAAAAAGTGATATGTAGACATTTCTTATACATGAAAAATAGAAAAGTTTTGTATTTGAATAAGGATGTAAAAATCTAGAAAGTGAATAAAGTAAAATTTTTGCTTTTAGAATAAGCAAATGTTTATGTAATGAATCTCTAAGTTTCTGTATTTATGAACTTGTAATTTTATGATAGTTTATCAAAAAGTTACATGTTTTCATAAATTTATATGCAAATGTTAGGTGTTGATAGGTAATATTATGGAACATTCTAGAAACCAACCAGGAGGGAACCCAGATGGCCTAGATTCTAAAAATAATCCTATAAAAAAATTAGATCAAATTTTGTCAGTTTTAAATGAAACAAAAGAAAGATTGGAAACCCTGGAACATGACGTTAGAGGGGGAGAAAACAATCAAGAACACCACTCTAAAGGAAGAGAAGAATTCAGTTTTCATGGTGAACTAAGAGTAAATAATCAAGACTCACTAATTCAAAATGAGTCAAAAAATCATCTTACCAGCGAGCTAGCCCAAGATATGAAGAAAGTTATACCTCCTAAGTTTGATGGAATAGTGAGTGGAGATGTAGCTGAGACTTAGCTGACATAGATGGAAAAATATTTTGAGATACGAAATTATTCTGAGATCACCAAAGTTGTATGGGGAGCATACCGATTAGTAGGAGAAGAATTCACGTGGTGGATGAACAATAAAATGGAATTAGAATCGAGTTCCTTGAGTCTAACTTGGGATCAATTTGTGGTCATATTCAAGAAAAGGTGGTTGCCCCAACTTTACTTTGACCAGAAATTAACAGATTTCCAAAATATGTGTCAAGGAGATATGACTGTCACTGAATACTGGAAAAAATTTACTAGATTATTGAAGTATGTGCCACAATATCAGAAGGATGAGAGATTTAGAATAAGGAAGTTTATTATGGGCTTGAATTCTCAGATTGGCGAAGAAGTGGATGTCCATGGACCCACGACCATGGATCAAGTCTTTAAGAAAGCCATCAAGTAAGAGCAAAAGCTCAAATATATCTTTGCGTATCGAGAAAGATCTCGAAAGAAGTTTAACTGGATTCGTCCTTCGACATCCTTCAAAAAGAGAAACAAGAATCAGGAATCCAGAGAGAGGAACCATGGCAAAAGTCCCAGATTTAACAGAAATGAATCCATAGATGGAAACATGGATTTTAATCCTAAAAAGAGTGATGACAATTCTAATCGATCTTCAGGAAAGAGAGGTCCTCTTGGAGGGTGTTTCACGTGTGGAGGAGATCATTATGCTAACTAGTGCCCCACCAAGAGTCAAGGGAATTCTTATCAAGGCAATCATTTACCTTCATAGAAAACAACTTTTCAACAAAGGATTCATGCTGCTTTAGATAGTCATCAAGATGAGTATCAGGTTACTCTTATTGAAACCACAGGTACTGTATTTGGAACCCCAATTTCTATTCTTATAGATACAGGAGCAATTAAAAATTTTGTGAACCCTAGAATACTTGATAAGATGTCTAGGAAAGCTGGTTTCATGGCTAATTCATGGACAATAGAGTTTACAAACCAGTCAAGAGCTCAGCTAGAGCAATGCTTGTTTGAAGCCAAATTAACCCTACCTACTTTTTTCTTCTGAGGTTGATCTATATGTAGCACCTCCAGGGTCTTATGATGTCATTTTAGGGATTAAATGGTTATCACAACATAGGGCAAAAGTTGATTGTGTTTCTAAAATAGTAGAATGCCTAGATGACAATGGAAATGTTGTCCTTATCCAAGGTTTTCAGCAAGAAATGAAAATCAGGCAAATTTCTGTGATGCAATTGAAAAGAGCAAAATGGAAAGGTTGCTAGATGTTTGTAGTTAAGATGGATGAGGTGAAAGATGAAGAGGAGAAGGAACTTAAAGAAGATTCTTTTGAAGCATACCCTTATCTCCATGATTTTAAAGATGTGTTTCTTGAAGACCTTCTAGGTCTACCCCCAAAAAGAGTTTTTGATTTTGCAACAGATATTATTCCTAGTTCTGAACCAGTGTCCAAAGCACCTTATCAGATGACTACTACTGAGTTGATGGAGCTGAAAGCTCAAATCCAAGAACTTTTATCAAAAGAATTGATTAGACCTAGTGTGTCACCTTGGGGAGTGCCAATGATCATTGTTAAGAAGAAAGATGACACTCTATGTCTTTGTATAGATTATCGTATGCTTAACAAAGCAATGATTAAGAACAAGTATCCTTTACCATGCATAGATGATCTCTTTGAACAAATGTGTGACACAACTATATTTTCAAAGATTGACCTAAGGTCAGGTTATCATCAGTTGAGATTGAAAGAAGAAGGCATTCACAAGATAGCCTTTCGAACAAGGTATGGGCATTATGAGTTCACAATCTTACCTTTTCATTTGACCAATGCCCCAACAACATTCATGAATTCAATGAACAATGTTTTTAGAGATTGTCTAGATAAATTTGTTCTAGTGTTTTTAGATTATATTTTAATTTACTCTCGCAATGAGGAGGAACACCATCAACACTTGCGGATTGTTCTGCAACAACTCAGGGAGCACAAAATCTATGGAAATCTATCCATAAGTACCTTCTTTCAAAAAGAGGTGCAGTACTTGGGCCATATCATATTAGCTAAAGGAATTGTTGTAGATCCTTCAAAGATAAAGGCTATTTTAGAATTGCCTACACCTAAAAATGTGCATGAAGTGCGTAGTTTTATAGGATTAGCAATGTATTGTAGAAAGTTTGTTTTGAACTTTTCTAGAATTGCCCATCCCATCACTTCCTTGTAGAGGAAAGGAAAAAGATTTGAATGGTCTGACAAGTGTGAAGAAGCTTTCAATATTATTAAAAGGAAATTGACTTCAGAACCAATTCTTAGAGTGCCAGACCTAGAGGGTCATTTTGTTGTTGTGACCGACGCTTCAGGAGAAGGGTTAGGTGGAGTGCTCATGCAAGAAGACCAAGTTGTGGCCTATGAGTCTAGGAAGTTGTGACCTTATGAATAGAATTATGCCCCTCATGATTTGGAATTAGCAGAAATTGTGCATGCTCTCCAAGTATGGAGGCATTATTTGTTGGGAAAACAATTTGAACTAAAATATGACAATCAAGGTTTGAAGTATATCTTCACACAACCTAACCTTAATGCCTAGAAATGAATACGGTTATAGCTCATCTCTAATTATGATTTTGAGATTAACTACATTAGTGGTAAATAAAATCAAGTGGCTGATGCCTTGAGTCGAAGAAGGCACATAACGACAATAGTGTCAGTGCACTCTAATTTTAGAACTCAAGTATTGAAGAATTTGACTGGAGATGAATATTATGAGCAGATTGTGAAATCTCTAATAGAAAATCCTCAGGATATGAGGTATGATGGATTTTATTTTGAACATGATGGGTTATTGAGATTCAATAACTAAATTTATGTACCAAATCGGGGAGATGTAAGAAGAACTGTGTGGAAAGAAGCACATTCTGTGCCATATTCAGGACATCTTGGAGTGGTAAAGTTGTTAGCTGATGTGAAACCCTTATATTTTTGGAAGGGAATGAAGAATGATGTTGTGAGATTTGTTGCAAGATGTCTAGAGTGTCAGTGAGTTAAGGCTAAACATTAGCACCCAGTAGGACTTTTGTATCCTCGTGATATTCCTGAATGGAAATGGCAGTATCAGTATGGATTTTGTCCAAGGTTGCCTATGTCATGCTATAAGCATGATGCTATTATTGTAGTGCTGGATAAAATTTCTAAGGTATCCCCTTTTATACCCAGTAATCTTATAGATGGAGCACCTATTTTAGCCAAGAAATTCATGCAAGAAGTTTTCAGATTGCATGGAGTTCCAAAAAAGATGATTTCAGATAGAGATGCTTAGATAACTTCAACGTTTTGGCAAACCTTGTTCTCAGCTTTGGGAACACAATTGAATATAAACTCAGCCTATCATCCAAACATAGATAGTCAAACTGAGAGAGTTAATCAAATACTAGAGGATTTGTTGAGGATGTATTGCATGGATCAATAGTATAAGTGGGAAGAGTATCTTCCACTAGTTGAATTTGCACATAATAACTTTTATCATTCTGTAATTAAGATGGCTCCCTTCAAAGCATTGTACAACAGGAAGCATCAAACTCCTATGAGCTAGGATAAGCTAGAAGATAGGATTTGCCTTGGGCCAGAAATGCTTTTAGAGATGGAAGAGAAAGTAAAGCTTATCAAGAAAAGATTGGTAGAAGCAAATGATAGACATAAAAGATTTGTTGATGCCAAGCGAACACCCTGACAAATTTTCAATAGGAGATAAGTTTCTCTTAAGAGTCAAACCACATAAGAGCCCAATAAAGTTTGGAAAATCTTCCAAGCTAGCACCTAGATATGTTGGACCTTTTCAAGTCTTAGAAGTGGTTAATCCAATTGATTACATGATAGCTCTACCACCAGCTCTTGCTAGAATGCATGATGTTTTCCATGTGTCATATTTGAAGAAATATATATCACGATCTAATCATATACTTGATTTGGAATGCTCTCCAGGTATAGGACCCAGGGGTGGTCATGATCGAGCCTCTCAAAGTGCTCGAGGTACATAAGCTCTACCTACGTAACAATTACTCAGTGCAAGGTCTAGTGTGACCAGTATTCAGAGGAAAATGCTACCTTGGACGATTACAATGATATTTATCAAAATTTTCCACATCTTTTTATATAAACATGATGTAAAAGAACATATTTGTTATATTTTGTTATGGACATAATCATCGAGGATGATGATCTCTAAGGGGGGAGATATGTCACACCCTATTTTTACATTTACATACAGTTTATAATTTTTTATTTTCAAGAAGACAGATAGTTAGTTAGAGAAAATATTATGATTAAAGTAATGATATAAAATGCATTTGATTTATATTAGTTTATATGCAAAGAATAATTGTTTATGACATTATTATTAAGCACGTGGTTAAATGATGTAATGGACTAACTACCATTGTGCGACTGAGGTGGATGCAAGAATAGTGTTTTTCCCCCTCCGAGATGAGGAGAGAGAGTATCACCATGGAGAGGATGCTAGATCGTGTGAATACAATGATCCTTATGCCATCTTGAAACAAACACACACACATACTTATTAGAGGATAAGCCAATTTTGGATTAAGTCTTAATCTCTGTCTTTGGTCGTCTTAGAGATATTTTTAGCATTGAGATCATTTTATACTTGTTAATTTTTGTCGTCATCAAGTTGATGGATAAATCTTCTCTGTCAACAAATAGTAAGGTAGTGTATGTCCTTGAATGCCAAGTCAACGTGAGTAATCGACTAAACAAGTTTAATTTTGTCCTAAAGGTCTAAGTCAGCTTTGTGAGAATCCTTCGTCGATAATTGTGCTCATGAATAAGCATAATTAAAGCATTCGAAAGAATGCATTAGTGACATCTATAAAATAGGTGGACTATTGTTTATTTTAAATTATTATTTTTATTTAAGCTTAGTTATGGTTAAATATAATGTCTAGTAAAAGAGGTAAATTCTTTTTCACCCAACATACTCTTCCTAGATGCTTGGGGAGTGAGGAAGGAGCAATAGCTCCATACTTCCCTTATTTTGCTGCATGTGAGGGCAATAGATGATTGGGAAGAGTAGTGGAATGCATTTATTATGTAGTGCATAAGTGTAGAGCGAGGAAATTAGAAGGTATTCTTCATGGTGGAAAGTGCAACGTCGAAGGAAGGAGATTAAAAACTCAGGTACTTGGGAGGAAGGAAGGCAACTGTGATAACGTTCTACCTGTTAAACTCTATAGGTAAGATATCTGTATCCCATATAATATGTCAAAATATTGTTTATATTTGTTGATATATGCAAGAAAGGATATGAATGAAGTTTATTGTTTAAACCGCTGAATGGCATGTAGGATATCAAAAAAACTAAGTGATAGTTTAAACTTCTTATTTGACTTTGACAAAGGTTATTCTCTGTAGATTTATACCGAATAATCGATAGTCAAGAGAGTTATAATATCTCTGTAGGATATATCCATCCCATGCCATATAGTAGTTACTATTAAAATGGCAATACATCTTAATATCTCTTAGTTAAGAGTATCATATATATATAATATATATATACGTGTTATTCATTACCGATAATGATATGTAATGTGGGTGTTCAATACTATAAAAAGCATTTGTATAAGAGGTTGTTATTCTTGAATTTGTAACTCTTATTTTTGTGTATGAGTTTGTCTAATGCATATATGTTTTTTAAACTTTCTATAGACTAATGCATCGTGAGTTGAAAAGCTCTATTTTGGTTATAAGAGGAAATTTATTTAGCATGAAGCTTTTCATTTAATGTCATTTAATTTATTTCATTAAAATTCCTTTTATCCATAGCAATTAGACATAAGTTAGAATAGATAAGGAGTTGACCTTTCAATTTTGGTGATTGGCTCATAGATCTATCCCACATATGTGAGGCTTTACATGCTTAGTGGCCTTGTATGGTGCATTTATCATGAATTGATATTTAGGTCATTGATAATTTTTGACATTCTTGGAAGGACCCTAAGTATCACCTTGACTAAGATTCTTGGTGAGATCTTAGTCACATTCTTTCTAACTTAGTATAAATCTTATCTAATTCACTTGGTGACTTTGTACGCAAACAAAGGGAGCTCCAAAGTCTTTGAGAGTAACTATTATCACTAGGTCTATTTTAGCTTCTCAACGTCAAGTCCTTAGAAGCCCTTTAACTCTAAAAAGAAGACTACAACTAAACTAAATATCGTCTCAAACTATCCCATTTCAAAATCCTACCACACCTACAACTCAACTAAATCCAATAGATATGGTCCAACCTCACTAACAACCCTTTGTGCCATGGAATAATGGTAGTACTTTGGTTGCACCTACTATTTGGAATCATATCCCTACATATACACAAAAGGCTCTTCCATCTTATACTAGAGAAATTTTGTAACCCATGTTGAACATTTGCAAGATATAGCCAACATGTGTGCACATCAAGAAGTAACTTAAGAAGATTTTAAAATGAGGTTTCTAGTAGCCTCATTCAAGAGGAAATCCCTAGACTAGTATAGAAATATCCATTGTAGTTCCATAAGATATCGGGATGAGTTTAGTGAAATGCTACACATTAGATTCAGGGAGAAAGGAGATCATCTATCCATGCTAGAATAGTTGACCACTATCAAGAGATATTTAATAGAGACTACCACTAATTTCATCAATAGTTTTCACAAAACCTAGAATAGAATTCCCCAAGGAATGAGGCTTCCCTCACTAATGATATTCTTGTGTTACTTAAAGATTTTAATCATCAAATTTTAGTGATGATTCAATTAGTGGGTGGTTATGATTTTCCAACATCTTCAAATATAGCTATTAGGGCCAAAAATAGTTTGATTCGGGTAGGGAATCTTTCTCCTAGACTTGTAATGGCCATCTTTTTTTATGTTTATCCCCCTCCTAATCAAATGCCTCAAGCTACTATAACTCTATTTTTGAATCCCCTCAAGTTATATCTCAAACTACTAAAGAGTTGGAGGAATGAAAAGCCTTCTTAGAACTATTACCAATAAATTAAATACCTTAAAAGGAAACATGTTTCTCCTTCTCCTAGGCTCTATTATTAGAATAACCAAGGCTATAGGCATCCCTCCCAATATTAAAACCAACAAATCTATTATCAAGTCTACTAAGCACCCAACTCCTAGATAGTCCTAGTACAACAACCATTACAATAAATTATCCCATAAAGGATTTTGTCCCATGTCAAAATAATTTCATTGAAGATCAAAATATGTGGTGCTATTTGTGTGTTGACTATAATGCTCTAAGCCATTTACTAAGGGGAAATCCTCAACAAGCCATATGGGAAGAAAGAATAAAAGAAGGTTTGAGCACATAGGTACAAGGGATCTACCTTAAACCATCTACCTCAGAGGAACAACTGATACTCACACCTGGGCAAGCTCATGTCACATCAAATGAAAATACCTTTACAAATTTTGGTAAGGATAATATCGACTCTTTGATGACCTTTTTCAAAATTCTAAATCTCTTGTCTATTGATGTTGTCCACTTGATCTCCTTTCTATCCCCTTTCATGGTTTTGGTGATGGGTGCACATATCCCACTAAAATTTTGGATAAACCTCCAATAGAAAATTTCTAAGACATGAAATATTCTATCTCATCTTTTGACACACATTTAAGCATAAGCCACTCCACTATTTCCCTCACCTTTTACAAATCCATTTTTACCTCTTTATGAGAAATAACAAACCCCAAATAGATTAATTCCCCCTTCATAAAGCTACATATCTTGAAATTAATTAGTAATTTCCCCTTCTTGAGCCTTTCCAAGCTCGCCTAATGTGTAACAAATGTTCCTCCTTATTGTTACTAAAAACTAGAATATCATCAAGATAAATAATCACAAATCTACCAAAGAAACATCTCAACACCTCATTAATTAATTAAATAAAAATTATAGGAGAATTCATTAGCTCAAAGGGCATCACTAACCACTCATTCAACCCCTCTTTGATTTTAAATTTCATTTTCCATTCATCTCCCTCTCTTATTCTAATTTGATGGTATCCACTTTTCAAATCATTTTTTCTCAAATACTTGGCTTTCCATAGGCAATCAATAAGATCATCCATTCTAGGTAAAAGAAATAGATACCTAATAGTTATCTTGTTAATGGCTTATGAATCTATACACATTCTCAATTGACCATCCTTGTTAGATGCCAACATAACTAGGATTGCACATGAACTAAGACTTTCTCTAATCATTCCCCTTTCTAATAGCTCACACACTTGCTTTTTCACTTCCTAATTCTCTACAAGGGTCAATCTATAAGGAACCTTATTGGGCAAGCTTGCTCCTAGGATTAAATCTATGTGATGACTTATGCTCCTCATAGGTGGAAATCCTTCTGGTAGCTCTTTTGATGGAATCTCATCATATTCTTCCAATATCTCCTTCACTTCCAAAGGAATCTAATTGCTATCATTTGTTGATCATACTAGAAAAATCTTAGGGACCACTAGAAAACACATATTTTCATGCTTAAATTCCTTCAAAAATTGTTCTCCTTACACTAGTAGGATATGACCACTCTCCACGTCTTTTTCTTTAGTTGTCAATGGAATGAGAACATGTTTCCTACCATTCTTCTTGAAAGTATGTGTTTTATCTTCCATCACGAATAGTCTTCCTATCAAAATGCCATGGTCTTCCCAAAAGCAAATTATACATGTCCATAGGCATGGTGTCACACCACACTTCATCCTCATAAGTTCCTATCTAGAAATTTATTAGGCCTTGCTAATCCACTACAATTTGATTTTATTTTTCTAGCCAAGACACCTTATAAGGGATTGGGCGAGTCACTCTTTTCAGCCCCAAATTCTTCATAATTTTAGTTGAAACTAGGTTTTCCATGCTTCCACTATCTATTATGACCTTGTGTAAAAGCCCTCAAACCATCACAAAAGTAAAACGAAGTAAAATGAAGTAAATAATCCACTTAAATACAACATCATAAGAAACGAAGGTAAAATGATGTAATTAATCCGTAAAAGATAAAAAGGTATAATTAATCCGCTTAATTACAATATCACAAGTAAAAGATAAGTCCCATAACTAAGATTCAATAAAGTCAATAAATCTTCACAAAAGAGAAACCTCATAAATAACAATCCATAAGATTCATTAAATCTTGCAAAAGATAATCTCATCAATATAAATCAAATAAGTCATTAAATCTTACAACTCGCGTGCCATCCTAGGTAAAAGCACTATAAAATCATATACAAAGTCCTTTGACAATCATGCAATAATACATCCAATTACAAGTTTACAATAATCATGTTCAATAAGAATAAATAAATCAATACGCTCATTAGTCACACGAACCAAGAGGTCCTCCACCTGCGAGCCGAGAGACGGGAACATGGCCCAGCTACTTTTCCACCCAACCATGAAGCAATTACACTTCCCCGGATCCCTTCATGAAATGAAGGAAACCCAACCCTACATAAAATGTCTAGCTACCTGGAAACAACTGGCAGGAGGGAACACCTGATGCAACCCTAATGTCTGAATGTACAATTCTAAATAATGAAATGTAGATTGTCTCACAACAGGATGTGGCAGATATATATTTATAAGTTTGCTAGACAAAATAAACATCTTTTTCAATGTCAGCTCATTTAGATCTAAACCTTTAAACATAGTAACTTGGTTCAATTCCTAAAAAGAGGAAAAGCCATCTCTGATAATCCACATTCGACATCCTAGCCCAAAAAGTAACCCAATAATATTCCTAGGTAAAAATCTACCTTCTTTCCCCAAATAAACAAGGAAATAAATAAATAAATCAATGAGTAAATAAAATAAATAAATCCAAATCACCTATGACCATTTCTAATCGCTTTCCCATGCATCAATCATGAAAACACACCTTTCAAGCAATAATCAATCATTTGTTACATACAATTGCATCCATAAGGTTATCAAATTGATATAATTACCAAGTCCATAATTCAATCATAATTCACAATATAATAGGCATTCTAAGTTATTTAAGCAACCTTACTATCATATCTGTGATAGGAACTATCTCAGTCTTTATATGTATAACAAAATAAGTTTATAAGCCATTCAAACCTTACTGTCACAATTGTGACAAGAAGTCCAGAAATAAGAAAACAATCTTCCTATCGCAACTGCGACATGAACTATAGTAGAAATAAAATGGATAGATTTTATAATATTTTACTGGCATTCAATGACAATGTTTAAAAATAATGTTCTTAACAGCAAAACAAATAAGGGAAGTAAGCTATAGGAATCCCATACTCATTAACTAAGGTTATAGAGTTATTAGCACCTTTGTTTGATCATTAAGAAGAGGCAGTTTCCTAATAAAAGACTGTTTTCTAATAGTAAAAAGAAAGATAACAGCTATGAACAGACCTTTAAATATGATAAAGAAGGTTGAAAACTTGCTGTGACAGAGTTGAAAATAAGAAAAAATAGAGTTCACAACAGGGTTACTGTCACACAAACGATAGTAACCAGAAAATAGGTCTTAAAACAACAATATAATAGATGAATACAACTGCAGGAACCTTTTGGTTCAACAATACAAGATTGAAAGGAACTTTTATTCTGTTACCTTAATTTAAGAGTTGTTTTTAACAAGATGCTCAAGTTTGAAGAAGAAAAAGAAGTCAATATCTATTAACAAATAACTTGAACATCAATGGCAAAGAAGAAAGAATTATTACTACCAGAAAGGAATGATCACCAACCAGTAATTTAAATAGGGTTCAGCAGTTGCATCAAAATCCAAAAAGAGAGTGGTTCACTTGGCATAATACTATAAGTATAAAGATCAACAAAGACAATGATTAAGAATAGCAAGCCGATTCATTAGCAATGTCGTAGTTGAAAAGATTGGTGGCAGGAATGAAATAAAGGTAGGTCGTTCAGATTTTTAAAAGAGTTATAATGCTTCCAATCAACAGGTCAATGTCAGGGATGAGTGAGGGATAATCAACAAAATAGAGACAAGGGATTGGCGTTTTAGAGGGTCGATTTCCAACGGCCAGATAGATAGACGCAACCAAAAACAAGAATATTTCCTTGGCCATAATAACTATAGTTTTTCAACAGTTAAAACAATCATTAATACTTGCAAATTCAAAAGGGAAATACCTTGATTCTACTTGAAAAGAAGATGGACAATTTTGTCTGGTTGCTCAGTATTTCTGCTTTCCAAGTCGCTGCCCAGAAAATAAAAACACGTCCTCTTCTTTTGCAAAAAATGCTCACTAAAAAATGTGAATTTCTTCAAAGTATTTCTGGGTTTTGTTCTACTCTTCCCTAGCTTTTCGGAACACTTTATAGTTTCAAATATGACAAAGTTATCACCATTTTTCAATCGTTGTTCTTGACTGGATTTTGAAAATGCCTTTCTTCTTTTTATTAAAAATCTCCTCTTAATTTTGGCATCCCTTATTTTTAGTTTTTCGTGCTTTTTGATAACTAAAGATTACCTCTTATTTTTCATGAGATTTTAATTTAAAAGATTATCAAATTCTATTTAATTTAGAATAAAATAACTTATATTACCTTTCTGACACTTATATGATAGTAATATAACTTTTTGTCATTTGCATGACAATAATTTATTTTAATTCTCTTTAAAATTTTTAAATATAATAATACTATTATCAATATAATTTAACTATTCTTAATAAAACACAATTATTTTAACTCAATCAAGAAGTATTTAAAATAACAAAACAATATATATCTATATATCTCTTGCAATTAAAATATAATCTAATTTAGATATTGTCTTCCAAACCTCCATATTTATATAAATAGGAAAGTTTATTATTTAGTATTAATTAATATAAAATACAACCACATATATATTCACCAATTGAATTAAAATACATCATTTAATATAATCGAAAGAACTTTTAATATCTATAATTAAATCATGCATTCAAAAAGGATTTTCCTAACAATTAAAAACACTATATTTTCTAAGCATCAAAACATCAGTCACATTTATTATCCACATAATTAATGCATAATTAAACCATTCAAAATGCAATATGAGACTACGTGAGTGTGTGATTGCATCAGAGTTAACCATCCCAAACAGTGCTTGCCAAGTGGCTAGAACACCTCTACCTCAACCATGTTCTCGTCTTCGATGAGTACCTGCATTCATTCGCACTCAACTCGACGTCAATAGGTTAGTTCCCAGAAACATAGCTAAAGAAAAACATCATAATCATATCGATAATATTTAATATTTAAATCAACTTTCTAATTTATGTAGATATAACATCATGATAATTACCTTCTCACATGTGGAACTTACTCAAAGTAAAATAATCATGGTAAATGTTCACTAATCTAGAATAATAATATAGTCCATAAAAATGAGACGTGACATCATTCCCCACTAGGAAGAAACATCATCCCAATGTCTTATTACACAACAAAATAATAATTTATTAATCCACCACCAACAATGTATCAAAGTATCTTAAAACAATAACAATAACTCAAAGTATCATTAAGGTATG
Organism: Cunninghamia lanceolata; assembly: GCA_027924645.1. NCBI lineage: Eukaryota > Viridiplantae > Streptophyta > Pinopsida > Cupressales > Cupressaceae > Cunninghamia > Cunninghamia lanceolata. Next base: position 783,826 of record BSBN01001501.1, read on the forward strand.
ATCAATTCTAACAAAGCATATTAATGTCCTTTTACATTCTCCCATGTGGCACCATCCACCAAACTATTGGTCCTACTTGACCTTATACAAAACAATATCTCAATTTCGCACTTAACATTGCATCCATCAAATAAATCCAAGTATAATCAATCTATCAATTCACATGGCACAACTGCCAATTCAATGTATATAATCCATCACATGGTACAACTACCACTCAATTAAATTTATTCTAGCATAAGAGTAACAATCACATCTTTAATGCACACCAAGAACGCATAAATCAATTCATCATAGACACAAATCAATCACCATAATGCACATGCAATCTCATGGTAACACAATAGAAGATCAAAAAATTAGTCCTCCCAAACAAACATTGGTCGAGATCTCCAAAAACATGACAAAACTCCAAAGGTGTACCAACTAGGTCATATCCAATGATTATGCAAACAACTCCTCTGTAACTATACCTCTCATATCATTCCTACCAATGGAATCCATTTCCTCTTTCATTACTTGTAACCAAACTTTATCTTGAATATGATCTACAATTCAAAATTCTCATAAAACACTTCCTTGTCTTTCTCATGCTTTTGCACAATGCTAAAACAATTCAATTTCTTCAATTTCTTTCTATTCTATGCACTTGGCCATTCACTATATTCGATTGTTTTGTTTCTGTTGTTCAATTCTTTTCCTTTTTCTTTTTCCAATCAAATACATTTATCCAACCACAACTCATTTTTAAACAACTTGTCCTAGATTCATTTTTTAACTCTCTATTCCAACATGTCTTTTCACTATGATTTCTTTTCAAACCACAAATTTTTAAAACGATGTAAATTCCAACAATATTATCTTCTATTTCCTTTTCTATCACAATGGGAATAACGTAAAATCTCCTTTTCTTGAAATGACTTCATAGTACTTGCAAAAACATTTGTCTTTTCTTTTACCTTGATACTTGAGACCTCATACTTAGTCTCCACGACTGACTCAATGGGCTTTTTTTAATTCCTTGTCCATGCTTACACAACTTTCACCTATATATTCAATTTTCTTCAAGATTTTCAAACCAACATTATCACCCAAACAACTAGCTATGATAGCAGATTCATCATCATTTTCATCCTTACATTCTTCAGCAAACTACCAAGTGATTGATCAAAAGAACACAAATCATCTATGTCACATGAGACTTCACAAACTGATAGTTTGATTTCCAATATTCATTTTCTTTTTGGCATGCTGCAAATAATTGTTTTAACTCATCATTTTGATCTTTCTAATTGAATTTTCTCCTTCTAGGTTCTTCAACTTTTCTTGCAATTATTCATTCCTTAAACAACTTCAACTCTTCTTTCACCAATTCTTTTTCCAAAAGGTCATTTTCACAAAACTTTTCATACTTTTCCTTTCCTAACTCCTTTATTCTTTCCATATATTCTATATTACTCCTTTTTAACATTCATCAATTCTTTATTAACCTTTTTCCAATTTTTCTATCAAAATTTCCTTAAAAATTTCAACTTACTTCAAGTGATCCAAAGTGACACCCAAAATCTAATTCAGAACTTCCTCAACACTTCAACAATGTTAATACATCTAACAACAATTAATGAACTCAATTTACCAAAGCTCTTAGTAACACACTCGCTACGAAATAGTATATTCTCCATATCCTACTCCCTTACACAACCTATCAGAGGCCCTTCATGGACATGATAGAAAACAAAACATGATACATGACCAATAGTTTTAAAACATTCAAGCATAGCCACCAATAATAAATAAATAAATTTTGAAGAATAGAAAAATTCAATTCCAACAATAAGGTATAAAATGAGCTCAATTTCAATAGTAAATCAAATATGACCATCAAGGTCGCAAGATAAGTAAATATCAAATTTTGATGGCTATACTTTTCATAAATAAGAATAAATTTTTTCAATGTTGGTTTTTACAATGTTTAGAGAAATTATCAAAGTCAAAAAGATAAATATCAAATTCAAAAGTTTTCACATTACATGAACTATGTGACTAATTCTAGCCACTAGAGAGGGAGTACGATGCTACACTACACCTGGATCCAAATTGGGGTGAGTTAAGAGGACACACTCAATCGCACAAGCAACCTAGTCCTCTAAGATTCCAAACATGTCTATATCATAAGATCATTTCCACACAACATCACTCAGGATACCTAGCAACCAAGATTGCATTTTGACCTAGGAAATCACAATCAAACTGAAGAATGCCCGACCCAACTTGGTGCATCCTTGTTAACCTACATGTATCCCCAACTTGAATGCAATATCTCATTAACAAGATATGGCAGGGAATTAAATACATAAAACTGATTAACGGTGTGTAGGTTTGAAAAGAAAACATACTTCCCTGTTTCCCCATATTCGACACCCTTCCTGGAAGGCAACTTCCCAAAAGCATAGAAAGAAAAATAGCCATTCTCCTTTCAAACATAAATTTGTGGCAAAATAAAACATTTATACAGTCATATACTTACAAAAATTCAACAACCAAGATTTAAGTTAGGACAAATCAGGTTCACAAACCAAGATATCACAACACCATTCTTTCCTACAAGCAACAATTATCATTTCTTTCCTTAAACTTCAATGAGACAATGTAATACTATCTTTCTTATAACCACATAATGAATCCATATTCATTATCATGTTCTCAACAAAAAATGCAATAGCATTTCAAGCAAGCATTCACCAAAAGACAAAATAAAATAAGTCAAACATATGATCCAACATCCTCTTTCACATACTAATGCATGACCCTAAAAGAAGAAAAGAACCTAGTCATTCATACTCAAGAATAATCATCAGGGTCTATCTAACCCCGTAAAAAGAAAAGAAGGCACATGCTATTCACAACAGGCCAACACACAAGGACCCATACATGCTCGATCAAACTGAGTAACACACACACCCAGAGCTCCCAATGCTGGAACCGTGCTCTGATACCAAATGTAAAAGCCCTCAAACCATCACAAAAGTAAAATGAAGTAAATAATCCACTTAAATACAACATCATAAGAAACGAAAGTAAAATGATGTAATTAATCCACAAAAGATAAAATGTGTAATTAATCTGCTTAATTACATTATCGCAAGTAAAAGATAAGTCTTATAAATAAGATTCAATAAAGTCAATAAATCTTCACAAAAGAGAAACCTCATAAATAAGAATCCATAAGATTCATTAAATCTTGCAAAAGATAATCTCATCAATATAAATCAAATAAATCATTAAATATTACAAATCATGTGCTCATCCTAGGTAAAAGTACTATAAAATCATATATACAAAGTCCTTTGACAATCATGCCATAATACATCTAGTTACAAGTTTATAATAATCATGTTCAACAAGAATAAATAAATCAATACGCTCATTAGTCACATGAACCAAGAGGTCCTCCACCTGCGAGCCGAGAGACGGGAACATGGCCCAAGTGCTTTTCCACCCAACCATGAAGCAATTACACTTCCCCAGATCCCTTCATGAAATGAAGGAAACCCAGCCCTGCACAAAATGTCTAGCTACCTGGAAGCAACTGGCAGGAGGGAACACCCGATGTAACCCTGATGTCTGAATGTGCAATTCTAAATAATGAAATGCAGATTGTCTCACAACAGGATGTGGCAGAGATATATATAATTAAGTTTGCTAGACAAAATAAACATATTTTTCAATGTCATCTCGTTTAGATCTAAACTTTCAAACATAGTAACCTAGTTTAATTCCCGAAAAGAGAAAAAGCCATATCTGATAATCCACATTTGACATCCTAGCCCAGAAAATAGCCCAATGACATTCCTAGGTAAAAATCTACCTTCTTTCCCCAAATAAACAAGGAAATAAATAAATCAATGAATAAATAAAATAAATAAATCCAAATCACCTATGACCATTTCTAATCCCTTTCCCATGCATCAATCATGAAAACACACCTTTCAAGCAATAATCCATCATTTGTTACATACAACTGCATCCATAAGGTTATCAAATCAATATAATTACCAAGTCCATAATTCAATCATAATTCACAATATAATAGGCATTCTAAGTTATTTAAGCAACCTTACTATCATATCTGTGACAGGAACTATCTCAGTCTATTTATATATAAATGAAATAAGTTTATAATCTATTCAAACCTTACTGTCACAATTGTGATAGGAAGTCCAGAAACAAGAAAACAGTCTTCCTGTCGCAACTGTGACAAGAACTGTAGCAGAAATAAAATGGACAGAGTTTATAATCTTTTACTGGCATTCAATGACAATGTTTAAAAATAACATTTTTAACAGCAAGACAAATAAGGGAAGTAAGCTACAGGAATCCTATACTCATTAACTAAGTTTATAGAGTTATTGGCACCTTTGTTTGATCATTAAGAAGAGGTTGTTTCCTAATAAAATATTGTTTTCTAACATTAAAAAGAAAGATAACAGCTATGAATAGACCTTTAAATCTGATAAAGAAGGTTGAAAACTTGTTGTGACAGAGTTGAAATAAGAAAAAATAGAGTTCACAACAGGCTTACTGTCACACAAACGATAGTAAACAGAAAATAGGTCTTAAAACAACAATATAATAGATGAATACAGCTGCAAGAACTTTTTGGTTCAACAATACAAGACTGAAAGGAACTTTTATTCTGTTACCTTAATTTAAGAGTTATTTTAATAGCAAGATGCTCAGTTTTGAAGAAGAAAAATAAGTCGATATCTATTAACAAATAACTTGAACAACAATGGCAAGGAAGAAATAATTATTACTACCAGAAAGGAATGATCACCGACCAGTAATTTGAATAGGATTCAACAGTTGCATCAAAATCCAAAAAGAGAGCAGTTCACTTGGCATAAAACCAGAAGTATAAAGATCAACAAAGACAATGATTAAGAATAGCAGGCCAATTCATTAGCAACGTCATAGTTGAAAAGATTGGTGGCAGGAATGAAATAAAGGTAGGTCGTTCAGATTTTTAAAAGAGTTATAATGCTTCCAATCAGTAGGTCAATGTTAAGGACGAGTGAGGGATCATCAGCAAAATAGAGACAAGGGACTGGCATTTTAGAGGGTCGATTTCCAACGGCCAGATAGATAGACGCAACCAGAAACAAGAATATTTCCTTGGCCACAACAACTATAGTTTTTCAACAATTAAAACAATCATTAATACTTGCAAATTCAAAAGGGAAATACCCGGATTCTGCCTGAAAAGAAGATGGATGATTCTGCCTGGTCACTCAGTATTTCTGCTTTCCAAGTTGCTGCCCAGAAAATAAAAACACATCATCTTCTTTTACAAAAATGCTCACTAAAAAATGCAAATTTCTTCAAAGTATTTCTGGGTTTTGTTCTACTCTTCCCCATCTTTCCGGAACACTTTACAATTTCAAATTTCATTTTGATATGACAAAATTATTGTCATTTTTCGATCGCTAGTCTTGACTCACTTTTGAAAACGCCTTCTTCTTTTTATTAAAAATCTCCTCTTAATTTTGGCGTCCCTTATTTTTAGTTTTTCTTGATTTTTGATAACTAAAGATTACCTCCTATTTTTCATGAGATTTTAATTTAAAAGATTATCAAATTCTATTTAATTTAGAATAAAATAACTTATCTTACCTTTCTGACACTTGCATGATAGTAATATAACTTTCTGTCATTTGCATGACAATAATTTATTTTAATTCTCTTTAAAAATTCTAAATATAATATACTATTATCAATATAATTTAACTATTTTTAATAAAACACAATTATTTTAACTCAATCAAGAAGTATTTAAAAATAATAAAATAATATATATCTATATATATCTTGCAATTAAAATATAATCTAATTTAGATATTGTCTTCCAAACATCCATATTTATATAAATAGGAAAGATTATTATTTAGTATTAATTAATATAAAATACAACTACATATATATTCACCAATTGAGTTAAAATACATCATTTAATATAATCGAAAGAAATTTTAATATCTATAATTAAATCATGCATTCGAAAAGGATTTTCCTAACAATTAAAAATACCATATTTTCTAAGCATCTAAACATCAGTCACATTTATTATCCACACAATTAATGCATAATTAACCATTCAAAATGCAATATGAGACTACGTGAGTGTGTGATTGCATCGGAGTTAACCATCCCAAACAATTCTTGCCAAGTGGCTAGAACACCTCTACCTCAACCATGTTCTTGTCTTCGAAGAGTACCTGCATTCATTCGCACTCAACTCGACGTAAATAGGTTAGTTCCTAGAAACATAGCCGAAGCAAAACATCATAGTCATATCGATAATATTTAATATTTAAATCAACTTTCTAATTTATGTAAATATAACACCATGATAATTACCTTCTCACATGTGGAACTTACTCGAAGTAAAACAATCATAGTAAATGTTCACTAATCTAGAATAATAATATAGTCCATAAAAATGAGACGCGACACCTTGAAACATTTATCACCTACCTTGCATATTGTCCTAAAAATATTTCTCCTCTAACATGCTCATTTTTTTTCTTTGTTGGCTTCAATAAAGTTTTCTTCCTCATAAGCACTTCTCTTTCAAGTTCATTTGGTTCACTCATAAACCTTATAGTTTTCTCATCTCCTTTGGCTACATGTGCACTTGTATCTTCTATTCTCCTTGATCCTTATCCCTTTCATTGTGGATACTCATAAAATTTATGCCACAATTGTCTGCATGTAAAACAAGTTCCTTGGAAATTTCTACCTCTACCTCTTCTAGGTCTATCTATTCCTCATGAAGGATAAGGTCTTCCTCTAACTTCCTAGTTGTTTTCATGACTGTGAAGGGATATCATCCTTATCATGGTTTTATCCTCCCTTAGTAGCTTGCATTTTCCTCTTCCTTTACTAATTCCACCTCTAGGTTTAGTTGATCCCTATTGCCTCCTTGACAATTTCTCTTCAACCTTTAATGTGTACTGATAGGTCTCCTCAATAGTTTTCAACTTCATCATGTTTATCTCATCTTGGATGTTCATCCTCAAACCATTAATATATCAAGCTATCTTCATGTGATCTAACTCCTTATAGCCTAATATAATATAAATCATATAAAACTCTTCAGTATACCTTTTTAGACTAATCTCTCTTTGTTGCAAGTTTTGTAACTTCTTCAACAACTCAAGTTGATAGTCAGTTGGTAAGAACTTGACCTTCATTTTGGTTACCATTCTATTCCACATAGTGATTTTCTCTTTCCCACTTCTTCTATGTTCTATATACACCTCCTTCTACTATAGTGTTGCATGTCCTTTTAGATTAATTTGAGAAACCTTTACTCTTTTGGGCTTATCTACCTCATCATGTTCAAAATACTCCTCCATCTCTATCAAACAATCAATCAACTCTTTAGGTTCTAGACTCTTTGAGAAGCATGACATCCACTTTGGTTCTTTTTCCAATCTTTGAGATGGCCTTGTTAAGTATATTTTCTCCTACATCTATTTCATCACCTACATCTTCATCTTCTTTTCCTACTACTTCTACTCCTTCACTCTCATTGTTAACTCTCTCATGTGTGTGGCCTCTCCTCCTATCATCCTCTAGGTCATCCATTCTCACAAGTACACCTCTTATAGCTTTCAACACTCTGTCTAATCTTTATGCTACATCTACAAATTAATCTCTATTTCCCTTCTCCTTGAAGGAATCTCTATTGTTCTAACCTTCTCCCTTATAGTTGCAACCTCACACACAACCTTGTTGAATATAACCGACCTAAGCTTAAGACAATGCATTCTTTCTCAAAGTTGTAACATATGCTCTAAGACCACACTAATGGTGTCACCTCATAGTGGCAGCCCAAGGTTTTCTCACAACCCACAATATACATTCATAGTCCAAGGGAGACTATTACTATTGTAAGTAAATGTGTGGCTAAAATTCCTACTCACTTGTTGCTTGAACTTCAACACAGTCAAGGAGATGCCTACAAGTAAAAATCAGCAATAATTGAACCCTTCTCAGTTGCTGGAAGTCCACCACCTAATGGTTGCATGTAAGGGTTTAGTTGTTGCAAGTGTAATGAAATCTTCCACAACCCTCTTATAGTATTGTAGGTGGAAGTGCATTTGTTATAAGTTGTGACAACAATGTACTAACACACATAGTAGTGGCTACAAGTGAGTTACAAAAACTAAAATGGGTACCCATGTTAGTGGTTGCAAAAAATGACCTGGTAAGGCATCACTCATACACACTAATTAGTTAAAACACTATCTTCTACTTTGACTGTTCATTCCATGAGACCCAATGACTTGCAAGAAAGCATAAAGTCAGCGTGCACACACACACAAGGGCTTGTTATTTAAAACATACACTAAAGAATTAGCTAGAACAACTAGGGGAAATGATAATATCATTATTATATTAGAAAAATTATAAAATGTACATGAATACTTATAGTTTCAATAGTACTAGATGAATCTTGAGTCCTTTCTTTAGGGCATGCTTTGTCTATTTTCTCTAGCCTTTGATAGCTTGGATTATTCACTTAAAACCTCCACTATCAGGACCTTCTATCCCTTTTCTCTATTGTCCTATCATGTGTGACCAAACAAAACATTCCTTACTCTTGTTCTTGAGTACACGTACCCAAATATCTCCTTTTTCTCCCAAATTTGCACTTACAAATCTACAACATGAGGGACATACTAGTCTTTTAGGCTCATGTGTTTTTGTTGATCTTTTCTCCTCCCACGTAGTCTTATTCTTCTTCTTGCCTATGCTGACTTCCTCTATTTATCCTCTGTCTTCCCCTACATGCCTTCTTCTCTACTCTCCCACCTTGTTATGTCCTTTTTTGTGCCATGCCTTTGTTGGATCTAGGGCATACAACTGAGAGGGGGGGGTGAATCAGTTGTATAGAACTTGTTCTAATTCAAACACTTAATTCTCTGTTGTTAGTTAACAGCATATCAAATAATCATTCATGGAAGCATAATACATAAACATAAGAGCAGATAAGCATCAACACATTGAACACCAAGATTTTGACGTGGAAAACCCGGTTAAGGGAAAAACCACGGGGTGATTAACCCAAGAATTATTCTCTGTTAGAAGAATAAAGAAAAATGAATGGCACATGCCAATAAGGGCTCACTGCCCGAGCACACTGCTCACAAAGAGGCCCACTGCCTACAAGGAGACACACTGTCTACAAAGTGATAAAAATCACAGTCTTGAACTGGAGAATGACATCTCTACCATGTCCGGATCAGTTCCAATTAAGCCCAACAATCTCTGCTCTGCCTTTCGCACCTTTCTTCGCTATATCATACTCATCCTCACACCACTACTGAAATGAACTCACAAATCATTATTTATACAAGACATCGACTTAGGAACAAACATCTAAGTCGGCAAACAACCATAGGAGTATCCGCAAGATGAATAACACATCCGGTCGGCCATCTCAAGAACATTCGCAGGATGAACAACTCATCCGGTCGGCTACACAGAGCAAGAACTTCATCCGGAAGAATAACTTCAATTCCGGGCTCTATCATCAATGTGGACCAACAACATAACCTAAACATGATCCAGGAACCTTCACAAGCCTGTCTGAATGTCCGGATACATCCGCACTTCCTCTGCTTACTTGGATCTCTTGTCTTCCTCATCCGGAACTTTAAGAACACAGTCTGTCGCCACTGTCATAATGCAGGAGGTACTTCCGGACCTCCAAATCATACACAAATCAGGATGATACATCACAAGGACATCCCAAACACTCCTTCCAATCCGCAGATTAGGATAATACAATTCCGGACCTCACCGGACCTTTTTGTGATCCTCTGTCACCTCCGGATACTTGCCGGACCCGGTTCTATACCGGCAGCCACAACTTCTTCAGATCTTCATGCGGACCTCTGAAATCTTAACTGTAGCATCTCAAGACTCATATCTACTAACCCTTTAATCCGCATCCTCCGGTTCTCATCCTATACAGTACATTTACCTTCTTCTTATCACTGTTCTTCACTGTTCCTGACTGAGACTAATTTTCTCAATATCCTCAGCACACAGCTCATCAAATCCTTCTTGTCAATGCAATATGAGTATGTTGACATCAATGACAACACTGGATAACCTCATACTTGCAACAGCCTTTTCTTTTCTCATGCTTTCCTAGCAATACATGCACATGGCTCAATATTTCAAAATTTCTTGTCCAAAAAGTGAGCACTTAAGTGTGAAAATTTGAAGGGTGAAGAATGTGGTCTCTAATCAAATGAACCCTAGGACAGAAAATACTTACACAACCAATCAAGATCCCACCAGGTCAAAATTTGCACCAAACAACAAATATAAAGAAAATGCAATGGTTGTGACTGTAAGCACCAAAATCAAGCACAACCTCCATGAGGAACCCTATGATGAGTCATAATCCTTGTCATGTCCATGTAAGCATGAAATAACATCCTCTAAGCAACAATTCTCTTGGTGGCATGTCTTTTCTTCCTCCTTATGTTGTTTCCCCTTTGTCAATTTCTCTCTCTTCGCTTTCGACACTTTTCAATACCTTTTTCGACACTTGTTGATTTGTGTTTCCTGTGCTTGCGACTTTGTTCCTAAGCCTTGTGTGCATCTTGTAGGTGATGTTTCACCTTTCCCCAGTGTTTTTCATCCATTCTCACCCCTAGAGGCCTTCTAGAGGTTCTCCCTAGCCATCTCTCACTTTCAGTTTTTAGTTTCACTCAACCAATCCAGATATCCCCCTATTATTCTAGATTTCCCCTAGGAGATACTACTTTTGCAAGTGGGCATTTGGATTTTCACACATGGCTGACCTATTTCCAGAGGCAGATCCCCTCCTTTTCACCTCCTCTTCCATCTCCCATCATGCACTTCAACCCAGGTGTCCTCCTTTGAGGGTCGCCCATGGGTCGCCCTTGGGTGACCCTGATTGGTGAAAGGGGTGAACCCTGGGTGACCCTGTCATGTTTCCAGCTGTGGAAAAACTTGAGTTTCTAACTTGAAAAAGCTCTGTTTTCACCTATTTTTCTTCCTGTTTGCATGGATTTTCATGCCAAATATAGAGTTAATTATTTCATGCACCTACACATGCATAATTAGCTCTATTTTATCTTTAATTAATAACTCATGCATTCTCATGCATTCCCATGCACTCCTTCTTCTTCACTTCTTCTTGAGTGATAAGCTTTAACTGGGTAGATCAATCCAATTTTAGGCCAGATCACTCTTGAATCTTCTAAGTTAACTCTCCAATCAAATTTAATTAACTCTTCTTCTTCTTCACCTCTCATCTTGTTGGTGCTTGCATCATTTATCAGGTTCCAGGTTATTAGCTTGCAGGCACCTTCCCAAGATTTCATGAAATTTCTAAGTCTTGGACCCTCTCAGTGTTTTCAGCATCATCATGATATTTTGAAGGAGGGGGTCATCGTCATCATCATCATGTTCCCGGACATCCCCCTGATGTTTCTTGCATGGGTCATTTCTCATCATGGCCAGATATCCTATGGGGGCTTCATGTTTTTGCTAGCCCGACATCCTGCCTGGAGGTGATATTTTAACATCGGGTGATCTTAGTTCAAGATCATCCTGATGTTGGTGTTGAGAATTTGCTAAGTATGACCCAATGTCCTAAGGTCATCATATTTGAACATTGGGTGATCTTCGTTAAGATCACCCCGATGTTAGTTTATCACCTCATGTTTTAACTTCCCCGATGTTGCTGACGTCATGATCTTGCAGAGGTGATATTTTCTTATAAGCAGCAGGATTGTCATTGTCGGGGCGATATGTCTCTCAGCTTCATCATTTTCTAAGGACGGGGTGATATTTCCAAATATCAGGTATGTTCTAACATCACCCTGATGTTTCATGGAGCTACAGTGCTACCTGATATTCTTGCGGGGGGTGATATTTCAAACATGGTGATCTTCCAAATATCACCCTACCCCAAGATGATGATGATGTCACCCCGATCTTTTGAAGGGGTCATTTTCTAAGTTGTTCAATCCGACCTGATATTTCTTGAGTTGAAGAGGTCATCATCATCCAGTCTACAGTGCACCCTCATATTTCTGTGTCAGGGTGATATTCCGAATATCAGGTCATCTTCCGAATATCACCCTTGCTCTAAATGTGACGATGATGTCATCAGGATGTTCAATTATTAGGGTGAGCTCAACAAATGATGATGCTGACGTTAGGGTGATATTTTGAGCAACAGGATATCATGCTGGAGGATGATGAGGAAGAGTTAAGTTGGTGCCGTCGGGAGCAAAATCGCTGACAATATATTTGATAGTGGTCATGCATAAAAAGTGTTAAAAAGGCTGTTGTAGGGTGAATGTGGGATAATGTGTCCCCATCATATTTGAAAGGAAAGTCAACTGGATGCACCTGTGTAGCACGCTATCAGTGATCACTGACTTTGCAGCCTCATCTGCGCCGCAAATCTCAGCGAGAAGAGGGGAGTCAACGAACATGTTTGAATGAAGAGTCTTCCTCATGCATGAATGCATTTTTTGGCGGGAGAAGGTGTGCAAGGCATGCAACTGCTACATCCCGAGGTTGTGAATGGGTATGCCATTAATGGCAAAACTACGCAGAGGTATGGGTTGAAAGGACATGCCAGCTACCCGATTTAGACAGAAAGTCTCCACCTGGCGATGCAGATCCTGATCTTGCTTGTTCATGTCCTCCTGTATGCGCAGTTGTATTGAATGCTTCCGGTGCCCTCTGGAGATGCACTGCATCTGGTGATGACTTGGGGATCACGATGTAATTAATGAAGGAGTACATCCTCCTGCCTTATAAGAAGAGGATGCTACTCAGTTCAAGGTTGTTGAAAACTAGACATATTTGGCTCTATAATAAGATACAACTGGTTTGGGTTGCTCTGTGCAGAAGATCTTGTGAGTTTATGTATCTCTTGTTGTATGTCTCATGCATGAATCTACTGATTTCATGATTGATTTTATATGAGTAATGTTGTATTTGCATGTGTTTTGTTAATTCTGTCTCCAGTATTGCATGTGTCCTTCTTTTGAATCTAGATATCTAAGGGGTGTTTGGTATTCTAGAATATAGAATTCCTATATTGAATGCTTGATCTTTCAACTTCTGCTCAAGGGGTAGATTAAAGTGTTTTCAGATTAAGTGTTGGGAATGATATATTGCAATAGGGATGCCATAAGTAGAGATAACTTAACACTCTATTTTGGGATGTGTCTGTAAAGCAGATACCATAGCATCCCCTTGAAATCTAGTTTTAGTGTGTTCATGTTGATCATTCACAGGTGTATGTCTACTGACTCCAAGCCCTAGATAGGCACCAATCTAGTTCTGCATTGAGATTACACACCAAGTCCTAGTTTTGCATCCAAACACATAAATCAAACTCATGCTTCCAAAAAAACCATTAGGACTGTAGAAGTAGTTTAGGACCAAGATCCTCTGATTCACAACTGAACATAAGCCCAAAGCTTACCCCTTTGCACTTATCCCATCATTTTGGTCTTCATACAGGAGGATTTATCTACTTTGTTTCAACATCCCAAGCCAACCCACAAGCATATTCTCATGGGTGTTGAATAGGGAATACCCCCTAGGTTTTGCAGAGCCTGAAGAAGAAGAGGAGATAAAATAGAGTCTATCTCCTATACTGTTGGCCCCTGGCCCAGAGATCCTGTTGATCACTAATGGCTACTTTGTAGGGAAATCTGGGAATGAACATCCAGTCAGGGAAATAACCAACACATCCCTTCTTCCAACCTATAAATACCCCCTCCCTCAAGCACAAAGGGAGGCAATTTCATTTGTGCACACAACTCTTGCAAGTTATTGCTCTCCAAATCAAGCATTCTCATGCTCATACATGACATATGAGCCTTTTTCTTTCATTTGTCATCTCACTTAGCTTTTCTAAAAGCTTGTTCGCATCCATACGTTGCTCATATCAAGCCATAGTGCTTGTCAAAACTCTCATTGAGCTCTCTTTGCAAAGCTTCAAAGTTTCTTTTGTTTCCATTTTCCTCTTGTCACCAAGAGGATCACCCTGCTGCTACAAGAGGATTCAAGGTTTCCATTACAAGGATTCTTGAGGGTAGTGGAGGCTCATGTGTCTCCAGGTTCCTTTATGCTTTATTTTCATTTCATAGTAATTAGACAATCAAAATTGCTCTTGGGATCAGTGATCATGTTGCTTTTTCCTTGATAGGATACATCTAGATCTTACATGCTTAGAGTAATTTGTTTTCCAAGTTCATTGATTAAATTCATTTAAAAGAAATTTCCCTTTTCTTAGATTAGTTTGTTTTAAATATTCAAAAAACCCCAAAAACATAGTTTAATTGCATTAGATAATTTCATCATAGATTGCACACATTTTCCAATTCCAAGATTAAGGAAAAGCACAAAAAGAAGTTTTACATTCATTTAGACTTGCACTCATAAAATCCAAAAAGAACAAGAACATTAGAAACTTAGAAGGTTCGCAAACCCTTGATTCTATCACAAGGTCAACTATAGTCAAACATTGGTCAAAACCCTTGATTACATCACAAGGTCAAGCAAAGTCAATGCAAAGTCAAACCTTAGGTCACACAAACCCTAAGTCAAAACCCTAGGTCAAGTCAAGGCTAGCTTAAACCGCCTATCTCTTGTCTCGGCTCATGAATGTGTCCTAGATTAAGAGGTGAGTGAGTGAGGGAAATCCTCGACGAGATAGAGGAAATCCACCCAAGACCACAACAAGACTCGCTAGTCATTCAACAATAAGAAGCATTTAGACAACTCTTAATACAACAAGCATTCATCCAATAGTTTTAAAGACAACAAAGAATCAACAAGAACAACAACTTACCCATGCAATGGTGGAATATCAAAAACCCCAATCAGAGAATAGTGACTAGTGACCCTTCAGGTCATATAGTTATCTTTACAACTACGGTCACAGAACACCATATCCACACAAGCGTACAACAACACATGCCCCAGGATGTGTTGACCCCTCTCTGTGAAGTCCATCTCTTCAATGAGCTAGACCACCCTCATGTCTTGCCTCCTCTCAACTGGCTACTTCCACGAGAGTGAGAGTGACGTGGTGGTTCACCCCGTGGTAAGGAGGGAAGGGTCTGTGCACATGCCAAAACCAACTCAATAGCCCCAGGCTATTGACGTTGTAATTTTGAGCGTACATATTTTGGTGAACCTGACGTGAACTACAAAGCCTTATGGTTATGTTGTTTGCATTCCCAATACTTGGATCTCATTATCACTGTCACATATGCCATCAGCTTCACCACATTTTTTGGTGAACTTGACGTGAAGAGCAAAAAGTTTTGTTTATGCTTTTTGCATTCTAAACGCTCAAATCCCATCAAAAACTTAAACATTTGGAACTTCAAAACAACAATCTTCAAGCATTTTCACTTTATTCTTCGTAGCCGCTTCCACTTTTGTCGCTTTCGCCATCATCCATTCCATTTATTCTGTGGTGTCCATAGACACCTAAAATTGTCCATGTCTTACAACATTACTTTGTCGATACATTACTTAAGACATCTTATGACATTTTGTCCTAGGTCCCTTACATAATCCCTCCATCACCTAATTATTTAAATAAATCATATTTATTTAACTGATTCCCATCATAATCTCATTTATCCCACTAGCCAATTAATTAAATAAATCCTATTTATTTAATTAATTTCTCACCTTTCCTCTAATTTAAATAAATAAAATATTTATTTAAATTAGCTCTCTCCCATTTTCCAACTAATTTAAATGAAATATTTGAATTAGTCCTCACCTTCAACCTCATTCCAACACATTTCCCATACTACAACTTTCATTTAATGATTCGTCACACTACCAACTAATTTAAATAATTTTATTATTTAAATTAGGTTACCTCTATTCTTATCCATACACTTTTCATCCCTCTACCTTTTTTAAATGAAGGGATCCAAAGTCAAATCACCTTTTAATCTAAGCCGTCCACGTCATACAATTGACCATTCAATCTTAGCCATTGAATCATATCACTCCTCTCCAATAAATCAAGCCTCAACCAAGCCATTTGTAGAGATCCATCTACAAGCAACATTATGCTATCGAAATGATTCTAGATCTTCTCTTCATTCATCTTCTATCTATTGTTATGTTGCAGATTTGAGCAATCAACATTCATCCAAGAGCCACAATCTTCAATATTTTGCATCCTATGCAAAATGGAGAAGAGCAATGGAGGAGATCCAGGCTTAGCATAGAGATTTAGATTTAGTTGCTTTATCCTTTGAATGTCTATGTCTATCTTGTACTCCATTGTTGAGTTAGGGTTTTATGATTAATGTTAGTAATTTATGTCTGATTTTCCCTGACTTACATTGGTGAACCCAACGTGAATCTAACATGTTTTTTGTCAAGTTTTGGTGATCAATTTTTGTAAGTGGCTTCCTAGCTCAAATCTGACCTCACCGTTGCATCTAGAAGGCCTCCTAGGCAAAAAACAACATAAAACACCCTATATTTCGCTCACAGAAAATTTTTGAAATTTTTTTAGGGACAAATCCATACCGTACAGAACCGCCATACCGACGACATCGTGGGTATCTAGTTTCTTATTTTCATATTGCAGGTTTCAATTTCATATTGGAGGTTTTGTTTCATCTTTTACAGTCGACAGTTAAAAACCCTGGTTGACCTTCCTTTTTCTGCCGACCTGCACCTCATCATTACTGTCAGCACCCTGTTCATACCTATCGTCGCCACCTCTTTGCTACCATCGCCACCTCCTTGCTACCATTCGCTACTCCCCATAGATTAGTCACCACCCATCAGACCCTCAAACCCTAGCCATCCGTTGACCTGTCGCCACCAACCTAAGTCCTCGTCGACCATCTCCACCTAACTCCTAACACCTGGTCACCACCTCTCCCATCGCTTCCCTTTGCCATTCCTAAACTCTGCGTCGACCGATAATCGCTACCGATTGGCGACTCTGTCGCCACTTTCTCATGGTATCACTGCCTTCAGTGGCCTAACTGGGCGTTCAGGCTCTTAGGGCTATGATCTAAGGGTCTGGTCACTTTAGTGACCGCAGTCCGTGGGGTAGGTTTTAAGCCCCTGCATTTCATTTTTTTTTTCTTTTTTATTTTTTGGCACTCAACCTCTGGCCACATGGGTGACCAAGGGCGTTGCTCACCTTAGCCACCAAACTTGACCATCACAGTTAACCGCTCGCATGTGACTGGAAATAGCCTTGACCGCTAATGGTCAAGCCTAACTACCAGGTTTACCTTTTGTCCTCTCAAGCCCTAAATAGGGCCCTTTTTTTCTTTTCTCTATAACTTTTGTATACTATGTCAAAATTTTGTGAAACTTGTGGTGTTGGAGAGCTAGTTCGCCTGGTTTCATTGTGATGAAAGAATTATCAAGTAACTATATCAGGTTTGCAAGTTATTTTTAGTCAAAGTCAACTCTTTTTTACAACTTTAAACACACATAATTTGAGAAAATTTCAGCTATGATCTAAGGGTCTGGTCACTTTAGTGACTACAGTCCGCGGGGTAGGTTTTAAGCCCCTGCATTTCATTTTTCATTTTTTTTTCTTTTTTATTTTTCAGCGCTTAGCCTTTGGCCACATGGGTGACCAAGGGCACCACTCACCTTAGCAACCAAACTTGACCATCACAGTTAACTGCTCGCATGTGACTAGAAATAGCCTTGACCGCTAATGTTCAGGCCTAACTGCCAGGTTTACCTTTTGTCCTCTCAAGCCCTAAATAGGGCCCTTTTTTTCTTTTCTCTATAACTTTTGCATACTGTGTCAAAATTTTGTGAAACTTGTGGTGTTGGAGAGCTGGTTCACCTAGTTTCATTGTGACGAAAGAATTATCAGGTAACTATATCAAGTTTGCAATTTATTTTCAGTCAAAGTCAACTCTTTTTTGCAACTTCAAACGCACATAATTTGAGCAAATTTCATCCATTTTTCGTGAAATTTTTTTAAAATAGCATAGAACTTCATAGAGATTTTGATTATCATATCTATGTTTTTGTAATTGATAATCTAAATCAGAATTTTCTAGATTGCTTCATTTTCACCTAACACATTAGTTTGTAAGTCTTCTTGTCTTCTTTTCATTTTGGTGGATTCTAGGTGAGCATAGAGCGCTGTAACAAACATCAGTATCAGCATCACCATCAAATCTAAAGCTAAATTTTCTAGATGCACTCAATCCATTCTCTTATCTTTTCATTTCATCAAAATCTTATTTGCAATCACACTTCAATTTGGGGCCTAAAACGAACCATTGTTTGCAATCACATTTTGACATTGGGCTTAAAATACACTTGTCTCTTCATTCTCACATTTGGCTTTGGGTTTAAAAAGGATTTGTGCTTGTATTATTTGGTGGATTTGAGTGTGATTGATGGTGTGTATGCTCTTCTCATGCACTTCATGTGATCTTGAGAATCAAAAACACCTTTCATCCATTCACTTTCACAACACACATTTCAATTTCTAAGGGGAAATATACATTGTGAGTGTGAATCTAGTGTGTGTGTATGCTCTGTCCTCGCACCACAAGGTGATCTTGGAGATCAAAAGCACCCACTTGATTTGCTTTTGTCACCTTTCCTAGGAGGCCTTCTTGGAGACACACCACTCCAAGGGACGACCTCAATTTTAGCATTCTAGCGGAGTCTAAAAAGTGAGGTGTGAATCGAAAGACACCCTCTTGGAAGTTGAAATCTTGTCATTCGGGGTAAGCCCCCAAGAACTTTATACCTTGGGGAAGTGAAGGTGAAGGGTGGGTTACCCCTTTCTCTTGGCTGTGTGGCATTATTTCACTTTCATTTCACAAAATTGGGCCCCCTGTACCTTAAGTATATTGGGGGCATCCTTAGTCAAACTTGTGCATCCTAGCTTAAGACCTATTGACCACACCCACTTGACTAATATTAGGTTTGATGATGTGTCTTCAAGTGTATTCATAATCACAACAATCAATCTTCAAAGTCAAACTTGCTATTGTGTCTTGTGTGTGTGATTCATGCATGTCCATGTGAAATCTTTTGTTTGAAAATTGCCTAAGTCAAGATGTCAACACAAACACATAAACTCATCACTCTAAACATTCTTGTCAACATATTCATTGTAAGCCAAGTCATCCTCATCAAAATTTACATCCTAGTCATCCTACTTGTCATATCCACATCACCATAATCATTATCTATCCCAATCTATTTCAAGAGTCTACCCGTGTCTTTCACCCCCATTTGTCCTCTCGAGGGGGCATCATTCCACATATCTATTCACTCCATCCTAATCATCCTAATCACCCTTCTTAGCCACCTCATCCCTAATCATTTTAATCCTTCCTCATAATCTAATCAATTTCACTTCTAATCAATTTCATCATTACACCTCATCCTAATCACATCATAATCATTCCACATCATCATCCTAGTTCTAATCCAATTAGTCCATCCTAATCATCCTAATCACCCTTGTGACCCACCTCATATCCTAATCATTCCTAATCATCCAATCACTCTATCCTAATCATTCCACATCATCATTCTAGTTCTAACCAATCACTTGTCAAAGTGGTGATCATTATTAACAAGCCTAAGTCAAATCCAAGACCCAAACTCATACTTCTATGGGACTCTCCTCCTACGTCCAATGATCATGAGAATCTTGTAAATTATGATGCATACCTTGAGGAACAAGCTGAAATATGAAGACTTCAATGTATGTGCAACTCCATGCCAACACTAGAGAACAAGATCCTAGCACCACAACTACAAGACATCATCCAAACACTTCACCAAATGCCACAACCCCTAGACCAACAAACCATACAAAGACTACAAGCCATCATCCAACAACTTCAAAAAAACCAATCACCTCTAATACAACAACTCCTAGCCCATACCCAACAATTCATAGCCACCTACCAATCCCAAATTCAACAAACATAACCTCAACATCAACAAATTTGACCTCAATCCTATGTGTCACATTCATCATCACACCAACCTAGTCCATCCACATATCAAGTCAATTCTACATCAACCTATCCCACTTCTTTCAATGTTAACCAACATCCATTTCAGTTCAAATCCCAAAGACATCCATATCAATCCATACCACAAGATCTTCCACCTACATATCCCACCATTTGACCTCAACCCTAAATCCATTCACAAGATTATCCAAGTTATCCCTTCATGCTACGTTTGACAAGGGAGACACCACTCTAGCTTATGCATCCTATGAGTACCCTCCATCACCATCCAAATGAATGTGTATCCCAAAGTCTACTAGCCCTATACCAACACCACCATGCAATCCATTTGCCAATCCATCAAACCCTTCAATCCCTTCATTACCATCTTCCAATCCTTTTATCCCTCCACCATGGGATCTTTCCACTCCTAATCCATCCAATAGCCTTATTATCCATCCACCTAATCCCAATCCTAAGCCTACAACTTCCACCCTCATTATCCACCCATTATATTGTTCATCCACCCATACACTTATGAAGGATGTGATCCAATGGCTATTAGAAAGGAATAAACCATCTCCATGTCAAACACCTATCCTTAAGCCTCTCAAAGTGTCTTCAAATACCATGTCTAGTCCTTCAACCCCATCATGTAGTCCACAAACCATTGAGCTTATTCAAGAGTCTTTTCCCATGAGTCCAAGTCAAGGTCCATCATAACCTCATGTTGTTGACCACCAAGAACATATCAAGCCTCTCCAAGAGTCTTCCACTCCCATCAAACCACAATAGTTATGTCAAGAGCCTAATCCTAAGCATGTGGAACCATTAACCCATCATCCAAATCAAGATCAAAGCACTCCTTCTATGATAAAGCTCCCATCTATGATCAAGATCCTATCTATGATCAAGAAAGCCACAATAATCCTCTTAGCCAAATTTATGCATTCCATGGTCAAGAGCTTATTACTCCACCTATCCATAATTCCATATCCATCCATGAGCAAGATATTCAAGTTGCTCCTATCCATATTCCATCTAGCCCTATCCATGATGTACAAACATTCACTTCCCTAGATGAGACACTGGGCTCCCAAGAAAACATAGATGATCAAACCAATATCTTGGATCTTAATGAGTATAATGATAATCAAGATCCTAATGATCCTTCCAGCGCATCCACTATCGATCCCATTTCAAATCCATCATATCCCCTTGGTCTTACCACCTTCATCCATGAATGTTCTTCCTTAGAAAAGAAACAACTTCTATCCACCACCTCACCTTCTCCATCCAATAATGAGCTCACATCTAGTGTTCAAAACACCCAGAGTCCCATTGTCCACCGCATACTCCAAAAAATAAACTATCAAGGTAAAGGCTTAGGCCTTTATGAGCAAGGTATTTTGGAGCCTATCCATGTCAAAGTCCCTCCACGCTTATATGGCCTTGGATATACACCCCAAGGTAAACAATCTCAAGATGTTGGTACTACTTCCATGCCTCGTAAATCCACTCCTTTCCATCCCAAATCCCATACATCCTATCATACCCCTAAAACATATGTTGCCATTCCACCTCCATTATCCTACAAATCCCAAACACATGTGACCATACACCTTCCACCATCCACTTTACCTCCACTACTTCCAACTCCTAATATCCCACCATCCACTTTACCTCCATTGCTCCCAACACCTAATATCCCTATCATCCAATGCCCTCATCCATTTATCCATAAATCCATTTTTAATCCCTCCATCCATAAATACCCTAAAATTCCTAATCATGATCAATCATTGCACACATCATCTAAACATGAAGCTTCCACCAATTCCAAGGGATTCAAAAATAAAAATTTTGATGCCTCTACCTATAAAGCAACAAATCATAAAGATCCCCATGCCTTAGGGTACAAATACAAAGAATTGAAGCCAAATCCATCCAAAAGGATATGCAAGCCCATATCTCCAAAAGAAAAGTCCAAAACTAAAATGGTTTGGGTACCTAAGCAAAAATAAAGAAAGTCAAATGAAGCATCCTCTTCTATCCAAAAATCCCAAAAATCCCATTCCATTCAAAAATCTCAAATTCCTTCATCCGCAAGCAATGAAAAAATTATAAAAACTCTAAGTCTATGTGGGTACCTAAATTCCTAAATCACCCATCCCCAAAGAAAACATCTCCATTGCTTCCTACACCTCCTCCAAATCAAAAGATTCAATGTTTATCATGGTGTGTGCAACCGTTGGTCTTGGTTCCATTCCATTCCGCAACATTTCCACATACCTCCATCTCCCCATCTTTCATCCATTATCCTATACATTTCACCTATCCTATCCATATGGTCCATGCTTTTGCATAAGTCTCTCATCCATCCTTTTGCATAAATCTTACATAATCCACATCATAATCCACTATCCTTCCTTACATAATCCACATCATAATCCATTATCCTTCCATACTTAATCCACATCATAATCCACTATACCCCACCCATCCTTGCATAAACCTTTCATAATCCACATTATAATCTACTATCCTTCCCTCCTTAATCTATTATCTACCTAATCCATCTCCCTTGCATGAAATCCCATACTTACCAACATCTATGAGCATAATGACATTTGACATGGTCCATGCGATGAAATCCATCTCCAATGGGACTATCACCTTTCATGGAACTAGATGCTTGAGTCCCTCTTATCCATATCCACATATCTCATTCAAATATTTCGAAAAAAAAAAAAGAAAAGAAAAAAAATCAAAATAGTAAAGAGAAATCCCTTCATCCAATGGTGAAAACCACCCTTGGTGGCACCTTGGATAAGTACCATGATGAAAACTTGGCAAACAGACATCATATGTAGGTTGATCTTCTATGTCGCTTACACTTGGGGGCATGTTGCCTCATCTAAACTATCCTTCCCATCATACCATTTCCATACCTTTTCCTATCTTATCCTACCATACTTAGCCATTATACCCACATATACTTATCCTATTGAATCCATTCATCCTCCCTTCCTCCTTTTTCATCTTGATAAAGATATGGGGGCAAAATGTTGACAAATTTTTTGAGATATCTGTTGATATACCTCATCCTTTCCAACTAATCCTACCTGTTGTGATGTTCACAACATGCCCCATTTTACCCTCTAGCAAAATGAGGACCCTGTTTGCTTTTGCTTTCTTGTGGCTTGGTCTTGCTTGGTGGTAAAGGGAAAATGTATTAGATGCCGGAAATACCTAAAAAATTAAAATGCATAGTATTATGGAGAAACAAAGTTACTAGTAGGTTCTACATGAAAAATGATTTGGGGTTGTTTTTTGAATTGACTGTTAATTCCTTGTATTTCGTGAGATATGGAGGTTTTTGTGAAAATGCAATGTTAAGTCAAAGTTGTATGTTGTATAAAAAATTTTGTGCATATGAGATGCTAATGTTGTCACGTTGTGGTACAAAAGGGGGTGGCCTTTATTATTTTTTTGCATATTGTATCTTGAACGTTTAAACTTAAATATGCAACCCCAAACCCGAGTGTGTTCTAAAATAAAGTGAATAGGCATTGGATTCCATGATTGTATTATGTATTGTATGTATGAACATGTGCATTCAATATACAAAAGGGAATATACACACCCAAACCCGAAAAAAATATATAATGTGGTTTATAAAAGGCTGAAATCTGAACAAATGTATATTGTATATCCACATGTATATTTGTTTGTATTTGAGCACAAATGCAATTTCGGATTTTAAAGGAAGGTTAAAAGTGATTTAAGTTGGCGGGACCCACGGGGGTATTTTCATAAAGCTTTCCAATATACAAAAGGTAGTATACATTGATATATACAAAAGCGGACCCGATAAGGATTTAAATATGGTGTATAACAAACTAAGGTCCACACTTTTGTATATATGTTATGTTGTATGTGTTATGCAAACCCAATATACAAAAAAATAAAGATGCAAAGATATAATGTCAAAATTAACAAAAAAGATTAAAATTTGTCGATACATTTTCAAGTTTGTGTTTGTATGTTAGAGTGTATACATTGCATATACATTGCAGGATACAAAAAGTAGATACAAAACTTGACACAATTAAAAGTTGAATATTGTATGTGTTAGGTGGGGTCCACAGTGGTATGGTCAGAATGCAAAATACATAAGTGATACAAATGATAGATATACAAAGCCACACGTAAAACTAAATGTAGTATGATTCATAAACCCTCTGGAGTCTTAGTTTGTAGGTTTCAATGATTGTATAAGGATATACATAGGAATATACAAAGATTCATATACAAAATTTGAGATACAAAGAAAAGGTGCAGGAATTAACATATACAATGTTCAAAATACAAATTAAACAAAAAATTAGACATGGTTTGAATTGTATGCATTAATTACCACATTCAATATGCAGCTAACAATGAGAAACTTAGAATTTGAGCAAATAAAAGTGAAATTCGAGTATGTTATTTTCATAATTGCATTCGAAAGGTAAAATTACAGAATTTCACAGAGTGAGGAAAAGGCGATTCAAGAGCTGAATGGAAATTTGAGAACGGTAACAGTGAGGTTGAATGGTAAATCTATTGTAAACATTCTTAAAGTTAACCAGTTGCAAATACAGGTATGTACCCTGAACGCCATTAAAATTTAGTTAAATGAAAGGGGATTAGTTATAGTAAATTTCATTAAGAAAATGATGCAAATTAGTGCAATTTATTGTAATTGATTATAGGAAATGAATTTGATATTGTTAGATCCAGTAAATTCCAAATAGGGAAAAGACAAAAATCCCTAGGGTAATTGTAAAAACTAAAAATCCATGGTAACCCCTAGGAAGAGATGCAAACGAAGGGGTTGAATGTATAAATTTTCTTGACATGATGGCCCTAAAGCAGAAGAAAGTAGATACTGAGTCGACAGGTGAAAAGAGAAAGTGAAAAGAGAAAGGAAGCCAAACAAAGAAACGGTTAGAGAAGAATTGCCGGTACACAGGGGATATTCCTCTTTGATTAGCACAAGCGGAGTGGCAACAGATACAAACATTAGCCAGTATGATGTAGAAGATGTGTTACAGAAAATTATAGCACCTAATGCTACTCCCGACATGAAAAGTATCTAGAAAAAGGGGTTGTACAAGGCTACTGGATTCCCATTGGCGATGGAGGCCAAAGATTTGGTACTAGAATGTATAAGCCAGTATGATTTGAGTACCAGAAGAGTAGTGCATAAAGGGGAGGTTATTACAGATTTGTCTACAGAGGGAATAGCTAGAACGTTCAATTTAGAAATTCAGGATCAAATGATGGATGTTGATATAGATTAGTATGCTTCAGATTTTGCTAGCAATGAGAAGGAATGCAAAAGTACATTTTTTTATAAATGGTACATAGCTGAAAACAAGCCAAAGGCTGCAATAAAAGTACCAAAGAATTTATATAGGATTGATTTCAAGGAGGAGATACATATAATGATCACATTATTGAGTAGGTTGGTTGGGTTGAAAGATGCAACAAAGTGTGAATGATGGATATTCACAATTATTCAGTATATGAGAGAAAAGCCTGAAACAATTCATTGGGCCAAGGTAATTAGCACTGCAATATGGAAGCAAGTAATGGGAAGGAATAAAAAACAAAGGGGCTTCTATATGTCTTCTTATGTGGTTTATTCATGTGCAGTTAGAATGCAACCAATGGTTGGGATTGATAGAGTTGGTACCCTGGGAAGTGGTCTGGGTTAAAAGCTTGTTTATGATCATTATCTTGATTTGCAGGAGGAGAATGCACTAAGAAAATATGCACTAGTGAATTATGTATTTCATACTTATCTGGTAAGAGTTTTAACAGAGGATAAGGATAGGCGGCTATCAGAAGAAGCAACAAGTGCCATAGGTTTACATAGCTCTTGGTATATATAGTTCCCTTCCTTCACTTACATCAGAACTAAAGGGTTTGAGGGAAAACTGTTCAAATTACCAAGGTATCCTCTAGACAAATTGATTGTATTAGAGTTCTCTAGACAAATTTTGAATGTGTTTGGGATGTATAAGAGGAAGTTTGGAAGAGGAAACATTAAGTTCCCTTGGGTGGTTGGAAGGTTTTCCTGTTATAATGAAGATGTAGCTCAGTACTCAGAAAAGGAGCTAAGGTACTATGGGTTTGAAGAATTTGATTTAACCAGGCACTTTGATCCTTTCCATAGGATCCAAAATTACATAGATCATAAATACATACACCAAATACATATTGAAGATTTCTAGTCAGATTGTGAAAATGAAAGAGAGGTGACGAAGAGGGCTCACCAAAGATTAACTTTGGAGCAAATGAGAACAATTGGGGAAATCAATGTACCCTAAGAAATTATGAAAGATGATGCTAAAGTATTACATCACAGTTATGAAAGAAAGAGGCTGCTGCCCATTAACAAACCAAATTGGGAAGAGCTAGGGGAAACATCTTTGGAGACTATATCAAAGCCAATTATTTTGTTTTCTAAAACATGGTTAAAAGATAAGATAGAAGTGCTTAAAGCTAAGGGCACTGTAGCTACATATGAAAATAAGGGTAAGAAGAGAGAGAGAAAATTAGGATGACTTACAGTGCTTTTATGAAAAGAAAAGGAAAATTGTAGAAGCTAAGGTGGTTGAAAAAGATAAAAATGCAACATTGATGGACCCTTATGCACTAGGTGTTATAGTTGCAATAGCCTTAGGTATATTTGTAGAAGCAGGGTCATCAAGTCAAGAAGTTAATGTAGGAAAAACACAAACACCAGGGGTGCCAACAGGACAAGATGTAATGAAGGCTGTAATTATAGAATCTTCAAAAGGGAGGGCATCGATACATACTGAGGTTGTAGATGCTCCACAAGCAGAGATTAGACAAAAACTTGTATCTATTAAATCTACATAGGAAGAAAGAAGACAAGGTTACATGAAGGTTAAAAAAGAGTTAACCGAGGAAATGCTGCAAGGGTCAAAAGCCCAAGAAGTTAAAAAGGTGAGTGAAATTGTAAACGTTGAGAATGATAGTAGTGTTGAAGAAGAAATGCCATTTGACAAAAATATAGGGGTAGAGCATGAAGAGAAAGAAGAAGCAGCTAAGAGCTCCCCTAAAGTAGAACATAGTGCTCAAGTGTCTATGGGGAGGACACAAAGCCCAATATCAAAGGAAGAAAATGTACAAGAAGAGCCAGTGGCAGAGGATTTTTTGGTCCACTTGTACCACCAGAAATCATAATAGAAGTACAAGATGTTGCACAACAGGTGATAGAAGAAGAAAAAGAAGAAGAGAAAGCTACAGAAGGGCTTGATGTATCTTCAAGCCAACCTCCACAGTCAAACCAGACAAGCATGCCTAAGAGTGTACAGGTGCAAACTGAGGTGTATACAGGGGCAACAATGCCATCAAGTGGTTCTGATGTTAATATTTCGAGTACTCCGAAGGTTGATATTGAACAGAGTGAACAAAAAGAGAATTCAGAAAGAGAAGATATGGAGCAAGATGCTGAAGAGGATATAAAGGAGGAGGAAGACAAAAAGGACAATGAAGAGGAGGAGCCACTATAGCAAGACAATGCACCACCGCTTCTGGATTAGAATCCTCCACAACAACAACAACAACAACAATAGGAACAAATGGAAGTAGAGAAACCTCAAGAGGAGGTGATAAATGAAGAAAAGAAGGCAGAAAAGAGCAGAGAGGCACTAGCGTGGATAGGTTTAGATGTCAGAAGAGCAAAGGCAGAAGTGCAGCTAGTTCCCATTGACATAAAAAGTTTGTTAGGTGGTCATTCACAAAAGGAAAGAAGAAAAGTAAGGACCATGTTAGCCATAAAGAGAAGTCCATCTGGATCAAGGACTTTAGAACTGGCCATACCTTAGAAAGAGAAGGCAAAAGGAGAAATGAGCCTTGATGATTATCAATTGCTCAACATAGACCTTAGGTATGTAACCAGGGAGCAACATATTGTAGAGTGGGAGGACATGAATAAGGTGACTATTGAGATGATGAGAAGAGATAAAGATAAATATGATTACTTGAAAGGACACATCGTCCAGTTACAACAGTTCATTTAGGGTATGTTTGACCCTAATGTTAATATGCTAGATTTACCTACAAAACTGGCCATTTTATCAAGAGATCGGGTAAATGAGATGGAGAACAAGAAAATTGAAGAAAATATTTTTGAGAAGTGGCTCAAAGCATTTATTCAAAAGGGAGAAGATATAATAAGGCAGGCAATTGCCAATTGGGACATTGCCCTCACAGGGAAAAACAGTTGTAATGTTATCATACATAATTGTCAATCCAGATTAGAAGAAAGTAGCTATGAATTGGAACAGGTTGAAGACATGAATGAAAGGGTTGAAGAGTTGATAAATGAGGGAGTAATAACCCCTCAGATGGAAAACCAAATACCACAACATAAATTGGAGTTGAAATTTGAGGAAGATATTCTAAAAGGTTGCATTGTAAGTACTCGAGATTTGGAAGAGGTTGTTGATGGTATAATAAGGATACATATGAAGATAATGAAGAGACTTTTTGGGCATGAGTGCTAAGAAATACCAGTATATGATGTGACTATGGCAATAAAAGAATTCAAGGCCATTTATTTACCTTGCTTGGAGAGCCTTGCAACAAATCTAAGTACTGAAATGATTGATTTTGTTATGGAATTAAATGCCAAGGTAAGGAAATATTAGAAAAATAGAGAGGATCTAGAAAGGCAGGTGAATATGTTAAAATGAGTTGAATTGCAGCAATATACATGGATAAAGAGCAAAGGGACTAATCATACTTCTATTGTGGTGTTGATATCCAAATATACAGAGTACTTGAAGGAATAGGAGAATATGAAAAAGGAATATCAGGAGCAGTGTCTTTTGCAGGTACTTTGAACTTTTTTGTTATATTGTCATCAGAAAAAGGTCAACAGAGGAGAAAGGCAAAGATAATATCTTGTATTTAAAAAGATCCTAATGGCATTCTTTGCGCCAAAAGGAATATTCTGCAAAGATATTTTGGAACGGTTGGGAAATGATTCCCACCGTTGATTTTGTAAAGTTTGAATGTGAACCATTGATTGAATTTGTAACCGTAGCAGAGGGGGGATTTCAAATCTATATAAGGAACCTTGCTACTTGTATTTTACTTACACATGGATTCATAACTTTTAGCTTAAGACTGTAATTGGTGATTTTGTTGCAAAAGGAAGTAGTTCATGTTGAATACTTTGAGCATTTAGTGATGTAGGGAGGAGGTTGCCTATTTCTGCATCAAGGAGTGCATGGAATGTCTTGTCTCCTTCATGTATCTATCAAGATGTTTGTAAGTTTAGTAATTTTGGTCAATACAACAGAAGTAATTGTTACATTGTAAATTTAGCATGACTTTATACTTCAAATAAAAGCAAACTCAGAATTCTACGTCTATTCCAGAGTGTTTTCTGATTTAGGCAATTGTTTGATGTATTTTCTTTGAAAGATTGCAATTCCTTATGTATGTTCATGAAAATGCTTAGGATTTTACATATGTGGATTTAATTGTGTTGAATTGTTCAGGATCATTAAATTTCTCAGTACGTGGATAGAAGAACATTAGATCCTATCTAAAATAATGTTTCTAACCCTACTCTTTCTAACTTTTCTAAAAAAAAGCATAAATACTTAGCCTACACGCAGTTATCTTAAGTAGATTACTATTGATTCGAGTAAAGCAAATTTCAAAGATCTTTAGTAGTTTGCATACATAATTGGAAATACAAAGTCTGTTTAACAAATTTCATATGAATGCTTTGTAAGGATGATAAATACATGCAAAGGATCACTCATCACAATGTTATTTGTGATCATTGAGTAAGTCTAGTAAGTCACATATTACTTTAGTTTGTGTAAGGCCCCTTGAACAAATAGCTCACAACAAACCACTAAACTTTCCAACACAGTCAAGAACTGACTATCGGAACCTTGGAGTTGAGAATTATCTTTGTATAACTCTCCATACTTTTCAAGAGAGACTGAGTTCATTGTGAATTTATCTCTTGTTGCTTATGTGTAAAAACATACATCAACAGTTTTTGGCACTAGAAGGAGGGCCTGTTTGGAATTAAGGTAAGATTTATGCAAGATGGCTCATAATATTGGTCGAGTGACCAGGTCTAGGTCTAATTCAAGTGACAATTTTATGCAATTACCAAACAGAAGACAGAAAAGTACAAAGATCCCCCTGAATTTGAGTCCTAGGATAGTACAGATAGGAAGTTCATCAAGTACTCTACCAAGATCACCAGGGAATATTCCAAACATAATAAATCTGGACGGTTCCACATTCATACTATTAAATCTTGGTTCAGGTCCACCTAGAGGTCCTAGTCCTCCTAGAAGTTCTAATATGTCGAGAGGTCCTAGTCCTCCTAGAAGTCTAAATCCACCTAGAGGTCCAATCATGGCATACTTTAACGTCAATTCTCCTATATTATTCACTGATTATCATGGAATACCTAAGAATCCTAAGAAAATTTGCCCTAAGTACCAACTGCATCAAGATCCTGAGGATCACATCCAAATCTTCAAAGAAGCTTGTTTCAGGGCAAGGTTGGAACATCAGGATGTAGTTTGTAGATTATTCCCATTCACTTTCAATGAACAAGCTTCCAACTGGTATTTGAATTTACCAAATGGTCATATTACCTCCTGGGATCTCATGGAGGAAGCATTCTTATCTAGATTTAGAGGGCTAGTAGAACAGTCATCTCTATATCATAAGCTGGCAGGAATTAAAAGAGGTGAAGGAGAACTCATAGAGAACTTTAATGATAGGTTCTAGGAAGCATATTCTAAATTGGTTGATCCTTATACTGTGAGTGCTGAGGCAATCTTAACAATGTACTATGCTGCCTTAGATCCATTGATCTCAATTTTTGTGAAGAGACAACCTTATGTAGATACTGTGTCTAAAGCTTATAAAGAAGCAGTTAAAATTAACCAAGAAATGAGGTAGACAACTTACAGTCCTTTTCTAAGTGTAGGAAATAAAGGAGTTTCAAATCAAACGCAACCATGGAATGGTGTTCCAATGCATCATACTCCATTGTTAAATCCAGTGCCTACCTACACACCAGTATATAACCCCATCCCAACCCAGGCCATAGTTCCATACACAGGTAATGGTACTAATAACAATTAGGCTAGTGGTCAGTCTTTCTTTCAACCTCCTCAAGACACCTATGTGGCTAAAGCACAAGAAGATAGAGAAGAGATGAAAGAAATTACTACACATTTACGGAGGCTAACAACTGAGATGACTCAGTTGAGAAATGAAAACTTTTATTGTAGAAATCTTCAAAGTCAAAATCAGTACCAAAATCATAGTCAAAACTAAGGCCACAGCCAAAATCAGAATCATAACCAAGGACAGGGACCACCAAATAGAGGACATAATGGAGATAACAAGGATTGGGGAAATGATAACATAAATCCTAATCAAACTAAACCTCCTAGAATATAGAACACCTGACCAAACAATGGCACTCTGGTTTCTCCATTTGAGAATCCAGATAACCAGGAACCTAAACAACCTGCTAGGATACAAATGGCTAATGTAGTGCATTGAAGAATTGGTGCAGGATTCACAATACTAATGTACAAGTTGAAATTGACTGTCCGCAGTTCCATTTAGCAGCTAGTATTTTTAATGTAGAAGTACAGGGTCCTACATCCAAGTTTTTAATCCCTAAGGGAAATGAAATAGTACCTTCAGGATTTGAGTCTGCTATGGTCTTAGAAAGTTTTACCTTCTCAACCAAAGAGGAAGAGAATCAAATAGTAGAGGATGAACCATACTATTGTGATAGCTTATATCCAGAATCAACTTTAGTATTGGAGGCTTTTTAGTTTCCTTTTGAAACTGAAAATGAGGTGTTATGTGAACCAGATGAGGTAAAAGATTTTCAACAATCTAATAGGAATCATACCTACAATATGAGAAAACACTAGTAAAGCAGGAAGTCCTGTCACCATCTCCACACCTCCAAATAACCTCAATACCTTGCCTGACCAACATGCAAGTAATAACCTAGTGCCTCCCAAAGCCAATTATCATGGTACTAGTGCAACAATAATGTAAAAGGTTCAGGTAGGAAAAATAGAGCCAAACGAAGCTTCAAAATTAATGAATTACCTATATGAGGAGATAAAGAAGATAAAGGTTAATGTACCTTTAAATGAATTATTGAAAAGCCCAGGGGTAAGGAATGCATTCATAAAATCTTTAGATGAGTCAGGGCCAAAAGACAATCTAGTTATAGACATGCATGGTAAAGATGTACAGACCAAAGATAAGTGTAAAATTGTTAAACAACTTGCAAGCACAAATGTAGTAGTGTACACAGAGAAGAAGGAGGCTCCTCCTTTTCTGTTAACCTTGACAATTTTTGGGAAAAATTTACATAACTATATGGTAGATTCAGGAGCTTTGGCTAATGTCATGCCATTGGGAATATGTAAAACTTTAGAGCTTACCCCTACTAAGTCTACCAAGGTTGTTACACAATTAGACAAATCTAAGGTCAATGTAGTAGGACAACTTATGCATATTCAAATACAATTGGCTTCTGATCCTAGGGTAAGTCAGTACATTGATATTCAGGTGGTAGACATCTTAGTTAATTATGGTATGTTACTGAGCAGGGATTGGTCTAAAACTTTAAACGGATACATGGCCACTGATTTTTCACACATGTGGTTGTCATGGAGAGGCATCCCGAATCAAATAAGAATTGAAGTCGAACCCAGGATGAAACACATGATTACAGAGTATAACAGGACGAATGAGGTATTATATGCTTCTATTGAACCAAGAGTTTATAGGGTTTCAAACAGAGGAGTCCAAATAGAAGAAATTTTATCCTTCAAATTTGAAACAAAGACTACTAATAGTGGAACAAATGTGTTTGTTGATTCTGATCATGGTTCTTCTGATGAAGAAGATAATGCAGTGAGTAACTTTGGTCAGATCATAAGACAAGAAATGGAGAAGTGCATCCAATAGGGAGTCCCTATCCAATGTAGTTTGTATAAGAATTGGTGTAGAGTGCATAAGATTTCTCATTCTGAAGAGAATTGTGGAATATGTAGAGACATAATTGAATATCAACACAGGAAGTGTGTGGAATTAATGGGGAAACAAAAAGGAAAGGGTATTCTTAATAAACCTGAGTTGTGTCTTCATGAAAATACCAATGATTTGATACAAGATCCAAGTGAGGATGTGGAAACAAAAGGTGTCAGTCATTCTAAATTTCATAAACAAATAGAGAGTACAATGACACATACAAGATAGGAAAGGGTACATGAAAATATGCATGCTCCCATGAAACATGAGGTAAGTAAAACAATTACTGTTAAAACAAAAAGTCCAGTTCATAAAAACAAAAGTGACATGTGGATTCTAAAGTGTGATGGATCTAAATCCAAACAAAGGGCAGGAGTAGGAGTTTAACTCATTGATCCACATGGTAAATCCTTTTTAGCAGCATACAAACTTCCATTTCCCTGCACCAATAATGTAGCAGAGTATGAGGCTCTAATCTACGGATTGGTTATAGCCATAAAGAAAAAGGTAAAGATGATCAAGGTATTTTCTAACTCTGAATTAGTAGTTAGACAGGTCAGGAAGTTATATGCATGTAACTTCAAGAAAATGGTTAGTTACAAGCATAGGGTATGGGATTTAATCAGATCTTTTGATGCTTTTAACATTGAACATATCCCTAGAGAGTTGAATCAAAGGCCAGATGCACTAGCAGTTGCTGCTAGCACATTAGAACCCTTAACATTGTCAAGTCTGAAACGATTTGCAGTAGAGTTATTAAATATACCAAGTATACTAGATAATGTAACACATTTCCAAGTATTTGAAGGAGATCAATAGATTATAGATTTCATCACTTGTCATGAGTTGTTTGAAACATAAATTATTGATGGCCAGGAAAGGCCTGAAGTATCTTGGGATGAGGAAGGCATAATAGACTTGAAGAGTAACTTCCTACCCAAAGGAGTGATAGAGTTGGAAAAGACCTTTGAATTTGAAGGAGTGGTAGGACAAAAAGATCTTCCCAAAACAGAAGGAGGCAGGTGTGACCCCTTCAACTTAGGAACGGAACAGAATCCTCAGAATGTGTTGATTGGAAAATCTTGTTCTGAAGAATTGAGAAAAGAAATTGCAGAAGTATTAAAGGAATATGAGCATGTGATCGCATGGACTTATGAAGATCTGAAAACTTATGATACTTCTATCATAACACATGCGATTCCATTGAAACCAGAGATGAAACCATTTAGACAAAAACAACAGCGAGTAAATGCTATATTAGAACCCCTAATTTTTGAAGAAGTAAGGAAATTATTGTCTGCAAGGATAATTTTTCTAGTAAGGCATTCTACCTAGGTAGCTAACTTAGTGCCTGTAAGAAAGAAAAATGGAGACATCAGACTGTGTGTTGACTTTAGAAATCTCAATAAAGCATCTAAGAAGGATAACTACCCTTTACCTCCATTAGATGAAGTTTTGTAAGTAGTGAATGGTGCTAAAATGATGTCTTTTCTTGATGGTTTCTCTGGTTATAATTAGGTTTTAGTAGACAAAGAGGATAGGCTAAAAACTACATTCACATGTAAATGGGATAACTGTGCATACATAAGAATGCCATTTGGCTTGATTAATGCAGGTGCTACATTCCAAAGGGCCATGGACATTGCATTCCATGGGTTGTCGAGTAAATGTATTATTATTTACATGGATGATTTAACTATCTTTTCTAAAGGTGTATCTACTCATGTAGATGACCTAAGGAAAGTGTTGAAAAGATGAGAAAGGTATGTAATATCTCTCAACCCAAAGAAATGTGTATTTGGGGTAATTGAGGGGAAGTTGTTAGGCCATATTATCTCTAAAAATGGGATCTCCATTGAGCCAGATAGAGTGGAGGGAATTAAGAAGCTACAATTTCCAAGCAGTAAGAAAGAATTGAAATCATTTTTTGGCAAAAATAACTTTGTTAGAAAGTTCATTATTGGTTTTGAAGAAATTATACAACCATTAAACGCTATGCTAAAAAAGGATGCTAAGATAGAGTGGACACTAGTGGATAGAGCAGCATTTGAAGACATTAAGGAGCCTATTTCTGATGCTCCTGTGTTAGCCAGTCCAAATTATGCTAAACCTTTTTGTTGTCTCTCAGATTTGCACCCTTGCTGAGTTGTGAAACTTGGCAATCTGGAGAAACATGGGATCTTTCTAGGTCTGTGGGTCACCTGTGATGGAAAGAACCTCCAAAGAAGGCCGGCTTCCTATTGGTACTCCACCTATACTACTTATACTAAAGTCTTTGCAAAGAAAAGGGTAAGAAGGATTGCATGGAAATGAAACCTACTGTCTAAGGTGATGCACCAAAAGATCATTAGAGACTACACAGAACTGACACACTACAGAACCAATAATAATAAGGCTCCCTTACACAACCCAACAAATCATAATCCTTGCATCATTACTTTGTAAGGAGGTTAAATAACAACAGTTCTGCAAAGGAGAAAGAGGTTTTCTCACTACTCAAAACTGATTGTTATTCCTTGTACATCTCACAACCTACAAAAAATATGTATCCCTGCATAAAGGCACCAACATGAAATACAGCTCCAAGGACAAAGAACATCACAAAAATCTGCACTAACACTAAGGACACACAATATCAGAAGAAATGGGAAGGTATGAACTGCTTATTACTGCTAAAAAGGTGTTACAATGCTGTATATCTCCGAAAATGGGTTACAAGACTGTTCACTTCTGCAAAAGAACTTAGAAAATTACAATATACAGAGTAGTGAATAGCAAGAATTGGTGAATAATGAACAAGGAAGAAGACTATATACTTCCCAAACAGCTACCACAAGATAAACATGTGCCACCTTCATTTTCGTGTATCTCATAAATATCTCAAAAATATATGCCCAAAGTCCTCCAAAGTGTGCTCACAATGCAGAAAAATTTAAGGCATGCCATTAACTATCATAAAGGCACCTAAAAATGTCTTTGAATGCCTTTAAATGATCTTTAAAGCCATGAAAATAAGTCAAATATGTGCAATAACTCCCCTGCAGCATCATAAATGTTTGATATTTTCACAATAAATGACATAAATACACATTTTTTGCATTTAATTAACATTTGACTAAGAGGTTTATAATTACACCACCTTAGTTAATGTTTTACAACCCAAAATTATACAAACCTATGTAGAAAAATGGCATTTAGGACAACATTTAATTTTGATGAGGAGCGCACAGCGAAAATGGACAATAGATCAAAAATTGAACTTTTGAAATCTTGAACCCTTGAACTCTTGAACCTTTTTTGGAACCATTTGTAGGCTCGATGAACAGACCTTTGAACCTTTGAACCGTTTGAACCGTTTCTGTCGCTTCTATTGAACCATTGAACCATTGAACTGTTGAACCTTTTGGGCCTTTTGTAGGCTCGGCGAACAGATCTTTGAACCCTTGAACCTTTGAACCTTTTCTGTTGAACCGTTGAACCTTTTTGGAACTTCTACTATTTGAACTTGATGGATTTTTTGGTCCTTTGAACACTTTGAACCTTTGAACCTTTTGTTGTTCGAACTTGATGGATTTTTTTGGTCCTTTGTGGTTGCAAATTCTCTCGAACTTGTTTTCACTATGCTGAGGCCACTATTTTGAGAAATGTTTGAGGAAAGAAAAACTAGTTTTACACAGCAAACAAAAAAAACAAGAAGGAAACTCATTATTTATTGTTGCCCCCTTCTTTTTTCTAAGATTTCAATCTGAAAATGAAAATATTGCCTTAGGAATGGTGAAAAGTTCTCAAAATCTATAAACTGGGTTTGTGAGAAATTTATTAGGTTTTTTCTTCTTCGTGTTTCCTAATTTCTATCCAAAACTCTCAAGAACCCAGATCGTACATTTCTAGATATAGTGAAAACACGTGACTGCTATCCTGTTGTCTTCATTATGCAAGGTCTCTGTGGTTGCCTTCCTGCTGACTGTTATTGCTCTAGACAGTTGTGCTCTGAAATGTCCTATAAGGTCTATGAGCTGGGCTCAACCCTTATGGGAGCCACATTTCCCTCCACTCATAATGTAACCTGATTGAGCTAGTAGTGAAATTTAGGTAACATCTTTGGCGACATCTGCTATATGTTTGCCTACTAAACATCAGACCAGTTGCCTGAAGCTTAACCATTGGGCATAGGGTCATACGTACTTGAAAAAACTTGAAAAACACTTCTTTCCATTGCTACAACTCACCTCTGACTGCCAACTCTTCTAATCCATCAAGTGCATGAGTATGGTTGGTGATAGTGAACCAACAAAATCACTGTCATTAATGATATGCATCTACTTGATGGGTTAGAAGGGGATAACCAACAGGAACATCTCCTTTGCAAACTGCTGCAATTTATTGCAACCTTATGAGGATAGGTGTGATGTGTGACAGTGAATACATCTATTCACTGTCTCATATGATGGTTGTACCACACATGGCTGTAATAAATTATAGTAGTTTCATCCTCACACATAACCAGAACTAGGAAAAAACTAACAACTGTGCAGAAACGCACTTAGGGAAATGAAATCTGCAACTAATCTATTGTGCAGCAGCACTTATTTAACAACAAAAAACTTAACCTACCTTACGTCTAACCAGAAGAGGTGTTGCTCAAAAATGACCATTCACTGGTTCTTTGAAATAGCTTCCCATCCTCAACAATTTATAATATATCACATGCTCATGAGCAGCCTCAAGGAGGTGGACAATTGACAAAAGTATAACCAACTGTTGGAATGAGATTTGGAGAAAGAAAATAATTTGACCTACTTCATGATTTTGATCGTACTTGTTGTTGTTCTGAGGCATATAGGTAGATTGGACAAGCTGCTCCTCAGTTTCAATCTTCTCCTCAGGTGCGAGCATGACTGATAACACCTTATTAGGCTTGATTTGGGCTAGATGTCTAATAGGACATCCATTTGAACTAACGAACCTTAACCTCTCTTTGCTGGCTTCTGGCTTATGTACTACCGATTCCTCATCTTGCTGATTGGAATGCCCCATTTGCAGTGTAAGATTTCCTTCCTCCAAAGATGTTGTTTCACCTTCTATCTCAACCTCAATCTGGTGTGGAAGAGTTGGTTCACATGAATGTAATGAAGGAATGCCTGCCTCTTTGATCTGAATAGGCTGATTGCATGCTGCTGGCTCATATGATGCTAGCTTATCATTGATGTTAGAGCAAAAAACCTCAATGATCCCTGAAAACATGTTCTCATCTAACTCATGACTTTGCATTAAATCTAGATGAGCTTTGTCATTCTACTCATGAACCATCCTTTCCTCATGTTCATTTTCATCTTTCAGCTGCTCCAAGACTTGATTATCACATTGATTGTCTTCTATCAGCAACTCATCAGATTGTTTGACCTTTTCTTGCTCATTCAGCTCGATAAAAGAAGGGAGTTCATCGAATAAAAACATGAAATCATTACTTTTGATATCTTTTTCAAGCTTCTCAACCTACTGTCCTAACTGATCCTACTCATTTTCTTCTTGCAAGATGCCTAATCTTTCCTCTTTTTTATCACATATAGGTTCATGAACAGTAGGTTCTTTTATCTCAGGAAACTCATTCTTTTGTCCACTAAACCAGCTATCATGATAGACAATAGGTCCACCTGGACAAAGATGGATAGTAAAAGGACAGGAAGGCTGATTTGACAAAGAAACCTGAGGAATTGGCCTGGTCTCTTGCAGACATATAGGTTGTTCTTGTTTAAGTATAGGTTCCTTCAGTGGATGAGACCCTCTAAAACTTGGAATATTCAATTTAGGAGACTTAGGAGACTCACCTTGCTTGAAGCTTGGTATTATGAAATTAGAAACCTCTTCTTCAAAGAATGGATTTGGAAAAGAAACAGCTGATTGAGTTTCCAACCTTTGAAATGGAGCCAACAAAAGCCTCTTTTGCTCTTCTTCTGCTAGCTGGATGCTAGAGCATGGTTCCGTTTGTATGTTTGGTGGAGGGTCTTCACAGGGTGAAAAAGATGGCCCTTTCCAACTTGGAACCTTAAAGGTACAAGACTACCTGAAACTTAGAATTTCAAATTTTGGGGCTTCTTCCGCAGTAGGCTGAGCAGGTGTCATCCCTATAGCAAGGTTTTCCTGAAAAACCCTTTCTTGTGCTTCTCGCTACTAGTCACATTTTAACATTTCTATAAATTCATCAACCTCCCTATTTAGATCTAGGTACAACTTCTCGAGACCATACAAGCTTATGATGTTGAGGTCATAAAACTGTTGAGGCCGATTGTACCCTGCTTCTCCTTTTTCATTGTCCAAAAGTCTGTCAAGCTTCAGGAAACTACTAATGAGCTCATTGAATGCATGAACATTCACAGGGGCAACATCTTGGGTCAGATTAGGAGGGTAGTTGCAAGGGCTAGGATCAAAGTAGTCTTTTTGGGGTTGATAATAAGCATTATTAGGCTGCCAAGAAGACTGAGTAGGGGTGGGAGCAAGGTAAGCATCATGAGGATGCTGGTATTCTACAGCGGCAGGGATGTATGGCATAAATTTAGAGGTATTTGTAGCCTGGTGTTGCTAAATGGGGGCCAATAGCCTGCATTTGGATTAGGGGTTGGGGAATAGCCATGATTCCCATAAAATTCTAACATTTTATAGCATCTAAATGCTGGATAATCATAAAAATGTCAGAATTAGAGCAAAATAGGTCTGCAACCAAAGAGAAACTGGATACATATCAGAGATGGAGTCACCAGGTGATTGAGATGCTTCTGGAAGCTTAATAGACCAGGAAAACCACCAAAATCTTGATCTTTGATGAAATTTTAGGTGCTTGGGCTGCTTTCACCAGTAGGTTTGTTCAGTAGAGTCGCCATGGTGTTGAAGGGATTGCCTTTAAGGCTGGTAATACTAGGAGAATCACCAAATCTCTTAGTACTTTGATGAGAAGTTCATCGAACTTGTCCCATCGGGCGTGCCAAAAATTGTTCTCTCATATTTGCACCCTTGTTGAGTTGTGAAACTTGGCAATCTAGAGAAACATGGGATCTTTTCAGGTTTGTGGGTCACCTGTGATGGAAAGAACCTCCGGACAAGGCCGGCTTCCTATTGGTACTCAACCTATATTGCTTATACTAAAGTCTTTGCAGAGAAAAGGGTAAGAAAGATTGTATGGAAATGAAACCTATTGTCTAAGGTGATGCACCAAAAGATCATCAGAGACTACACAAAACTGACACACTATAGAACCAGTAATAATAAGGCTCCCTTACACAACCCAACAAATCATAATCCTTGCATCATTACTTTGTAAGGAGGCTAAATAACAATAGTTTTGCAAATGAGAAAGAGGTTTTCTTACTACTCAAAACTGATTGTTATTCCTTGCACATCTCACAACCTCCAAAAAATATGTATCCCTGCATAAAGGCACCAACATGAAATACAGCTTCAAGGACAAAGAACATCACAAAGATCTGCACTAACACTAAGGACATACAATATCAGAAGAAATGGGAAGGTATGAACTGCTTAATACTGCTAAAAAGGTGTTACAATGCTGTATATCTCTAAAAATGGGTTACAAGACTATTCACTTCTACAAAAGAACTCAAAAAATATAATATATAGAGTAGTGAATAGCAAGAACTGGTGAATAATGAACAAGGAAGAAGACTATATACTTCCCAAACAGCTGCCACAAGATAAACATGAGCCACCTCCATTTTCGTGTATCTCATAAATATCTCAAAAATATCTGTCTAAAGTCCTCCAAAGTGTGCTCATAATGCAGAAAAAGTCAAGGCATGCCATCAACTATCATAAAGGCACCTAAAAATTTCTTTGAATGCCTTTAAATGATCTTTAAGGCCATGAAAATAAGTCAAATATGTGCAATAACTCCCCTGCAGCATCATAAATGTTTGATATTTTTATAATAAATGACATAAATACACATTTTCTACATTTAAT
Organism: Cunninghamia lanceolata; assembly: GCA_027924645.1. Lineage (NCBI taxonomy): Eukaryota > Viridiplantae > Streptophyta > Pinopsida > Cupressales > Cupressaceae > Cunninghamia > Cunninghamia lanceolata. Next base: position 825,030 of record BSBN01001501.1, read on the forward strand.
TAACATTTGACTAAGAGGTTTATGATTACACCACCTTAGTTAATGTTTTACAACCCAAAATTATACAAACCTATGCAGAAAAATGGCATTTAGGACATAACATTTAATTTTGATGAGGAGCGCACAACGGAAACGGACAATAGATCAAAAATTGAACTTTTAAACTCTTGAACCTTTTTTGGAACCGCTTGTAGGCTCAGCGAACAGACCTTTGAACCTTTGAACCGTTTGAACTGTTTATGTCACTTCTATTGAACCATTGAACCGTTGGACCTTTTGAATCGTTGAACCTTTTGGACCTTTTGTAGGCTCGGCGAACCGATCTTTGAACCCTTGAACCTTTGAACCTTTTATGTTGAACCGTTGAACCTTTTTGGAACTTTTGCTATTCGAACTTGATGGAGTTTTTGGTCCTTTGAACTCTTTGAACCTTTGAACCTTTTGTTGTTCAAACTTGATGGATTTTTTTGGTCCTTTGTGGTTGCGAATTCTCTCGAACTTGTTTTCACTGTGCTGAGGCTGCTATTTTGAGAAACGTTTGAGTAAAGAAAAATTGGTTTTACACAACAAACGACAGAAACAAGAAGGTAACTCATTATTTGTTGTTGCCCTCTTCTTTTTTTCTGATATTTTAATCTGAAAATGAAAATATTGCCTTAGGACTGGTGAAAAGTTCTCAAAATCTATAAACTAGGTTAGTGAGAAATTTATTGGGTTTTTTCTTATTGTTTCCTAATTTTTGTCTAAAAATCTCAAGAACCTAGATCGTACATTTCTAGATATAGTGAAAACACGCGATTACTGTCCTGTTGTCTTCATTGTGCAAGGTCTCTGTGGTTGCCTTCCTGCTGATTGTTATTGCTCTAGACAGCTGTGGTCTAAAATGTCCTATAAGGTCTATGAGCTAGACTCAACCCTTGTGGGAGCCACATTTCCCTCCACTCATAATGTAACCTGATTGAGCTAGTAGTGAAATTTAGTTAACACTTTTTACATTTATTCTTTTGCATCTGAACATTCATGTGTAGCTGCTCTAACACAGAAGGGAGAAGAAAATGAAGAAAAACCTATTGCCTTCATGAGTGCTCCATTGAAGGATGCTCAATTAAAGTATTTGGATATAGATAGGCAGGCTTTTGCATTGGTGAGAGCAATAAAAAAGTTTAGACATTATATTTTGAGGAGTCAGATAAAGGCTTTAGTGCCTGATGCATTCGTAAAAATGCTATTAATGTAAAATGATCCTGGAGATAAAAGAGAAAAGTGGATCACAGTTTTGCAGGAGTTTGATATGGAGATCATTCCTATGAAGTTAGTTAGAGGCCAAGCCTTAGTACAAACCATAGCCAATATTGATCCTAACTTGGTAAAACATCGGTATGTACTGAATACTAATGATACACCAGGATGGTATGATGACCTGAATACATTCCTCATATCTGGAAAGTATCCCAATTGGATGAAATCTTCTCAAAGGAGAGCGTTGAAGATTAAAGGACAGAGGTATATGATACAAGGAGGTTTGTTATTCAAGAAGAATCATGAGGGGATATATTTAAGATGTTTGAATAGAGATGAAGCAGATAAAGTGTTGCTAGAACTGCATGACAAATATGGGACAACACATGGTTCCCATCTGGCAACTACACATAAGATTCTGAGGTTAGGTTACTATTGGCCCACAATATTCAAAGATACTGAAAGTCACATCAAAATTTGTCATACTTTCCAAACTACAGCAGATAAAGGGAGAAATTAGACTCATCCATTGCAGCCTGTTATAGAGTCCCGACCATTTGCACAATGGGGACTTGACTTTATTGGAGTTATCAATCCTCCATCATCTGTTGGACACAAATTCATATTGATAGTGACATATTACTGTACCAGATGGACTAAGGCAACATGTTGTAAATTTTCCACTACTGAGGTCGTCATCAAGTTTCTAGAAAAGAACATCATCACCAAGTTTGGGGCACCTTATTCTCTGGTATGTGATAATGGCCTTGCATTTTCTTCTTTAAAGTTTTCTAAATGGGAGTTTGAGTATGGAATCATTCTTAAATTTTCATCCAATTATTATCCTTAGGGTAATGGATTAGTAGAATCAACTAATAAAATCTTACTGGATATCATTAAAAAGTTGATTGCTAAAAACCCTAAAGAATGGAACACATTGTTAAAATATGAATTATGGGTAGATAGGACGAAAGTCAAGGCAGCCTTGGGCAATGCACTTTATCACTTAGTATATGGGACTGATCCCATACTTCCAGTCAACTTGAGGATTCCTACATGGAAACCTGCAAACGAATATCTAGGTTTTGATGACCATTGAGAGGCTAGGATAGTCTAGTTGTTACAATTAGATGAGAAAAGGGATCGGGCCATTGACAAGTTCGCAAAACATCAGGTTGTGGTTAAAAGATGGTTTGAAAAAAGAGCGAGGGTTAAGACATTTAAGATATTAGATCTGGTTTTGTGTTGGGACAAAACTCATGAAAAGAAAGGAAACCATGGTAAATTTGATAAATTGTGGTTAGGTCCACTACAGGTTTCAAAAATCATAGAGATAATACATTTAGACTCAAAACTTTGACTGGTGAAGATGTACCATTACCTGTTAATGGTCAACACCTTAAACACTATTTTCAAGCCTAGAATGTGAGTTTAATCCTACTGTGTACCATATTGTAAATATTGTATAGTTGTGTTGTCTTGTTTGTTTTGTGTTTTTGTTTTGTTTTGTTTGTTTTTGCTTTGCTGTTTTGGTTGGTCTTGTTTTGTTGGTTTGTTGTGTTTCTTTTTGTCGGGTTCTTTATTTTGATTTAGGGTATGCAGGAGCAGACAAGCAATCACTGAAAATAGTAAAATTTAGAAAATTCAGGTAAATCATTTGAAATTTATACATAATTTGTGAACTTTCAGAGATGTGGGTTGTTGTTTATTTTGTGAAGGATTTTATTCAATGTCTGTAGCATGAAGCATTCAAAGAGTCATATAACTACAAACTTTAAGGATTCTTTGAATTAGTGTGGGAGGTGGTAGATGTTTGCATTAAGTGAAAAATCTAAAGGTTGGCCTTTGCTACCACTATAATTCCTAGCCTTATGCAACAAATTCCATTACTGTGCAAATGATAGGCTGAAATGATATTTACAAATATAGATACAAAGATCAATAAAATAGAGAATTTATTCTCTTAAGGTCATCTAGATAACTCTACCGGGGCTATGGACACTTGCTAGTAGTGGGGCTCTATCTAGGGGAATTATAGGCGATAACCTTGTCGAGGCTATGGAGGCCTACTGGCAGCAAGGCTCTATCTAGGTTTGGCTTAGAAGGTTAAACCCAACTATGTAAGTTAATGCAAATATCTATTTTTTTCTTACTTTGCCAAAGAAGGGAAGGAATCAATTACACACACCTAAACTCTTTTGAAAAGTTCATATACATTGTTGAATACATTCAGCCTATGATGAATAATATTCTTACAAGTGAGGAAGTTGGAAATTATGATTTATTTCAATTTGTTTCCTTAATTGTTTGAATTTGGTTGTTTTATTTGGTTGCTAGTTGTTGTGATGTTCACAACACACCCCATTTTACCCTCTAGCAAAATGAGGACCATGTTTGCTTTTGCTTTCTTGTGGCTTGGTCTTGCTTGGTGGTAAAGGGAAAGTGTACTAGATGTTGGAAATACCTGAAAAAATTAAAATGCATAATATTAAGGAGAAACAGGGTTACTAGTAGGTTCTACATGAAAAATGATTTGGGGTTATTTTTTGAATCGACTGTTAATTCCTTGTATTTCGTGAGATATGGAGGTTTTTGTGAAAATGCAATGTTAAGTCAAAGTTGTATGTTGTATACAAATTTTCATGCATATGAGATGCTAATGTTGTCGTGCTATGGTACAAAAGGTGGTGGCCTTTATTATTTTTTTGCATATTGTATCTTGAACATTTAAACTTAAATATGCAACCCCGGACCTGAGTGTGTTCTGAAATAAATTGAATAGGCATTGGATTCCATGATTGTATTATGTATTGTATGTATGAACATGTGCATTCGATATACAAAAGGGAATATACATGCCCAAACCCGAAAACAATATATAATCTGGTTTATAAAAGGCTAAAATCCGAACAAATGTATATTGTATATCCCCATGTATATTTATTTGTATTTGAGCACAGATGCAATTTCAGATTTTAAAGAAAGGTTAAAAGTGATTTAAGTTGGCAGGACCCACGGGGGTATTGTCATAAAGGTTTCCAATATACAAAAGGTAGTATACATTGATATATACAAAAACAAACCCGATAATGATTTAAATACGGTGTATAACAAACTAAGGTCTGTGCTTTTGTATGTATGTAATGCTGTATGTGTTATGCAAACCTGATATACAAAAAAATAAAGATGCAAAGATATAATGCTAGAATTAACAAAAAAAGATTAAAATTAGTCGATACATCTTCAAGTCCGCATTTGTATGTTTGAATGTATACATTGCGGGATACAAAAAGTAGATACAAAACCCGACGCAATTCAAAGTTGAATATTGTATGTGTTAGGTGGGGTCCATAGTGGTATGGTCAGAATGCAAAATACATAAGTGATACAAATGACATATATACAAAGCCAGATGTAAAACTAAATGCAGTATGATTCATAAACCCTCCGGAGTTTGAGTTTGTATGTTTCGATGATTGTATAAGGATATACATAGGAATATACAAGGATTGATATACAAAATTTGAGATACAAAGAAAAGGTGCGGGAATTAACGTATACAATGTTTAAAATACAAATTAAACGAAAAATTAGACATGGTTTCAATTGTATGCATTAATTACCACATTCAATATGCAGCTAACACTGAGAAACTTAGAATTTGAGCAGATAAAAGTGAAATTCGAGTATGTTATTTTCATAATTGCATTCGAAAGGAAAAAGTTGCAGAATTTCATAGAGCAAGGAAAAGGCGATTCAAGAGCTGAACAAAAATTTGAGAACGGTAACGGTGAGGTTGAACGGTAAATCTGCTGTCAACATTCTTAAAGTCAAATCAGTTGCAAATACATGTATGTACCCTGAACATCGTTAAAATTTAGTTAAATGAAATGGGGATTAGTTACAGTAAATTTCATTAAGAAAATGATGCAAATTAGAGCAAGTTACTGTAGTTAATTATAGGAAATGAATTTGATATTGTTAGATCCAGTAAATTCCAAATAGGGAAAAGACAAAAAGCCCTAGGGTAATTGTAAAAACTAAAAATCCATGGTAAACCCTAAGAAGAGATGCAAACAAAGAGGTTGAATGTATAAATTTTCTTGATAGGATGGCCCCAAAGAAAAAGAAAGTAGATACTGAGTCAGCAGGTGAAAAAGAGAAAGTGAAAAGAGAAAGGAAGCCAAAGAAAGAAATGGTTAGAGAAGAATTGCTGGTACACAAGGGATATTCCTCTTTGATTAGCACAAGCGGAGTGGCAACAGATACAAACATTGGCCAGTATGATGCAGAAGATGTGTTATAGAAAATTACAACACCCGATGCTACTCCCAACATGAAAAGTATCTGAAAAAGGGGTTGTACAAGGCTGCTAGATTCCCGTTGGCAATGGACGCCAAAGATTTGGTACTAGAATGTATAAGCCGATACGATTTGAGTACCAGAAGAGTAGTGCATAAAGGGGAGGTTATTGCAGATTTATCTATAGAGGGAATAGCCAGAATGTTTGATTTAGAAATTCAGGATCAAATGATGGATGTTGACATAGATTAGTATGCTTTGGATTCTGCTAGCAATGAGAAGGAATGCAAAAGTGCAATTTTCTATAATTGGTACACAGTTGAAAACAAACCAAAGGCTGCAATAAGAGTACCAAAGAATTTATATAGGATTGATTTCAAGGAGGAGATATATATAATGATCACATTATTGAGCAAGTTGCTTGGGTTGAAGGATGCAACAAAGTGTGAACCATGGATGTTCACAATTATTCAGTATATGAGAGAAAAGCCTGGAACAATTAATTGGGCCAAGGCAATTAGCACTACAATATGGAAGCAAGCAATGGGAAGGAACAACAAACAGAGGGGCTTCTATATGTCTTCTCATGTGGTTTATTCATGTGCAGTTAGAATGCAACCAATGGTTGGGATTGGCAGAGTTGGTACCCTGGGAAGTGGTCTGGGTCAAAAGCTTGTTTATGATCACTATCCTAATTTGCAGGAGGAGAATGCACTAAGAAAATATGCACTAGTGAATGATATAGTTTATACTTATTTGGTAAGAGTTTTAATAGAGGATAAGGATAGGTGGCTATCAGAAGAAGCAGCAAGTGCCATAGGTTTACATAGATCTTGGTATATACAATTCCCTTCCTTCACTTACATCAGAACTAAAGGGTTTGAGGGAAAATCGTTCAAATTACAAAGGTATCCTCCAGAGAAATTGATTGTATTAGAGTTCTCTAGACAAATTTTGAATGTGTTTGGGATGTATAAGAGGAAGTTTGGCAAAGGAAACATTAAGTTCCCTTGGGTGATTGGAAGGTATTCCTGTTATAATGAAGATGTAGCTCAGTACTTAGAAAAGGAGATAAGGTACTAAGGGTTCAAAGAATTTGATTTAGCTAGGCACTTTGATCCTTTCCACAGGATCCAGAATTACACAGATCATAAATACAGACACCAAATACTTATTGAAGATTTATGGTCAGATTGTGAAAATGAAAGAGAGGTGAGGAAGAGGACTCACCAAAGATTAACTTTGGAGCAAATGAGGACAATGGGGGAAATCAGCGTACCCCAAGAAATTATGAAAGATGATGGTAAAGTATTACATCACAGTTATGAAAGCAAGAGGTTGCTGCCCATTAACGAACCAAATTGGGAAGAGCCAGGGGAAACATATTTGGAGGCTATATCAAAGCCAATTATTTTGTTTTCTAAAACATGGTTAAAAGATAAGATAGAAGAGCTTAAAGCTAAGGGCACTATAGCTACATACCAAAAGAAGTGTAAGAAGAGAGAAAGAGAAAATCAAGATGACTTACAGTGCTTTTAGGAAAAAAAAGGAAAATTGTAGAAGCTAAGGTGCTTGAAAAGGATAAAAATGCAACACTGATGGACACTTATGGATTGGGTGTTACAGTTGCAATATCCTCAGGCACATTTGTAGAAGTAGGGTCATCAAGTCAAGAAGTTAATGTAGGACAAACACAAACACCAGGGGTGCCAATAGGACAAGATGTAATGAAGGCTGTAATTATAGAATCTTCAAAAGGGAGGGCACCGATACATACTGAGGTTGTAGATGCTCCATAGGTAGAGATCAGACAAAAAATTGTATCTACTAAATCTACACAGGAAGAAAGAAGATAGGGCTACATAAAGGTTAAAAAAGAGTTAACTGAGGAAATGCTGCAAGGGTCAAAAGCCCAAGAAGTTAAAAAGGTGAGTGAAAATGTAAACGTTGAGAATGATAGTGATGCAGGAGCAGCCAGTGGTGTAAGGGCAATCTTGCATCACCCAAAAAAGAAGTTGATTCAAAATTATTACAGTTGTTTTCATTTCTTTCCATAATTAGTAATTTTGGTTCCATAATCTCTTGAATAATGATGTAGGACTTTCAGTTTTTCCAAAACTGCTAAAAATAGCAAACTGCCAGTTTTGGAAAGTTTACCTACCATTTTAGGAAAGTTTGCCTTTGGGCACAGATTGAAGCAAAAACTTGCAGAAAGCTTCATAACGGAAATATAAGACCTTTGGTGAAGGAATCAAGCAAAGATCATTTGTGAACTGAAAGATATTAAAGTTTTTGTTTTCAGAAAAGCCCTTGAAAATTTCTGAAATGAGATATGAGGCACTAAAACATCCCAAAAAGTTGATAGAAATCCATTTACAGAATTCAGATGTGATATTTCACATCGTAATATTTTTGATTCTTAAAACAGTTCATCAAGCAGACATTCGGATCAAAAGTTATGCTTCCCGAAAGTTGACCTACTTTTGGAGGGAGTTGTAAATTTCAAAATTTAGCTGGAGGTTGCCAAAAAGTGCTATTTATGACTATTTTGGGAACCCTGGGCAGTAGTAGAGTTAAAGGGGAAAAGTGTAGAGTCAAGAATAGGTGGGAAAATAGAAACCCTAGCTAATTTAGGGTTTACAAAAGGCAAATGATTCCAGAGTCTAGAGATAGGAAGTTGTAATGTGATGCAGCCTGTAAAGGATTCATCCTCTGATTGTATTTGAACTTCTATAATGTAATGTTTTGCCCATATCAATAAAAGATCATTCTATTTTCTGTGTGCAATTTCTATTATTGTGTGTTTTGTGATTTACCCCCTTCATCAAGTGGTATCAAAGCAAGGGTTCCTGAGTGTGTAGATGGATCGCTGACTATGAGGCAGTTTGCACTAGGACCTAAGGTTGTGGGTTTACTGTGGAGATCAAGATGCCTCCACAAATAAATTGTATTGGGAGGAATACTTTGACAAAAGAGGGTTTTAGAGCCCTGCAAAGGCAGATCGATGCACTACAAGAGGAGTTGTGAAGAGGGTTTGATCCGAGAACAAGAGAAAAAAGCGAGGATGAAGCTGAAGAAGAGCTATCCGAGGAAGAACAAGAAGTTGCAAGAGATCCTGTAGAAGTTAGGTTGTTGAGGGCCATTTCAAATATCAGAAAGAGGCCCAAGATCAAATTTTCTACCTATTCTGGAGATTTGAATCCAGAATTGCTTATTGATTGGATCAATGACATGGAGGAGTATTTCAAGTATGAAGATGTGGAGGACCCAGATTGGGTCAAGTTTGCAAAGACAAAGCTGAAGGGCTATGCCAGTATTTGGTGGAAGGAGGTCCAGTTGGAGAGAAATAGAAGAGGAAAAGGAAGGATTACCAGATGGGATCAGATGGTGGAGAAACTGAAGAAGCGGTTCATTCTTGTGGACTATGAGATGGAGTTGTTGAAGAAGCAACAAGGATTGAAGCAAGGTAACAAGTCTGTCAAGGAGTATACAGAAGAGTTTTATAAGATTACTGTCAAGACAGGCCATGCAGAGGCCAATAAGGAGAAGGTAGCTTGTTACATTAATGGGTTGAGGCCGAGTATTCAGGAGGAGTTGAGCCTAGTCAGAATGACCACCATAGAAGATGCATACCAGTTTTCCCTAAAGGTGGAAGAGAAGCTGAATAAAAGATTCGATAGCAAGCAAAGGAGAAGAGGTCAAAGCGGAAGGACTGGTGGAAGTCCCTATGGAGGCTGTAATGAAGATCAAAAGAAAAATGAAGAGGCTGGCACCAGTCAAAATCAAAGAGGGGATAATGCCTACTGCCGTTGTGACTAGAACAATGGTGAGCAAAGAGGAAGAGGAAGAGGCCGACCTGGGCAAGGACCTGGAAGAGGAGGTTTTAGAGGAACCTATTTCCAATGTGGAGAAGAAGGGCATCGAGCATACGAGTGTCCGCAACATCAAGGAAGGAAAAATAGAAGACCTAAAGGTAATGCACGAGTTGCACATGTAGATGAAGATGCGCAGTCTGAGCGTTTTGAAGATGCTGAAAGGGGAGAAACCCTAGTTATCAGAAGAACTTTGTTGAATGAGGAGAAAGAACCCAATCAGAGGAAGAGTTTATTCTGCACAAGGTGTAAATGTGAAAGTAAGTGTTGTGATATTATTATTGACAGTGGAAGTACTGAAAATCTTGTTTCAGAGGAGATGGTTGACAAGTTGAAGTTGACAAGAAGAAAGCATCCACATCCATATCAGATTGCATGGTTGCAGAAGGACCACAGAGCTTTGGTCAATGAGCAGTGTTTAGTGAAGTTCAAGATTGGGGACTACCATGATGAGGTGCTGTGTGATATCATACCGATGGATGCACGTCATATGATGTTGGGGAAGTCGTGGAAGTATGATAGGAGCACTATCCATGATGGCCGTGCAAACACATATTCCCTAACAAAGGATGGAGTTCTTCATAAGTTGAAGCCCTTGAAGGAGGTGGAAGAAAAGGTATGTAGTACTGCCAGAATTTTCTTGGTAGATGGTAGGAAATTTTTGGAGGGCATGAAGCATGGGCATCATTGCTTTGCATTGATTCCTAAGATTAGTCAAGAGAAATGTGAAGATGTACCAGCAGAAGTTTTAGATATGTTGGAAGAATTTTAGGACATTATCTCTGATAATGTACCAGAAGGTTTACCACTGGTGAGGAAGATAAGTCATCAAATGGATTTGATACCAGGAGCCAGTTTACCAAATAAGGTAGCCCACAAAATGACCCCTGCAGAGAGTGAAGAGTTGAACAGACAAGTTCAAGAGCTGTTAAGGAAGGGGCTAATAAGAGAGAGCCTAAGTCCATGTGCAGTACCTGTAGTACTAGCACCAAAGAAAGATGGAGAGTGGAGAATGTGTACAGACTCTCGAGCCATCAATAAGATCACAATCAAGTATAGATTTCCACTACCTAGAATGGATGACATAAGGGATTGTTTGAGTGGAGACAAGTACTTCATGAAGATTGACCTGAAGAGTGGGTATCATCAGATCCGTATCAGAGAAGGAGACAAGTGGAAGATAGCCTTCCAAACCAAAGAAGGTTTGTATGAGTGGTTAGTCATGCCATTTGGGCTAACCAATGCACTGAGCACATTCATGCAGCTCATGAACGAGGTATTGAAAGAATTTTTTGGGAAGTTTTGTTATTGTTTATTTGGATGATATTTTAATTTTCTGTAAGACTTGAGATCAGCATCTGATGCATATCAGAAGAGTTTTAGAGAAGCTAAGAGAAGAGAAGTTGTTGATTAATCTGAAGAAATGTAGTTTTGCAAAGAAAGAGTTGGTATACCTAGGATTTGTTGTCTCAGAGGAAGGTCTTAAGGTGGACCCAGAGAAGGTGAGGGCTATCATTGAATGGCCTATGCGAAGGAGTGCTTCCGAGGTAAGATCTTTTCATGGTTTGGTAAGTTTTTATAGAAAGTTTATCAAGAATTTTAGTAGCATTTGTGCACCCCTAATTGAGACAATGAGAGGGGATAGAAAAGAGTTTAGATGGACTAAAGGAGTAGATAAAAGCTTTGATACATTGAAGAAGAAAGTCACAGAGCAACCTATTTTGGCACTTCCAGATTTCAATAAGGTATTTCAGGTAGATTGTGATGCTAGTGGCAGTGCTATAGGAGCTGTTTTGAGTCAAGAAGGTAAGCCCATTGCCTATTTTAGTGAGAAGCTTAATAATGCCAAGAAAAAGTATTATGTTTATGATCAAGAATTCTATGCAATAGTTCAGGCTTTGAAGAAATGGAGACATTAGTTGTTGCCAAAAGAGTTTGTTTTATATATTGATCATCAAGCTTTGTAGTATCTTAATAGTCAAGGAAAGTTGAACCAAAGGCATTTAAAATGGGTTGAGTTTTTGTAGAGTTATACTTTTGTTTTGAAGCACAGGAGTGGGAAGTCCAACAAAGTTGCAAATGCCTTGAGCAGAAGGCAAAATTTGTTGACAGAAATGAAGATAGAGGTTGTTGGGTTCGATGAGCTCAAAAGTTTGTATCCTGAAGATCCAAATTTTACAGAGGCTTGGAAAGCTTGTCTGGAGCCTCTTACTTTGGACAGGACAAAATGGTTGGATTTCATAATCCAAGATGGCATGTTGTTTAAAGGAAGCCAGTTGTGCATTCTGAGGAGTTCTGTGAGAGAGAACTTGATTAAGGAGAAGCATAGTGGAGGATTGGCTGGACACTTTGGTCAAGATAAGACCATTGCTATTGTTGGTGAAAATTATTATCGGCCACAATTGCAACAAGATGTGAGGAATTTTGTGCAGAGTTGTAGAGTGTGTCAGATGGCAAAAGGAACAAGTCAGAATACAGGGCTATATTAGCCACTACCTATACTAGAGAAGCCATGGGATGATATTAGTATGGATTTTGTTCTTGGTTTACCAGAGAAGGACATGAACAAACTTGTAAAGATAGGAATTAGAGAGTTCTTAGCCATGAAACAAGAACTAAATTAGTCAGTAGCCCATTTTGTTACATGATGGAGACAAGTTCTCTATTCTTCAACTAGTGCTCCTAACATGGACCATCGTGAGTTATGTGACCTTTTCTTGCATGCCTTAAATAATGACATGAGAGAAGATGTTCATAAATTACCCTACAAATCTTATCAAGAAGCCTTGGAAAGTGCTTTAAGGATCGATCAAGCAACCATTGATAGTGGCAGAAGGGTCTACGGGTCAAATGGAAAACTAATAAGGGAGGACACAGGGAACAATGCCCCTGTCATTAAGATTCTCAAAAATAATAGAAATGCAACAATAGATGGGGTGACAAATCAGCCCCCTATCAGGAAAGTAAGAGATGACTTAAGGGAAGAGACAATAACCCTCCCAATGTCAATGCAATTGATTGTCTGAGAAACAATGCATATTTTCCAAGGGACAATTATCAAAGTTGGAATTGTAATGGAAATGGTAATGATGGAAGCTATGAAAGACCCCCATATGAGTATAATTAATTTTTTTCTTTTTATAGAACAAGGGGGCATAGCACGAAATCTTGTAGGGAGTATAACTGATTCATAGCAAGATTATTGGAAAACCAACAATGGTTGTTCATAGAGATGTTCTTGAACCCATAAGAGGTCACACCGAATAACAAGGGTACAAGACAAACCTAAGCCCTGACAGCTCTGCAGAATGCTAACATGAGAATCTATCAGGACCCATTTCCTGCGCATAAGGATACAAAAGCAACAAATCAAAAAGAATTAGCCCAAGGTAACAACACCAATATCCCACCACAGTTAGGACAAAAAGGAGAAGCTAGGATGTTGGAGTTGGTTGAAATACTACATAGCGAAGAAGAGGAAGGAGATCGTGAGAATGAACAAGAGGAAGTAAACGAAACCACCGTCTCAGTGGTTGAGCCAATACCAACACCGATCAGACCCTATGAACTCATCGAAGATTTAAAGAAAACCTACATGCACTTATCATTCATTGACCCTCTTAGGAATTCCCCCTCGCATCATTCAACACTATTGAAGGAAATAGGATTGAAGTATCTTAATCAAATTACACCTCCACCTAGTGAGCAAATCAACCATGTGGATTTTGACAGAAGCCCACTGAATTTTGAACTCAAAGACCCAAGTTTCTTCTTTGACCTAAATCAAATGCCTTCCGAGGTAGAATTAACCAAGAAAGGAAACCCTGTGCTGTACTTGCAAGTATGGATTTATAATACCTGCATCAAAAGGACATTAATAGATGATAGAGCGGTAGTAAACATAGTTCCATTCTCTCTTCTAGAGAGAATGGGTTATGGGCACACTAATATCACCATTTCTCGAGACACTCTGGGTGGGTATGATAATTTAAAAGCCACTACGATAGGAAAGATCATGCTTCCTATAACTCTAGGGCCTAAGACTGTCCCAACCACATTTTATGTCATCGATAAGGACATAGGATATAATTTGCTTCTTGGAAGACCATGGATACACAGGATGAAGGTTGTGCCATCTACATTATTTCAAGAGGCTTGATTCCTACATTTGGGGAAGGTATACGTCATGAAAGGAGACCCAAAACCTTTTAGCATGCTAAAATCAAACACATCGAACAAACGTATAGACATCCCCATAGATTATGAACTTCCTACAAACAAGCTTTCAGTTCCTAGTCCTACGCCACAATCAATATGCATCAAGAGGACATGGATCCCAGAAAAGACTATAAACAATGCAGAGATGAAAGCTTTAGAAAACAAGACATTACCATTACAAAAAGAGGTTATTCCCAAAGAGAAAGTAGTAAAAATCATGGAATGGATAGAGAAGGATGGACCTCTCCAATTCCCTTTGGAAGTCCTCATGATCAATGTCCAACCAACTTACAAACTTTTCTCTTGCATAGGGGAGAAGCCTCACAGAATCGAAGGACTAGTATTCGAAACAACTACATTAGATTTGAGATATGCAGACCCTCACACTTTCCCAGATCCTAAAGAAGATGTGATAGAGAGTTTCAAATCCATAGAATATCCAACATAGCTTCCTAGCAACTCAAAGATGACAAGATCATCAGTTCTGACTGACACTCACATTTTCCATTCTTTATGAAACGTACCATGACTCTCTTTGCCTTCGTCTAGGAGTCTCTCAACCATTTCAATTTGCACTAAGGGTGCTTCCCATTCACCAAGCTCATTTGACTGTACTAAGGTAGAAGTGGTGGGTTGCACTTGCTGCAGGGATACCATGAACATCCTTGGGAGAACTCCTATCATGTTGGTTGATTCATTTTTGATAGAATTCAGATCTTCCATAGGTGTTAATGGTCTATACGACTCTTCTATTAGTGTGAGAGGTTCATACGACTCACTTTCTTCTAGTGTCTCAGGGACACGTAATTCACTCAAAGGTGATAGAGGAGTGTAACTAGTCTTACACTCCTCTATCACCTTTGAGTGAATTACGTGTCCCTGAGACACTAGAAGAAAGTGAGTCGTATGAACCTCTCACACTAATAGAAGAGTCGTATAGACCATTAACACCTATGGAAGATCTGAATTCTATCAAAAATGAATCAACCAACATGATAGGAGTTCTCCCAAGGATGTTCATGGTATCCCCGCAGCAAGTGCAACCCACCACTTCTACCTCAGTACAGTCAAATGAGCTTGGTGAATGGGAAGCACCCTTAGTGCAAATTGAAATGGTTGAGAGACTCCTAGATGAAGGCAAAGAGAGTGATGGTACATTTCATAAAGAATGGAAAATGTGAGTGTCAGTCAGAACTGATGATCTTGTCATCTTTGAGTTGCCAGGAAGCTATGTTGGATATTCTATGGATTTGAAACTTGAGCCTAATGGGAGGACAAGTATAAGCTTTGTCCCTCCTGATGAGAAAAGGGAACCTCAAACCCCCTTGGAATTATTCTAGTTTTTACAAAACATTCAAGGTAGACAAGACATAAAGATTTACATGCAAGAGCAATTCGACATGTTAATGGAATTGCTAAGGTGTGATGGAGTCTTGTATTGGACCCCTTCCCATCAACAAGCTTTCCTAGATTTGCTATGTCTCACATTACCAAGAGAAACCACTGAGCTGGAAATGATAGAATCAAACAATAAACCCTAAAGAGTAGGAGAGCTTGTCCTAAGAAGAGGAAGCACGAAAAACAAAAAGAGAAGACGAAAGAGAACATTCATAAAGGACTGGAAAGGTCCTTATATGGTTAAAGATGTCTGAAATAGTGCCTATCTTTTCTGCACAATGGAGGGAGAGGAATTTAGCGAAACAATCAATGCATTTCACCTCAAGAAATACTATGTCTAAAAATCATAAAACGTAAAAATACAAAAAAAATCAAATATTCCAAAAATACAAAAAAATCATAAAAATCAAAAATGTCAAAAAGAGTCTTGTTTCTTGCATTTCAGTTTCATTATGTTCATCTTGCATTACAATGAATGATTTTCTCTTATATTATTTTCATTTCAATAAGGAGTCTAAGGTTTCATGGGTATACGTGACCCTTTTAGGTCCTAAGATTCCCTATTTTCATAATCACCATTTCCCCTTTCATTCCTAGTGATTGTAATCAAAGTCTAGCTCTTAGCTTTACAATGATCCTAGTCTTAATAAGCCAAGATGTTAGGTGTAAGAAAGGTCAGTATTAAAACCTACAATGTTCAAAGGAAACTTGCAAGTAAACCTTCCCAATTCTTCCCTAGTAGAAGAGAAGTCCAACTGGATTATGAAAACTTTTGGTGGCACTCAGCCCCTTATCTTTCCTGGCCAAAAACGTCAGGAAGATCAAAACTCTGAAGGAAGCAATCTAAAATATGAGTGAATAAAAAATGAGTGATCAAAATAAGAGTGTTGACAAAAGTGATAATTGAGAGATCAAATTATTGCACATCCAAAGTTCCAAAAGCATTCATTTTATAAAATGTCAAAAATCCAAAAAAATGAGAAAATCAAGTGAGACATTCTAGAAAATACAAAAAAAGAGAGAAAAAGCAAAAAACAAGAGTTATAAAAAAAGAGTGAAAGAGAGAAGATTTTTGAATGTCTGTACTCTTGGGTGGAGATCAGTCTAAGCTCGAAGCTTCAAGGGTGACATTCTAACAGAGGAAATAAAAGAGAAAGGTACAAAACACACACACTTACTAGCTGAGCAAAGCCAAGAGTCTAGTAGTCTTTAGGATCATTTTCTATCTAGGGGCCCTGGTTCTTTCCCATTTATCCTTTATCTCAGGTCTACCTTGCTTGCCATCTATGACTAAGTCTACCGAACATCGATAAAATTTCTTACTAGTCTAAGTTGAAAGCTTGTCAAATTGTCTTAGCTAGACAAGGATCAGTGTTTAGCCTCTAGCAAAGTCCAAATTCATAAAAACTCCATCTCACTCTCACTCCCCACTCGAGTCCTAATTCCTAATCTCACATATTTGAATAGATCCCTTATACTCAAATAACCTGTAATCCCCTAGATTGAAAATCATATTAAAGAGTAGTCATATTGTTTGTTCCACAATGCATTCATACCAAAATCAGAAAAGGAGTTCCAAAGCAATAAATTTAATGTCATAACTCATGACGTTCTATAGAAGTAAAAGTTTCATTTCAGCATCCCTTATGTTCTTGCATCTGCATATTGTGACCTACATTTCATATATATTCCAAAAAATTACAAAAACATGTCATCGTTATCATACTTACATTCTTAGACTTGAAGGTCAAAACATAATCAAAGAGTTCTCAAGCTTCCAAAGCACACAAGAGATCAGTACTCATACGATAGGAAAGCAACCATAAAAGACAAACTTTCATTGATATATCAGAAGTTTACATTCACAAAATTGCAAGAGCTAGGACAAAATGCTCTCAAAGTAAAGTAAGGCTCTCCATACAAGGGGGCACGATTTCAAGAAAATAAAATAGACTCAAGGACGGTTCCATCCAATGGAACCCTCAGGACTCCTGCTTCTCTGTCTACGTGTACCACTAGTCTCTCCATGAGACATGTGTGAGCGAGGTGCCCTACTATGAGTATGAGAGTGTGAAGCTCCCGTAGTACTAAGCTCACGCTATCGAAATCCAAGGCGAGCCATCTCACGAAGTACTTGGTTCTCACCCCTACGAATGAGATTTTCATCCTTCAAAATAGCACTCTCCTGGCATCCATGATAAGCAGGAGCAAAAATGTCAGTGTGTCTCTCAGTCGTAGGGAGCACACCAGGATCAACTAGAAGCATCTCTCAGGTTAGCCTAGTGAACGGGCAACTAAACCAATGTTGATATCACGAACGAAACTACTCCACTCCTCAGCACTACCTGCCAAGCAAAGTAAAGACAAAAGATGTGATGACTCTTGATAAAAAGGAAAGAAAAGAAAGGACAAATGTGAGATTAGAAAAATAATGGAAGTCTCACGTGGGTCGTCGGGCTTCCAGGTGGGATCTAATTGCTGCATCACCTCATCAAAGTGAGGAGGTCTAGGCACTGGGAAGGACCCCTCAGGTATATCATCCTCATCAGTGTCTATATCCTGTGTACCCTCTACTAGTCCCTCATCAGATAAGTCATCCCCATCAGGAATTTAGTCCTCGTCAGTAGAATCAAAGTCATCTAGCACAATCAATCCACGGGAAGGAGCTCCTCTCCTTCCCCTATGTCCACCTCTTAGTGTCCTAGAACCTTTAGTAATCAAAACTCTAGGAGTCAAAGGGGTCCAAGAAATGGTCCTCTAGCCAATCTCACCCATCTCCTGGAAGGATCTATAACATGTAGGTATTGGGGGCAACTCCTCAAGAAAATCCTCTCCAAATTGTTGTAAGACACACTCAATACGATGAGCCTCGACTAGACCATTACGATCCAAAAGCTCCGATATGCTAAGGCAGTGCTCCCTGATCTGATCATCATGCGACCATGTACCCTCTATATCTGTGTAAGGGTCAGAGATCATATCTACATCTATAAGAGTAGCCACAACGTGTAAAGAAGTATCAAAGTGGCCCACATGTGCCCACCTAGCTGCTTTTGGTAATCACCTGTCAAGAAGAGGAATCTCCTTTTGATAAGGCCTGATGTGCTCAAAGATCCAAGTCATGATCAGAGAAGAGTGGCTCAAAGAAAGAGGCCCTCACCATGCAATATGATAGAAATCCCTATAGACCATGGCCAGGATGTCTGGTCCCCAAGCGTAAACTCTACCCTACTTAATGCCCTATATAATTGGTGCCCAACACCATCTCAAGCGAGCCAAGGCTTTATCTCCAGATAGCCTCAATGCAATCAAACCAATCAAAAACTTTCTCAAGCGAGGAATGTGAAGTCGTGGCACAAAGGTAAGCTGAACACATGTGTAATCCTCGGGGTGACTCACCCCCATAATCTATGCCCAAGAAGTCTTGTCCTTAAAGGACTCGCTAGTTGGAAGAACAACTAGGTGTCCTCTCATAGGAACCCTTAGAATATGGTAGACATCATACAAAGTGATAGTCCACTCTCCTTAAACCTAAGGGAACTTGAAAGTGTTCCTATTTGCATCCCATTATGTCAAAATGTCGTAGCATATACGTGCCACAGGATGAACGATTGGCTCATGGCAAACTCTAGCTAAACCTGCTCTCCTCAAAATAGAAAGCTCATCGGTAGATAATGAAGCATACATCTCTGAAAGCCATAACTACTCTTGGTAGGAATTCCAACAGATCCTCATATCCTTCCAATTAGAAAAGAACTTTAGATTAGATCTCATCAACTCAAAAAATCCCTAAAAATCATAAAACTTGCAGAAAATCCTACAAAAATAGCATATAAACCATCAAAATTGCAATAAACAAATAGATTCAATGTTCAATTTAGATCAAAACAAAGTCAAGTAAATGTCAGAAAACATCAAATTTTAGTCAAAATTGATCTATCAGGGTCGACCCTTTCATCAAACCGGATCTCCCCCAGGCGACCTAGATGTTTAGTAGGATCTCTCGCGGGCAACCCTATTGCACATGAAGATCTCCACCGGGAGACCCTGTTGCTCTAGAAAATCTCCCCTGGGTGACCTACCTGGAAAAAGGGGTGACCCTATGTGACTATCCCTTGAATTAGAAATGCTCTAAAAACCCCATTTCTCAGTTGATTTCAACAAACGAAAAACCAATCTTACTTTAAACGACAAAACAAAGACAATGCAACAGAGAAAATCATCAAAAGTGAACAATTTCAAGAGATTTTTCACAAAATTCAAGCTAGGGTTTAGAGAAGGGTTTTTCATAGTTTGCGTACTTCATTCTCAGCGATAGAAGAAGAGGTGGCCATCTTTGTAATCTCCTCAGCGATATCTACCCAACGACTGCTCACACGATCGATTTCATCACTGATTCACTCGAATCTCACTAATTTCTTCACTTTTTCAATACCTTAGCTTAATTTCTTTCATGTATTCTTAGATTAGTTTTTGCTTTTATGCATCTCTCATGTGTCATTTTGAGTGCATTCATTCCTACAAGTCTCACCGATAAAGGCAAATAACTAGTTGAAATCAAACGATCTATGGTATGTTCGTCATTTCAGTTTTCATTACTCATTTTTGATATATTTAGATGTCAGACTAATAATAGTTATTGCAGGTACAATTGTGAGAAAATCAACAATAGGTAAGGCCTAGTTCGGGAACAATACCTACCTTTCATGTAGACTATTGTCCCCGAGGGGGCAAATATGTAAGCACCAAAATCATGCACAGCCTCCACGAGGACCCCTATCATGAGTCATAATCCTTGTCACGTACATGTAAGCATGAAATAACATCCTCTAAGCAGTAATTCTCTTGGTGACGTGTCTTTTCTTCCTCCTTGTGTTGTTTCCCCTTTATCGATTTCTCTCTTCACTTTCGACACTTTTTGATACCTTTTTCGACACTTGTTGATATGTGTTTCCTATGCTTGCGACCCTGTTCTTAAGCCTTGTGTGCATCTTGTAGGTGATTTTTCACCTTTCCCCAGTGTTTTGCATCCATTCCCACCCCTAGAGGCCTTCTAGAGGTTCTCCCTAGCCATCTCCCGCTTTCAATTTTTAGTTTCACTCAACCAATCCAAATCTCCCCCTATTATTTCTAGATCTCCCCCAAGAGATCCTACTTTTGCAAGTGGAGATTTGGATTTTCACACATGACTGACCTGTTTCCAGAGGCATATCCCCTCCTTTTCACCTCCTCTTCCATCTCCCATCATGCACTTCAACCTAGGTGTCCTCCTCTGACGGTCACCCATGGGTTGCCCCTGGGTGACCCCTACTCGTGAAAGGGGCAACCCCTGGGCGACCCTATCATGTTTTCAGTCGCATAAAAACTTGAGTTTCTAACTGGAAAAAGCTCCATTTTCACCCATTTTTCTTCCTATTTGCATGGATTTTCATGCCAAATATAGAGTTAACTATTTCACCCACCTACACATGCATAATTAGCTCTATTTTATCTTTAATTAACAACTCATGCATTCTCATGCATTCCCATACACTCCTTCACTTCTTCTTGAGTGATAAGCTTTTACTGGGTAGATCACTCCAATTTTAGCTCAGATCACTCTTGGAACTTCTATGGTAAATCTCTAATCAAATTGAGTTAACTCTTCTTCTTCTTCTTCTTCTTCACCTCTCATCCCTTCTTCTGACCTATAAATACCACCCTCCCTCAAGCACAAAGGGAGGCAATTTCATTTGTGCACACAACTCTTGCAAGTTATTGCTCTCCAAATGAAGCATTCTCATGCTCATATAGGACATATGAGCCTTTTTCTTTCTTTTGTTATCTCTCTTAGCTTTTCTAAAAGCTCGTTCACATCCATACGCTGCTCATATCAAGCCACAATGCTTGTCAAATCTCTCATTGAGCTCTCTTTGCAAAGCTTCAAAGCTTCTTTTGCTTCCATTTTCATCTTGTTGCCAAGAGGATCATCCCGCTGCTACAAGAGGATTTGAGGTTGCCATTACAAGGATTTCTGAGGCCAGTGGAGGCTCATGCGTCTCCAGGTTCCTTTATGCTTTCTTTTCATTTCATAGTAATTAGAAAATCAAAATTGCTCTTGGGATCAGTAATCATGTTACTTTTTCCTTGATAGGATACATCTAGATCTTGCATGCTTAAAGTAATTTATTTCCCAAGTTCATAGATTAAATTCATTTAAAAGCAATTTCCCTTTTATTAGATTAGTTTGTTTCAAATATTCAGAGAACCCAAAAAACATAGTTTAATTGCATTAGATAATTTCATCATAGCTTGCATACATTTTCTAATTCCTAGATTAAGAAAAAGCACCTTTGATTTCTAAAAACATAAAAAAGTACAAAAAGAAGTTTTGTATTAGTTTAGACTTGCACTCATAAAAACCAAAAAGAACAAACACATTAGAGACTTAGAAGGTTCGCAAACCCTTGATTCTATCACAAGATCAACTACAGTCAAACATTGGTCAAAACCCTTGATTACATCACAAGGTCAAACAAAGTCAACACAAAGTCAAACCTTAGGTCACACAAACCCTAAGTCAAAATCCTAGGTCAAGTCAAGGTTAGCTTAAACCGCCTATCTCTTGTCTCATCTAACGAATGTGCCCTAGATTAAGAGGTGAGTGGGTGAGGGCAATCCTCGACGAGATAGAGGAAATCCAGCCAAGACCACAACAAGACTCGCTAGTCATTCAACAACAAGAAGCGTTTAGACAATTCTTAGTACAACAAGCATTCATCCAACAATTTGAAAGATAACAAAGCATCAACAAGAACATCTTACCCATGCAACAGTGGAATATGAGAAACCCCAAATGGAGAATAGTGACTTATCTTTACAACTACGGTCACTATAAGCACAAAAATCATGCACAGCCTCCACAAGGACCCTTATGATGATTCAAATCCTTGTCACGTACATGTAAGCATGAAATAATATCCTTTAAGTAGTGAGCCTCTTGATGATGTGTCCTCCTTTCTTGTCTTGTGTTGTTTCTTCCTTGTTGATTTCCCTCTCTCCTCGTTTGCGACGCTTTTCGACACTTGTTGACTTGCATTTTCTGAGCTTTCGACCTTGCTCCTAAGCCTTGTGAGTGTCTTGTAGGTGATTTTTCACCTCTCCCCTATGTTTTTCATCTAGTGCACCTCCTAGAAGTCTTATAGAGGTCTCCTTGTCCATCTCCCACTTTCAGTTTTCAGTTTCGCCTAACCAATCCAAATCTTGCCCTATTATTTCTAGATCTCCCTCGGGAGATCCTGTTGATGCAAGTAGAGATTTGCATTCTTCCACATGACTGACCTATTTCTTGAAGTAGAACCCCTCATTTTCTTCTCTTCTTGCATCTCCCAACCTATTTTTCTGCTTCTGACCCCGTCTAGCCTGGATCTCCCCCGGGCGACCTAGGGTCGCCCCCCGAGCAACCCTACTGGCAAAAGGGGTGACCCTGTCATGTTTACAGCCATGGAAAAACTTGAGTTTCTCACTCATTTTAGCTTTGTTTTCGCCCATTTTTCTTCCAGTTCACATGATTTTTGATGCCTAATATGGAGTTGACTATTTCATGCACCCACACATGCATAATTAACTCCATTTGATCTATAATTAACGCCTTAATCAATCTCATGCATTCTTCTAACTCCATTTCTTCTTCAGTGATAAGCTATCATTGCTTCATTACTCTCTAATCAATTGAGTTCACTGGGTAATCAATCCAGTTCACTACCCAATCAATCCTTGTTAACTCTTCAATCAATTGAGTTAACTTCTCAATCAATTCCATGGTGCAAGGGCACCAAGTTATCTTGTGCAAAGTTTGTAAATAATGTTTTGATGGTGGTCTTTGTTAGGTTGTAGGTGTGTTTGAGTCTTTTTGTCAAGTGAATAAGGTCTTATTAGACCACTTAGTATGTATTAGGGATTCATGTTGAGTAAGGTTGTCATGTTTTTGTAATATTGTTAATATTTGCTATGTAAGAAGTGCAAAAACACACTATGGGAATACCAAGGGTCAATGAGTTTCAAATGGTCGTTTGGGTCAATTAAGTAGTTGATTTTGGAGGGAAAGGTGTGTAAAAAAGGATGGAGAACTTGTTGTAAGAGGATTTGGAATAGTTTGAAGTAAAACTAATAACAAATAACCTGATTTTACTATGTTTTATGTATTCTTTCTCTAAAAAGTGACTGTTCCCAGCCTTGGTACGGCTCCGTACAGGGACTTAATGTTCTAAAAACTCATGAATTATTTGTAGGCTTGAGTTAACATCCTTTTTCACATGGTTTGAGGGTTTCATGTTGTATTTGGTGAAAGTTTGAATCATTTTACTATAACTATCTGTATATACCCTGTCATAAGGGTTTGAAAGCGTTTCAAAGGAACTAACACACATTTCACTACTAGTTTCCTCTATCAATTGGTGGAATGAGTGGGTTAGAGTAGTTTTGATGTCTATGTGATTTCCAAGAGTAGAGAATGTGTTTTGGTGGAGTTTTGGAGGCTGCCCCTAGAGTTTTGTGTGAAATTTAGCTTGAAAATGGTGGTTTTGAGTGAGAGTTTGGTGAAACAGTGGTGACAAGGGATAAAGGAGAGTTTGGGAAGCATGTGTAGGCCCAATATAAGGTGTTTGAGCCATTAACAAATTTTTTCAAGTTGTGGAAAGTAGATTTTCAATAAACCCTCATGAAAATTAGCTTAAAACAGGCCTAGAGCAAGGGTATGGTGGTTAGGTTATTTAGAAGGCCTATCTTTGAATAAAAATTGTGGATTTAGTCTATTGGAAACCTAACAAGAGTGATAGAGTAGGTGTGGAAAGTTTGGGTGAAGGATTTTGAGTAGTTGCTTTGGAAAAAAGGGCTAATTACCCCTTTGTAGCAACAGGAACAGTCAATTTTAGAACATGACGTTCTAAAACAACCCTAGTTGGAAATAAGATATGTTAAATAAATCCTTAATGGGTATCTGAAAAGGTGAATAAGTTGTGATTTTGAGGCTTATTTTGAAAATTATGGTGAAAAGACCCCTTTTGGAGGGCTAGTAGCAATAAGGAGGCTAAAGAAAGAACACACCTAATCTTAGGGTCTCAAGACTTGCAAGTTGGTTTGGTTAGAAGTTAGTGGTCAGAGTAACTTGTTTGACATCATTCCACCTCTCATCCCTTCTTCTAACCTATAAATACCCCTCACCTCTTCATTATTTTCCAAGTTGAGCAAGTTGGAGAATACTCTTCTCATCTTCACAATCTTTTTCAAGCTTCTTCACAGGCCTTTGAGCCTCTTTCTTCATTTCTTTAACTAGTTTTCCAAAGTTTCAAATCTTTCATTGTTTCATAATTTCAAATCTCTTCCAAGGAGGCAAATTCATTGTGCACACAACTCTTGCCAATTTTGCTCTCCAACTTAGCATTCAAATGCTCTTACAGGACGAAGGTGGCTTTTGCTTTATTTGTTCAGCCAAGTAGCATCATGCTGCTTCATTCTATGCCATTGTGCTTAATCCAAGCTCTCATTGAGCTCATACAAGCTTCATCAAAGCTTCTTTCTGCTTCTTTGTGTCATTTTGTTGTTAAGAGGATCACCCGCTGCCACAAAAGGATTCGAGGTTGCCAATTACAAGGATTGCTAAGGGGTAGTGGAGTAAACAAATCTTCATTTCTCTCAGGTTACTTCATTGTTTTCATTCAATTAATTGTAATTAGAGAATCAAATTTGCTCTTGGGAACAATAAAACATTGTTTTTTCCTTGATAATTAGATCTTGCATGTTAGATTAGTTGCTTTCATATTTCTAGATCTAGATTGTTAGAAGAAGCATTTTTCCCTTTTCATTAGATTAGATTACATTAAAATCATCGAAAAAACAAAAAACATAGGTTAACATTGCATTGGAAAAGTCATATAGAATTGCATACATATTTCCCTTTCATAGATTAAAAGCACTTTTATTTCCAAAGTACTAAAAAATACCAAAAAAAAAAAATTTGCATATCATTTTAGCTTGCATGCATATAGAAACATTAGAATAGACAAAATTGCAAACCCTCAATTTCATCACGAGGTAACCACAGTTAAATGATCTAACCAACCCCTCAATCCCATCGCGAGGTAAGAACAAAGTCAAAACAAAGTCAAACCCTAGGTCAAAATCTTAGATCTAGTTAAGGTTAGTAATCACACAACTACCTCCATCCTGATTCATGAATGTGCTTAGGAGTGAGAAGAGAGTGGGTGAGGGCTATCCATGATGAGATCCAAGAGATCCATCTGCAACCACAACAAGAAACATTCATTTTACCACAAGGAGACCCATTCGTCCTCTTACTATTAGAAGAAACTAGACAACGCCAGATACAATAAGAAATCATTCAACACTTACAAAGACAAGAGGATATCAATGAGAACAATCACTTACCCAAATAGAGGTGGAATCTAAGAAACTCAAACAGAAGAAGAGAAACTAGTGACCCTTTAGGTCATAGGGTAATCTCAACTACAACAACAATCAAATGAAACACACAATTAAGCACACAACAACAAAGGCCACAGTACTTGTCGACCCCTCTCTGCAAAGTCTAGCTCTCCAATGAGCTAGACCCCTGGCGTGTCTTGCCTCCTCTCGACTGGCTAATTCCACATGAGCGAGAGTGATGTGGCAGATCACCCCATGGCAAGGAGGGAAAGGGTCCGTGTGCATGCCAAAATCTAACCCAACAACCCCACGCAACCAGAGTCATGATTTTGAGCATACATATTTTGGTGAAACTAATGTGAACTACAAAACCTTTTGGTTGTGTTGTTTGTGTTCCCATTACTTGGATCTCATCATCACTATCACCTACGTCGTCAACTTCACCACATATTTTGGTGAACTCGACATGAAGAACAAAAATTTTTTATGGGATCTTTTGCATTTCCATGTGCTTCTTTCATTGCATGCTCATCTTTCATGTCCATCTTTATTTCATTCATTTCGTGGTGTTTCCTACACCCCAGAACTAGGACAAAATCACACAAAGTTCAAGGGAATTACCCCTCCAATGAAACAGCACATGTTCAAATCCAATAGCTTCAATCACAAATTAGTCAAACTTGAAAGACTCAAAGGGGTTCCAACAAAATCCCCACAACATTGACCAAATCAAAATATACCAAGTGGGTGTTCGGTCTGAGATCCATTAACAAGACCAACCCATAACCAGTGATACAAAAATGGCCACCCACATGCACAATGAGGTAAGCCATCAATAGAAAATCTTACAAGAAGCTTGGGGGACACAAAAACCCCTCCATGTAGTACATCAAGATAAAATGTCTATGACATGTGAAGTGTCATCAAAAGAAACAAGTGGGGTCAGTCAAACCCCAAGACAAAGCAACTCATCTCAAGGTTGTAAAACTCAAAGAATGGAGGAAGCCTCACTTATAGACCTTATAGAAGCTTTGGTCCAACGAATCAAGACCCTTGAAGCTAGAAATGGTTGTCAAAGTGAAATTCAAGAAAAACCTAGGGCACAGGGAAATCATTTCATTGATAAAATCAAATCAAACCAGGGGCTAACACAAAATACCCCTCATCTAAACTCCCATTCATATGACACCCATAACAAAGTATCCAGGCCTCCCTTGCCCTCACAATCCAACACGACAAGTCTCAATCAAATAGGTGGGATTCCTATAATGCAAAATCAACCACAAATGATCCCACCTAATCTTCAAAACATAAACATGACACCATCTAGTCATCCAAAATTTTCAGAACATCAGCAATCTAGCATACCCTTTCAACAAATGCAATAGGCTCCACATGAAGGGCTAATGTTTGGAGGAACAAAACCCTCTACTCATAACATACCTCAAGTATTTAAAGGAGCCTCTTGACTACAATATTTGTCAAGTTATACTACCATGGCCTCTCCCTAAGCTTCCAAAATTTAAAGGGGAGGGTGATCCCAACTCTCATATCAAGGCTCACATCATGGTAGTACAAGAACTCCTTCCTTGGGATGGGGTGGTAGCAAAGATTTTTCCAAAACCTTTAGAGGGTATTGATGCAGAGCATATAGGTAATAGTTGATGAAGTTCAATCAATGAACCTAGACCTCAATGCTTCCTTCTTGAGGTTTGAAAGGTGATGTGTTTACAAGCCTACACAAGGCTGTTGAAGGAACTAACCTAGCCTAAGAGCACACCCTGGGTCCAATCACACAGGCTATTCAACCTTCTTTTGGGGAGTCACTACTCTACCCAACTCATAGGCACAATACACCTTCAAGGGCTTACAACCTACTAGCAAATGCTCCACCAACAGGGACTTCAAACATCAATTAACATATACTAGTCTAGGACATGAATGAGACAAGGTCTCCAACCCAAAATCTAAATCTTATATCAAGGAGAACAGTGAACAGCAAATTGTCTCTTGACTGTCCTAAAAAAATAGTGTTTAAAGATGGATCATTCCTTATAGTCCTAGAGAGTGACTAACACAAGGATAACTATTGAAATCCACTAAAGACTAACTAAACTCATTTCATATCCAAAGACCCAATATGATCATGTGATCTTACATCCACATGTAGGTCCGTACTGTTCCAGGGGCGTACAAAGACAGCAGACTGTCTTTTTCTTGACAGAGGCCTAATTTGAAGGCAATGTGAGGGAAAGTGCATCAACTTTGCATGCACATGATCCACCAAGCTCCTACACTAGTCAGTTTCCACCTTCCAACACAAACTCCACCATGTATTTGTTAAAACAATTGACTGTTTTTACCTTCATGCTGCTGTCCACCATTGATTTCTCAACTAGTCACTGTGAAGACTAGCTAGATACATGCCAAACGCTTTGGAGAGGAGCATTCAACTTGCAAGACAATAAAAAATATAGAACCTAGCCTGCCTTCCTCCATCCCACCTAAAAAATGGATGATCATATTCAGAGGATAGAGGAAGAATGATTTATTTTGTCCAAAACCCTAGCTATGGAGGGTTAAAAACTAGTTCACACAAAATGGACTCAAACAAAGCAACAAAAACATTTCAAAGACTCTAAATAGATGCAAATGGAAGGTATTTCAAAGACCTAACATATTTCTCAAAACTTAGCTCTTGAACTATCCGTACCTGGCCGTACAGTACGACTGTTTCCAAAAAAAAAGCAGAAAAACACAGTTTTTACCTTCTAAAACTCCTCTCCTTTATTCATGTCGGCATGTTCATACAATATATTGTTTATAGAAAGTTTTGGTAACCTTTCCACTTCCCTTCTACCCATACAACTGCCCATGAAAGGCAGTGAAACGTTGGAAAATGCTTTTTCTTCAAAAATACTAAGTTTCAAAAGAGAATACCTAGAAAATAGGCCTAAACTAACTCTAAAATGGACTAGTCAATTAAAATGAACTAAGTCCTTATTACATAGCATGAGAATGGCTTTCTAAGCCTTAGAGGAAATCAAAAATAACAAGACCACAAAGCATGACATAGTCAAAAATGACTAAAACTGGAAGCTCCTGCACCAGGTATTGCTCTAGATTGGTACTATCGACTTCCAAAAGCATCAATTCACTCTTTTAGGCAACTCATTGATCAATTTGTGGCTACCTTTGACATAAACAAATTGGTCAAGACAGGAATACAAGAATTTTTAACAATGAAACAAGAAGCCAATGAGTCAGTTGCACATTTTATCACATGATAGAGGAAGGTTCTCTATTCTTCAACTAGCACACCAAACATAGATCATAGAGAACTTTGTGATCTCTTATTACATGCTCTCAACAATGACATATAAGAACAAGTCCAAAAACTCCCTTACAAATCATATGAAGAATCACTTGAAAGTGCCCTTAGAATTGACCAAGCCACTATTGATAGTGAAAGAAGGGAGTATGATTCTAATGGAAGGTTTATAAACCATGATACAAATGAAAAATACTCAACAAATGATCAAGACATAGATGGGTCAACAAACACTTCACCATATAGAAACAACAACAATTGTGACTACAATAGTCATACAAATTTGGGAAATGAAAATGCCAACAACTATCCCTTGAGAATAAACAAGAAGTCATACAACAATCATCATAAACCTCGAGATCACAATCATGATAAATATTGCTCATTTCACAAGAGAAGGGGGCATGATACCAAGTCATGTCGGGGGTACCATCGCTTCATATCAAACCTCCCAAAATGTCAACAAAAAACATTCATGGACACATTCTCACAAGATGAATAACTTAGTCCCAAAATCCATCAAAACAACTTTGATCAAAACACCTTAGGCCTTGTGGAATTAGATAAAGATCAAGAAATTTGTGTCATACAAGGACCAGAACAACCAGATGACACCAACAATTCAAATTTTTCTCACATGCTAGAGCTTTTCAAGAGTTCTCCTACACACAAGAACGCTCTCCTCAAAGCCTTAGATCTAGGCCATATAGTTCAAAACACTCCAAGTGAAAAGTGTTCTTCTTCAATATTTGATTTTGAAAAGTTACCCTCAGACAATGGCATAGTTAAACAAGGTGACCTCCCCCTCCATCTGACAGTCCAAGTTTAAGACTATTACATTAAACGTGTAATGATCGATGATGGGTCTGCAATCAACATAGTCTCCTTTCCGCTTCTTCAAAGAATGGGTTACGATGAAACACAAATCACAAAACAAAGTTCCATCCTTAGAATTCATGATAACCCAAACATTCGAACCATGGGTAAGGTCAATCTTCAAATCACATTGGGTCCCAAAACCCTCCCAACTAAATTTTATGTCATCAATGAAGAAACCACTTACAACACGATCCCAGGAAGGCCTTGGATCCATAGGATGAGGGCAATTCCCTCCACACTATTTCAAGAAATACACTTCTCACACATGGGACAAACTCACATCATCAAAGGAGATCCTGATACTTTCAGCCATTATAGACTTGAACAAGTCAAAAATAAGGGAAAGACCATGGAAACCACTAGCGACCCAAAAATCAACACTTTTGAAAAAGGAGAGACATCAAAACAAATTGCAAACATAGAAAAGACCTCAAAATGTATAGGGAAGGGGGCAACAAGAGAATTCCCCTTCGATCGCAACTCAACAAAGTCTTATGCTCCATTCAACTTAGTGGCCATTCCAATTGAACGAGACATAAACATCCCTATGGTTGAAATCATGACTAAAGAAGAAGAACTAGAATCCACACAGAAACTAGGAGAGTCAATACCAACTTCAATTGCCCCTCAAAATTTCAAAATAAACCTGAGAACTCAACAAGAACAAAAGATGATAAAGCTAGGGGGCAAATCATCAAACAATGAAACATGTGAGTACAAGAAACTCCTCACTGAATACAAAGACATTTTACACCAAGTCTTTGAGTGTCCTTGCAAAGACTTCCAAGTAAAGTTTAGACCAAACTGGATAGGTCCACACATAGTTAAGGAAGATGTCAAAAATGACACTACATCTTGTGCATTATGGAAGTAGAAGAGTTTAGTATCTCATAAAAATCATAAAACATAAAAACACAAAAAAATAATAAAAAAATCAAAATGTCAAAAATAATTTGTTTCTTGCATTTTTGTATCATCATGTTCATCTTGCATTACTGTTAGTGACTTGCTCTTGTACTATTTTCTCTTAAGTAAGGAGTCTAATGTTGCCTAGATATACGCCATGCTTTCAAGACCTAGAGATACCCCATTTTTCACAATCGCCATTATCCCCTTTTCATTCCTAGTGATTCTAATCAAAAGCCTAGCTCTTAGCTTTACAATGATCCCAGTCTTAATGAGTCAAGATGTTAGGTCAAAACAAAGTCAGTATTCAAACCTACAGTGTTCAAAGGAAGCTTGCAAAGTAGACCTTCCCAATTCTTCCCTAGTATTAGAAAAGTCTAATGAGACTACAAAACTTGAGGTGGCGCTTAGCCCCTTATCTTTCTTGGCCAAAAACGTCAGGAAGATCAAAACTCTGAAGGAAGCAACCTAACATCCGAGTGAATAAAAAAAATGAGTGATCAAAATAAGAGTATTGAAAAGTGAGAATTCAGAGATCAAAGTACTGCATATCAAAAGTTTTGAAAGCATTCATTTCTTGAAAAGTCAAAATCCAAAAAAATGAGAAAAAACAAGTGACGAAAATACAAAAAAATGTGAAAAAGCAAAAAAAGAGAGATACAAAAAAAGAGTGAAAGAGAGAAGATTGATGAATGTCCTTACTCTTGGGTGGAGATCAGTCTAAGCTCAAAGCCTTAAGGGTGACATTCTCTTAGAGAACAAAAGGTACAAAACACACATAAGCACTAGCTAAGCAAAACCAAAGAGTCTAGTAGTCTCTAGGATAATCTTCTACCAAGGGACCCTTGTTCTTCCCTTTTTATCCTTTACCTTGGGTCTACCTTGCTTGCCATCTATGATCTAAGTCTAGCAAACACCAATAAAATTTGCTACTTGTCTAAGTTGAAAGCTTACCAGCTTGTCTTATCTAGATAAGGATCAGTGTTTAGCCTTTAGCAAAGCCAAAAATAAGAAACGCTCCATTTTCATTCCCACTCCCCACTTGAGTTTTCAAAATCCTATCTCACAACCTTGAATAGGTTTCTTATATCAGGACAACTCACAATCCCCTGGATTGAAAATCATATTAAAGAGTAGTCACATTGTTTGTTCCACATTGCATTCAAAATTAGAAAATGAGTCCAAAAGAAATAAAGTCAATGTCATAACTCATGACATTTCATAGAAGTAAATGTTTCATTTCATCATCTCTCATGTTTTTGCATCTGCATATCGTCTCCTGCATTCATATATATGTGCTCAAAAAGACAAAAACAAATTGCATCATCCATATGTAATCATCCTAGGTATGCATTCTCTTAAGAAAAATAAAAGATCTAGCCAACCACATGTACAAGAGGGAAAGTGAAGTACAAGATGTCAACTAAAGCTATGTATGGATCTCATCAAATCAAGTCTTGTAACAATAAGTGTAAAACAATGTCTCAGCACGAGTCACTCCTCCAACAAGTCAAAAGAGCAAAACTGTGTAGTCAAGTACACAAGTCTCCCCATGCAAGGGAGCAATGGTGGAGATCCCTTCAATAAATATAGGCCTTCCAAAGACCTCAAGGAGTGTCAAAATCAAACCTTTGCAAAATCTTCACAAAAACCATAAAAATTAGAAAAATCAAAAAAACCTAAAAAAATTGTAAAATATAAAAAATACCTAAAAATCAAATACGTTCTTTAAAATCTGCAATAAAAGGAGAATCTATTCTCCTCCTCTCTAGCTTAATATTATTGCTTTGCTTTTATGCATCCATTTCATGCATAGTTTTGCGTGCTCTCGTCCCTACAAGTCCAAACCGACAAAGGCAGGCAACTAGTCGAACTCAAATGATCCATGGTAAGTTTGTCCTTTTAGTTTTCATTATTTGTTTTGATATATTTAAAATGTTGAACTAACACTAGTTATTGCATGTAGAAATTGCGAGAAAATCGATAATAGCTAAGGCCTAGTTCAGGAACGGTACCTACCTTTCATGTAGACTACCGTCCCTGAGGGGGCAAATATGTAAGCACAAAAATCATGCACAGCCTCCACGAGGACCCCTATGATGATTCAAATCCTTGTCATGTACATGTAAGCATGAAATAATGTCCTTTAAGCAGCGAGCCTCTTGATGACCTATCCTCCTTTCTTGTCTTGTGTTGTTTCTTCCTTGTCGATTTCCCTCTCTCCCCGTTTGCTACGCTTTTCGACACTTGTTGCGACACTTGTCGAATTGCATTTTCTGAGCTTTTGACCTTGCTCCTAAGCCTTGTGAGTGTCTTGTAGGTGATTTTTCATCTCTCCCCTATGTTTTTCATCTAGTGCACCTCCGAGAAGCCTTCTAGAAGTCTCCTTGTCCATCTCCCACTTTTAGTTTTCAATTTCGCCTAACCAATCCAAATCTCCCCTATTATTTCTAGATCTCCCTCAGGAGATCCTACTGATGCAAGTGGATATTTGGATTCTTCCACATGGCTGACCTGTTTCTTGAAGCAGAACCCCTCCTTTTCTTCTCTTCTTGCATCTCCCAGTCACTTTTTCTGCTTCTGACCCTATCCAGCCCAGATCTCCCCTGGGCAACCTAGGGTCACCCCTCGGGTGACCTAGGGGCAACCCTACTGGAAAAAGGGGTGACCCTATCGTGTTTACAGCCATGAAAAAACTTGAGCTTCTCACTTGTTTTAGCTCTGTTTTTGCCCATTTTTCTTCCATTTCACAGGATTTTTGATGCATAATATGGAGTTGACTATTTCATGCACCCACACATGCATAATTAACTCCATTTGATCTATAATTAACTCCTTAATCAATCTTATGCATTCTTCTAACTCCATTTCTTCTTCAGTGATAAGCTATCATTGCTTCATAACTCTCTAATCAATTGAGTTCATTGGGTAATCAATCCAATTCACTACCCAATCAATCCTTGTTAACTCTTCAATCAATTGAGTTAACTTCTCAATCAATTCCACCTCTCATCCCTTCTTCTAACCTATAAATACCCCTCACCTCTTCATTATTTTCCAAGTTGAGCAAGTTGGAGAATACTCTTCTCATCTTCACAAGCTTTTTCAAGCGTCTTCACAGGCCTTTGAGCCTCTTTCTTCATTTCTTTCATTAGTTTTCCAAAGCTTCAAATCTTTCATTGTTGCATAATTTCAAAGCTCTTCCAAGGAGGCAAATTCATTGTGCACACAACTCTTCCAAGGAGGCAAATTCATTGTGCACACAGCTCTTGCCAATTTTTCTCTCCAACTTAGCATTCAAATGCTCTTATAGGACGAAGGTGCCTTTTTATTTATTTGCTCAACCAAGTAGCATCACGTTGCTTCATTCTACGCCATTGTACTCAATCCAAGATCTCATTGATCTCATACAAGCTTCATCAAAGCTTCTTTCTACTTCTTTGTGTCATTTTGTTGTTAAGAGGATCACCCACTGCCACAAAAGGATTCAAGGTTGCCAATTACAAGGATTGCTGAGGGGTAGTGGAGTCAACAAATCTTCATTTCTCTCAGGTTCCTTCATTGTTTTCATTCAATTAATAGTAATTAGAGAATCAAATTTGCTCTTGGGAATAGTAAAACATTGCTTTTTCCTTGATAATTAGATCTTGCATGTTAGATTAGTTTCTTTCATATTTCTAGATCTAGATTGTTAGAAGAAGCATTTTTCCCTTTTAATTAGATTAGATTACATTAAAATCATCAAAAACACAAAAAACATAGGTTAACATTGCATTGGAAAAGTCATATAGAATTGCATACATATTTCCCTTTCATAGATTAAAAGCACTTTTATTTCCAAAATACTAAAAAATACCAAAAAAAATGTTTTACTTATCATTTTGGCTTGCATGCATATAGAAACATTAGAATAGACAAAATTACAAACCCTCGATTTCATCACGAGGTAACCACAGTTAAACGATCCAACCAAACCCTCGATCCCATCACGAGGTAAGAACAAAATCAAACCCTAGGTCAAAACCTTAGATCTAGTTAAGGTTAGTAATCACACAACTACCTCCATCCTAATTCACGAATGTGCTTAGGAGTGAGAGGAGAGTGGGTGAGGGCTATCCATGACAAGATCTAAGAGATCCATCCACGACCACAACAAGAAACATTCATTTTACCACAAGGAGACCCATTCGTCCTCTTAGTGTTAGAAGAAATTAAACAATGCTAGATACAACAAGAAATTGTTCAACACTTACAAAGACAAGAGGATATCAATGAGAACAATTGCTTACCCACATAGAGGTGGAATCTAAGAAATCTGAATAGAAGAAGAGAAACTAGTGACCCTTCGGGTCATGGGTTATCTCAACTATAACAACAATCAAATGAAACATACAATTAAGCACACAACAACAAAGGCCACAGTACTTGCCGACCCCTCTCCGTGAAGTCCAGCTCTCCAACGAGCCAGACCCCCACCGTGTCTCGTCTCCTATCAACTGGCTAATTCCACATGAGCGAGAGTGACATGGCGGATCACCCTATGGCAAGGAGGGAAATGGTCCGTGTGCGTGCCAAAATCTGACCCGACAACCCCAGGAAACCGGAGTCACGATTTTGAGTGTACAGTCACAGAACACCGTATCCGCACAAGCACACAACACAGGCCCCAGGACGTGCCGACCCATCTCTGCGAAGTCCATCTCTCCAACGAGCTAGACCACCCCCATGTCTCACCTCCTCTTGACTGGCTACTTCCATAAGAGTGAGAGTGACGTGGTGGTTCGTCCCGTGGTAAGGAGGGAAGGGTCCGTACACACCAAAACTGACTCAACAACCCCATGCCACTAACATCATGATTTTGAGCGTACATTGACCACTAATCAAATTACAAGATGATGCTCCTACATCACATACATAAATACGTATATATATATATATATATACATATGTATACACCTACATGTATGCACAGGTATATGTACATACATGTATGCACATATGTACATAAATACACAAATATATACATATGTATGTGATGTAGTCAAGTAAGTGTTCAATTAAGAACTATAAACTTTGCAGAAAAATCAAACACTCAACTTAATACATAGAGAAATAACAATAGATTCACATATATGTACATATTCTTGATAAAGTTCATTGCTCCATTCTAGCTTCTCTTTTACCTACTTATGCAAATCTTGCATATACTCTAAAAACTCCTCACCTTCAACACTCTTCACAAGATCCTTTATACCAGTAAGTTCCCTTAACTCTAAAACACCTCTCAAGTTATACTCATACACAACTTGCAATGTTTTACCTATACTTCTATTCATGGAATTGTTATAGGAAAATTCTACTTGTGGTAACACCAAATCCCACTGTTTAGGCTTCTCACCAACCAAACACCTTAAAAAATCCCCTAAACTCCTATTAACAAATTCAATCTTCCCATTTGTTTAAGGATGATATGTTGAGATAAACTTCAAATATGTATTTAAATTATTCCAAATAGTTCTCCAAAAATGTTCCACAAACTTGGTGTCATGGTTTGAAACTATATCCATGCAATCTAATAAAGATTGAATATAACAAGTTTACAATATGTGTGGCATCACTCCTCTTCCTACAAGGTACAAAATGTTCTATTTTTTATAATCTATCAACTTCAAAAAATATTGAATCATTACCTTTTTGTGTTCTTGGTAACCCAAGCACACAAAGTCGATACTGATGCAGAGGAACGGGCAATATCTTACTAAACAGGGCAAACAACCCATTAAAACCCACCAACCCAGGGATTAGGCTTCATTTTCTTTAATAACCCCTTACTTAAGACCACATAATACCAAAATATGCTTCCATTTTCTCATCGGCCAGACCTAATCTATCGGCCACCTCCTAATTTCTTTCACCGACATGCTATTCTTTCCGATGGCTAACATCCATCGCCCAGACTTATACTGTCAGAGTGACTCCTCCGTTGTCCTCCGATATACATACTTACGCCGATGGCCTCAAAGGCTCCTTCAAACTGCACTGTCGGCGAGACACACATCTTCGGTCAAACATTTCTCAACCTCGCCGATGGGAACACTTACGCCGATGCATTCCTTCTATCGGCAGGACCCATTACTATCGGTGAAGCCTCTAACAAATTCCCCGACGGTGCATTTCACGCCGATATTTCTTGTCGGTGATACCTCACTACAATCTTCCCGATCGGTATGACCTTCAACCGTCGGCCCACGATCAATTTCTCAGCCCGATACTTATGCTCACGCCGATATCCACATCTCCATCGCCCAAGCATGTATTATTGGCCACACATTCTTCCTGTCTTCCGATAAGAAATGTCACACCGAAGCCTCATATCTTCCTTGCCATCGGCGAGACCTCATGCTATCGGTAGACTTCACATTTGTTCCGCCGATATCATCAGTCATGCTGATGTTCTTTTACTTCACATACACATTAACAGACTTGCTATAACCAGTCAACAGTCCTGCCGATATGCCGATAGCATACAGGTATTTCTTTTCTGCGATCACTTCTATAGATCTCATGAGGCTTTCTTCCCGATGGGTTCTAACTGTCTTCCACAATGCCATGGCCATTCTCTGCAACTATACACATGCATATTTCTAAACTAAGGAAGCCTTCAAATATGTATTTAAATTATATTTCTAAACTAAGAAAAGGAAGCCTCAACCCTAGGTTGGTGGGTTTTTAATGGGTTTTTCACCTTGTTTAGTAAGATATTGCCCGTTCCTCTGCATCAAATTGGTATCAGAGCTGTAAGATTTGGGTTATTCCTAGATAGGAATAGAAGAGTTGTATGTCATCACCGAGTTCAAGTGAGTCTGTTAGTTCATCCAAGAAAATGGTGACTAATGCAGAGTTAGCAAAGAAAGTTGAAGATCAAGAGGAGGAGAATAGACTCCTACAAGAAAGACTAGCAGAAATGGAGAGTAAGCTAGGTGTAATGTTGCGAAAGACTGAAGAAGTCAGCCAGCGAGTTAAGTATTCTGAGGATAAGGGAAAAGGTGTATCTGTAGAAGATGAAGAGCCCACACCTGATCCTAAGTTGGAAGAAGAACCATTCTTGAAAGCTTTGAAAGCAATGAGTGGTAAAACATTGGAAGGAGTACCACTTTTCAGTGGGAAAATGGACCCAGATTTGGTCATGGAGTGGATAGAAGGACTTGAAAATCACTTTGAATGTGATGGTGTAAGCGAGGCACAGAAAGTAAAGGTGGCCAAATCTAGACTTAGGGGAGCTGCCTTAACCTGGTGGAAATTTGTGCAGACTGAAAGAGCAAAAGAAGATAAGAAGCCCATAGCTACTTGGAAGGGAATGGTAGCTAAAATTAAAGAAGCACATATGCCAGAAGATTATGAAATACAGCTGCACAGGAAGAGACAAAATCTGAGACAAAAGGAATTAGATGTCAGTGCATACACTAAAGAATTCCAAAAGCTATGCTTAAGGTCCAAAGTAATGGAGGATGAAAGCATAAAGGTAGCAAGGTACCTTAACGGTCTGAAGTGGAATATACAAGAAGAAATCAGTTTGTTGTGTCCTACAACAGTGCAAAAATGCTATCAGCTGGCACTAAAAGTGGAGGAAAAGAATAAGAGGAAACAAGACTCAAATAGCAGAGGAAGAGGAAGAGGCAGAGATGACAGAGGACACAGAGGAGGTTTTGGTGGAAGGAATGTTGACAATAGATCCCAAGCAGAATCTAAACTCACAGAGTAGAGTGGGGAGTCAAGTGGTAGAGGAAACCACAGAGGAAGAGGATCTAACAGAGGAAGGTCGGGAGGATCAGGCAGAGGATCCTATTTCACCAACATGAAGTGTTACAACTGTGGCAATCTAGGTCATCCAGCATATAGGTGTCTAGAAAAGGCCACGTCCTCTTCTCAAGGAGGTAATAAGAGAAACCACTATGTCCAAGACAATGCATCCAGCAGCCAGTTACCTA
This sequence comes from Cunninghamia lanceolata, assembly GCA_027924645.1. Classification (NCBI taxonomy): domain Eukaryota; kingdom Viridiplantae; phylum Streptophyta; class Pinopsida; order Cupressales; family Cupressaceae; genus Cunninghamia; species Cunninghamia lanceolata. The sequence continues at coordinate 863,585 of BSBN01001501.1, forward strand.
AGGTCAATCTGAACTCAGAAGATGGAGAGAACCTGATGATAAGGAGAACCTTGATAAAGGAACCAGTAAAGTCTGAACCAAGCCAGAGGAGAGCACTATTCAGAATCAAGTGCAAGATTTTGAATAAGGTATGTAAAATTATCATAGACTCAAGATCTACTGATAATATTATTTCTGATGAGGCAGTTAGAAAACTGAATTTGAAAAGAATTACTCATGCAAACCCATATAGAGTCACATGGTTGAATAAAGGTCAACATGTAGTAGTGAATGAACAAAGTTGGGTAGAGTTTAGTATAGGTGGCTATAAGGATAAGGTATTATGTGATATACTACCCATGGATGCATGCCATCTCTTATTGGGCAGACCATGGCAGTATGACCGAAAAGCAGTACATGATGGTGAGAAGAATGCCTATTCTTTTCAGAAGGATGGTGTCACCTATAAAATTCAGTCATTGGAAGATGAAGATGCAGTTCAGACAAAGAGTCCTAATATCTTGGTTGTGAGTGGAAAAGAGTTTCTGAATACTCTTAAGGGGGATGGTATTGGTTATGCCATCATAGTAAAACCAAAAGAAGGACAACAGGATAAGAAGACAGAGATTCCTAAAGAAATGCAGCCTATACTGGGGAAGTATAAAGGCATAATTAGTGATGGTACACTAGCTACATTACCTCCACAGAGAGCAATAAGCCATCAGATAGACCTGATTCCAGGGGCATCTTTGCCAAACAAGGCACCTTACAAGATGACTCCAGATCAACACAAAGAGATTTCCAGGCAAGTGCAGGAGTTGCTAGATCAAGGATTGATCAGGAAGAGTATTAGTCCTTGTGCTGTGCCCACAGTATTGGCACCCAAGAAAGGAGGATCATGGAGATTATGCACAGATGCCAGAGCCATAAACAAAATAACTATAAGGTATAGATTCCCAATTCCTAGAATTGAAGATCTCATGGACTGTATTGGAAAAGCAAAGTATTTCACCAAGATAGACCTGAAGAGTGGTTACCACCAAATAAGAATCAAGGAAGATGACGAGTGGAAGACAGCCTTCAAGACCACATAAGGGATGTATGAATGGCTTGTTATGCCATTTGGTCTATCAAATGCACCCAGCACCTTTATGAGACTCATGAATGAAGTCTAAAGGATTACATTGGTAAATTTGTTGTTGTTTTTCTAGATGATATTCTAATTTTTAGTCAGACCAAGGAAGAACATCTAGAACATGTAAATACTATTTTGCAAAAATTACATGATGAACAAATAACCATAAATCTAGAGAAGTGTGAATTCATGAAGCAGGAATTGCTATACCTTGGTTTTGTGGTGTCCCAGGGAGAGTTGAAGATGGACAAGTCCAAAGTAGAAGCCATATTTAGCTGGCCTACTCCCAGAGCAGCCACAGAGGTGAGAAGTTTTCATGGCTTAGCCCAGTTTTACAGAAAGTTTATCAGAAATTTCAGTGGAATATGTGCACCCATGTTGGATACAATCAAGGGTGGAATGAAAGCAAAATTCAGATGGACACCAGCTGCAGATAGAAGTTTTGAAAGATTGAAGAAAGAGGTAGCAACACAACCTATTTTGTTGTTGCCCAGTTTTGATAAGCTATTTACTATTGAATGTGATGCAAGTAATATAGCTGTAGGAGCAGTGCTAAATCAAGAAAATAGACCTGTAGCCTTTTTCAGTGAGAGGCTGAATGAAGCAAAGAGTAAGTACTCTTCGTATGACTTAGAGTTGTATGCTCTAGTCCAAGCATTGAGGAAGTGGAGGCATTATCTCCTGCCTAAAGAATTTGTTGTCTACATAGATAACCAACTCTGAGTTTTCTAAACTCACAGGATAAGTTAAGCAGCAGGCATATCAAATGGATGGAGTACCTGCAATCTTATACCTTTACAATTAAGCATAAGAAGGGGCAGCTGAACAGAGTTGCAGATGCTTTGAGCAGAAGATTGCTCACAGTGCAGGAAGTGCAGTTGAAGAGCATTGGAATTGAAGATTTCAAGAATCTCTATATAGATGATGAAGATTTTGCTGAGGCATACAAGGTATGTCAAGATTTTGAGAATCACTTTCACAGTGAGTTTGCAGATTTCACCTTACAGTAGGGATTGCTATTCAAAGGTGGACAATTATGTGTGCCAAGAGGATCTATGAGAGAAAATCTCATACAGGAGAAGCACAATGGTAGTCTGAGTGGCCATTTTGGTCTAAATAAGACACTGGAGCTAGTCCAAAGGTTCTATTATTGGCCAAGGATGCACAAAGACATCAGAAGGTATGTAGAGCAGTGTATCGTATGTCAGAAGGCCAAGGGAACCACTTCAAATGCAGGACTGTACCAACCCTTACCCATTCCTTCCAGGCCATGGGAATGTGTAAGTATGGATTTTGTAGTTGGTTTGCCTAAGACTAAGACTGGTTATGACAGCATATATGTCTTTGTGGACAAGTTTAGCAAGATGAGTCATTTCATTCCCTGCAAAGTGACTCATGATGCCAGTCATATAGCACACTTGTTTTTTAGAGAAGTGATCAGAATTCATGGACTTCCAGCAAGTATTGTGTCTGACAGAGATGCTAAATTCATGGGGCATTTCTGGAAAACATTGTGGCAGAGATTGGGGACAAATTTGTCATTCAATTCAGCATATCACCCACAGATAGATGGTCAAACAGAGGTGGTAAACAGGACATTGGGCAACCTGTTAAGGTGTATAACCAAAGAATATGGATAGAGTTGGGATCTTGTCATTCATCAGGCAAAATTTGCCTATAATGACAGTGTGAATAGGACTACTGGTAAGAGTCCATTCAAAATAGTCTATGGAATGCATCCTAGAGGTATATGTGAGCTCAGAAATATGGAAAACATGGAGAACAGAAGTGGACATGCAGAGGATTTTGCACAATCCATGAAAGAAGTGCATGAGCAGGTGAAGAAAACCTTGACAGAGAACACACAGAAGATCAAAGACAGAGTAGATGCCCACAGAAGGGATATTCAGTTTGAGGTTGGTGATCTGGTTATGGTACACTTGAACAAAGCCAGAATGCAGAAAGGCACACCAACCAAACTGCAGATGAGGAGAATTGGTCCTTGCAGAATCCTGAACAAGTATGGTAACAATGCATACAGAATTGAATTGCCAGAAGATTTGGCAATCTCACCAGTGTTTAATGTCCAAGACCTGGTGCAATACAGGGGTCCTCAGTCAGTAGCAAATGGATCCATTTCAGAGAAGGAACAGACAGCAAAAGATGTGACTTTGCCACTAAAACCCAAACTACAGGCAGAGAGAATACTGGATTCAAGAGTACAAAAGCAGACCAGACATGGCGTCTACATGGAGCATTTGGTCAAATGGAAACAGTTGCCTGAAGCAGAAGCTACCTGGGTTGCAGAGTCAGAATTCAAAAATAGGGGCATTAATTTTGCCTCATTGTCACCGAAGGTGACATAGCTTCTTTCCGCACAGGGGAGTATGGTGCAGGAGCACCAAGAGCTTAGAGCCCATGTGTATATAGTTTTGCATATATTTGGTGTGATGTTTTTGTTTTCGAATTGGGAAGGCGCGGAAGAAGTTGATGCTTTTACAAATTGGGTCCATCGGAGTGAGAGAGCTCATCGGCCGAGCATTGAGAAACTATATCGACAGCTAGTGTCCCACCGATAAAGTAGTTCTCGCCAACGAAGACACTTATCAGTGTGAGATGCATATCAGGAGGAGGTATGAAGGTTAGGCCGAAGGAGAAAGTCTGATCGATGGAGTGTTTATCAGTGAAGGGAGTTACGAATTGGCCGATGTTGTATGTCAAGCCAATGGGTTAGAATGGTCGGTGAGACATTGGTCTTCGCCGTAGGTATTGTTTGCTTCACCGATGGTTGTGGTCATTCCGATGAAGGCGTTCTGTAGGCGTCGATGAGACAAGGGCCGTCGGAATAAGTATCGAAGGTTTGTCCGATGCTGAGTAGTCACCCCGATGACATCGCAGGAGTCTGAGGTTTAGTGTGACTTTTGAGGTCTTGTCTGATATGGGCTGTTACACCGATGGTGCTTTAGGACATCGGCGGGAGGACTTCTATCGGTGTAGCTTAAAGATTTGAGGCTGATGCACAGTGGTCACGCCGACGGAGGGTGAAGACTTGGTATCGGTGAGACAAGGGACTATCGGAGTTCATGGTTGAATGTTGGCCAATAGTTTGGGTTGTGCCGATGGGGGTAGACAGGGGTCGGCAGCGGTAAAAGTGCCGACAATAGTTTACTAAGCCGTCAGATATATAAACTGTAGTGTCCGACTTGAACGGGTGCATGTGGGACTAAAAGTTCTCATGAATGCGAACTGTCAAGTGGTAGTTGGACAGAGCGTAACCGAATTGCTGGACAGTTGGAATACCAACCGGTATGGAAGTTGAACCGTCCTGTAACGGACATGAGAAAATACATAAGATGTAGCATTCTTTCTGTAGGGAGTTCAGAAGGAGAATCGAAGAAGTAAATTTTGATGTGTGAAGCATTTTGATGTAATCAGAATTTTTGAACAGAAATAAAATACAGCAGTTCGATCATTTGTATATTCTGTTCTGTTTTCACTTTATCATTCTGAAGTAGATTAGTCTTTTCTATTTCTGCTATTTTGTTTTCTTTTGCCAGCCATGACTCTGTTTTGATGATTCTTCAAATCCCATTGTACAGTATGGAGGTCATCAAACAGAGCCATGCTCTTTATTTGTTTTTCTTTTGTGAGGTGGTCGGATCACCGGTTAGAGGCAATGCATGCTTGTTCTAGGCGAGCTCAGTGAGGAGTCCGGCTAGATAAACAAGTAGGAAAAATAGATTTGCAGGGGTGGAAAAATAGAGGGAAGGAAAGTGAGCACCAAGCAGTCCAGACCCTTGAACAGAGTGAGAAGGGTGGGCAATGGGCTCAGAAAGTTATGTGCCATTTAGGCAGTATCTTGGAAGCAGTGAGGACAAGGTATGTGTCCCACACCAAGCAGAAAAGTAGAGTTTTCCATCTCTGCAAAGAGTATGTCTTTTAGCACTTTGAATTGGTAGGAAGGCTAGTGTTGTCAAACAGTCTTGTACACTTACAGGATGCAGAGCAGGCAACCTAGAGTCCTCCCTATCAGATACTAATGTCATCCCATAGTTTCTCAGGCATCAATAATGGGTAATACAATCCCACGTTCTAAATCCTTCCTTTGGATTTTTGACAAACTTTGCACCTTTGAACAAATTTTATAACTTCACCTCTCATCCTTGGCCAATACCTCTCATTTAGTTGTGTGAAAGCTTTATCTACTCCAAAGCATCCAGCCAAACTGCCATTATGTTTTTCTTTGATTAGGTTCTATTGCATTAATCCTTGTGGTAAATAAAGCTAGTGTCCTTTAAAAAACAACCAATCTTGCATGAATTAATCTAGCCATGATGTCCTATCCATTCTTGTATTCTCAATACATGTTATCCAAGCATCTTTAAAATTAGAATCTTCCTTGTATAGTTCATTCATGGCATCAAAACCAACAACTTTCACCCTCATTTTAGTCAATAATGCTACCCTTCTTGTCAAGGTATCTACCACTTTGTTTGAACTCTCAATTCTATGCTCAAGGAAAAACATGTAGCATTGTAGGAACTCCACCCACTTCATATGGCAGTGGTTAAGCTTGACTTAACTATTGATAAATTGTAAGGCATGATGATCATTATAAAGCACAAATTGTTTTGGAAGAAAATAATGTTACCATTTATTCAATGCTTTCACTATAGCATAGAACTCTTCATCATAAATGAAATACATCTTCTTAGCATCATTAACCTTCTCAGTAAAATAGGTGATGGGTCTACCCTCTTGGATAAAGATCACTTCAATGCATATCCCACTTGTGTCACAATCCACTTGAAATACCTTTGTAAAGTATGGTAAGGCTAATACCAACTCTTTAGTGACCTTTATTTTTAAGATTCTAAAGCTCTTGTCCATTGAGATTGTCCACTTGAACTCCTTTATACCCCCTTTCATGGTTTTGGTGATGGGTATGCATATCCCACTAAAATTTTGGATAAACCTTTAATAGAAACTTACTAATCCATGAAATCTTCTAGATTAGCTTTGAACACACTTTAAGGCATAGGACACTCCAATATTGTCCTCACCTTTTTTGAATCCATTTGTAGCCCAGGTTTTTGGGAAATAATAAACCCCAAATAGACTAATTCCTCCTTCATAAATTTACATTTATTCAAATTTAATATAATTTACCTCCTTGAGCCTTTCCAAGACTCACCTATTGTGTAACAAATGTTCCTTCTTATTGTTCCTAAAAAATTAGAATATCATCAATGTAAACAATCACAAATCTACCAAAGAAAAGTCTCAACACCTCATTCATTAGTTGTATAAAAGTGATAGGAGCATTCATTAGCTCAGAGGGCATCATTAACGAGTCATACAACCCCTCTTTGGTTTTAAATGTCATTTTCCATTCATCTCCCTTTCTTATTCTAATTTGATGGTATCCAGTCTTGAAATCAATTTTGCTAAATACTTGGCTTTCCTTAGGTAATCCATAAGATCACCCATTCTAGGTAAAGTAAACTAATAGATGATAATTATCTTGTTAATGGCTAGTGAATCCATGCATATTCTCCACTCACCATCTGTGGATACCAACATAGCTAGAACTGCACATGACCTAAGACTTTCTCTGATTATCTATAGGGGTTAGTCTATAAGAAACCTTGTTGGGAAAGCTTACTCCTAGGATTACATCTATGTGATGACTTACATGCTCCTCAAAGGCAACAGTCCTTCTAGTATCTCTTTTGATGCACTCTCATCAAATTCTTTTAATATCTCCTTCACTTCTAAAGGCATCTCATTTCTATCAGCTATTGTTCCTACTTGCAACATCTTAGGGATCACTAGAAAACACACCTTTTCATGCTTTAACTACTTCAAAAATTGTTTTACTTACACTAGAAGCATTCTTGGATCACTCTCCACCTCTTCTTCTTTAGTTATCAATGGAATAAGAAAATGTTTCGTGTCTTTCTTCTCCAAAGTATGTGTTTTCTCTTCCATCATGAATAGTCTTCCTATCAAATTGGCATGGTCTCTATTAAATCACATGACACACATCATAGTCATGATGTCACACCACACCTCATCCTCATAAGTTACTAGGAATTTCTAATCCACTAAAATTTGATGTCCTTTTTTCATCCAAGACACCTTATAAGGATTGGATGAGTCACTCTTTTCAACCATAACTTCACTATTTCATTTGAAACTAGGTTGTCCATGCTCCCACTATCTATTATGACCTTGTAACATTTATCACATACCTTGCATAGTGTCCTAAAAATATTTCTCCTCCAAATAGGATCATTTTCCTTCTTTCCTGGCTCCAATAAAGTCCTCTTCATCATAAGCGCTTCTCCCCTTTCAATTTTATTTGGTTGGCTCATAAGCCCTATGGTTTCCTCATCTCCTTTGTCTACACGTGCACTTGTATCCTCTATTCTCCTTGATCCTTCTCCCCTATGTTGTGGATACTCATAACATTTATGCCCCAATTATCTACATGTGAAATAAGTTTCTTGGAAATTTCTACCTCTAGCTCTTCCAAGTATATCTCTGCCTCATGAAGGATAAGGTCTTGGACTCTAACTTCCTAGTTATTTTTCTAAAAATGTGAAGTGATAGTGTCCTTATCATGGTTGTATCCCCACTTAGTGGCTTGCATTTGTTCTCTTCCTTTACTAATTACACCTCCAGATTTAGCTAATTCATGCTACTTCCTTAACAATTTCTCTTCATCCTTTAGTGTGTATTGATAGTCCTCCTCAACATTTAAAAACTTCATCATGCTTAGGCCATCTTAGATTTTTATCCTCAAACCATTAATATATTGGGCTACCTTCTTTTGATCTAACTCCTTATGACCTGATCTAATAGATATCTTATAAAACTCTTTAGTAAACCCCTTTATAGTTAGCTCTCTTTGTCGCAAGTTCTACAATTTCTTCAACAAAACAAGCTAATAGTTATCTAGTAAGAACTTGGCCTTCATTTTGTTCACCATTCTATCCCACATAGTGATTTTTTCCTTCCCACTTCTATGTTCTATCTACACCTCCTTCCACTAGAGTGTTGCATGTCCTTTTAGTTTAGTTTAAACAAGCTTTGCTCTTCTAGGGTCCTCTACCTCATCATATTCAAAATACTCATCTATCTCTATCAGCTAATCAATCATCTCGTCAAGTTCTAAACTCCCTGTGAAGAATGACAGGTCCAATCTTGGTTCCCTTTCTAATATTTGAGATGGCCTTGATGATTCTCTTCTCTCCTATGTCCATTTCATGAAATTCATCTTCATGTTTGTGTCCTAATGCTTCTACTCATTCAATCTTAGTCTCAGCTCTCTCATGTGTGTGGCCTCTCCTCTTGTCATCCTCTAGGGCACCAATTCTCACATTTACTCTTATAGATTTTGACACTCCATCTAATATTCCTAATACATCTGCTACATTAAGCTATATTTCCCTTCTCCTTGAAGGCATCTTTGTTGTTATGACCTTCTCCCTTATAGATGCAACCCCACACTTAACCTTGCTGAATACCTACCAAACCAAACCTAAGGCAATGCATTCTTTCTCAAAGTTGTAACGTATACTCTGATACCATACTGATGGTGCCACCTCAAAGTGGCATCCCAAGGTTGGCACACAACACAAAATCTACATTCACATTCCAAGGGAGACCATTACTATTGTAAGTAAATCTGTAGCTAAAATTTCAAGTCACTCGTAGCTTGAACTTCAATACGGTCAAGGTGATGGTTACAAGTAAAACTTAGCACAAATTCACTATTCTTAGTTGCTACAAGTCCACCACCTAATGGTTGCATGTGAGGATTCAATGGGGTTAGGTGTAACAAAATCTTCCACAACCCTCCTATTATAGATGTAGGTGGAAATACGATTGTTATAAGTTATAAAAATAATGCACAACACATGGTAATTGTTGCAAGTGAGTTACCAACACTAAAATGGGTACCCATGTTAGTGGTTAAAAGAAATGAAATGATAAGGCCTTACTTATACACATTAATTAGTTAAAACATTATCTTCCACTATGACCGTTCACTCCTCGGGACCTAATGACTTGGAAGTGAGCATAAATTAAGCACATACACACATACACAAGGGCTTGTGATTTCAAACATACACTAAATAATTATCCAAAACAACTATGGGAAATGATAATCTCATTATTATATTAGGAACACTATAAAATGTACATCAATACCATGAAATTACAATAATACAAGACAAGTCTTGACTTCCTTGCTTTAGGGCACACTTTTACTATTTTCTCTAGCCTTTGACAACTTGGATTTGTCAATCAAAACCTCCTCTATTAGGACCTTCTAGCCCCTTTCTCTATTGTCCTATCATGTGTGACCCAATAGAACATTCCTTACCCTTGTTCCTAAGTACACATACCCAAATATCTCCTTTTTCTCCCTAAGTTGCACCTACAAATGTACAACATGAGGGACAAACCAGTCTTTTGGCTTACATGTTTTTGTTGATCTATTCTCTTCCCATGTAGCCTTATTCTTTTTTCTTGCCTATGCTCCTTATCTTTTTTCCCTTGCATTCCTCCTCTACTCTTCCACCTTGTTTTAGACAATGTCATGCCTTTTCTTTTCTCATGCTTTCCCAGTTGTACATGCACAAGGCTAAATATTTTAAACTTTATTGCCTAACAAGTGAGCACTTGAGTGTCAAAATGGAAGGCTGCAGAATGTGGTCTCCAATCAAATTGACTCTAGGAAACATACACTTACACAACCGATTAAGGTCCCATGAGAAAAATAAAATTTGTACCAAACAAAAAAAATATAATGGAAATGCAATAGTTGTAACCACTAATCAAATTACTGGTGATGCTCCTACATCACAAGCATACATGCACATATATGTACATATGTATACACATATACATGTACACACATATGTACATATATATGTACATACATGTATGTAAATATATACATTCATACACATATATGTACATATTTATGTGATGTAGTCAAGGTTAGAGGGTCCAATTAAGATCTATCAAACTTTGTAGCAAAGTCAAATGCTAACTTAATAAATAGAAAAATAACAATAAATTCACATAAAGAATGAGATTTTATTGATTCAAATTAGAATAGATTCATGAGCTTGATACATCCGAGGTATTAGTCATTTGATTACTAAATAGATCTTAAGGATCTCAATATCATTTCACCTTCTCAAAACTATGTTCACTACTAATGCACTATTAGATATCACCCCTTTGTCTACTACCTTCAAATCATATCAAACTTATCTGTATATTGAACATGCAGAATTGATGTGCATCGACTAGAAAACATAGTATATCATTATAGATGGATGTAACAAAGATCAAGGACTATAAAATTAAATTATTTTATCTTCATCCGGCCTTGGAATTTGGTGCATCACCCTTATGTAGCATATAGTCTTGTTGATAACATGTAGAATCACCATATTCAATGTATCTCAAGATAGGAGTATCTAAATTTAATGGGGTTTCATACACAACCCCTCTTGAGACCCATAATAAAGTAGGTAACATTAGGAATTGGTGAAAATTTTAAATACTTAGCATGTAGTTCAACCAAATTACTATTATACAATGAATAGTTTGGTATTGGTCCAATCAAGCTCCTCAAGATGGAAGACATAAATGTGGTGATCAAGATTCATAAAAACTGGATGGAACATATATGTTGTTCTACCTAGCTTATATTTTCAATTGCAATCCAAGATCTTTATAATTAGTTGTTACATAGCTTACTAAAAGTTATCTATGTATGTTGTTATAGAATATGAAACTTCAAGTTGAGAAACATAAATGTGGTAAGTTGCAATACAACAAAATTGACACATACAACCCCAAATATTTAGAAACTAGAAAATACTTGCAAAACAAAATAATGTTAAAGAAAATATTTTTGATTAGCGAATGATCTCTCTTGCATCCTAGATGCTCTTGCATTAATATATACATATGTATGTATATGTATGTATGTATGTCCATGTACATACATATGTATGTGTATGTATGTATGTACATACATTCATGTGTACTTAGGTACGTGCATACATATACATATATATGCACATATATTTGTGTATTTATGTACATATGTAGGTACATGTATGTACGTACGTACATACACATGTACATACATACATACACATATATGTGTATGTGTATGTACATACATATATGTAGGTATATTTAAGTATGTATACATCTATATACATATATGTACATGTACTGATGTAGGAGCATGTGGGTCCACAAGCAATCCCATATCATCAAAAAATTAGTAGATTATGTTTCTAATTTTTCTTCACTTTTGGGTGTGTTTTTCTACTTGATTGTTTCATCTCAACTTGTTTTCTAAGGATTGTTGTAGGAAGGATTGTAGTTTCAAATGGATTTTAAACGTGTAGTTGTGCTAACAAATATCTACATAAATTGTGTATTGTTGCTATAGGGACTATATATTTTTTGTGGAAGGACTTATATATTTAGATGCTACTATTCAAAGACTATGTGTGTTGTTTTATAGTGTTGACCTTTGTTTCCCAAGGTTACAAGAAGAAGTATTAAAATGACTACTATAAACATTAAATTTGGGTTATATAATGTGTTAATCATATAAAATGATTATTATTGCTTTATGCAATATAATCAAATATTAAGTCTAAGTTTTAAAAATCTTTTATTGTCAGTTGACTTCTAAGTAAAAGGGGGCATTTTTTGCCTTTTATATTCTTGGTAGTGTTAGATTGATTTGTGGCAGATTCTATACACAAAACAATTGATTTGAGGGGATCATGCTTTATTCCTATTTAGGAGGTTCGTTATTTTTCTCTTTCCATGACCTTCCTTATTCTCATTCCTTTTGGTGACTGTCTTTGTTTGACACAAAAAAGTTGTAGTTTCTCTAATTCCATGGGTATTCTGGCAAATAACTAGCCATGGGATGTTTTCTTCTTTGCTAGGTTGTGTTACAATGTTTTAACCTCTTCTTGACCAATTAGTTATCCCTTTTACTATATCAAGCTATTGATATTCTTTGTCTATATGGCATAGTATTTTCTTGGGTATTTTATCTTCCTCCTTGTTGTATCAACATTCTGGTGCATTCCTTGTTTGTGTGGCATATTTATTCATGGCCTCAATCAAAATCCTTGATCTTGGTGGGTGGTTATAAATGTGGGTTACATGATTAGTTCTTTATTGGCTAGCAACAAGGCATGCAACAATTCTCTTGGTTGTATCTTGGTTTTATTTGGTTACTGGTGATAGAAGCTAGAAAGTCTTCTTGCCTAAGTAGACATTATTTATATATTTTATTTTTATAATAAGAGAGAACACTCTCTATAGGTAGATCTAGGAAGATAGCAGAAGGGAAATCAACCCCTATTGAAAGAGGAGGAAGCTTTGTTCAGCAAAGTTATGAAGAAGAGTGTAACTCTACGTCAGAGTAGAGGGTTTGTAATAAGAGAAATGTTGTGAGAAGCCTCATTGAGAGGGGAGTCAAGCTACAGAAACTATTTTAGTTCATCGTAGAAGTGCAATGTAAGTTGAAGGTTGTTACAAGAAGCCAATAAAATTAAGGAAATTTTTAAATGTTATTGTATGATAGCTTTTGTTGTGCATAGCGATGTGTGCTGAAATTGTGTAGACTACTAGATTGGGTAGTATTTCAATAGACCGCCCAATCTAGACTATGTCATGTACATACACCTACATACATACATACACATATGCATATTCATGTATGTATGTATGTGTATGTACTACATATAGTAGTGTATCTACTAAGTGTGTGTACAAACATATATACATGTGTAATTAATATGTATGTATACACAATATATATGTGTATATGTATATATGTGTATGTATGTATGTATGTAATGTATAGATGTGTATATGTGTGCATATGTACATGTATGCATGTACATACATATAGATGCATACAAACAAACAGACATAGACATAAATATATACACATATATGTGTATGTATGTATTTCTATTATGTTTATGCACGTAATATGTACATATATGTGTGTATATGTATGTAGGTAGGTATGTGTATGTACATACATATATTATGTGTATGTATACATACATACATACACACACATTATATGTATGTGTATGTGTGTATGTGTGTATGTTTTCACATAATGTGTACATATGTATGTACATGCATACACATACATGTGTGTATATGTATGTATATACATGTGTATATATGTGTATGCATGCATGTGTACACACCAAAACTTCTCCAATCTCCTCTTTCTATTGTTGTAGTATTTGTTTTTCCATCACATGAGATCTATCACTAGGTATGTATTCACCATATTTTGCAGTGTGATTGGTTGGATGAGCAATGACTAAGATGTTTTTATTTCAACTACACTTTTAGAGGTAGAGTATATGGTGACTACTTAAGCTTGTTAAGATTTGTCTAGCTTCAGAGCTTGTATTTGAACTTTGGTTTGTGGCAAGATATGGTTGTGATCTATTGTGATAGTTATCATGTCACCAATGTGAACTCAATACACTACTATTCATGTGTGGTTGATGCACATTGATATGTAGCTCTAGATGTTGTTGTTACTTGTTAAAGTCTGAGCATAGAGAAATTTTGATGGTACAGCTTAGCTATGGGTTTTCAACCCCTAACGGTTAGTTCATTTTCTTGGAACCCCTCATTTTGCTTTGTAAAGTATACAAATGAGAGAATATTAGGATTAAGTGTGTTATACACCTCGTAAATCCTTGTAATAAAATGGGATGTTATTGTAATGTTAGAATTAGCTTAGGCATTATAATATTTTAATATTGTTCATAGATGGATCCTCATAAAAAGAGGTACCACCCTTTGGGGAATCCATAGGATTCCCATAGGTGTAATGCCCATTCTTGTGCATGTCTTGTGTGCTTTTTGATTCATATGATAAATGATGAATTGAGTGTTTCATCGGTGTATTATATGATTCTTGTGTTATGATCTATTGCACACAACGTGTCAATGAGGTATGTTGTGTCGTCAAGGTGATCTAATGGTGTATTCAAAATCCTTTGTGGAGATGTTTTGTATGACCATCGAGGTGTTTCCGATGGGGTTTCATATTAGCATTTATACATTTGTCTATGGATGTTTATGTTGTGATTTTTCATGTTGGAGCTTTCAGTGTTACCATTCCATTGTTTTGATATATGTGTGTATATACATTATACAAGTGTGTTTATCATAAATGGATTAGTATGTGGATTACTATCAATTATTGCATCTTTATGATTATAGTTGATGGTTCATGTTAGATGTAATGTTTAGTTGTTTCAAATGATAGGATGCCACGTTGGGTGTTTATGTTTTGCATCAACTATTATATATGATTAAGTACGCCTAATGTTTGACCTGAGTGTGCAAGTGCAAGGTTATTCTTCAATGGCAGTTATACATGAGGAGTCTGTATTGGGTTAAATATGTGTGTATTAACCTTTATCTTGCTTCATTTGAGTATGAGATAAGTCCTATGTATTCATGTGTTCACTCGGATCCAAATCAGAGGCGATTCCAAAATCTACATGTTGTGAAAACCCATCAAGTTAGTGGAAGTTATTTACATGTATTTATTTCTATCTTGGTACTCTACATTTAAAATTATCTTGAAATGTGTGCTTATCATATTTGTGAAAAGGTATTTAATTATGCTTCAATAGGAATAAATTATATCATTTTATTAATCCTTGCAAAAAGAAGATATAATGGATTCAATTGCCTTAGGGAATTAAAATATATTTCAAAAAGAAAATAGAGTTATTTTTATAAAGGAAAAGTAATTTAGTTAATTATTGTGGGATGTATTAATAATGCTTTAATTTTAATGCATTAGCCTATTTATTAATTAGGATTATCTATTTTAAAAAGGCATTTTCAAAATAGCTAGTTAGAATGGGAAAAGGAGGAAACTAGAAAAGAGGTTTTAGGGAATTACATAAAAGAAAGGAAAAGGGATTTTGTTTGCTCATTCGTGCTCTGGCCAAAAGCCTCTCTCCCAATTTCTACTCCGACTTGAAAAGAAAATCCTTGGATTGCAAAGAAAGGATAAATTTGTGGATTTTTTGGTGATTGGAATTTCTTTCAAGGAGATTGCTTGGTGGTGTGGTTGGATTCAAGGGAAGAAATTGTTTCCATTGTTTATGTTCTTCATTAAAAGGTATTTTTCCCCTTTTCCATTTTAATTTAAAAAGTTCAAATTTTGAATGGAAATCTCCATTGTCATTCCCACATTAGGTGGAGCATATGGCCTTCATATTGTAGAATGAAATTGGTTGAAGAATGTATGTGTTTGAATGCATAGTTAAATAGTAGGGTTTTAAATTATAAAAAGTTTGATTTAGAGCCATTACTTGGTAAAATTTCCTTAGATTCCTCTCTTAGTGAATTAGTTGTAGATTATTGATGTTGGGTGGATTGGGAATAAAATGGTAGTCTTAGCTTTTGTAAATTTATTCCAATTTAAAATATGGAAAAATGAAGGTAGCATGTAACTCCATTAATGTAGATAGAGAAAATTGAATGGTTTTGCAAGTTTAAATGAAAAATAGTAATAATTGCATTTAGGGCTCAACTGAATGATTTGCTTCATAAAATGAATGGTCTCTATTATCTTTTGGCATTTTGCATCTTTTATTACTATGATTATTGAATTGTGCCTTGAACTATGTGCCACGTTTAATTCATGTAATTAGAATAGTAGATTTTTAGGATAGCACAATCCTGAGTGATACATGGTAATAGAGCAAGGGAGAGTTTTAAACCAAGTGAAAACATAATCTCATTGGGTAATTTAAAATGTAATAACTAAATTTTTTGCACCATCACTAAATGCCTTAAATGGATTTGGTACCAGTCATGTAGGACATGCCATGACTCTTGGGAGTTGGTGAATGTCAATGTGTACTTTATTGAGGAGGTACCACTCCCCATATCTCTACATGGTCATCATGCCACTGTGTTAACACTCACCTAACTTCTAGTGACTTCATCCTTCTTGTTCCATTAGATTCTACATTCGAAGTGGTTTTGATCATGCAATTGTTACTTGTATGAAGATTGCATTCAACATACTTGTGTGTTTTAGCACTATATTATGCATATTGCTTCACATGTGTATTGCCATATTCTTGTATTGTGTGAGTGTCTTTATACCCTTGCATTCATCTCTCACTATAGTGGGGTGGGCCTAAGGGTACCACATGGTTGGGTAGCATTGTACCACCATTGGGGATTTAGAGATCTCTAGGATTCTTGGATTACGTGATGAGAACTTGGCCATCTCGATGGCATGGTGAGTATATAGTATTGTTGTATTTACATATGTTGCAATTCAAATTTATTTTACTAACTCTTGGTTTAAATAGTGAGATTCACTTAAATTTCATTATCTTGGGATCTATGTAGTTCTAGAGGTTTTCATGTGGCCAAGTCAAAGCCCATAACCCCACAAATGTATCTCCAAGAGCATTTCTAAATAGCTCAAAAATCAAGGAAGATGTCTCATGTGGGGAAAATAGACTTGTTTCCCTTGCCTTGTCCCTTTTATGTGTTCTATTTTGCAAGTCAGAGTTACAATGATCCAAACTATAGTGTAGACTGAGGTTTCCAATCTAATTTTCTAGTTGCAATCAGAGTCTAAAACCTGAAGTGGAGTTTGACCACAACTTGGAAACTTGATGCACATTGCATAGTACAAGTTGCATTCAACTTCTAGAGTTTGAGGTAGTTGGTAGTCTGGGATTTGAAGGTTGACTGCACTTTGTATAGTGTAGGTTGTCAACATCCTCTAATGTCTAATTTGTTGCAATGCCCAAAGTTTGTTGCATGCTTGAACTCTGTAAAAATGTAGATTGCTAGTGAGTTCTAAAGTCCAACGAGTTAGTAGTACAGAGTTTGGAATCTTATTGCATTTGTATACAGACAAACTACAAGAGGATATCAAATTTTGAACAACCTTTGGGACTAGGAACTAGATTCTGTTTGCAAGTTGCATTTGCAAACTAAAGAAGTTTCTTGAAGTCAAAGTGATTCACTAGTCGGAGTCTGAGCCAACATGTCTTTTGCACATTGCATTTTGCTAATAGAACTTGATGTCTGCATGGGTGTAGATTGTAATTGCATCCCGAATCCTAATTTGAACAATGTGCAGAGTTGCAAGTTGTTGTAAGGAAGCTATAGTGGAAAAAACAACTTCCTACAACTAAACATTGAAAGGAGGATTATGCAAAAACTTTAAACTGGTCTTAAAAGGTACAAAAATATGTAAAAACATATTTAAACAACATAAGAGAAATAAATAATCATCGCATAACACTAGTATTTAAGTGGGGAAACCCTTTTGGGAGAAAACCCCAAACTCCAAAATCTTGCTTAATGTATTAACAAATCAATACCAAATTACAATACACTTTCAGAGCACTCTTTTACAAGAGTATCACTAGCGTAGAACAAGGATAATTCTTGACAAATCTTTGCACCTTTGTACCTATAACTATTCTTCATAATACAACACTCATAAACTCCTTTGTAAGCACTTCAATATATAGGCAACCTGATTAGTTGAAAACCACTAACTATTTACAATACATGGGTCAAAACCATGGGTAAAACTACCACAAAACCACCACACATGTGGCACCCAAAATGGGGTAAAATGCTACTCCCCAAAATGAGGTGACAACTAACAAGATAAAAATAAAATAAGTTCTAACACCCATAACCACTTAACTAACCCATAATAGGTGGCTCCCATCTTTAGCCAATAACCATTGCCCATAAATAACTACTTCATGACACATAATGACACGTGTCATAGCTGGTCCAAATTCCACAACTAATTCCCTGTCTTTAGCTCAACAACACCTGCTAAAAATAGATGATAGTTTCTTATAAAAGTGGGGCACCCAAAATTGCCTATTTTGGGCATGTTGCAAGGATGACATGTGGCATAAAAGGCCATAACCAACTTCCCACACCCCCATTTGGTTACACATTAATATTTAATAAAATACATTATAAAATATTCAAAAATTCATTTACAAGAAATTTGGGAAAATGTCTAATAATCAAATAAATAAACTTAGGAAATTTGCAAGGTTGAGCCACATAATTTCCCAATAGTTGCAACCTAGGTTCGAAGTCCAACTTGCCTACAAGTCATTTATGGAACCTAAACCTTGGCAGTTTTAGTACTTTGCTTGTTGTAACTCAGTGAAATTTGGAGGGTGGTGTAGTAGAGACATTACGAGGGTGTTCTAGTAGTTTTGGAAATCATGTCTTTCTCCATGCCTCATTTTATGTGCCAACCATGGTCTCGTCCCATGGTATAGTTAAGTCTTCCACTAATGTCACTTTGCTTATGCATTGGTGTGCATGCCTAGTGTGTCATCATGGGTTGCATATGACACCTTGGGCATGTTAGTATGTAAAGTGGTTGCCTATTGCCACTTTTGTTTCATGAAAAATTTGTTCAGTAATCTTTTGTCCATTAATGTCTTGAGCGCAAGCTTGGGGAATTACAATAGGCCACTTGGCAATTATATTCTGACGTGTGTAAGTGAG
Organism: Cunninghamia lanceolata; assembly: GCA_027924645.1. Taxonomy (NCBI): domain Eukaryota; kingdom Viridiplantae; phylum Streptophyta; class Pinopsida; order Cupressales; family Cupressaceae; genus Cunninghamia; species Cunninghamia lanceolata. The sequence continues at coordinate 882,351 of BSBN01001501.1, forward strand.
CATCTATGTTATGTAAGATATGTAATAGAATTTATGACATTGTAAGATGCATAATAGAATCTATGAAGTGTGTAAGAACATACATAAGCATAGGGATACATTGTGGTCTTGTAAGAGCATATTTAGCTGGCTAATAATAGCCATGTGTAAAAGTGTGTAAGTGATTAGTGCTTCATGGGGGTCACTTGGGGTTTACTTATGGCACCTTCAGTCATGATGGTCAAAGACATCTTGAAAAGGAGTTATATTCTTATTTGGAGGCCACTCTCTTAAAGTGGAGCATGCAAATTTTTACCATGGTATTTGGATGCCTCATTTGAGCTCATGGTATTGTCTCATGGTAGCTTTTGAGCCTTCTTAAACCTATATATTGAGTTCTTGGGATGAAAATTGTAACATTTAGTGTGTACAAGGTTATTCTATGAGTTTTACTTTAAGATTGAAGAGTGTTGATCTCATTAAAGAAGGGAGGCTCTAATATTGTATCGTAACACATTGTTGTTCAATAATGCATTTGGTGTGTATGCCTTGAAGGTTGGATTTCTCCCAAAATAAATTCCAAGGTATATTTGTGTCACTCTTGTTATGTGCTTGTTATATTCTTCTCTCATTCTTATTCGTTTCTAAGTGTTGTTTTACATGCCAAAATGTTGCTAATTTTTCTTAGATTGAATAACCTATAACTCTCCTCCTAGAGTTAATGTGAAAAAATCTATATATTTCTTTCTTTTAGTATTTAAAAACTATCTTGAGTTTAGATTCTAATGGTTTGCAGACATATTTGCCTAACATGTTAGTATTCATACTTGCACATACCCTTGTGGTGAGTTATTTCACTTGGGTTAAATCTTATGTTAGTGCTTGTGTGAGATTGAGTGTGTCACACTGATATGTATGCTACCTTTTGTGGATTGAGGTGATAGAGCCTCTTTATTTATGTGTATCTATTCATATCTTCCATGTGAGTAGAAGTGTTTATGTGTATTGTTGTCTTGAGTGATAACAATACTAGTTTATTTTTGTGCTTTGTTACACTATTGTGTTTCAAGTGCTAAAGCAAAAAAAGTATTGGCCCTATTTTCACCAATTTGTTCCTTAGTAATTTTACAGAATTACAACAAATGTCTTAATCAACCTTCTATTTGGCATCTTTTATCCTCCACAATAGCACATTAAAACTTGGAGTGCATGAAACCTAATTGTGGTGTTTTAGGTGGTGTGTGCTAATTTTTTTCTTTTGTAAATGGAAAACCTAAGTAGAAATATAAGTTATAGTGGTATGTGCAAGTGTAATAGGAGGAGAGATTAGAAAATGGAAAGGACACTTTGATATGCAACATGATATATGCTAAGCAATTAAGCTATGGTTAATATCTACAACAAAGGAATAGAAAGGATTATTTCTAAAATAAGGGTTTTATGGAATCAATGGGGATTAACCTAGCTAGGAAATGGGAATGAAGAGGCAAATGGGAGAGAGGGAGATTCAAAATCAATAAGGTTGGGAGATTGAGGAAATATTTAGTTATTAGTGTGTGTGAAAGGACAAAGAGGAGGTCTAAAACACACTTTATTGAAGATTCAATGGAGCACTTTATATTTTCTTTACAAAACAAGAAGCTTTGGCATGAGAGAGGAAAAATAAATTGTTGAACCTTAAAAATGAGGGTGATGGTAAGTTTATAGAGATAACCCATTGAAAAACATACTAAGGAGAGGTTAGGGTTAGGTTTCTAACAACTAGCAAGGCCCAAAACTCTAATTGGAACCTAGAGACTAGCATCCATAGTGTAGATTATTGGACTGAGTTTTGCATAACTTTATCCTAAGCACCACTTGTGCTTGTTTATGGTGATTGTTGCTTAGTTTTTGTTTACCCTATACTATTTACTTCAAGTACCATGATCTTAATTTAACCCCATTTCAAGGTTCAGCTAGCTTTTATTTTATTTATTGCAGAAAGTCTATTTCCCCTAATGAGAGTATATTGTTATATTTTGTTTTGCTTAACTTCTTGGTTGTTATACCTTTAATGAACTACACCAAACTTTTCATTCATATACATCCTAACCATTTTGTTCCTATGAGTTGTAACTTGAAAACATCCATGGATCTATAAAACAACTTGGACCGTAAGCATTGATCTAAAGATGTTCCAAAGTGGTGTTGATTAGTAATAAGTTGGTTCCACACACATTGAGTCTTATAAGATAGGACGATGTGTCATTTCCTAATTGATTTGCCCTGAGGAGCATGGATCTTTCTCATGTGATGGTAGTTTTTTGTGGGCCCCATTTTGTCAGGTATAAGGTTAAGTGATGACATGGTAAAAGTTAGTTATCTTTTGTGCTTCTAAGGATACTTGGTGTGGGCCCAAAGAAAATTTGATGATATTCTAATAATCATTGATCTTTTGCATAATGGCTTAGATTGCAAAAGTGGTGTGTCCTAGTTTGTTTCTACCAATCTACAAATTGTTCAACACACATCTTTAAATATTCCTATCTATTGATGTAAGGCTTACCTATTTACTTAGATATTTTCCTATGTTATTATCACTTAGACTTTGAGGATTTATTCTTTGATATTATGTTAGTACTATTATGCATAGAGTAAAGGACTATGGAACATGTGGATTTGAACATTTTATATGTTTTAATTCGTAGTTGAGAGTATTAGACTTATATGATTTAGAGAATTGATTGTTAGAGCAATTACATGGTTGGAATACTTATATGTTTGAGTGAATGGATTTATTTTAGATTATATATATATGTGTGTGTGTGTGTGAAAAAAAATGTTGTGCAGTTAAATAGATTTTATGAGAAATGACTAGGTAATATTTAATTGTATTTTTACCTTGATGTTGCTTCGGCTATTTCTACCAAGGCAATCTGATATTTGAAATTTGAGTGTTGCAGGGGGTGGCCAAGGCATTGGAATCTTGAGATCTTATCAAGAACATCTTATATGTTAAATCTATTATCCTAAGCCTATTTTGCATTGAGGAATAATGGCTTATGTATGTGTGTATGTGTTGTAATGTATTGGTCAATTTTGTTTATTATTTTATCCTTTATATTTTTGGTGAATTAAATTAATTTTATTATTTTGAATTTGCATGGGTAATTCTTGTGGATAATTGCTTTAATTTTAAAAGAATGTTCTTTTTTTTAGTTTATTTATGGAGAAGCTTTATTTTGTTTTGCTGTTTATTTTAATTATTTAAGTTGTTTTAATAGATTTTATTAAAACTTTATTTTTGTTTTAATGGTTTTCTTTTAGAGATTTTTTTTTTTTAATTTTTTTTTTAGGAAAAAAGAGGGCTTTTTGGGTGGATGATTAATTTTTGTTTTTGAAAGGGGGTTATTCTTTTTTTGGGAAATCTCTCTTGAATTTGGGGTTTTTTTAAAAAATCTTGGTTTTTTTAGAAGAAGAAGAAATTCTTGTATGGTCGGAGAAGGAAGATTTGGTTGGAATTTGGTGAAGGAATAGCTTGTTGGATTTTATTGAAGGGATCTTGCCATCGTGTGCTTCTCCTAACTTGGAGAGCAGAAGGTAGGATCTTAATTTCATGGTTGTATGATTTTAATGTTTTGTTGATGTGATACTGTTGTGAAAACTACGATGCATGTTTATTTTATTGTTGTTTGGAATGGTTGGGAGTTGATCTTTCCTTTGGGAAAGAACCTCCCTTGTGTGGGGTTTGAGAGAGGTGAGGAGCCTCTCTTGGGGGACCATTTTGTAGTTGGATTTATGCATGAAGGGTTGATGCAAATTGTAGTTGGGTTTGTGCCTGAAGGGTTATGGCAAAATTGTAGTTGGGTTATGCCTGAAGGATTGTGGCAAAATTATAGTTGGGTTGTGCCTAAAAGGTTGTGGCAAAATTGTAGTTGGGTATGTAGAAGAATTATGAAGGGTTGAAGAAATTATTTTTCCCCCAAGAGGGAAGTTATTCCCTCTTTCTCCCTTTGAAGAATCCTTCTTGGAATTCTTTGTGTTTGTATGTATATCCCCAATCTTGGATGGTTGTTGTGTTTATGTGTTTTTGGGAATTTGTTTATTTGTTTATCCCTGTTCTTGGAAATTTCTCCCTAGTTTGGGGATGGATTGCTTTTCCAATCCTACGGTAGGGAGGAGAGTGAGCTTGGTCATCCATGTTTGTGTTATGTGTGCAGGATATTTGCAAATGTTTGAGAAGACTTGTGTTATTTAAAATTTCTTTATGTCAAGAGCTTGGAGCTCTTTCTGGTGGATCATTGTGACGATTGAAAGTTTATGGATTTTAAACCCATTTAGTAGATTTTCTATTATCAAAACTCTATTTCAAAATGAGTGTTTAGAAGAAATTATAAACTGGTAAGGTTGTCTTGAGAGAAACCAGTCTGTTCTGTCTTCAATAAAATTTGTTTTAGAATCTGGGTTCTTCTAAAACTTTTAGAGAAAGTGTGTAATTAAGTTTTATAAATCATATAAAAAATTAAGTGATACACAGATCATAGATTGTCAATATATAAAAGTATTTGTGACTATATGTCTGTACTGTTTTAAATTGTTTTAAGAAAAATTAGTTTGTTGAATCTTAAATAAAATTCATTTTATGAACTGAGTTTCTTCGATATTTTTATTGAAGATGCGAAACCTAGTTAACTAAATCATCACAAGTATTCAACCATATCTAGATTCTCAATTATGATATATGCATGAATCATCGACTATCTATCTGTTCTATAGTTCCCATGATTATTATTCAATATGTGATAATATATATAATTTTTAGAAAATTATATTAAAGAAAATTATTGATTAAATATTTATGAGATTTGTAGGTGTATATGTTACCTTTCTAACACATTTTAAAAGTTAGAAAAATATTATATTTTAAGAAAGTTATAGCCTTTACAATGGGAGACTCATAAAATCAATCTGGTAGAAATAGGAAAAGTATGTTTTTTTTAAAAGCAAAGAAAAACAAAAAGAATTAGAGATAAAGAATTATAAATAGAAAAATATAAAGCTTGATTTATTTCCTTTGTAAATAAAGTACCAATTATCTTAACAATTAAATTAAACTTATTTCCATGCTTTTATTTAACTTAGTAAATTCTTCTTGTTATTGTATGATTAATTTCAATTTGTTACTTAAGTTTTCAAATGCTACAATTTCGATCGAAACATCTAGAATATTCACATTATTATATTAGTGAATGAGTTTTTTTAGAGATTAAATTATTTATTTAATTATTATATTAAATCTATTTAATTCATTTAATGAGTGATTAATCTGTAAAGTTAATAAACAAATGTCTTTTGAAATTGATAAATTTTGGTATTAGTTGATTAATTAAATAATTATTATTATTATTCATACTTTATCATTAATTTGGAATCTTTAATTTTAAATTGATAAATTAATTTAGATAGTTATTTCTATTTGAAATGCTTTATTATTGTGTTTAGTTTATTTATTTGCATTCTTAAACTTTGTTAATAATAATTAAAACTATTTAATTAAATAAAAGAGTAATTAAACCGTAAACTTAATTAGTAAGATAATTTTTGAAATTGTCTCTCTACATTGAATTTGGAGTAAATATACAAGTCTTTTAAATATTAGAATTATGTCTTCATTTATTTTACGATGAAAATAATTAAATTGATTTATCCAATTATCTTCAATATGTTACGAATGATAGGAGATTTATTTCTTAATATGCTACTTTGTTTTATTTCTAAATTTAGTGTCAAAATCTTTACACAATCTTATCCTCTTGATTTAATTGGATCATTACCTTTGTAATGTGTCTTCTCGAGATTGAATTAGATTTTATTTAGATTCTAATTAATATATATGTATGTTAGTTATATTGAATAATTTAATAAAAGAAGTTTTTTTTTAACAAAGGAATGTTATCTTTTATATTCAATTGGTTTATCTATTTGTCAAAATTATTTGTATTAATTAAAATAGTGGGTATATTGTTATGTTAAGTAAAGTTCTAATTTTAATGGTCATTTTTTCTAAAAGAAGTCATAGAATTTCCATAATGTGTTAATAAAATTTAGTTATGAATGTTGGAGTAAATACTAGTATGGCATTTATTAGTTGTATCATTTTAAATCTTACCATTCAAATTAACTTCATAAAATTTGAAATCATTTTTACATATAGGTTAATTATTTTTATTGATTTAGTTCAACATAATTAGGGGATATTTTCTTTAATTTTTTTTTTTAAATTAAATTAGTAATTTACTTTTATAGTTTCTTTTAAGCATGGGAGAAATTAAGCTTTTGTCCCAGCTACGATATAATTTAAAAGTTTCATAATAAACTCATTACTTTTTTATCTATATTATTTTACATCTAAATTAATCATTTAGGGTCTCAAAAGAAATTATAGATGAGATGGTTGTATTAAATTTATTAGAAAATTTATCCTACTATAGAAATTGAAGTATTAGACAATTTAATGCCATTAAAATTACCTATGGAATGAGTAAATAAGGAATGGGTTGCATTTAAAACTTTCCATATTAATTTATTATAGTCATTTACAGAGATATTTTTAGTGGCGGATATTCGCCAATTGGCGAATATCGTAGATCGGCCAAGTCAAAATTGGTGAATAAATCGCATCCAACAAGGTGGTCAAATCACCCGAATTTTACGTATTATCGGTCGAATGCATATCCATTCGCCATCAATTTATTTTATGAGAATCAATGAAGTAATTTTTTTGCCATAATAAACTCTGCGTTTCAAATGGGTCGACTAATATTTTCGCCTGGAATCTCGGAAGCAAGTACTAAATCACCTATATGTTTACCAATACTATTAAAACAACATTGTGTATCAGGACACGTTTCACCAATGCCATTAAATGGTCACTGCGCGTGAGGACCCATTTCGCCAATTAAAATTTACTAGTTGATTATGAGGGCCCATTTCATCAATTGCCATGACACCTCCATGCTATTTGTAGGGCCATATTTGCCTTAGAAATTACAAAGTATGTACTCTGTCGAGGTTTGATTCACCGACACTTAAATGTATTCCTTATATAATCATGCGGGATTCGCCAAATTTTTTAATATACCATTTAAAATTCCCATAGAATTCACCAAATATGGATTGATATAAATACAATCGAAACTCTGATTTATTCTTACACATTTTGTTCAGTTCTGAACTTGTGAGCTCTTGATTCGGATTTAAAAAGTTGGAGTTGCAACCTTGAAGTTGATCATAGGCAAAGTTACAAACTTACAACATAGGCATTCCTGCATTAACGAATATTAAGTTGATGAAAACCTAAACTTAAAGGTGAGTAATTATTTCTTCATAGTATTAGTGTTATAAGATTTCTTTATCTCTTTTCCATTCTTGCTTCAATCTTAAAGAAGATATTTAGTAGGGAATGGGATCTATATTCTATGAGTATGTCCTTCTTAAACAAGAAGACATTTTTTTCCAACTTTTATTTGAAGTGAGAGATCAAGATGTCGAGCCGCAAGTGCGACAAGGGTAAGACTCCTCAAGGTGGTGAAGGGACTAGAAGGCCATTAAAATGCTAAAAATGTGGAGTTAGTATACAGTCTTACTTTGGAATTAGTAATGTTTCTAATCCATCAAATCAAGATGGAGCTGCATCATCAACTCTTGCACCAAATATTAATGAAGAAGCCATTGAGTCAAATGAGGATGGTAATACCACAGAAGATGTTCCAAGGTATACCCTAGTTGGCCAGAATGAGGATGGCAATACCGCAAAAGATGTTCCAAGGGATACCCTGGTTAGCCAGAATGAGATAATTGACTTGGATGAAAATGTTGGCATTGTAGATGATGTTGGTAGGAAGAAAAGAAAAGGCAAATCAAAAATGAGGCACGAGTGGGAAATGTCAAGGAATTTTCAGCTTGATTAGGTGTCAAAGTACCCATTCATTGAATCAGTGGAGAAAGCAAACAAAGATGAACAACCAACAAAATGCAAGTGTGTGATTTGTAGTTGGAAATGTAAAAGAGACAAGAAATTCCAGCTAAATCTTGACACTATAGAAAAGTATATCGGTAAAATTTATGAAAAAAAACATAGACAGAAAGGAAACATCAGTAGTAAGATGGAAATCAAAGGAAGAATGTCTTCAAGTTAAGTATGCCGTGGAATATGATGAGCATAAGAAAAGAATGATGAAGCTTGCTGCAAGTGGAGGTACAATCAAGGCTCAATTTGGAAAAGCAATGGAAGGAGCACAACTGGCAAAAACTGTTCAGATGAGTGTTATTTTTCATATTTTGTCCAGAAGGCGTCATATGACAGACTACCTAGAATATAGTAATTTATTATCTTTTTTGAGTGTTCCTCACTATCCTAGCACACATTGGTCAATAAATGTTGGATGGGAATGGGCAAATTGTCTCGCTGTGGTGGAAAAGCAAGATTTGAAGGAGAATGTAAAAGAGTCAAACTTCACTGCATTATCTTTAGATAAAGTTACTACGGTAGATAATACTTCTTGGGTCTGTATGCATGTGTATACTGTAAAAGAACATGTTCTTCGAGCTCATCTACTCTATGTTCATAAAATGAAGGATAGTTCAACATCACAAAATCTATTTGAACTAGTTAAGAAGTCTTTGAATGAAATTACAGGTATGGATGACTTGACAAATGCCAAAAAGTTGGTGTGTGTAGGAGTTGATGGAGCTGCAGTAATGCAAGGTCATAGGACCAGTCTTTGCACAAAATTACAAACTACTTGTGCACCATACATGCTTGGCATTCACTGCATGGCCCACAGAATGAATTTAGCATTTAAAATTGTAAGCAAGTTTTCTACAGTATCAAAAGTTGAAAATCTAGTCTGGGTTCCACACATACTTCTACCGAAGTCCCAAACATTTTGTGGAATTTCAAAATTTTGCTAAGGGAATAACAGCAGGAAACATGCTTCTTAAGGATGTTGATACCAAATGGATCTCCTTACATGGACTAACGCAACAAGTTCTTTCAGAATATCTATCCTTGATTGGAATAATGTACGAGCATCGCAACACAGTAGACAAAGCTCATGACCTCTTACATAGGTTAAACGATATAGAGGACACTCTTAACTTTAGCTAGTCTTCTCCCCATGCTGGATGAAATGAACAATCTTGTAAAGAAAGCCCAAGACAGAACTATGTATTGTTGGCAAGAGACACTGCTAGGCATGTCAGGTGTTGTCATTGATGGCAACTAAATCTATCTTAAACATCTACATTTCATCAGTGGATCATACCAAAAGTCAAATTGTAGATTTGTCTAAGTCTGGATACACAGGAACAGGGCATATGATAGGGTTCAGCATTTCGGTCCGCATTTCTCCATAGGAAATCATATTGTGTTGCAGATCTAAGGGAATGTTAAGGGATGTTAGGGCTACCTAAATCTAATATTTTAGCCTTTGGTGATGAAGGGAGTGTAAGTTACAAGCATTTGAGTATCGAGTTTTGGTTAGATAGTTCAGTCCGGTGAAGAACAGGTCGACTAGGTGTTTGATCCTTGTGCGGATGAAGAGAAGTGATTGTTCAAGTAATTTATGAGAACCAGTAGTATTGGCCGACATGTAAGGTGACTTGGATATAGAGATTTTGATCCGCATTGGTGTTTGTGCATAAATCCAGCTGTTAGAATAGTGTTCTTAAAAAGTCTAAGTTTTTCTTAAGGCTGACTGCAGTTGATGCAATTTCATGTAGCAGATATATATAATCGATGAGTTTAAGCATTTCAGTGTGTGGAGTTATGAATATGAAGGAACAAGTGTGAAATATAGCAGAATCAAGTGTGAAGTGAAGAGATATAAGCTCCAGATCATGGTAGAGTAGTGAAGCACGACAGAGAGAGATGAAGTGTGCAAAGTCCATGTATTGAGCTCAACCAGAACTGTAATCTTGCATTGTTAGATGCTATTCCTTAGTTCAAACATTCCAGTGAACTTTTGTAATTGATTTTTAGGTAGTGAGCCTCTTTGAGTAGTGATCTCTAGGCAGTGTGCCCGACGGCATGTGCCTTCCCTTTTGTAATACTTTTAATAGAGTATAAATTTCTTGTGGGTTAACCCCCACCGTGGTTTTTCCCTTAACTGGGTTTCCATGTAAAAATCCTGGTGTTCATGTGTTGTGATCTTGTTGTTTCTGTTCTTATGTTCATGCTTCTTTCTTTTGGATGTATGTGGTAAATTAATAAAGGAATAAAGTAATAAGTTTTGCAGAACATTGATTCACCCCCCCTCTCAATGTTCCTTAATCTCAACAATTGGTATCAGAGCTTGGTTCCTTAGAAGAACTTTAACAGCTTGAGGATGATCTGGGAAGGTGTTTTCAATGGGTTCATTCAAGCATTCTGATGGCATCAATCAACAATTCCAAGTAGCCTCAGATGATCTTGATTTGTCCAAAGCAGAAATCAAAGATCTACAAGAGAACCTTAAAGATGTTGAAGATTTCATTGAGACTTTAAAAGGACAACTGAGCAAATCTAATGAAAAGAGAAGGGAACTACTTCATCAGCTAGCAAATCAGAATGAAGACAATGACATGGATGAGGCCCTGAAGGAGAAGACAAAAGAATGTGAGAAGCTAGCAAAAGAGGTTGTTGTCCTAAAACGTGAGATGGAATCTGGGGTGATGAGACTAACCAAGGAAATTGAGGAAAGGAAGAAGACTGGGAAAAATTGAATCAATCTCTAAAAGAAAAAATAGAAGAATGCTATAGATTGGATAGGATAATTGGCCATCTAGAGTCTGATCTACAAGAAACTAGGGACAAAGAGGAAGAACTTGAAATACAAATTGTCATTCTCAAACATGACCTAGAAGTTGCAAATGAATATAAAGAGAAATTCAAGATAAGCTCAGCTAAACTTGAGGTGCTACTTGATAGTCAGAAGAAGGTAGATCATAAGCATGGTCTAGGATTTGAGAAAGGTGAAAGTTCTGGATCCGATCAAAGAAATCCTGAAGTAAGAAATCAAAGAAGGAATCCTAGAAGACCTCCAGTAAGACAACCTAATGCTCAAATGTATCCATCTTTCAATGGCAATTATTTCAAATGCAATAAGTATGGTCATAGAGCTAATCAATGCAGAGGTCAAGAGAATCAAAATGCATCATCTTTCTCTGGTCAATGCTTTAACTGTAAAAGGATAGGTCATAAGGCTGAGGAATGCAGAAGTGGATCAAGGAATCCTCCTAAGAACAAACAAGTAATCAATGGAAGATGTTTTACTTGCAATAAGTTTGGGCATATTGCAATACAATGCAGATCTAAACCTGCTCCAACATGTAATTGTCAGAAAAATAAGATTGTGTGTTTCAACTGCAACAAATCCAGACACATTGCTAAATTTTGTAGAAGCAAAAAGGAGAACTCACAGGCAGGTAAAGGAAAAATAGAGCAGAAGTTGGACAAAGGCAAGGGCAAAGTTGATGTGAATGAGATCCAGAATGAAATGAACAAAACATGGGTGAAGAAAGGTGAAATAAATGTTGACAATGGATCTGCATCAGAATCTAGTGTTGATAATTCCTCTGGGAATTGAATCAGGAGCTCTGGCTCAGGGGGAGATGCACTAAAAATCTAATTCCCCTTGCCAGCAAGTGGGTTCCTGAATTTGGCACGATGAATGAAGATAAAGAAGCCTATTACAGATCTGTTGAAGCAAATTCTGGAAGAAAAGAAGCTAATGCGATTGATTGTGAAGCAATTGAAGATTGACTATATGCAAAAATAGTGTAACCAGATGTATTAGGGAAGAACATTTACTACAATGAAGAATTAGGTTTTGCGGAGGATAAAAGGTCATTCATTCAAACACTTGAATCATTTTGCATTCAAAGAGGACAAGGAAAAGAGCGCCTGAGCTAAAATTTCAGAGAATTGAAGTACGAAGAACAAATTCGGCGGCTAACCCTAATTCCATGAAGAAAAAGGTATTTCTCTACGAAGCTTTGAATTTGTAATCTTTTGAAATGGCTACTCCTCTATTTGTGAATATCACTAAGCGGCCTAGGCCAAAGTTTAAAAAGCACCCCTTCAAATCCACTGAAGTCGATCTGATGGGAGCATTTTTTGGGGTTCCATATGGAGTTCTACACACAGAGGATATTAGGGCTTATATTCATGCACCTCTAGAGGAGCATGACGACTCAAGGTTTGCTGATCTATTCATGAATCACTTAAAAGGTGATGATTTTGAGCTCAAACTTGAATACAAAGCCCTGAAAGACAAGAAGTTCATACAATTTGTTGAGTTTCTGACTTTCACAGAGGACGAGTGGGTCTTGTATGTGTTGAGCCGTATCCATGATGAGTTTCTATGGTTGATTCATACATTCAAAATCACAAAGGATGCAATAAGGGAAGTTACAGGACTGAATTCAACCGGTACCTTGCCTCAGTTGAAGGCTGTGAAGAATCAAGAAGTCACCAAGGCAACCAGATCAAAATTTGACAAGAGAGCCATTACGATAAATGACATAGAGGATCATGGGGTCAGATTCGCATCAATGGTGATAGGATACAGGATATATTACTCTAGCAGAGAAAATTTAGTTTCTGAAACAACCATCTATACTGCATATAAGATGGTAAAAGAAGGTACAGACTATGATCTTTGTGAACTATTGCTAAACTAGCTCATAGAGAACCTAAGCAAGATAAAGAAGGATAAAAAATACTCATTCAAATTTGGTATGTTAATGATGTGTCTCTTCTTCTATTTCTTGAGTGAGCTTCTGGGAAACAAAAATATAATTTGGTCAAATGACAAACCGGTAGCAGTCCAGATTAGGAATCATTTGAGTTATTTGGGTAGTCATGATCCACAAAAGACTGCACTTTGGGGATTCTTCAAAAACTTCCAGGGTATGATGTAGGTTAGGCCTAGAATACCTAGGACTGTTGTTGAAAAATACAAGGACACCATCTATTTTATGGTTACTATTGATCAATGCAAAATGGAAGTAGTAGAGCCTAGAGTTGTGTGGATCATGCCCATGGGGTATGAAGTGGATGGGAGTGTGTTGGAACTATATGTACAGCATTTGTTAAGTCAGCCTAGGGATCCGACTGAAGAGAGATTTGGAACTTATGAAGAAATTTCACAAAAACTGCATCTTGAATTCAAGGCTCCTGAAACCAAAAGGAAAGTAAGGAAACAAGTTGAGTAGTTGCTCGAGAATCTAGGCCTTACTAAGGAAGCTATGAGGCAATTCAGGGAAAGAATAGAAAAGGCTGAGAAGGAGAAGCAGGACAGGGAACATGAAAGTTTTCTGGCATAACCTCCTTCCAAATCAAGGTCTACTAGGAGTACTAGTTCAACCTCTGGTGCATCACCTTCTCTTGTTGTAAAGAAATCCAAAGAAAAACCTACCGATAAGGAAGGAAAAAAAACAAAAGAAATGGCCAAGAGGTCATATGGAAGTATGGAGAAGGAGGATGAAGAAAAGACTAATTTAGATGATGAGGTTAAAGAGTTGAAGACCTCAAGCACTAAAGTTGTTAAAGTGTCTAAGGAGAAGCCATCCGAAAGCAAAAATCCAAGTAAGAGGCATAAGTTAGAGGCTGATGTTGAGAAGCCAACTCCTTCTGTGGAGGACATCGTTAAGACAATCACTGTAGATGGAAACCTAAAACCAATGACTAAATTCTATGATCATCACAGTGATGCTGACAAGAGAATTTTGGAGGATGATACTGTAAAATATTTGAATGTATTCAACAGAGCTCTAGTGGAAATTTTGGTAGAAATCCCTAAGAGTTTAAGAGACATTCTGGAAATAAGAAAAGAAGCTGCTAAAGAAAAAGATATGGAGCTAAGGGAACATGTAATGTCTAGCCTGTGTTTAATGATCTCCAGAAAAGAAGCAGATAAGATTCTCAAAGAAGTCAAGAATGAATTCAAAAGCAAGAAAAGGATGAAAAAGATGATGATTGGAGACATTGATGAAGTTAAAGAAACAGAATAAATTCTAAAGAAAGCATTGGACAAGAATAAGTTTTATGTGGTTACAGAAGAACCATTTGATACTGAGGACGCATCAGTTCTGAATGATGAAGAACTGCAGAAAAATGAGCAACAAACTGGAGCAGATGATGTCTCCATTCCAGAAGAAGAAACATTGAATAAAGAAGATGAAGAAATGATGAAGGAAGATCAAGAAAAAGAAACTGATGATGGAATTGATTCCTCCACTCTGGATGTTGAGGAATTTGACAATACTACCACTGAGGATACACCAAATCCTCTAAAAGAGAATGTAGAAGATATTTCTGAGATAGATAAAAGCAAGGATGCTTCTGATGACGATGTATAGAAGGCAAAAGCAGAGAAAAAGAATGAAAATGATGAGAAAGACAATGAGGTTGACTCCAAAAAGGGAGAAGATGGAGGCCCTAACAAGCTTAAATCTGTAACATCATATTGGGAAAGAGACACTGTAGAAGCAGTGAAAGAAATTTTGGAAAGAGATAAACAAATTGAAGAAGATCAGGATATAATACAAGGACCGATCAATTTTGATACTTTGTCACCAGTGCAGAAGATAAAGTTGGCCTCTATTGCACAAGCTAAGGCCAAAGAAGAAATCCTAAAGTCTCATATAGAAGATAGCGAGTTGCTTGGTCTTGCATATGAGATTTTGGAAAAAATCATGCTCACATTTTAGAAGGACTCGTCAACATCTCCCTCTAGCCAGTTGAAAAATATGATAAACTCTATAAGTTCTCATTTTGAAACCTTAGAGAAGTTTGTAGAAGTTAAAGTCAAAAATGAATTTAATGAGAAGAAGTTTGCTGAAATAAAGAAAATAATTAGTTATGATAGATCAGGGCTTGATACTAGTGTAAAGAGTATTCAAAACGCCCTATCTGAAGGAGAAAAGATTTATAAGTTTTTCTTAAACCGATCTAAATCTATTGAAGATATTGAGAAGAAGATTAAGGACTTAGAGCTCAAATTGTCTAACATTTCTCAGTCATATAGTCCTTTAACTGAGTCTGTATCTACCAAAGAATGCCAAGTAGTGAGTTCCTAGAATGAATTGAGTGACCTGGAGAAAGAAAAGGTTAAAGTTTTGGGTAGATTGGATGAGCTTTGGGAACTAATTTCCCCCAAATTAGAAGCTATGTATGATCTATTGGCAGAATCCCAAGTTGCTACTACTACTAGTGATCCTACTGATCTTCAAAAGGTAGAATCACATGTATTTTTGTTCAATGGGCATATATCCATTTTGGGTAGCATAAAGAAGAACTGGGATAATGAATTATCATGGTTGAAAAACATTTTTGGTGATATCTTTTTGCTGATGAACAAGGCTTAAGGACTGTGTTCATATGTGGAAGTATATACTTAAAATTTTGACCCATGTACATAAGATTTTTGTATAAAGTTTGATATGCAGATCCTAGCCTTTACCATTGATGTCAAAGGGGGAGAGGAAAAGCAGTGAAAAATGAAGAATTAATCTAAGGGGGAGCATTGGAAATCACAAGTGTATATAGTAAGGGGGAGTTGTTCTAACACTTAGTCATTTTTCACTAAGTTTTGCCATCAATGCCAAAGGGGGAGATTGTTACCAAGAGACACTGCTAGGCATGTCAGGTGTTGTCATTGATGGTAACTAAATCTATCTTACACATCCGTATTTCATCAGTGGATCATATCAGAAGTCAGATTATAGATTTGTCTAAGTCTGGATAGACAGGAACATGGCATATGACAGGGTTCAACATTTTGGTCCGCATTTCTCCACAAGAAATCATATTGTGTTGTAGATCTGAGGGAATGTTAAGGGATGTTAGAGCTACCTAAATCCAAGGTTTTAGCCTCTGGTGATGAAGGGAGTGTAAGTTAGAAGCATCTGAGTATTGGGTTTTGGTTAGACAGTTGAGTCTAGTGAAGAACAGGCTAACTAGGTGTTTGATCCTTGTGCGGATGAAGAGAACTGAATGGTCGAGTAATTTGTGAGATCTAGTAGTATTGGCCACATGTAAGGTGACTTGGATATAGAGATTTTGATTTGCATTGGTGTTTGTGCATGAATCCAGCTGATAGAACAATGTTCTTAAAAAGTCTCTAAGTTTTTCTTAAGGCCAACTGCAGTTGATGCAATTTCATGTAGCGGATATATATAATCGATGAGTTCGAGCATTTCGGTGTGTGGAGTTGAGAATATGAAGGAACAAGTGTGAAATATACCAGAATCAAGTGTGAAGTGAAGAGATCTAAGCTTCGGATCATGGCAAAGCAGTGAAGCAAGGCAGAGAGAGATGAAGTGTGCAAAGTCAATGTGTTGAGCTTAACCGGAACTGTAATCTTGCATTGTTAGATGTTATTCCTCAGTTCAAACATTCCAGTGAACTTTTGTAATTGATTTGTAGGCAGTGAGCCTCTTTGAGCAGTGAGCTCTAGGTAGTGTAACCGAAGGCATGTGCCTTCCCATTTGTAATACTTTTAACAGAGAATAAATTTCTTGTGGGTTAACCCCCACCGTGGTTTTTCCCTTAACCAGGTTTTCACATAAAAATCCTAGTGTTCATGTGTTGCGATCTTGTTGTTTCTGTTCTTGTGTTCATGCTTCTTTCTTTTGGATGTTTGTGGTAAATTAATAAAGGAACAAAGTAATAGGTTTTGCAGAACACTAATTCACCCCCCTCTCAGTCTTCCTTAATCTCAACATGTATATCTATGAGTATACCAAACTACATAGAATGACATGCATGGCCTTTGATAATCTATATCTAGATCTAACTTCTTAAATCCCAAATTTTTATAGGTGGCAGATAATTACATATTTGAATCATCATAAAAATTATTTATAGTTTAATGCAAGCAGGGAGTTATGTGCCTTTGTACATGGATTTGAGATACCAATGCACCATTGTAAGATGGTTAGGTGCTCTATCAGAGAAGTACCTATTAGAAAGGAAGATTTTGATGGCATTGTTGAATCTGTTAGTAATAATTTGAAAGAAAATTGCAAGAAATCTTTCAATAGAGATTTATAATCGATTCCCTCGAGAAGAAATACTTGAAGCCATGTCTATTGTGTATCCTCAATTTTGGGTTCAAGGCCATTGAGATAACCCAAGCTTTTTTCATCAAAAAGTAACTACCTTGACCGCATACTTTTTGAAAAGTGCAGAATGCAATGGACAGACAATAAAAGTAATTATAGATGGAAATAAACTTAGACGACAATGTAGTCGGTTTGCAAGAAGTATGATAGACCAGTTTAAAGCCATGGAGAATCCCTTCAAAGCGGGATCAATAACAAAGGCTTGGAAAAACTTAGGTCAGAGTGAAATATTGTGTGATTCGATATCAGAATATTTCAAACTTGCTGATTTATGTCAAACAATGATATTGGCTTCGATGGAAGATGAGAGATTTTTCAATGCATTGCGGTTTTTGAAATCAAAGAAAGAAAAAAACTACACAAGAATTTGGAAAATTGCTTGAGGGTGTTAGGAAGTGCATATAATGTAAAAAAATTTCCTTATGAAAGGGCACTCAAAATCTGGAAGTCCATATGCGAAAGAAGAGGGTTGTGCAACACTTCAAATGCTGGTGGTGGTGGAACAAATGACAGTGACACAATGATTGATGAATTTGAGACTCAAATCAAGATGAAGAAAATGAAGACCAGACTTAGAATCAAGATGACTCTTTTACTTTATCTGAACATCAATTTGAGGACCCTGACTCGATTTGGCAAATGGAAGTGAATTAGCAGTTTTTAGGTATTTATATTGCATTTCATGAATCATATTCCAAAACTGTAGTTGATGATATTTTATATTGTATTCCTTGAAATTGTGAATCAGATTGAATACATTAACATATTATTAATTATTTCATATTTTAATTGTGTCATACTGATAAGTTTTACATGTACTTAGTGATTCATCATTCAACTCAATGCTTAATATTTCCTTGCTAGCATTGATTTGTGCATAAAACATAAAATTTGCAATAAAGTAGAATTTTGGTTTTTGATTTGATATGTGATTCTGCATCATTTTTCACAGTTTATGAATTATTTTGATCAGTTCCTTATCCGCAACTGGGCCAGAAAATGAAATATACTCCTACAACAGACCATTTGATCCGCTGGTTAGGGTTTTAGGTTTAGGGTTTATTTCTATTAACTCTTCTTATAGATATCCTTGTTATCAAACACATCTCTCCATATTTGACCTAGAGCATTTAGTCTATTTCTTAAATAGAAGCAAGAAATCAAATATGCAATACAGTAAGTGTGCATCCAAGAACTCAGAAACCCTTAGCAACTTCATTCAAAAGAGAAATGTAGATAAGATTGGAGACAGTCAATAGAAACACATGCTCATGGCATTATTCATATAATTCAATCTAAAACTAATAAATTTCTCATGAAAAACACATTCAACATGTAAAACTGAAACTTACAACACCATAGATTAGGGCAACCTGTCAAAATTGTATTGCATTCCACTGTTCAAAATTTCCAAGTACATTTTATTTATGGAGATACAAACAGTTGGAAATACATTAAATGATTGGATCCTCATTCATCTAGAACATATTTCTCCATCCAAGCTATATACAACCGCTTTGTGGGCCACTAGAAAGGAATTAATGTTTCTATCTTGTCATTATGTCCTGTATATCTTGCATCCAGTAGAATTTTTTACTCCTAGCAAAATGTATCCAAACTCAATTCCAAGACATAGAGCTTGTCCAACGTAGAATTCAAAATACTTAGATTAGAATCTCCTTCTACACAACTCGAGGACACCAACTAGCCAGCTTGATCTTCAATATCCTTTCTCCAACTGTCTATGCCCTTTATATGTCCATCATTTCTCAAAATGCTTGGCACTATCTTTTTGTCTATCTCCTCAATCATTTGTCTTTTCTCTTTCAAAACCTTTTCCAATTTTGATTAGAATGCCACCACCTCTTCCAAAATTAGTAACATATCTAGTGTCATTTTTATTTCAGGTGGGCAATCTGAGGAAAACCTTACACTTATGCAAACTCTTCATTTCCCTTGTCCCCAAACTTTGATTATCTTGTCTAAGCTCTCCTTGTCTTTCTCATGCTGATCTTGGGCTGCTCTTATGCTTGAGTATGATTTCCATGTATCCTCAGCCTTGGTTATGATCTTAGACAATCTATGATTTATCAAAATTGTAATCAATTCCTTGACAACAGCTTTCTTTTCATTTTTCAAATTTCCTACCTCTTCCTTCATCCCTCTTATCTCTGATAACAATGGCTCTTTGTCAATTGGAAATGATTCTACACTTACAGTTTGAACTAGAGCGGGAATACTTTTAGATGAAGTGCTAGGCCCTAATAATAGTTGCTCCTTATATCTATTCAATTCTGCAGTAGGTTGCCCATACTTCATCAAAAGATCATCATAATCTTTCTGCAGCCTATTTGTCATAGCCTCTGCAAATTGAGTTGTATGTACATTCAAACTAGCAGCTTGGGGGGATGGAGTGTCTGACACTCTCTTTATTATAAGAACCCCAGTTAGCTCACCCAATCCAATCCTTGGCTTCTTATTATTAGGGGCTAATGCCCATACTGCTAGAGTCTCAAACCTAGGATTGAATGTCACACCAGAAAGTGCTTTCTCTACTTGGTCATCAGTGACATATGAGTCATCTCTTGTTATTGTATCAAATGCAATAGCATCAGCCAATGTCTACTGTGGGATTAATAGTACATTACTCTTGGCAACCAAGGCCCTCCCTTCTTCAGGGATCATCCCACTTATGTCCTGGTTCACTTCATTCATCACTTTTTGAGTTATTGCTTCATACCATGTTGGGTCAGCTCCATTCTTAGCTTCTTCTATTCTCTTCTAAAATTCTTCACTTCTGACCTTCAACACATAACTCCTAAATTCAACAGTGTTCACAAAGGCATCATCTTCCAAAAATTGTGAGCATGCCAATACTCTGATGTCCTCTGTGTCTACTGGTTGACCCATTATTGATCTTGCCAACCTATTATCAGGAGAGGTATAGGGTCTTATTCTTACGGTGAATTCACCTGATGGGAGACTTCTTGTTCTTGCTCATCTGCTTCCTCCTCCAAATCTACCACTTCAATTTCTTCTTCATGTTCTAAATCAAATATTTTCATCTTTTTGGCTAGAGGTACATCAAGTGATTCTCTCTTTCTTACATATGCTCCTCTTGAACTGCTTGGTTGATACGCAGGCCTCTCTTCCCCTACTGGAGCACTTTCAATCAAATCATCTACATTATCAAAAATCTTTTGGATCCTTACTATTGGATCCTTTATTTCTACATATGCCCCTTGATAAGCAGAATTCAAATTCCTTCTTACTCTTTCTCCTTCCATGATTGCTTCTCATTTACTCCTCAAAAAATGAACCTCATCCATAGTGAAGCAGTTTCTAACTATGTCTTCATCATAAAAGACCTGGTGGACATAATTTGGTCCTTTTACACCCAATCTCACGCTATCTATGAACCCCTCAAGGTCAAATACCCTAGGATTTTCCAAATCCATTCTGTAAACTTTCATAATTGAATCAACCTAATCCAATCCATCTTTGTTAGCAACCAAGAAATCATTGAACTTAATAGAAGTAGGAAAGAAAGAGCATTTCTTGTGAGTCCTCAAATGTCCCTTATCAGACTCATTCAATTGTCTGATTATCTCTAGAAATGCTATTCTTTTAGGCACATATTTTGGTAAAATATATGGGGCAACTTTGCTCCCATATACCCTGATGCATGTAGTGTGGGTGTGTAGAAACCAATCACCCTAGTTATGATCTATCCCCAATTTAGGGTTTTGTCTAGAGGCCTCAAAAAATCCAATACATCTATGTGTATCCTCTCTCCCTCTATCTCTAGAAATCCAATTACTCTTCTGACAAAATGTTTCTCAAAAATAACATAGTCTGCATCAATACAATGCATATCCAACATGCAAGTCCACATCTGAACAGACAGCATATTACCCTCCTTATCTGTCTTCCTAACATGCAAATCCTTATGTCACAGGCTTAATGCAGCAAATAAAAACATATGGCACACCATTGAGTACCATGTGAATTCCACTTTGGCATCTACAGTGTACAATTTATTCTTAATGTCAGTTAGTTGCTTGTGCATTATCTCTGCTATATATGTGGCATAATCATAGGGCTCTATTGCTGAAGGATCTTGGATATTTACAGCTAGCATCATCAAAGAAATTGGCATTTTGTCCAAGGCATCCCTTTCAAGTACCTAACATAAATTGTGATATGTTTTTACAAAATAATGCATAAATTGTGAGCAGTCAAATGGCTCATCCTCCCTATCTGATATCTTCACTAATTTTCTATCTACTCCCCTCGGTTTGTGCTTTGGCAAGTTAAAGGCTTTATACCCATGCCTAACAGTCTTGTATCCCTCCATCAAAGCATTAAGGTTAATTTTCTTGTTGGTAGCTGGGTTTAAGTCAAACACACTTGAAATGTAGTCCTTTGTGGTTTTTATTATCATAGTATTATTCCCTACCAGAACTAACCTCGACCTAGGGTCATATCTCTGTGCAACTGCCCTCACAAAATCTAGATTTGGGAACACATTGGGGCATATCAACTTGGCTAGGTCTAACCTCCAAGCATTGTATACTGGGGGCTTAAAATCTCTTCTATCATACCAATGCTTGAAAAGAATCCATGCAAGCGTGGGCAATTTAGCATCTCAGCAGTTGTAACAGAGGTCCAAGATTTTATCATTTGGCCCACCGGGGCCATGAACATTCACGAGTTGTCTTGATGACCCATGGAGTTGGGACATAAGGTCCTCATCCAGGCTCCATTTTGATGTGGAAGGGTGACTTGATTGACTCATTATTTCAAATAGTTCTCACTAAACTAGGGCTTCTTCTTTCAACAGTGTTTTACCCTCTCAGACAAGCAACAATGCAGAATTCAAATGGATACAGTCGGCATAGAATTAACTTACTGGTTTTAATCTTTAGAAGCCTAAATTATTCCTCTCATTTTCTTGAATGTTTGTCACACGTAGAAGCTCTTTTCTCATTTGTGAAAATGATGCAAAAAACCCTATTTTTACCCCTTTAAGAAGCTTTCAATCTCAAGTTCTGAAGCATTAATGCATGTCACCTTACTAGGCACTTTCAACATCACCACAAGAAGTTTAAACTTAGGTCGTCAATTCAATCTTCTTCTTGTGAAATCTACGGTCACGGATTGCCCGCCAGATTTGAAAATATGAACTCCATCAAAAAGGTCATCAGCCAATAGTATTATACCATGTTGGATGCACTTTTCTTGCTGACTCCTTCACCTTTTGTCTTATGTGGACACATGGCGCCATTTTGCAGTAGTGCAGTGAGAAATGGGCCACCAACTTTTTGCTCTCCCACGAGTGTGCCAAAGCTTCCACGTAAGCCTCCTCATACATACCTTTTACTTTCCCTTTGAAAGATGGCCACGTGTCACTATTTCGCAGCCACGCAGTGGATCTTCACCTCTGAAAAGATCTTTATGCGCGCTTGCGCTACCATTAGATTATGCTTCTGCTGCAGATCATCTCTCAACCTGACACTTGGCATCATTTCCTCCATTGATTCTGAATCATCGATCTAGTGGTTGTAAGCTGACTTCTTTGACAATTGTCTCCATATCGTAGCCCCGTGGAAGGAAGATGACGTCACCTTTGATGCAGTGTGGGCTTGCGATAACTTGCCATGTGGCATTCATGGGCCCTACAAGACTTAGGACTTAAATTTTAAAAAATATATGACATTCACGGGCTATAAAAGGTAGGGGCTAGGACTCAGGGCTGGTCATTACACGATGTTGAAGGCATTAAGTTGTAACTTAGGTGACCAGGAACTTAAGATAAACGGTTAATGATAAATTATAACATAAAGCAAAGGGGACCATGGGACTTAGGGTTTAAGGGAAAATGGGGAAAAATAGATGAAGAACAGGCTTAAAACCCTAAACTTACGCAGGTACCACTACAGTGATTCATCTCTCAACTCAATGGCAATGCTTAATAACATATTAACAACAATAGAATATACAACAATGAACATCAACAATCATTGAATGTTTATCTAGTAGTTCAAACCAAAGTTTTTCTTCAATTGATAAAATAAATAATACAGATAATTGAACATCAACACATTACTAATTTTTGAGTTTTCTATTGATTTTCAAATGAAGGAATACATAGAGGCAATGTAAAGTCTTGCTCAAAGATAACTCTGCACAGAGCTGAGTTGGAACCTGGAAACTCATATTATCAATATCAAATCATTCTAATAGTTTTTTTAGCAAATTCCTTTGTTCAAGTGGTGGAATTGTCATTTATTCTACCTGATGTTGTCTGACTTGAATTTTTGTTAACAATGTATGATCGAATTTCAATTTGGATCCTGACTTGAATGTTTCAACCAAAGATACATTCAAGGTTATCAGTGGTTTGATGGAATCCAAAAAGTTTGCCTCATCTGGGTTTTGAGGAAACTGGTCCAAATCAATATTCCTTGCATCCTCCATCTTCTTTCTGAAATTATCCTTTCCAATGAATCACTCATTTGTGTCAAAACCCTATGGAAAACCAATCTTTGTCAAGTTCCTTACCTTTTCATCCTCCTTAATCTTTGTTGCATCCTCAATCACAAATTTTGTTGTTTCACACATTCTTGAACACTTTTGAATGATAGATGTCACCTTCATTAAGGCTTCAATCCGATTAGTAATGCCTTTTGAAATCAATTCATTGTCACTGGCTTTGTAGACTATTTCTAGAACTTGATTTGCAGATTTCTCTTCTGCCTGTAGTTGCACATTTTTGTTGTCCATTAAATATTTTCTCAACTTCTTATGATGTAGTCTCATGGCATCAATCAATTGAAACAATTCACACAAATGATCAATCCTCTGCATTATTTCCTCCCAGAACTTTTGTTTCATATGCCTCATTATTTATCTACAAAATTTAGTTAACTTATTTTGACAAGATTTTATTTCATTTTTTGCTTCCATAAGCTCTGTGGCCAATGCTTCATTTTTTTTCTCTTTCTCCAATTTTTGTTCCCACTGTTCATTTGCTTTCCCAATCCTTTGTCTTAATTTTTTGAAGTGGATTTTTCCTCATCATATTTCTTTTTGCTCTCATCTAACCTTTGCTTAAGTCCAGTCAATTCCACCTTTGTTTCTTTATCCCCTTTGCTTGTTGATGTAGAGGCAAATTTTTTTATTCTTTTTCCTAATTCATTGCTCTTGTTATCTGTTGCTTTCCTCTTTGCTTTCTCATTTGCTAAGTCTACCTGTAATTTTTCTATTTGATTCTGCAACCTTTTTTTCTCTCTATCATGCTTTAGCAATGATGTGTACACTAATTTGTTGTTCTTCTTTGATATATTAATTTTGTTAGTATTTTTTAATCCAGAAAAATCAAATTGCAAACTGCTCACCTAAAATTCAGATTGATCCATCTGATTTTCTGGTTTATTTTGAACTATGGGAACAACAATTGTGTACTCCATGATTTCTAAATTTGTGTCAAATGTGGGTAATATCATGGTTGTTGCAGGCTCTGAAGTTACAGCAGACACACTTTCCATCAATTGTTTCTTTTTTTTATACAATTTTGATTTCTTTTTAAACTCTTGAATGTAATCAAAACCTGAGGATGCGGGAATAATGGAATGCTTGAATGGTGAAGGAATAGGAGTACTTGCAATTTATGTTGTAGCCAAACTGACTAGGGGAGTGCCTAGAAATAACTCTTTTGTGGTGGAACTAGTAGTTGGACTTGGACCTGTCATAATCCTGTCTCTTCTATATCCCTTGATCACTGAGTGTTTGTGTGGTATCTTGTATTGGTGTCCTCTTGTGTGTAATTTGTTGTTGGACCTGTTGTTGTAGCACATGTTGACTAATTTCTCCACCAATGGTAGTGTCAGTCGCACTAGGCTCTCCACCATGGGCATGTCCAAGTTGTTATTGCATTGACCATGAGGATTAGGATTTGAAGCTGTAACAAAATGAATTGTTTTAGCTGTACTTGTATGCCCTTGGTCTATTTTATCAACTCCAAGGCTTCGTTTATCAACTGGTTTTCTGGTGACTACATCTATTGGGTTCCAAATGCCTTGTCCTTGGGACCCCAAACCACCACCTTGATAACCCATATTTTCAGCTATGGTTGCTCCTGAAGTATATGCTTCTTTTGTGGCCTGACTTAAACCAGGTTTGAAATTGCTTTGTTCGTCCCTATCATCATCAGTTTCTTCATATTCATGTTCATTGGGATGCTCTATATTCCACAATTTGCTAAACTCATCATCTTCATCGATTTCTCCATACTCTGCAACAATTCTTGGTTCACCTAGCTCCTTCCTCATAGACCAAATGGTAGTAATTTTTTATCGTGACCAATTTTTGCTTGTAACAGACTTATCTAGACAATCTGGCATTTTTACTCTAATAGATGGTTTATCACTTTTGGCATAAAAATTGTTGTACCTCCTGATTTGATTCTCTGCTAGTGCTCCTATATTTTGGTGCAATGCCATAATTACTACTGAAAATTGTTCAAAAGAAATACCTTTCTCAACAGTAGCTTTCTCCATTGCTATTTTGACCCCATCCTAAGAATCCTTGTTTCTCAAGTTTTCAAGCAAGGGTTTATTTTGATGTTGAATTCTACTTGCAGCATTCCTATTGGCCACAATCATTGTTTTAATGGTGTCACATGGATCATACTGCCAGTGACAAACAACATCAAAATTAAAAAATTTCAAAAGATCATGTACCACCTTAAATGCTTTTCTCTCCAATGTAAACCCTCCACATGAAATGGGTAAAGAAGGAAATAAGGTCTTCTTTTGATGACTAGCAAAGTGTAGTTCATCAGTACTCTGCATCTGCCTTACATATTCCAATGCAAAAACCCTTTCTGTCACATGTATTGGAAGTTTGTATGGCTCTACTCCTGATCTATAAAATCTTAGCACAATATATTCTTCCAATAAGTACAAATCAGCCAATTGTATTTCTTTTCCTAGTTGAATGCAATCTCTACATGATATAGGCAATCTAGGCATTGGACTATTTGTAATTGCTTGATGCAATGGAGCCAAAAAGTAGTCTACAAAATGATTGTAGTTCCTTCGAGAATCATGCATCCTTATCTTAGTGGTCCAATCATATACTGGAGGCATTTTATTTTCCTCAGCGTTACTATAGGGTTGAATCTGAAGCTTGTTGGTATGAAACATTCCACTAAATTTGAATAGAAAAAAAAATAGCACAAGTAGGTTGTGAACCTAAATGTCTTGGTGGAACCTCCTTTAATCATAAAAAATTATTTATGCATGGATTCTACAATGTGCTCAATAAATTTATATTTGACATGTACACCATAATGGATATTATATACCATTTCAAAGAGGTTTGCATCCACTTCCCAATTGCTATCCAATCTGAGGAAAAATGCTAGCATGGAAATAATATCCTGAGCCCGTGATCTAAAAATTTCCAAACGATAAGGAGGCTTATGGTTACCTTTCAACTTGTTTCTTTCTTAAACTATTTTATTTAGGAAAACATTTTTGTCCCTTTCATCCGCTGCTTCATAATCACTAGCAAGCTTTTCTAGGTCAATGTGGACGTCTCCAAATTCTTCAGTTGTAAACTCCAACACTTTTCCAAATTCTTCTGCATTAATGGATAATTTTTTTTCTTTGGTATCTTTATTTACAATTGCTCTTTTGTTATCATCATAATTGTGGGCACAGACCATGATAAATTCTGGGCAAGGGAAAACCTCATGTAACATCATGTGCCCTAATCTAGTTACCCACGGTGCAGTGATACTATTAACTTGCATTTGGTTTGCAGCCTTATTCTCACATGAAAATTTAAGTTATGAGGTAAGTTTACCATAGATTTTAGGATCATAAATATCATGGTATTCATCAATCAAACCTGAGGTTTTAAGTAATCCAGAATAATCTATTTTTTATCTGAATATGCTTTGTCTTTCCCAAAAACTTTGGTTGGTTTGCTAGTGGTGGTAGACATGCTTATACCTTAATTTTTCTTAAGTCTCTCAACCCTAAACCCAAAGTTTGACAAAATAAGATTTTAAGAAATGATAAAACGTAGCCTAGGAATTTTGTCTTTGACTTACCTGGATTTTAATTCTTGAAAAGATTAATACTGACAGGTGTGGACTAGCTTTGTTGGAAGTGGCACCCAGAATCTCCCTGGTGCAATGCAATGAGCAATCTGAAATCTCCTCGTGTGCTAACCCTCTCACTTAAAAATAAAATCACTTAGCAGTAGAAAGTTTTCTTTTTTTACGAACATTAAAGTGAGTGAAATGTCAAGTCAACATGTTGCTTCTAGACTACACAATTAGTACATGGCTGATAGTTGTCTTGCATTGACAACTCACAGTAATTTCTAAACTATTGATCTTTGTAAATCTAATGGTTATAGGGTGATTCTAGATATTTAAGTTCGCAAGCCTAGCGCTCTGTGCATTTCATTCTGGAATGCAACTACAACCATCCATCAAATGTTCATCGAACGATCGAGTAATTTATGATATAAACAATAAACATATAGTTTGTTTATATAGATCTACTTTTAGTGTTTATAATGTAATTTGTCAATTTGATGGCAACTTTCTTTTTTCATTTGTATTGATTTATGTTTTAAATCTGCATGCAAATATATTTTTTTTGTCGATAAACCGCAAAGTGGGTATTCAATTGATATTAATTCAAAAAAAAATTATAGTTGGGGGATAGCTATGCCCCTAGCATATCATTTTGTTACAAAAAATTTCCATGTATTACATATTCTTTCCTAAGAGTTTCTTCCCAATATGATAATATTACATCAAAATTACATAGCAAAAATCAAAACACTAGCTAAGGGAAACCATAGAAATCGCCTATTTCCACCAGCTCTGGGAAGCACAGCAACCATTCTAGATTTAGCTCCATGTCAAGAGCTCAAGAGCGCCTTAGAAAATTCTGACCGATGGTGGCCCAGTAACGGTGGCGGGCAAGAGCCCCATCTGTCATGTTGAGAAGAAACGGAAGTCACGGAACCATAATAGCTAAGAGAATCAACAATGATAGGTCAGAAGACCATGAAATCCCCAAACCCATCTCTGCCCCAAGAACCACCTCCAAATCATTATCCAGAAAATCTGGCTTGAAATTTTCTCACAACAAAAGGAGAATATCCACCTTCACACCTCTAAGATCCAGCAATGACGCTAACAACCAAGAAGCTATGTCTGAATTGACTCTGTATCTATTCCTATCTGTTAAGAAATCCTTCCCAAGCACCATTTTCACTGCCTCCAGCTCCAGAAAGCGCAAACGAGCAATTCTATGAGGCTTTGTTATCATCTTAAGCATCGAGTCTGTGATGAATCCCAAGAAAGCCATTTGCTTTCATGGCGCTCGAAGGAAAATTGGCGTATCCATTTTCTTTGTTGGCCAGCTTCAATCTTTGGTATGAGAAAGCCTTGTTGGGCTTCATTAAATAGAGTCATTTCCTCTGCATCAAGCTCAGCTTCTAAGCTTTGGGATATCTTTCCAAGCGTGCCAATATTTAAGTGATATGATATATCTATTCAAGTGAATTTAATCTACATGTAAATATTTATACTTAATTTCTTAAAAGAAAAAAATGATTTGACTTAAGTATATAGATAATACTTAACAGAGTCATAGACACTAAATATTCCAAACAATGTTCCACGTATGCAATCCATGTCACCAATTTTGAATTAAAAGGAGCACAATATTTGTAAATTGTAATATCAAAGGCCAGACCTGCATTATACTTGACCATGTATAGTATCTCCTTTTATAACTTCAGTAATTTAGAAATCTAAAGTGTCAACATACTTGGACCTCCATAGCTGGTACTCCTCCTCTATTGGCCAAATGAAATTGACAAGTTCATCTGCTTTGGTCCTATAGGGTGTGTACTTTATAACCACTTGATTAGCTTCCTTGTCAAATTCCTCTAAGAAAATGCCAGTGTGAATTAGTTTATCCATGCTGCTAACTTGAGCAAATATTATTTGTTTTTCCTGGTCCTTCCACAATTGTAGAGGTTTAACCCCACCATTTTCACTCAAAATAACAGGACGCAAACTAAAATTCCATTCATCAAACTTTTTGACAAGCTCCCTGATATTTATTTCCAAAGGACCTACCACCCCCTGAAAATCCTTAATTGAATTTACAAGTCTGAGAGTTGGGACAATGTTAGGAGGTGCATCCTTGACATGCTTGGCTACAATTGCCATGTCTCTTAATGTCTGGGCTCTAGGGATCTATGTATCCATTAATGATGTTACAACATCCTTATCCTTATCAAAATCCTTTATGGTCTGGACAAATGAATCATCTATCATGAAGGTTAATGGGACATGGGGACATAAAATATGGGGGTCAAGACTCAGACAATAGATGAAATATTTTGACCCCCTTTTAATGATTAACACATAATGTTCCCCACGAAGCGGTGACTGACAAGACTAGGTATAAGGGGTTGGTAAACAACACGGTTTTGATGGCTTAGGTTTCAACTTAGACAACCGGCAACTGGAGGTAGCAAGTCAACATAAGATTACGCAGAGGGTTAAAAGCTAGGTTTCTCATATGAAATGTCAACCATTGATATTTGGAAATCTAACGATTTTAGTGCTATTCTGGAGGTTTGAAGTCGCAGGTCTAGTGTTTTAGACATTTTCTTCTAGAATGCAACTACAGTCGTCCATCGAAAATTCATCGAACGGTTGTTGGTTATATTAATTTGCGCTGACATCTTGTTTCAGACATAATAAATATGTTGACACTTGTCCCCATTCCAGACACTTTATGAAGGAATTTGGATGTGTGAAAAATTTGTCCCGGAATAGAACAATATGTAGCATTTGATATTTTCGCCACCCACGGTATGATTTTTTATTGGCATAATAGTTTATTTCACCAATTAATTTTTTATTGGTTTGAAACTATATTTAATTCGCCAATGATTTTTTTTATTGGTTTGAAAATAGGTTTAATTCACCAATGAAAATATTTTTTTGGGTTTGAAAATAGGTTTTAATCGCCAACAAAAAAAAATTATTTAGAAAATAGGTTTAATTCGCCAATGGAAATATTTTATTGGTTTGAAAATAGGTTTTAATTCGCCAATGAAAATATTTTATTGGTTTTAAAAATATTACAATTCGCGAGGATTTTCCACAGACTTCTAGTGATTACAAAAGATTCGCCAATTGAAAAAAAAAATTCCCCGAAAAATGAAAAATTCGCCAATAAAATTAATATTTTTCTCGGGAAGTATACATGATTCACCGGGTTTTTACACCTTCTCCGAGGGGGGGTTCTTAAAGTTATCCCTGGTCATTTAATTGTTCTCTAACCCTTTGTAATGTTCTTAAAAAAATATTGTAGTCTCGATATACGGGTAGCCATTACAATTGATATCATTGATATTCTCAGTAATAGATCTTAGTTATTTGCTTTCCAAAGAAGGGCCAATGTTGGGAAGTGTGAGAGAGGATGCTACGCAATGACATTCAATTGACTTCTATGCATCTAAGATGGTATGTGGGTACCTCTAGTTGATGTTTTGATGTTCTAAAGCCATTAATCATTATTGTATGAACTCAATTTATTTGCCCATTTGGGGATACCTTTTGATGAGGTTAGACCATGTGGCACTAAGGTGAAATCTTGAAGATTTTATATACAAAAAAGGGTAAAGTTATTTATTGATGTTTGGTAGATATATGGTTTTTCCATTGGTTGTTCCCCCAATTCAATAGTATCTTTGGTTGCAAAGCAATTGGCCTCCCTTATCCATATTGTGAATATCTACAAATGAATTGGTAGGGCTATGTTTTCCTTGGTACACCTATTGAATTTATTTAACTAAGGATGGACTATAGAAGAGGGATGGATAGATTGATTAATTAATTAATGAGTCCTGATTTATTTAATTAAAGTTTGGAAGAGATGTTGATTTATTAATTAAATAATTAAAAATTATTTGACTAGTATTAGTAGAAAAATGTGAGGCAATTTCAAGTGTCTACAATAAGTTTGTTTATGCTTTGATTACTTGATTCATTCTTCATGCAATAAGTCGTGTCCTTCCCAGGTGTTGTTGTGAATGATTTGAGGCAATCTAGTCATACATCCTCGATATTAACTTCTATGCATCTATAATTAGATGTTAATCTATTGCATATCCTCAACATTTTGTATCAACCTACTTTTACTGACAAGACACTTGGGTGTAAATTGGTGATTTTCTACTATTTTATTTAATTGTCATTTTGATAGCTAAAACTATAATTGTGTGACTTGACTTGGCATATTACTTAAGGTAGTGTTTGAAAGTTTTCATCCCCATTTTCTACATATTATAAGTCTTGAGCCAATGTATTCCCCTCATAATTCTTCCTATTCCCTTCAGTCTGCCAAAGTCCTTCCTCTTCTCATATTAAGTGTGGTTGACCTACCATTGGTAGTGTTCTCTGAGAAACAAGGGAGGATATCGACATAATTTTTATTTGTATCCAGGAGACCACACATTACTACTTTGATTTGAAGGACCAAGTCCATGATATTACTGAAGTTCTAGCCCATATGGAAGCTAACAAGTCTAGGTTGGGAAAATGGGTGGATGCTCTCAATGATAACCTTATCAAGCTATGAGACATGGTGAATACTCTAAAAAATCAAATCCACTTGGGTGCAAACATCCTCTTGCACATTCAGACTATTTACCAAGTTATATTGGCACATTGCATGCACTTGTGGGTGCCTTGTCCACTCCCAAGGGCTAGGGACGGTTAAGTCAGTTGCAATGGGCCTTGTGTGGCTTTATATGACATTGTAAACTGTTGAACATATGTCAATCACCTTTTGAATGAGCAATGTTCCAACACTATAGAGTGAATTCTCTTCCCTTGGTCCTCTAAGGATAGTAGAAACTTTTATATGGTTTCCTTTGGTCTGAGTACTCTTTAGTGTCAAGTTCTCTAAGTCAAGTCTAAAGTATTGAGCACTTCAGTGTCTAAGTCTATAGAAGGTGTTTGAGCACTTCAGCTTCTAAGTCTATAGAAGGTGTTTATAAATAGTTATCCTCTCCAAAGGTGTTTACAAACAATTATCCTCTTTTTGATGTGAATGTCTCCCTAGTCAATAGAAATTTCCATGGGGTGACAGATTCAAACTATGACTAAAATTATTGGTTTGTTGTTATTTCTAACTAGTTTTCTATCATAGCAGATGTAAAATCTTTTTACTAATAGCACATGGGATTGTTTGTTTGTTTGTGGATCACTAAGAATGTTATGTCATGTGAAGTTCATTATTTTATTAATTACATTTAAGTGAAATGTTATATTGTTAATTACATTTAAGTGAAATGCTAAACTCCTTGTTAGAATGCTTGTTTAGGGAAAGTATGATCACACTAATGGTATCTATTGCTTCTTTTGGATTATCGCATGCAGCCCCATGCACTGGTCATCCATGTCATGTCTTCTATACTAAAGCATCAAAGTGTAGAGAATCATGGCCTAAGGTAGCTCCTTCAAGCTAGAATATTACTTGTGTTACTATGCAAGGTAGATGTTTAGGAGGATTTCAATTTGTGAAATCCAATGTGGCTACAAATTAGGGGGTTTATATTTTGTGGGCATCATGTTTCATGTCTCATAGGCATTGTGTCTACTTCTACAAGTTCCCCATTGAATTTGCATGCCTAAGGTTGTCATATAATGGGTCAAAAAAAATTGTTTCCCTTTAAGAAAGGAGGCCTGTAGAGGAGTGTTTGGATCGGTCTTCTCCCCAAATTATGTGTAAATTTGATAATATCTCATTGGAGGTCTTTAGACTTGAAGTGGAAGAGGAGGTTGATGGCATACAAATTTAAGGGTAGTTTGTTGGTTCTAGCATCTATGACTAAACTTGGCTGATTGCATGCTTGGGTCTCCAAATCTTGGAAAACTTTATTATTTTATGATCTAGTTCTCTACCCTTGCGCTCAAGGGTTTATATTGAATTTTGTGTTTGTGAGGAAGATCAACAAGTTCTTTTTGTAAGTAGGACACTCAACCATGCAACTCTTGCAAATTGCATCCCAAGTTCTACTTTTCTATAGCTAGTCTTTGTAAACTTTTCACCCCCTCCTACAAATTCCATCCTTGTTTCTACTCTGTAGACTTTTAGCCCTTCCTTACACGTTGCAAAGTGCATGCCAAGTTCTGATCCCTACCAGTTCTACACTACAGACGTCCCAGCCTCCTATGCAATTTGCAAACCCTAACTACAAGTCTACCTCGGAGTTCTATCATGTGAACAGTAATTCTTATCTATCCTATGCAGATCATGTGATGAAGAGGGTACTCCCCTCTCTGCAAAATCATAAAACCTCCACACAAAATCACTAATCAAGTATACACATTCACACAGGCAACAGTGCCTCAAAATCAAAACATTGAAGATTGCAACACAGTTCAGATTTATTTTATTCGAATAAAAACTAAAGCAAATTTACAATTCAGGCCTTCAATGGCCTTCTCAGCTGTTCACATCAACTTCTATCTGAGCTTTTCTTCCACTCTACACCTCTGAATCTCTCCCTCAACCTACATACAACTGACCTCTCTTTTCTTCTTGACAACTACAGCCGTGTCTCTTCCCTGTTGTATTTATGTCCCATATTCCTGTTTTGTTCAAATTTTCTATGATGTCTCCTCACTTAGAGGAGCCTATCCCAACTACTATCAATGTCTTACACAATCCTTTTGAGGCCGACCCTCAGTTTGTTTTCTTCAACATCCCTAATTTGACAAATTCATTGCTTTTCTCCCTATACTTTGTAAATATCTCCATTCATTGGAACTGTTACTATTTCTCCCATACCATGTTTGTCATATGCAGCAAACCTTCTTCTTCAATCCCCATGACTCTCTACCTCACAGTAACTTCTTCTTCCAGCCGCCCACATTCTCTCCCATTTTCTACTTTGGCACTCACATTCTGTGGCATCGACCCATTCAGTCCTCTTCTCTATGTAGCAACGACCTCAATATTCTCCATCTGTAGTTTGCCTTACACAGCGAACAACAAATTTGGATACCAATTAGCTCTATATTATTTTGGCAGCAACTTTACACATTCTATCCCTTTTTGACTTGGGCCGAAACCCCTTTTTCCCAAAATGGATGCGCAATCTCCTTTGGTGCTGGCGTCGCCTCCTCTCTCACCCTTCTCTGTCTTTG
This sequence comes from Cunninghamia lanceolata, assembly GCA_027924645.1. NCBI lineage: Eukaryota > Viridiplantae > Streptophyta > Pinopsida > Cupressales > Cupressaceae > Cunninghamia > Cunninghamia lanceolata. The sequence goes on from BSBN01001501.1 coordinate 916,750, forward strand.
ATCAAGGCAGCCTTCACTCCAAAATGCCCTCCCTCTTTAACACTTTCCCGGTCAACCCATGGTTTGATGATGAGTGCAAGGCGGCTAAAAGATCTCTCAAAAAGACTGCAGCAAGCAAAGAAAGCAAGAAAAAATATGATATTTTGATAAAATTCAAAAAAGAAAGATATATAATATCTAGAAGAAAAGAGTTGATATCCTTGAGTAAAAACAACCCCAAAGGCTTTTGGAGGGAGCTACAGCAAGAAAGAAAACAGGCTGAAAACAATATCGCAAGGGATCAATGGTTAGAGTATGCGAAGCTTCTCTATGAGCGGTCGCTAGAGAAGACCAACCCTCCAATAACCAACATGGCAACCGAGCTCTTTTCGGTAGAAAACATCAAACAGGGAATAAAGAATTTATCTAGTGGCAAAGCTCAAGACATTGACGGGCTGCAAGCTAAGTTTTTAAAGTGGGGGGTCGATCATCTTGCCCCACCCATCAAAAGGATTTTTAATGACATTTTGAAAGGGGTTTTTCTAGCTGAGTGGACAACTAGTGTCCTTATCCCTCTTTTCAAAAGTGGGGATGTCAATAATCCATCTAATTATCGAAGTATCATGATCAATCCTCTCCTTGGAAAGCTATTCGGGAGCTTGATTGAGCGCAAGATCAGCAGTTGGGCAGAAAAGGAAGGAAAAAGAGCGAGAGGGCTGGCTGGTTTTAGGCCAAAACACTCTACCATAGACCATTGTGTCACTCTTAGACATTTGTTTGAAAAAGTGTGGAACACGCAAGGAGAGGAAGCCTTTTGCTACTTTGTGGATTTCAAAAAGGCCTTTGATACGGTGCCCAGGGACAAACTTTGGAGCAAAATGGAAGATCTTGGGGTTCCGGAGGAATATAGGGTTGCTGTTCACAAGCTTTATGAGCAGGTTAGAGCTAAAATCTGGACTAGAGAGGGTATGTCAGAGTGTTTTGGTAGTGACATTGGGGTCAAGCAGGGTTGTCCCCTCTCTCCCACATTGTTCGTCTTATACATCGACAAACTTGAAGAGTGGTTGCACAAAACTACAGGTGGGGATATCCAGTTGGCTAGTTTTGTGGTGAAGCTGCTATTATATGTTAATGACCTTATTATGATTGCAAAAACCACCCAGGGTTTGAGAGAACACTTGAGGGCTTTAGAGCTCTTTTGCAAAGAAGTTGGGATGTAAGTGAACACTAGTAAGACCAAGATTATGATTGTCTCTTTCAAAAGGAAGCAGCAGCAAGTCAACTTTATTTTTTATGGGAGCCCGTTGGATATTGTAGAAGAATACAAGTACTTCAGAATTGTTTTCCACAACAAGCTGAGTTGGGATACGTGTAGAACACAAAGGATCCAAGGGGGTTGGAGAGCCTCTTATCTTCTCTAGAACAAGTGTAAGAAAGCAAAGCTCTAGAATTGGAAAACCAAGAAGACTCTTTTTGGGTTGTTAGTCACGCCGGTTGTCCTCTATGGGTGTGAGGTTTGGGGGAGTAGCATGTCAAATCACAAATGGATACAATTAGAGAGAATACAAAAGCATCTTATCACTAGTAATCTTAAGGTCAAGGTTACGGTCCCTTATGAGATTCTTTTAGCTGAGGCAGGCTCATTCCCGATAGAGGCATATGCTATAATCCAGTTGATATGTTACATAAAGAAGGTGGAGAACATGGGGGATCAGCGGTGGCCTAAGGTGGTGGTGGAGGAGGAGTTAAACCGTAGGAAGAAGATGTGGATGAAGTAGAACAACAAGTGGATGGGCAAGTGGGATATTAGGCTACATGAATGTCCTAAAACTAAAGAAGACATTAAGAAGTTTATGTTAGAGAAGTTCAGGACTAAGCAGATTGGCTGAAAAAAATCATACTATGTTAAAGAGATTAATCCCACATGGGAACATGGGGAAAAAGCCTACTTGCATGCCACTCTTAAAGGTAAAGCTAGAATTCTAATGGCACAGTTGAGGACTAGTTCTCATCATTTGAGATGCGAAACGGGTAGATGGACGGTCCCCAAAGAAGTGTGGGAAGACAGGATATGCATCTTTTGCAACAAAAAAAATGGTGGAAATGGCACTTCATCTTTGAGTGTGATGCCTATGAAGACATTCAGATTCAATATGAAAACAACTTGAAGGTGGGCAGTATTATCGAGACCTTTGAGGAAGCAAGGCTGCACATAACAACAAGTTTCTTGGTTAAAATTCATAGCAGGAGAAGTGGCATCAAAAAGATCTTGAAGATTTCTTAGGGTTGTGGCTCTTGGTCTCTTAGGCTGCTTGGTCTCGTGGATGTCATTAAAATCCATTCATTCATTCATTTATTCTCTGGCATCTTCTATAAATTTATTTATTTTTCTTCTGATTTCACTGGCAGCTTGGACGTTGTATTCTGCCCTCTACGCCTCAAGAATAGAGAAAATAAAAATGAAAAAATAAAAATGAATGTTTCTTCCTTAACTTGGAGCTACATTATGGGAAATATTCATAATGGATATAGATATTAAACACTCGATAATAGAATCATGGCTGGGCTCTTAAAATGCGAAACTTACTTTATGTGACTTTGTCATGATGCATCGAGAGAAGAAACTTGATTTTCCTTATAACTTTTTACCAGAAACCTAGAATCATTTGAGAACTTTCCAAGATGTTCAAACCAACATTCCTAAGCTTTCCACCAATGTGTTTGATTTCAAGTGCCACAGAACTCCAGATTTTGTATTTTCACCAAACTGCTAGCACAAGTCGTGAAACTTAAAAATCTCAGAAACTAGAAAGAATTTGACTGTGAAACCTTCGCGTATAATTCCAGTATGGAATCAACAATTTGTCTGTCAAAAGATTTATCATGAAACTTCACCAAGCTCCCAAAATAATTGTTTTATAGACTCTGACTTCACGTGTGCTGCAACTGAATTCAAGCAACACTGCCAAACTGCCTCCCTACAATTATTTTTGGTTGATGTCAGATTGTCCATTTGCCCGAATGCTCCTGCATCATCATGGCATGCCATTAATGCCCCCCAAATTAATTCAATGGAGACTTTCATATGTCCAAATCATTCCCAAGTATTGATAGACTGCTCAAATGTGCAAATTCAAATGCAAGGCCATGCGATGTTGATGAAATGGGCATGGGTGACTTGGATGTCATTAATGAATGCCCATACTTGTAGGCCTACAAATCAATATCTCGTGACTTGTATAAGCATTAAAAGGATGTTTTATCTACCCAAGGTACCTATCAACATATCCAAGGGAGATTTCTTTTATAGGTGGTTATGTTGGCAAGTTACATGCATTAACTACAAGTGAACCTTGCAACCCCGCCCAAGGAACTAGATGTGATGAAAATGAAATGCTATATATACAAGGATGCAATATGCTCACAAGGTTGGTCTTTGAACTTACTTTTTGACTACATGTGTCTTAGGTTGTTTTAAATCATCAATTCATGCAAGTCGGCTCTGTAAGGGAAAAGAACATGCTTTATAAATCATAAGAGGGGTAGTTTATTGAAGTTGTATCTAATTGAATGTCTCCATGGTCGGTTGTAGCAACTTAAGGAGATCTTTAAACCTAGTTATGGGTTTCCTCTTGCCACACTTGCAAGCATGATTGTAATAGGAGTTAGATGATTATGTGACAACATTATAATGTATTGCAAAACTTTTGTAATGATCTACTCTTGTTTCATATGGGTTGTTATGGATTTGAGATGAATTATTTAGCATGTTTAGTTGCAGAAAGCTTTTATTTCTCATTTGTGTGTGTATGCAAGTCTAGTTCCATTTATGGTTTGCAAGTGTGCTCTCTTCTTCCTTGTAGTTTGTGACTCTATTTCCCAATGAAGTAGGCACCAGTCTAGGAGGTGAAAGACCAAACACATTCCAATCATACTACCTCTTGTCTTTATTAGCGTAGGAGTAGAGTTAGGTCCCACCATGCTTCTATGATCTATTAATGCAATTCATGATGTATCATATGTTATCCTAAAACTCACAAATCCTTTGTGGATCATACAAATATGGTGTCTTTCTTACACATGTGTGCATGAAGTTAAGTGGATTCACTTACTAGGGAGTAGTATTGCTATTATCTTTGGGTGCATATGAAAGAAAGTTCTCATCTACTCATTTAGAGGCATAAGGGGTCTAGCTACAACCAACACTAACATGATACTTGGTTACATATTTTAGAGTTCATAGTGCATCGGGTATGGTTGTTAGGGCCTTGAGTTTATCCCTTCATTTCACTATAATTGTTATAGGGAACACCCCTTTTGACCTAGTAGGGCCTACAACAGAAGGAGTTACCCATCCTTATTACTTGATCAATTGTTGTCCCTACCCAATCTTAAGCCACAAGCTATATGTTACACCCCGTGCATTTCTATCCATTTACTATTTACCTAGATTGGTTAATTTGTTTAAATATTAAATGATTATGAATCTCTGCATAAATGTGAAAAGTAAATTTTGAATTAAATATATTTGGAAACGTGAATTATGCAATGTGATGATTATTATTATGAAATGTATGAAGCATGTGATTATCTTGTGAATGGCTAACTACTGTGATGGTGGTCTAAGTGGATGCAGGAACAGTTTGCTCCTCTGAAAAGGAGGGGAAGTATCACTCAGGAGAAGGACTTGGTCTGGTAAACATTGGAGAAAGCCTAAACTAAGCAAACACACACACACCACTATCGTATCGGTCTAGGTTAGGTCGAATCTGTGTGGGTAGCGGTAAGTGATTTATGTTGGATCTTGAATGCTTGTTTGGCCGTGATTGTATGGATGTTTGAGTGAAAAATGTGATTTAACCTGCATATTGATTTAAGTCTTCTTTGATAAGTTTATGGTTGCATAGTTTTAATTGTAGGATGGTTAACTCATGCAAGTCCTCGATATGTTCATACATATGAGTCGATATGAGCATGAGTGTACATAGGTAGACATACCTACACACACTCATGAGCATATTGCTCATAGCTATGAGGATATCGATTTGGACCATGAAGAGTTATTGGCACTTATGTGAATGTGAATTTTATGTCATTTATGTCTATGTGGATTTTATGTCAGTAAATGAATTTATGAGTAATAAGTTGTATGTCATTTATGTATAGATGATATATATATAGTAAGTTATTTATTATTAAATTCATATATTATAATTATGTAATTATTACGTTTGTGGTGTAATGAAATTATGACAATTCTATTATCAATTTGATATATTTGAATAAAATATATATAGGGTTTATAAGGCATGAAGGGTGCTTCCATAGAGAGCACGCTGCCTATAGACAAGGAAGAACAACATCCTTAAGCGCTTAGTTTAGAGGCACATGTTATATGTGTCTTGGAAGTTATGAGCGTTGAATAGGTAAAGATTATTTAAAGCCTATACAAGTGTTTATGGAAGCGCATAAACATGAGCATTATAATCATTTTTAAGAGAAGTTTAAAACCAACTCTTGAGGTGCATTTGACTTGGTCTTGTACGATTGGGGAAAATCTGAAAAATCAGTTATAAGTTTTTTTTAAAGAGTTTTCTATTGTTTTCCAACATACATTTGACTTATTCTATGAAACCAATTTTGTTAGGAAATAGGGAACATGGTTTTATATGTGTCATTTTGTGAAGAGGTTTTTATCCTTTAGAAGTTTGTTTTATTTGCTTTTTGCTAAGTTGTTGATTTGGTGTCCACTTATGTGTACTCATTTTTATTTAATTTCTTTTTGCCACCTCTAAACCGGTTTTGATGAAAGTGGAGTTGTGACACTTTCAAGCTAGTTTGTAGCTTAAGCTCACTTTGATTTTTTGTATAAAAAAGGGAGCATTCTCATTCCATTCTACACCAATTTTTCTAGCCAAGAACGAACTTACTCTGTTGCTTTCAATCTGAGAGTTTTAATTCTAAGTTAGAGTTGTTTAGTGAGAGCATTGAGGAGATTATTGAGAGATATTGCATTAAGAGTTTATAGTATTTGAGGTGAAGTCTAGTAAGCTAATTTTGGGATAGCTGAGAACCAGATTGATCAATTGGATTTTATCGGTCAACACGCATGAGAATTCTATTCTTCATTTACTTATCTTTCATCATGAAAGAATGATTGTTTAAATGTTTTGCTTGGAATAGCATAGTATGCTTGCATTAGTGAATTGTATTATTTACTTATGAAAAGGAAAAGAATCATGTAGATATGACTTCCTTATGAGTATTTTATATACACTCCATATTAAGGAGTGTATGCTATCATCAGTATTACATATTAGGAATTGATGAACATGAATATCTTGAGAAGTTATCAAATACTCTTATATACCCAATTAGGGAATTCTGATAATGATGTTTCTATACATAGTTAGTCTTTACTACATGTATAATGTGATATATATCAATATCATAAAGTGACTTGACACTGTAGCTTATTATGCTAGGAAACCTTAGGAATAATATGGTTTAGCAATGCAACAATAAAGATAGTATGAAAGATATGATATGGTGAGACGTCATATTGCTGATCTATACTTGATTAATTATTTGATCTTTACTTTTCCTTGGAATGAAACCCTAGGTTGATTAGCCTATTTGGTTGGGTTACTTAATTGATCTTTGATTGGAACACATAGGTTTGGATTAACCTACATATTGATGATTGTTGACTTTATCCTGGGATTAGGATATATATATCAAGGTTGAGACTCACCTTTGTGATTAAGTTGATCACTTCGGTTTGTGAATTATCTTTTGATTGGAACAATAGGTGGGATTACATATTAAGTCAGAGTTGTCTCTTGATTGGTTTCTTTATATTTTTATATGAAGTTATATCTTTATAACCATTTATTGATGAGGTCACACTCTTGAATAGAGTCTTTGCAACTAGTATTACTTCGACATATGTGTCATAGTAAAACTTGGGAATAGGTTAACCTTGGGATTTGTTGATCCATAGAAGGGAATAACCTAGAATTTTTAGTGGGGTTATGCCTGGGATATGTTGATCCATAGATGGGAATAATCATAGATGTCTTTGCAAATCGATCTAGAATGATGGGTGAGCATGTGACGTCCATTTCAAGTTAGGGGTGATGAAACTTTGGCCAAAGTAGTGTAAACAGCAAATGTTTGCATTGTCAGTTCACTGTGATCCAGGTTTACATACTAGGAAGGGAAATCATGCTTGGGGTTGTAGCCACAATGTATGACAGTACTAGATATGTAGGACACAACATCAACTCAGTTTAGGCTATTCTTTGAGGTTAGGTCATACCAATCCCTTCGTCAAAGGGTAGGGTCGTTTACCAGTTTGGTAAATGTGCGAGGGACCGCAGTTAGTCCGTGGTTGGTGGAAAAGTGCTTGAGTGATGCTTCCCCTCATGCAATTGGTGGCCAAGATTTGAAGACAGGCATCAGAATGATTTTGTATCTCTACTAGCTCAGTGAAGCTTGTATGTAACTTTCTTGGAAAATTTGTAATGAGGAATATTCAATATTGAAATGTTTTTTATTATGCATTGGGAGTTTGAAATATGTTTCAAATGTGCATCTTATCGAATGAATTTAAGGAAAAATTTTATTGATTTCACTATCAGTATCTTGATCTTTTTACTTTTGAGTTAAAATTGGGAATTCTTAGTTGGTAAAGTAAGTGGCATGTTACACATGGTATCAGAGCCAGGTTCAGCTCTGGAGCCTATGTGCTCACTATGCCTTCCTACCCAACATTATGAGATTGTAATGTTTGAAATTGATTTTATGCCAGAATGGCATAGGAGAATAACCAAGAAAATTGTCAAAGGTTAAGAGAGAACTAACTGAGGAGTTAAAACTCCAAGAGTCAATTTAACTCTATTGAGAATGTATAATGGAAAGATTCTGAGACTTTGACTAGAAAGGTAAAACCTTGGTCAGTTGCTAATCAAACTAAGAGCTTAGGTAGAGCAGTGTCTGTATGAAGTTAAGATAACTTTTATGTCTCAAGAACTTTGGGATGGGAAGATCTAGAAGTAATCAACCAGGTACAGAAGCAACCGAGTATGGAAGATTCTAGAAATTGTATCAATGATACATAGAAAAGATGGGTTCTTGTCTAAACTCCTAGATAGCTTGGAATGAGCCAAGTGGAATAATAGGATCATTAAAGGACAAGTAGTGATATATTGGCATAGAATGCTGAGAAAAATAGCACAGGACTTGGAAATGCTTTTGTTTTCTAAGATTCATGAGGAAACCAATTGCCATATACAAAGAATTATGCATAAATAGAGGAGAATAAGAGTTCCTTAATGACTCATGAAGCCTATTGGAAAAGGTGTCAATGTGTAGTAGAGGATATAAGTAAAGAGGATCCTCTTGGGCAATATTTTGATGAATAGAGATTAGGATTAGTATCATTTTTTTAAGAGTCTACATGAACGTTGCAAGATAATTCATAGCAATTGTAAGGAGAAGTTATTAGTTATTCTCATGGCATTTTGGCCAGATGGTTGGGAACTATGTATTTTGTCTCTTGGTAGAGCTAGAAAGTATAATTGCAATGATGAATGTAATCATCACCAAGATATTTAGTCAAGTTTTGAATAAGTAACCTATTCTGTGAGGAAGGGAATAAATTTTTGTAAGACGAAACGAAGGGAAGAAATATGTGTTCTAGCTAAAGTCTGTGTGATACTGTAACACCGTCTTATAATATCATCTATGTGATGAATGATAGATATTCCACGATGTAAGAGTGGATGTGTTTAAGCTTTTGATTTTGAGCATAATGAAAGTCATAAGGGATTTATTTATATGTTGTGCTAGTAGCACGATCACTAACCTCTATAAGTTTTAAAACCCGAGTGCAGTACAACAATCTACTCCCTTTTTAGTGACTCAATTAGTCACATAGTGTATAGTAAGTGTTTCTCTGTATTTTGACACTTCTTTGGATTTTTCTTAAAATCTCTTTTAGTTCTTGCTAAGATTGACATTGTTTTATTCCTTTATTTTGGAATGGTTTAGCCACCAAATTTTGAAAGTTATTTATTTTATGACCAGTTGGTCAAAATTTGATTTATTGTCAAAATTGAGCTCATTCTTTTGACTTATTGTTGAAAATTTAATTGCTTATACTTTGTTATTAATTTAAATTATTGTGGTGGCTATACTAGAACATTTGAGTTGATCACTATGTTTTGTGCAATTCTAGATGGGCCTTTGGTAGATTGTGTGGGGAGTAAATTGTAGAGAATTCACTTGGAATGTCTCTGACCCTTTTTTAAGAAACCTTGTGTGGAAGGAAATTCAATCCATACCTTAAACAAGTCACCCTGAAGTAACTAAAATCGATGTGATATTTCTGGAAAAGAATGAAGAAGTGATGTTGCAAGATTTGGGCAATGGAAAGTTAAGACTGAACATAGGCATCCAGTATGATATCCTATGTCTCGAATTAAGCTAAAAACTATAGAATGCCTAGATGATCTTGGGAACTAGGTATCTTTGCAAGGGACACCTAGAGAGGTTAAGCTACGGAAAATATCAATTGAGCAATGGTATAGAGAAAAGAAGAAGTGTTGTCAACTCTTTACAGTTAAAATGGAAAAACTAGAGGAATACAAAGATGTTATTAATCAAAGAAGTGTGGCTTATTCTGGACCACAAGATCTCCAAGAAGCTGAGGGTGGAGAATTAGAGGATGTAGAAAAGGAGGATATGGAGAAATACCCTATCCTATGTGATTTTGCGGATGTATTTCCAGAAGGACTACCTAGATTGCCTCCTAAGAGAATGTTCAACATCTTCATTAACATAATTCCAGGGTTGGAATCTATATCCAAAGTGTCATATAGGATTACAACAACATAATTTATGGAATTAAAATCACAGTTGGAAGAATTGTTGTTCAAAGGATTAATAAGGTCTAGTGTTTTGCCTTATGGAGCGCCAGTGATCTTAATAAAGAAGAAAGATGGGACACTATCTGTTGGGAAAACCTTTTGAATTGGAAACAAATCATCATGGTTTAAAGTATCTATTTACTCAACCCAATCTGAATGCAAGACAAAGAAGGTGGTTAGAACTGATATCAGACTATGATTTCAACATTAACTATATCAAGGGAAAAGAGAATAGAGTTGCCGATGCTTTAAGTTGAAGAAGGCATATATCTTCAATGGTAACTATCCAAACCAACTTCAAAAGACAAGTATTGAAAGGATCCAAAGGTGATGAGCACTATGATCAAGTCAAGCAAGCAATCTTGGATAATTTGCAAGATAAAAGGTATGAGGGTTTTTTGCTTTGAACCCAATGGTTTATTGAGGTATAAAGGAAGAGTTTGTGTACCTAATTCTGGTAAGTTAAGGAATTTGGTAGGGAAGGAAGTACATAATACTCAGGACATCCCGGTGTCACTAAGATGTTAGTAGATGTAAAGCCGTTATATTTCTGGAAGGAAATGAAAGGGGATACCGCAAGATTTATGGCAAGTTGTTAAAGAATAAAGGTAGCACTTTTATACCAGGGAATTTATCTGGTGGAGCACCAGTGTTAGCTCACAAATTTGTGCAGGAAGTGTTTAGATTACACAGAGTTCCTAAGAATATTATCTCGGATAGATATATGCATGTGACAACAAGGTTTGGATAAATCATATTTTCAGTGCTAGGAACTAAACTTAATGTAAGTACAACTTATCATCCTAAGAATAGATGGTTAAACTAAGAGAGTTAACCAGGTTTTGGAAGAATTGTTCAAATATATTGCATGGATCAACATTATAAGTGGGAAGAGTATCTACCACTGATGGGATTTGCTTATGAAAATTCCTATCATTCTGTTGTCAAGATGACTCCATTTGAAACATTGGACAGAAGAAGATGCCGAACTCCTATAAGCTGGGTAAGCTAGAAGATAGGATTAGCATTAGTCCATAAATGTTGTCAGAAATGGATGAACAGGTCATGCTGATTAGAAAAGATTGACGAAAAACTATTAATGAATAGAAAAGTTGTGTTGATGCTAGTCGTATACTAAGACAATTCTTGGTTGAAGAATAAAAGTTCTTTTGAGGGTCAAACCCCTGAAAAAGTTTCATAAAGTATGGAATGTATTCCAAACAAGCTCATAGATATAAAGAGCTTTTCAAAATTCTCAAAGTTAACAATGCAATTGATTGCAGAATCATTTTGATAACAGCTATTGCCAGGTGGCGCAAATCTTTTAATGATTCAAATTTGATATATATATATATATATATATATAACAAATGATTATTATTCTTAGAATGTTTTACAAGTATAGAACCTAGGAATGGTTATGATCAAGCTTTTTAAATGCTTGAAGTTCGCAAGCTCTATTTACACAATAGAAAGGCTATGTAATTCAAGGTCCAATGGGATCAATATGTAGAAGATTCTTCCACTTGCGAAGATTATGCTGAGATGAAGTAGAAGTTTCCACAAATTAATCTGAATTTTGAAAACTCTTGAGAGCAATGTGTTTTGTAATGTGATACTATTTATGTCTTGTTTATGCTCTAGATATACATGAGACTTAAAAATCATCGGGGACGATGATTCACAAGGGGGGAGTATGTTACACCCTGTGCATTTTGACCCATTTACTATTTACCTAGATTGGTTAATTTGTTTGAATATTGAATGATTATGAATCTCTGCATCAATGTGAAAAGTGAATTTTGAATTAAATATATTTGGAAAAGTGAATTATGTAATGTGATGATTATTATTATGAAATGTATGAAGCATGTGATTATCTTGTGAATGGCTAACTATTGTGATGGTGGTCTAAGTGGATGCAGGAATAGTTTGCTCCTCTGAAAAGGAGGGGAAGTATCACTCAGGAGAAGGACTTGGTCTGGTAAACATTGGAGAAAGCCTAAACTGAGCAAACACACACACACACACACACCACTGTCCTATTGGTCTAGCTTAGGTCGAATTTGTGTGGTAGCGATAAGTGATTTATGTTGGATCCTAAATGCTTGTTTGGGTGTGATTGTATGGATGTTTGAGTGAAAAATGTGATTTAACCTGCATATTGATTTAAGCCTTCTTTGATAAGTTTATGGTTGCATAGTTTTAATTGTGGGATGGTTAACTCATGCAAGTCCACGATATGTTCATACATATGAGTCGATATGAGCATGAGTGTACGTAGGTAGACGTACCTACGCACACTCGTGAGCATATTGCTCACAGGTACGAGGATATCGATTTGGACCATGAAGAGTTATTGGCACTTATGTGAATGTGAATTTTATGTCATTTATGTCTATGTGGATTTTATGTCGGTAAACGAATTTATGAGTAATAAGTTGTATGTCGTTTATATATATATATAGTAAGTTATTTATTATTAAATTCATATATTATAATTATGTAATTATTACGTTTGTGGTGTAATGAAATTATGTGAATTCTATTATCATTTGATATATTTGAATAGAATATATATATAGGGTTTATAAGGCATGAAGGGTGTTGCCATAGAGAGCACGCTGCCTATAGACAAGGAAGAACAATAGCCTTAAGCACGTAGTTTAGAGGCACATGTTATATGTGTCTTGGAAGTTATGAGAGTTGAATAGGTAAAGCTTATTTAAATCCTATACTTAAGCGCTTATGGAAGCGCATAAACATGAGCATTATAATCATTTTTAAGAGAAGTTTAAAACCAACTCTTGAGCTACATTTGACTTGGTCTTGTACGATTGGGGAAAATCTAAAATCAGTTATAATTTTTTTTTTTTAAAGAGTTTCTATTGTTTTCCAACATACATTTGACTTATTCTATGAAACCAATTTTTCTAGGAAATAGAGAACATGGTTTTATATGTGTCATTTTGTGAAGAGGCTTTTATCCTTTAAAAGTTTGTTTTATTTGCTTTTTGCTAAGTTGTTGATTTGATGTCCACTTATGTGTCATTTTTATTTAATTTCCTTTTGCCACCTCTGAACCGGTTTTGATGAAGGTGGAGTTGTGACACTTTCAAGCTAGTTTGTAGCTTAAGCTCACTTTGATTTTTTGTATAAAAAGGGGAGCATTCTCATTCCATTCTACACCAATTTTTCTAGCTAAGAGCTTACATACTTTGTTGCTTTCAATCTGAGAGTTTTATTTCTAAGTTAGAGTTGTTTAGTGAGAGAATTGAGGAGATTATTGAGAGATATTGCATTAAGAGTTTATAGTATTTGAGGTAAAGTCTAGTAAGCTAATTTTGGGATAGCTGAGAACCAGATTGATCAATTGGATTAAGCGGTCAATAGGCATGAGAATTCTATTCTTCATTTACTTATCTTTTATCATGAAAGAATGATTGTTTAAATGTTTTGCTTGGAATAGCATAGTATGCTTGCATTAGTGAATTGTATTATTTGCTTATGAAAAGGAAAAGAATCATGTAGATATGATTTCCTTATGAGTATTCTATATACACTCCATATTAAGGATGTATGCTATCATCAGTATTACATATTAGGAATTGATGAACATGAATAGCTTGAGAAGTTATTAAATACTCCTATATACCCAATTAGGGAATTCTGATAATGATGTTTCTATACATAGTTAGTCTTTACTACATGCATAATGTGATATATATCAATATCATAAAGTGACTTGACACTGTGGCTTATTATGCTAGGAAACCTTAGAAATAATAAGGTTTAGCAATGCAACAATAAAGATAGTATGAAAGATATGATATGGTGAGACGTCATATTGCTAATCTATACTTGATTAATTATTTGATCTTTACTTTTCCTTGCAATGAAACCCTAGGTTGATTAGCCTATTTGGTTGGGTTACTTAATTGATCTTTGATTGGAACACATAGGTTTAGTTTAACCTACATATTGATGATTGTTGACTTTATCCTGGGATTAGGATATATATATCAAGGTTGAGACTCACCTTTGTGATTAAGTTGATCACTTCAGTTTGTGAATTATCTTTTGATTGGAACTATAGGTGGGATTACATATTAAGTCAGAGTTGTCTCTTGATTGGTTGTTTTATATTTTTATATGAAGTTATATCTTTATAACCATTTATTGATGAGATCACACTCTTGAATAGAGTCTTTGCAACTAGTATTACTTCGACATATGTGTCATAGTAAAACTTGGGAATAGGTTAACCTTGGGATTTGTTGATCCATAGAAGGGAATAACCTAGAATTGTTAGTGGGGTTATGCCTGGGATATGTTGATCCATAGATGGGAATAACCTTAGATGTCTTTGCAAATCGAGCTAGAATGATGGGTGAGTGTGTGACATCCATTCCGAGTTAGGGGTGATGAAACTTTGGCCAAAGTAGTGTAAACAGCCAACATTTGCATTGTCAGTTCACTATGATCCAGGTTTACATACTAGGAAGGACAATCATGCTTGGGGTTGTAGCCACAATGTATGACAATACTAGATATGTAGGACACAACATCAACTCAGTTTAGGCTATTCTTTGAGGTTACCATACCAATCCCTTCGTCGAAGGGTAGGTCCGTTTACCAGTTTGGTAAATGTGTGGGGGACTGCAGTTAGTCCGTGGTTGGTGGAAAAGCACTTGAGTGATGCTTCCCCTCATGTAGTTGGCGGCCAAGATTTGAAGACGGACATCAGAATGATTTTGTATCTCTACTAGCTCAGTGAAGCTTGTATGTAACTTTCTTGGAAAATTTGTAATGAGGAATATTCAATATTCAAATGTATTTGATTATGCAATGGGAGTTTGAAATATGTTTCAAATGTGCATCTTATCAAACAAATTTAGGGAAAAAACTTATTGCTTTCACTATTAGTATTTTGATCTTTTTACTTTTGAGTTAAAATTGGTAAATCTTAGTTGGTAAAGTAAGTGGCATGTTACACTATCCACCTTAAGTTGGTATCCCTTGGACTTAAGGTATAGTTTGTCTTTAGGTAATTGAAGTTTCATAACTTTAAGAGACAATAGACACTAGCACCCAAAGCCATTAGTGTCTTTGAAACACAAAGCTTCTAGATTTTAGGGGATGGTTACAAATAATGTATTCATCCTTTTCACATGTGTATTATGTTTCAGTGGTAGGTATAGATGAAGGAATTGACAAAATGATACATAAAACATGATTATAGGTGTGGACAGTAAAATGAGTGTAAAAATGTAAGGTGAAGATTGTGAAGTATGTAATTTTTGACCTTACATTTTGCCTCCACGTTAGCAGGCTAATGGAACTAAGTGAATTACATTAAATTGAAATATATTGCATAAATTATTATAATGGAGGATTGCCCTTGGCTTCAACTCCTTGACTACAAAGGCCTCCCTTTTGCTACCACAAATGTTTTGGTACCAGACTCTTGGCATCTAATAGTCTATGCTCCAAACATAAGGCAAATATTACGGCTTCTTGGTGGAAGGATGTTCTCTCACACCATTTTACTATTAACAACCTTGATGACGTAATTTTGCCTCATAGTCTAACCTCTAGGTCTATTGAGCCTGCCCCTTATGCATCTAGATTGATTGCTTCAGAAGCTTTGATAATTCATTCTGAGTCGAATGTGATTTCTCTTATTGGTTAGTTACTTGTTAACACTATTCTTCCACCTATGAGCATATCTCTTGGGCCTATGTTGAATGCCTCTCTTCCAATTTTGAGTCATAACCCCATTCAAATTTGTTTGGAGCCCTCTGTGACAATGTTGGATTTTGTTCCCTTGAATTCCTACCTTATGGATGATTGTGGTTTAATGTCCCATGGACAATGGTGCAAAAGAGGAGGAAAGGTCAGGCCTTAAAAATAGTTCAATTCCCCAAAATTTGGTTCTTCATTCCTCATTGAGGGGATGTAATGAGCCACCCAATAAACAAAACAAATTAATGAATAATTACAAATTAAATAACTCGCAAATGCTACAATTTTTGAATTTATTTTTCAAAAAACATATAGATTCCACATTTCAAATCAAGATGCCAACATCGCATTATTACATAGATTTCCATGATACAAGTTTACAAATAAAAAATAATAAGATACAAATCCGAATTAGGACTACCATCCTTTCAATCCACCTAGGTACATCAATTATACATGTTTTAATTTTGATTACAATTTTGGTTTGACCATCAATCATAATCATCTCATCTGAGTGCAAGTAATATGGTTGTCCAGTTGTAGGAGGGAGAGTATCATCTAAGCGCTTCACCTCCAACCACAGACCTAGTGGTCCCTGACTCATCTTCCTACTAAAAGAGGCTCGACCCTTCAACGAGGGTAATAGATAGGGATGTCTATAGTAAAACCAACTATAAGAACCAAGTGCAAATATAAATACCCATCACATGTATTCAATTAGACAATCCCTAGATACCCTCTAACTACCATGATTTCTAACTAAAATGAAACCTACAAGTTTGGTGAATTGATGATGCTTACAACTATTGCATCACTTTGGCCAAAGTGTTCAATTATTAGTCGCATGAATTCAGGTCATCCGTTCGTGCACTACTATCTTCTGATTGACTCTTCCTAATGACTAATAACTAGTAAGATTATAAAATATCTTTCAGACACCAATCGCTTGGTATACCTTACCTTGAGATGGTCCTACTAGATTTCTATTAAAATAGATGGTCTTAGCTGATTGGCATATAGATGTTGAGCTCTAATCTCTTAGTATTCCTTACCCTAAGATGATCTTGCCTCCTAAGGTAGATAATATGACCAATAATACAAATAACTATTGTTTATAAATCTCTATAAAAATAAAAATAATTATTGTTCCAATCTCTTGGTATGCCCTTACCCTTGAGATGGTTTTAAGGAATACAATAATACAAAGCATAAGAGTGACTATGTTTTCCTTTCCCCTGGTATGTGCTTACCCTTGATATGCAAAGCATAAGAATAACTATGATTTCCATTCTCCTAGTATGCCCTTACCCTTGAAATGGTTTAATGAATAAAATAATGCAAATCATAAGAATAACTATGTTTATAACCGTGAGAATACACTCACATAATAATATTGACACTAATGATAATACATCGTGTACTTGTAATTAATACTAGTTTATACATATGTAATTATATGAAGATGCATACTAATATCGAGATTCTCTTGATCCTTTAAGATCAATGAAATGTTATTGACATATATATAGTCGCATGCAACTTGTCTATAATTCATATAAACATCCACTATATTATTTCATTCTACCACAACAAGGTAGTATTATACAGCTACTAAATGGATAATCCCCTTTATCGTGGGGGTTGAGACGATTGCCATTATAAATGGTAATAGAAGGAAATGTCTATTAAAAATCTTATTCAAGGACCACAACAATGATACTAATCTTAGAAAATTCTGATAGCTCCTATCAAGTTGGCTAGAGATTGTCCAGCACTAGGACTCATGCAACTATTAACCACCTAGAGGGCATTCTAATATGACAACGGTAGTAAAAACATGCATTTGGTTATATGGATGACAGATAATTGACCCTAACTCTAAGTCTTAAACTTATTAACAATGATGGTTACAATGAACATCACACTGGTTTATATCCAGCTATTAACAGAGATTTCAACCCTGACTCAAGGTTTAAGTTCTATTACAGACATTAGTCATGCCTAGATAATTTGTGTAGATGGTCACAATATCATCCAAATGATCAAATGATCAAAAGATCTTAAGATAGATAATGAAAATGTTTACAGTTAGGAAAATTGAATGACCCATGAATAGAAATGATAACACTGCAGTTAGAAGATTGAATGAACTATTATTGACAGAGATGACAATATATGACTACGAGCTGAGGACTACATGGTCCTCTCGTGGCCTCTAAGCCATGGCCCACTATAAGCTATCAAGTAAAATAACATTCTTCAATTCCTACGGCCAATGGATAATATGAACTTATGGTTCAACAACTCCATAAATATAACTAGGTTGTAGTCATTATCAAAGATAATATCAAATCAAAGATAACAATAAATCGATATAAGGTCAGAGAGTGTTGAATCAAGATTATATCAAGTTGATATAATCAGTATTCAAATGCAATCCACTATATAGCTATTGTTATTCACCAGACTAAAACAAATAATAGTATTACTACATAGATTTTCAATAGGGATGCACTTACCTATGAATTATCCCTTCAACTACTTCGTCCTCGCACCACCCGATCTTCCTTTGCAATCTTATATGGTGCTACCTGGGATTTTGTCTCCTATTTTCTTAGGCAAGAGGAATATTCTAGATTTATCCATCAATAAGAATGAGTCTCTATTGCAGTCTTAGCCACGACCAGAAGGAGAGAATGGTCTCTTGAAATGGCCACCTTCTCCCTCCTTTATTTCCTACTACTATCGGTTATTTTTAGCCTCCACCATAGGAAATGCACCTTAATGGCTCCACACTCCCATTCCCAACAATGGTTACAACATGTAGGGACAAAACTAAAATATAATAATATCATAAGCACACCATTGTTAATAATGGATTTGCAGTAAGATTGTTATAAGACAATATTAAATAATTGGATCGACTAATACGAGACTAAGCTTATGAGAAACTATATAATATTATCGTGATAATTCTAATAAAAATCAACTCTTAGAATATTGAATTGAACAATAAAATAAACTATTGCAACTACCTTTCAACCACATCTAATATGCTCCTATGTGAATATCATGCATTCATATGACTTGTGTAGTTGTGTGAGGTTCTCAATTAATTGGTTTGACTATTGACTTATTGCCATCTATCATCCTCTCCCAAATGATACTCTCCCTCACCACATAGGTGGGGAAAATTTATCCTGCATCCAGTTCATATCCAACCAGACAATAGTTAGTTGGTTAGAAAAAATCATAATCACAATTTAAATAGATATCAATTGCATATAATTCAACTTTCATATCGTGAATATTTTGTCAAGATAAATAAAGTATCATTTGTCTCATTACAGTGCTGTACAAAAAGGAATAATAAATATTAAATTTTCAAACAATATGTTCCAAATAGATAACCAAAAATGGGGTGTGACAGGGGAGCGAAGAGTGCTAGAACTAGTTTAGGAACTATTTAGTTTTAGCTCTTTTTGTTTCTTAGAGTTGTTTGTTTGTTGCATTATCATAGCTTCATTTCATCTTGCTCGATTGTGTGGTTGTTTCTTGTAGGTCTTTTGGTTTGTTGCTCCATGTTTGCACAAGGGTTTGGGCCCTTTCACAAACACACATCTTCCCAATCCATAGCTCTAATCAAAAGTGTTTACCTATAATAAAAAATAGAGGATATAGAAGAGCTTGTGATCTTTATTTTCTCTTCATTTTTCCTTCACTTAAATATACGCTTTAACCTACAATACACCCAAGGAAAAGAAAGTGTAGTTACCATTCACCAAAATGAATTATGCCAAAACATAATAAAATAAATATTATAAAAAGAAATCACACACATTTATCTTACTAGCTACAACTTTACTAAAATATGTAAAAAGAAATAGCTCAAGATCCATAAAGGGTCACAAAGTAAGAGTAGGAATAAGAGGTTGCAAATGAGCCATGGAAATGGAACTTAATAGAGTAGGAATCACCTTAGCAAGGATTTGGTTATGGTGTAAACACTCAAACATTACAAAAGGGGCCAAGCTAGGCTCAAAATAAAATGGATAACAAGGGGGGTCATGTCAAGCCCAAAATAAAATGGAGAACTAGATGAGGGCTAGACCAAGCCCAAAATAAAATTAAGTAAGTAAATTGGGTATTAGTTGTGATCAAGACAACAAACAAATTGACTAGGCCATACAAAAAATAAAATACAACTTTCTTTGTCACTTAAAATAGCAAAGGAGATCATGTTAGGCCAAAGTAAAACATGGTACTAGAATCAAGCTTATAGAGAGATAGAGTATATCCCCCCTTTAAATTGATTGGTGATAATTTGAACACACTCAATTTAAGGAGGAGGAGAATCCAGGAGAAAGGAACAACCACAAAGGTATGAGTAAGAACATACAAAAAAGATAGAAAAAGGGGGAAAAGAGGGGAATTTCCCCAAAGAAAAGGGCCAAAAATAGGTACCCAAAAAGGAAATGTAATAGCATAATAAGAAAGACAAGAATGGAAAATGTCCCATAGAAAAAAAAAGAAAGAGCAAAGTCTAAGGTTATTCCCCTTGCAATATAACTAAAGAGTTACCTTGAAGGAAAGGGCAAGGAATAGGAGAAATACAAATATTTTATTAGGAAAGTAAAAGAAGGATCATAGTGTGCATGGGAGTATATGGAATCATAGCATATAGAGAAGTACGAAAGTAGAGTAGAATATGTGTATGTAGGAAAGAGCATAGAATAGTAAGAAGCACAAGGTACTATGCATCATCTTAACTGAAAGAAAGCAATATAGAGATAAACATAACATGTAAAGAACATGGGATGAAATAAGAGGAAAAGAGATTGTGTTATGGGGGAGAAAGTATGCCATTTGTTGGTAGGAAATAGAGTAGGTTAAATTGTAATACTTGTAGGAAAGAGTGAATTAGTAGAAAGTACAATGTGTAAGTGAAAGTGCTTGAGAATAAGTAGCTAGTAGGAGGAAGGTAGGAAATCGAACATAGAAGAAATAACATGAGATTAAATAACAATATTCGCATGTAACATGAACAAGAAAGAGAGAAATAAGAAAATATTGCTAAGAAACTTGAGTAACATAAGAATAGTAGGTGTGATTAACATTGGAGATCATCACGGTTGTAAAGGAAGAGAGCACATGATGAGGAATAGGAAGTATAATAAGATAATTGATAGAACAAGAAAATTTTGAAAATGAGAGATAGATTTAGGAAAATTGAAAAGGACTTTGTAACAAGTACGAAAGGGTAAGAGTGCTTTAATTAGGAATAGAAGTGAAAGACACATTAATAACTCATAGAATGAGACACAAGCAATCAGATATAAGGAATCATAGCATCAAGAATGTTGAAATGTGAGAGAGTGCCATAGAAACATGTGTACATGAGAAGGTAAAAAAAGAGCATGAAGTGATCTATGGAAGTGGAATCAATCCTAAAACGATGATAATATTATGATAATTATGCGAGATCATCATCCTCCATTTCCATAGAACATCACATACATGAAAGAGGAAATGGGAAGTAAGAGACGAGAAACAACAAAGAGGCTTTGGAAGGATGTGACATTTTTGGGTCAATATAAGGGTATGAGTCCCCTAATTCTTTGCATCATCCCAAAAACACATGAAGAGGAAAAGAAACAAAGAGTATTGACAACATAAAGAGAGAATACATATTATTGACACAACATAGGGAGAAAATGGAACATAAAGAATCCTAAAATTTTGTGTTAGTATGAAGAAGATATAACTATATTGATGCCTTACATCATCCTCAAAAATTTTAGATAGGTAGAGATGATATGTACAAAGAGGAATATACAAAATAAATAGAGGAATGGGACAAACAATATAAATACAAAAATAGTGCCCCTTGTCATGTGTTTGCATGCACCTATATGGTAGCACACATCACTCACCAATGGTGAGGAGCAAAGGGTACAAAACATTTATCAAGGAAAAATAGGTAATCCAATGACATAAGAAATAAGCATGGAGAGTACTCAACCAATGATATTTGTATAATTGTCATCTAAGGAAACATAATTTTTTAAATCATCTATGGAATACTCAACCAAGTGTCATATAAAAAAGGCCCATAAAGATAAAAGGCTTGAAAGGATGAGAAGTACTAGAAATGAAAATATAGGGGTGGAATATTTGTATACTCGAAGAACAAGTTCTGAAGTGGGGGAGAAACAGTTATATTCATGGGAGGAATAGTAATAGAAGTAATAATAGAATAAGAAGAAAGAATAAAGGGATCCTCAGAAGGAATAGTATTAGTAATAATAGCAAGAGGATCATTGGAAGGAACAACATTAATGCTAGAATCAAGAGCAAGAGGAGCCCTACGATTATTATTAATAATAGGAGCAAGAGGATCCTCAAAAGGAGGTGAAGACTCCACAACAACAATAGGAAAAGAAAGGTAAGTTGTGTTGAGTGTCGTAAAGGTAGAGGTAGAAGTGGAGGCATCAAATGGGATATGGAGGTACGGTTTTGGTTGGAGGGATAAAATTTTAGTTGGAGTGCAAATTGTATCTTACTCAAGGATGAGTTGATGGTTGAAGAACGGGTGCAATCTTAGGGGTGAGCAAAAGAGGTGGAAGGGAAGGAGGATGAATATAAAAAATTTTAGGTTAGGGATGGATTGGCTAAGGTTTAGGTTGGGTAAGAGTTGGTTGAGGTTTAAGTTGTGGGGAAGGGGTGGTTTATTTTTGTGTTGATATCTAGGTCTAGGAGAAAATGTATCAATATCAAAAGTGGAAGGATAAGGCAAATATCTCAAACTAGTAGCTTAGAAGAAGTAGCTCAGGAGGGTGGATAAAAAGAGTTGGTTCACTTGCATGAATGAGGGTGTGTTGTTCTTTGAAGAATTTGTATAAACCAAATAGTGTATCATAACATTCATAAGGTAGACATGTAGGTTTATAAATAAAGCAGTCAATGGAATGACCCCTCTACTAAGCCACTAGAATACTACAAAATAACCTCCAAAAATGCATATAAAATTTACTTTAAGAGTTAAGAACATCTATCTATTTTTTTAATATAACATAAGTGCAACATATATCATAGTAAAGCAACACATTATATGCATACACTTAAATAATTCTATCATGGAACTAAGATATAAAGAGGACATGCACATAATCCTTCTAGGAATCATTCATCTAGAAAGTTAGGTTCATTGTCTTACTTTTTATCATAAACTATAACTCAACTGGTCATTACCTAGATATACACTCAATCACTAACACATGCATTCACTATCTATACATGTTTAACACAAGTACAACTATAGTCCAAAGGCAAAACAAATCCCTTACATTTTACATATATCATATAAAAGCTTTTTTTTTAATCTATACAAGTATTCTTTCATTTACTATATGGTAAGCAATACAAAATTATTTGAACTATAACCTTAAAAGAAAACACTTCATCTAGTTAAACTTTGATTCAACTAGTAAGATAGATTCTATCATTTTCAATGCAACAAAGTATTTAAATCTATATATAAATTAATCACATAATCAATTGTCATCCCTCTAAAGAGTAAGTCCCCTAATATAATGGGTACACAATCAATTAAGTTGTCCAATCCTAATTGAGGTTATACACATAACTAGGTATTTCATTCAACTATTCATTGTGAATTAGTTTCCCAAAAGGTCTCCAAACCATAATCTATGTTATAGAGACAAGACAAGCCCTAATTACTAGTGATAATGAACTAACTCACATAGAACATCTTCTTTCCATAGACCACCCACATACCATGTATCAACAAGATTAAGTTTAACATGTAATTCTTTCATTATTAAGTTTTACATTCAATTTTAAATATTAGTTTTATCCACCAATTGATTATTTATATCAAGCACTCATCGATTTGTTTTATCAATTCATTTGATCATTATATTCTATAAAAATAAGTTCAAAACCCTAAAATTATTAATTACGTCGAGAGCCGTTATACAGTGGTGACTGTGACCGTGTACATAAAAACTAAACATAGCTAACATATATTTAGAAAAAATTATAAAATAAGATTTTTAAAATAAAAATAGTAGCCTATATATTTTTAAAAAACAAATGGAAATAAATATAAAGCCAACATAAATAAAATAATTATGTCGAGAGGCAATGACTATGACCTTGTACATAAAAACTAAACATAGCCAACATATATTTAGAAAAACTATATAAAATGACTTTTAAAATAAAAATATATAGCCTACATATTTTTAAAAAATAAATGGAAATAAATATAAATCCAACATAATGTATATAAATACAACTCAAAGTGAAACAAAAATAAATCAAAATCAAATATTTGATTCATAGCATCACGGTGTGCGAAGGGAGCCCGGGCGGGAGATTCGATTGCAAAATCAGGGTTTTGGAGGCAAGCACGGGCAAGAATGAGCAAAAAAGAGGCAGCAAGAAGCAAGGCGTACAAGCGTAGGGCATGAGCAAAGGAAATAAGCAAACTAGAGCCAAGAATGGTGGAAGTCATGTGGTGAATGGTGTCGGGAGAAAAAGATACTCGCTCAGATTTGGTTCAATGTTGGGTCAACAGGAAGCGTTGGTCTCCCCTCCACCTCAACTAGCTTTCAACCCTTTGGGATAGGCACAAGGTTCAATGCAAGTAAAGGGGTTGGAGCCTCTCTGTTTGGATCCAGAAACCCTAGCGGCATGCAAAAATAGAGAAAACCATTTCCATGAGTGCAGTGAATTTTGTTTGGAGCAGATTTGACCGGCTAACCCTAGCCCTACCCCTCCCAAACCTTCATCGCTTCCATCCTCCTCTCCTGTAGTGGAGCCAGTCCATCATGATGGAGGCGCTTCTTTCTCTATTGGGGATTCAGAGGTGGTTTTCTCTAACGAGCCTTCAGAATTTAACATTTCAGATGGTTGTATCAATGAGATTGTAGCTGACATTGGTGATCGCTCTTTGATTTTGAGATTTATGCGAAGATGTCCATCCTTTGATTCGGTCCTTGATTGGGCCAAATCTACCTGGAGTAATCTTACTATCCCTATGGTTGAACCTTTGGATTTTGGGTTCTTTCTGTTTACTTTTATCTCTATTGCAGATTGTAATTTTGTGGTTCAAAATGGCCCATGGTTTTTTGGACAAGCAGGGCTCTTTATCTCTCCATGGACTCCTTTTTTTGACCCAGCTTCTGCCAAGATCACAAATGTTCCTATATGGATCGGGCTTTATAATCTAGCCTTGGTTATGCGAAACGTTGATCTTATCATAAATCTGATCAATCAAGTGGGTTCCTTTGTTAAACTAGACTCAGAAGAGGTGGTTTCTGTGTGCAAGTTCATTAGGGCTTGTGCTTTGGTAGACATTTCAAAACCTTTTTCTCAGTCTATTTGGATTCATTCTTCTTTTAGTTCTTGGACTCAGTTTTTAAACTTTGAAGGACTTCCATTTAGATGCTTTCGCTGCAACAAATTGGGTCACAAAATTGAGGCATGCACTCTTCAACGTTTATCTGGCACTAGGCATGTCTACCTTAAAAAATGGATGAAGAAGTCTGGAACTCCGGATGATGAATTCATTTGGAGAAATCATGGAGGCCCAATCTGCCTCGGGACTTGTTATAGTTCAACCTTTAGATTCTCCCCCTCCAACGCAGCCTACGGAGGTTATTCCCCTTCCCCCTCTTGTTATTCTCATTCACAATAATAGGATTGTTTTTCATCTGAGGCGGAGGAGGATGGTTTTGAGTCGGAAGGCACCTTTTCTTTCATGGAGGATATGGATGATATGAACCCTGATTATTTTGATCATAATGTTGTGTTGGTTCCTCCACGGTTATGTGGGATTTTTCAAACTGCAAGTAGTAAATCCAAACTAGATTGTGGTGTATCGAGGAAGAAAAAAGGGAGGAAGTCAAAGGCCAAAAAATTGTGCATTGAAGGTATGGAAGCCATTGTGGAGGGTACTCAGTGGACCATGGATGCTCTCCTTTCTCAGAATAAGAATAAAAGAGTTTTGTTTTGTTTTGGCTTTGGAGCCTTTAGCTGTTTGCTATTTGTAGTTGTCTCTTCTTGTAGTTTTGAGTCTTTCTTTCTCTCCCTGGTAGTTCAGATTAGGCTTTTCCTCTTCTTTTAGGTTCTTCTTCTCCTTCTTTCCTTTCTATTTTGCTTCTTTGCTTCCTATGTGGCATGATTGGTGTAACTTGAATTCCTTTATGTTTTAATAAAAGGGAGTGGGCCCTACCCCACAGCTTACAAATAAAAAAAATCAAAATAAAATATGACCGAATTGGATTGTGCAAATTCCAATTTAAATAAAAATATGTAGTCGACATATTTTTAAAAACAAATGGAAATAAATATAAAGCTGACATAAATAAAATAATGTATATAAATACAACTCAAAGTGAAACATAAATAAATCAAAATAAAATAAAATAAAATATGACCGAATTGGATTGTGCAAATTCCAATTTAAATAAAAATATATAGTCGACATATTTTTAAAAACAAATGGAAATAAATATAAAGCTGACATAAATAAAATAATGTATATAAATACAACTCAAAGTGAAACATAAATAAATCAAAATAAAATAAAATAAAATATGACGGAATTGGATTGTGCAAATTTGGGCCATAAACTTGTTGCATCACTATAAGGTCAACCAATTACTCAAACATTTTAAATAATTCTTAGGATTAGATCTTTGCTTATTGTATTTTATTTAATTCTTTATAATTTATTACAACAATATACATTATGATGAAAATATGCAGATACTATGATGAAAATATGCAAATACTATTATTATTTCTATAAAATATAATAATAAAATTCATTAAATGGAGTTTTATATTTTAGCTATCAATAATGAGTTAATTTTATTTACTTAAGAGTTATTCTATAAATTTTTCACAGTGTGGAACCAAATTCATCTTTTAAGAAAATAATATTCTATAAAATATAATAATAAAAATCAAGCTATATTTTAGTTGGAGTTTTATATTTTAGTTAGAGATATCAATCATGAGTTAATTTTATTTACTTAAAGTATTAATTTTATTTACTTAAGAGTTATTCTATAGTATATTTTATAATTATAGTTTGACAATAAAACCCACAAGTAATCTTTGCTCCCAAGCTATATTTTAGTTGGAGTTTTATATTTTAGTTACAAATATCAATGATGAGTTGTTTTTTTTACTTAAAGAGTTATTTTAATTCCTTAACAATTATTTTATAGTTATTTCTTTACTTGAGAGTTATGTACAAATCTTCAAGAATTATATAAAAGTTTCTATAGACACCTAAGTTTGACCATGTCTTACGACATTATCTTGCACCACCTTGTGAAATCTTGCGACACATCTTGCTCTATGACCCCTTACAGCATTCCCATTAGTTAAATAAATTATATTTATTTAACTAATCTCTTTTATCCATTTATCATCCTCTTACACCAAATTAAATAAATTTTATTTAATTAATCCCATTTTCCTCCATCATCCAATTTAAATATATCAAATATTTATTCAAATCCCATATGTCTCATAATTTAAATAATTTTATTATTTAAATTATTTATTCCCACTCATATCCTTATTTTTAACCTCCTTAAATGTGCATCATAGGCACTTCTCCAAAATCAATTTAAAAATTTCATTTCCTCCACTCCTATCCTTATTTTAGTCACATGTCATCCTCATTAAATGAGCATCATAACCACTAACTTCAACTTATAATCCTATCCGTCCACCTCACACCTTACCCTTCTAATTTTAGCCATCCATTTGATTCCCTCTCTATCTATAAATTGAATCTCTCATTTCAAATCAAGGCCCCAAACAAATCTTCACACGCACACATATCTATTATTTTTTTATTTCTATTACCATTTTCAATATCTTTTGCTTCCATATCATATCCAAGCTATGTTGGTTGCATGAGCAGTCCACATTGTAGCATCAAAAGAACAAATCCAATGGAGCTTGGGTGCACTCCATTCCGTCCTATCAGAAGTCTGAATTTGTGCAAGGTTTGAAGGTATTACATTGTATTGTTTATCTTTATGTTATTGTCTTGCATGATTTTTTGGGTTTCATTTTGGCACACCCGGTTATTTTTTATTGACTCACATCCCTTGATCTAACTTGCTTTTTGCAAGTTTTGTTAACTTTTTGTTGCAGGTTTATGTTATTTTTAGACAAAACCCTAGTTTCTAAAGATTTCACCATATCTTCCAAATGGGTATGTATTTTTCTACAATATTTTAACTAAAGTTTTTGGATCATCTAAGGAAGCCACATCAGAAAAATCAAGCTTTGATCATCATTTTTGTGTTAGTTATAATGACTTTATGATTTTCCATAAATCTGTGTTTCTAGACGCAAATCAGCGAATCTTTCAGAATTTTTTACATTTTTAGAAAGCTCTTGAAATTCTAATGGGATATGTTCTTTACAGTTTTATTTTTGAGGTCAAATAAGGTACAAAATAATCAGATCTTCGTTAATAGTGTAGGTTTTTCATAAATCCGCATTTTTGGGCGCAAATCAAAGAATTTTTCAAACATTTTTATATTTCTGGAAAGGTCTCATAAAGTTAGCAGGGTTCTCTTCTTTAATTTTTATTTTTCAGGTCAAAAACATTTCAAAATAATCAGATCTACGTCGACTATGTAAAAAAATGTATCTAGAGTTGCAATCTTGTGATGAACATATCTTTTTATGGCTGCATTATAACATTATTTTCTGATTTTGCAGGGGTTTCATTATCATTTCTAATACATTTTCTTGTGAAAAAAAAAAATTCCAAGATTATATTTGCAATCTAACATACTTTTTTTGTAGCTTTCGCTTGCCAAAAATCAAATCATTGAAACTACTAACAAGTTGTTGCAGATTCGCATGTCAAAGAAATTCTTTTATCACTAATCTAGGCACTTAGTTTAACCTAGAGGGATAGTAATTGAACATTGTTTTCTTTAACCTGAGATTTTGAAAAGGGTGTATGCTCTCTCCTCGCATCTTTTGGTGACCTTGGAGATCAAAAACCCCTTCATTATCCTTGTGTTTATTTGTTCAATCCTAGGGACATTATCTCATGTATGCTCTCCCCTTGCGCTTCGTGCGAGCCTGGGGATCAAAAGTGAATAGTGTTCCTTCCCTTTAGGAAGCATGTTAGAGGATTTCATCACCCCTAGGGATGACCTCAACCACATGTTCTAGCAGGGTATATCAAAGGGTGAAGAGCAGAAGTTGTACCTCAATCTAGTCACATAATCATTGGGACAGCCTTGGGGCCCCGGGTGATTCTGGACACAAGGTGAAGTGGTGTTTGCTTAATCACTTATGCCACATCCCTTCAACGAGCTAGTGTTCACAGACTTGGGCCTCATTGTACCTTGTGTATTTGGAGGACTCCCCTAGATGCTTGTAAAGCCTAGTTAAGACCCTTCGGTCGTCGTATCCTGCAATGTGTCGTTGCGGCAGGGGGAGAAGAGCTCACATTATTACCTCCGTTGTTTGAGATGGAATAAACTTTGTGCAAGACTTTCGTCTCCAAGGTAAGGGGTGTAAGGTGGTACATGATCTTGCATTCCCTATCTATCCAAGCAATGGTAATGAAGTCGCACCTGAGTGAGTCCATGGGATATGACACTCCTACTTGCATAATTCTATCTTTGTTCATGTGCTTGGCGTGTTTTCCTTGTGCAATACTAGTAAAAGCCACTTTAGCTGCGAAGCAATTCGCACCAATTTTCTTATTAAGTCAAGTCAACCATTGTCTTTTTGTGTTTATTTTTCTTGCCAAAAAATCTCAAAATCCAAAAAAATGAAAAATCTCAAAATCCAAAAAAATCAATCTTCCAACCAAATCTAGCATATGTCCTAACCATTCACGTTCATCTAATCATCCTATCCCAATCATCTTTTTCATCCAATCCAATCCATTTTACCCTAATCATCCATATGGCACTCGAAGATCCTTATGGCATCCATAAAATGTTTGATGAACTGAAAAGATTATATGGAAAGTATCCAGTCACTCCTACATCATCATCCCTACCTCCCATCAACAACCAATACAACTTATTTACATCCCAAACTTATCAAACATCCACCTTACCCCAAACCACACAAGCCCAAATTCCTAACCATGCTCTATCTTCAACATACCAAATCCCACTATCTCACAAGTCACCACCCAACAACTTATCCAACAACAACTCCTAGAACAACAACAACAACAAGCCCTCATCCAACAACAACAACAACAACAACAAGCCTTCACCCAACAACAACAACAACAAGCCTTTATTCAACAACTCCTAGCTGCCCAAGAAACACAAACGCAACCACAACATTTATCCTTTCAACAAACACAACCATAATCCCATATGTCATCCTCATCAACATCATAACACCTAGTCCACCCACATATCAAGCTAATCCTACCTCAACCTATCCCTCTTCTCCCAATATCAACCAATATCCACATCAATCCATACCTCAAGGTCATCCAACTATTTATTCCAAAATTTCACCTCATTCTCAAATCTACCTACAAGGCTATCAAGATCCTTTACAACAAGAACATGCAAGTCCTAGTTATTCTTTGAGCCAAAATCCAACATCCATAAGTCCTCCTCATGCTATCTTTGACAAGGGAAACACCACTCCTGCTTATGCATCCTATGTGTATCCATCATCATCGAGCCACATGCTTATCCAAGAGCCTCAAAGTTCATGTCCTTCCACCCCACCAATCCCTCTAATTATTCCCTCACAATGTCCTTCTACCCCACCAATCCCTCCAATTCTTCCATCACAATGTCCCTCCAACCTTCCTAATCCTAATCCATTAGCCTACATACCTCCCACTTCACAAAATCCTCCAATCCCTCCATCACCATGTTCCTCCAACCCTCCACCAAAGGATCCCACTCAGATATTTTAACAAAGATTAGTTCAAGCAAAATTGGTTGAGCTTCCTAAGATTTAAAAAAAAATATGATCCAAATATCATTAAACCCTAATGGTACAATGATAGAAAATATTGTGAATACCATAGGATCAAAGGTCATAAGACAGCCAATTGTGCCACACTTAGAAGATTGATAAAAACCTCATAAATTGTGGTAAGATTGCACTCAATAATCCCAAATCCATTACATCTACCCCTATTATCCATCCACCAAATCCTAATCATAAGCCTACATCCACCATTATTGTCTACCCATTATATTGTCCATCCACCCATACACTTATGAAGGATGTGATCCAATGGATATTAGTAAGGAATCAACCACCTCCATGTAATCAAATGCATATCCTTGAACCTATCCAAGAGCCTTCAAACACCTTGCCTATTCCTCCAAACCCATCTTATAGTCCACAACCCATCAAGCCTCCTGAAGATCCCCTTACCATGAGTTCAAGTCAAGATTTATCATGTAGCCATGTTGTTAATCATCTAGAGCCTATCAAGCCTATCCAAGAGTCTCCCACTCCCATTCAAGCAAACCAAGAGCTTCGTCAAGAGTCTAGTCTAAAGCATGTGGAAACATCAACCCCTCATCCTAATCGATATATAAACACTCTATCTAATCCCATCGCCGATTCCATTCCATCATATGATCAACCTATCCATAACCAATATCTCCTCTATGATCAAGATATTATCTATGACCAAGATCCTATCCATGATCAAGAGATTATTACTCCACCCATCCATAATCCCACCAACACTAGTCTTATCCATCCTCCAACTAGTCCTATCCATAATCCAACAACATCCACTTCCCTTGATGAGACACTTGGTCCCCAATAAAATATAGACAATCAACTTCCTACTGAGCATAATGTTGATCAAGATCCTCATGATCCTTCACCATTCTCTATTGACCCCAATCCAAATCCATCATCCTATCCTCTTGGATCCAACACCTTCATTCATGGTGTCTCTCTTGTAGGAGATAAACAACTTCTATCCACCACTCCACCCTCCCCATCTAATAATGGACTCGCGTCTTGTGTCCTAAACAATAATCATCCCATTGCACATCACATGCTCCAAACATGAATTATCATGGCAAAGGCTTAGGCCTTCATGAATAAGGTATTTTGGAGCCCATCCATGTCAAAGTTCCTCCACGATCGCATGGCCTTGGCTATATACCCCAAGGAAAACAATCCCAAGATGTTGGTACCATCTCCATGCCTTCCAAATCTACTTCTTTCCATCCCAAACCCCATGCATCCCATCACACCGCCAAAACATATGTCACGATCCCTCCTCCATTATCACACAAATCCCAAAAGCATGTGACCATACACCTTCCTCCATCTACTTTACCTCCACTCCTCCGAACGCCTAATATCCCCATCCTCACATCCCCTTATCTTTTTATTCACAAGCCCACTAATCCCTCCATCCATACATCGTGTTCCGTTAAAACCCCTAAAATCCCTACTCATGATCAACAAATGCACAAATCGACCAAACATGAAGCTATCACAACCCCTATGGGATTTAAAAATAGAAATTTTAATGCCTCCCCATATAAAGTAAAAACTCCATTAAAGCCTAAGAATGATCATGCCACAAGGCATCAATCTCTAACATCCAAGCAAAATCTCACACCTCAAAAAGCAAAAACAAAAAAAAATATGGTGTGTGTCCCCAAGCAAAAAGTACTTAATCCAAATGAAGCATCCACAATCCAACAATCCCAAAAATCCAGCTCCCCATTAAAAAATCATAAAAATCCTAAATCCATTTGGGTTCCAAAATTACTAAATTGACTATCCCCTAAGCAAACATCTCCATTGCTCCCAACTCCCCCTTCCAATCAAAATCTTCAAAATCCAATTCGGTGTGTGCAAACGTTGGTCTTGATTCCCACGACATTCCCACATAGCTCCATCTCCCCATCTTCTATCTACTATCCCACATATTTCCCCCATCATATCCCTATGGTCCATGCTTTTGCATAATCCACTATCCTTCCCTGCATAATTCACTATCTATCCTACTCCATCTCTCTCTCATGCAATCCTCTACGAACATCCATGCGCAAAATGACACTTGACATGATCCATGTGTGACATCCCTCTATAATGGGACATTATCACCTTTCATGGAACTGGACACTTGAGTCCCATCCTCTTCCAAATCTCTCTTATCCATATTCCCCTATCCCATCCAAAAATCTAAAAAATCAAAAAAAAAGAGAAAGAGAAAAAGAAAAAGAAAAAGAAAAAATCAAAATAATAAAGAGAAATCCCTCCGTCCAATGGTGAAAACCACCTCGGTGGCACCTTAGATAAGTACACTGATGAAAACCTAGAAAATAGGCGTCATGTGTAGATTCCTTGTCTATGTGTCTTACACTTGGGGGCATGTTGTCTCATCTATGCCATCCTATTATTTTCTCCTATGCTAGCATTTTCATCCATCATATCCTCATACCTACCTATGACATTTACCTATCCACATACCTATCTTCCATTCCTCCTTTTGATCTTGATGCAAACATGGGGGCAAATGTTGAAAAATGCTTTGGACATCTCTTGATCTACCTCATCCTTTATGTCCAATCCTATCATCCTATCGTCATAAGCTTTGTCATGTAAAATCCTAAGCATTACACCTAGAATGGGGCAATGCAGCATAGTCTTTGGAGATCACATCCTAAATTCTTTCGTTCATCTATTCTTTATGCATTTCCCATATATTATCCAATATTGCCCATCCTTCTACTTATCCATCCATTTTACACTTCCTATCCTTCCCATCCACTATCGCCCATTCGTCTACCTATTTATGATTTTCCCTTGTCATTGGTATCTACCATCTAGGCTATCCAAACTGTAATACAATGTCACTTCTCAAAATATTTCAAAAAATCCAAAAAAATCAAAACATTCTCAAAAATCCCAAAAAATCAAAAACATTCTCACAATCCAAATAATTCAACATTTCCAAAATCCAAAAAAATTAAAACATTTCCAAAAATTCAAACAATAAAATACAAATGCAAGTCATCCTTAATCCATACCAATCTAGTTAGAGTAATCTAGCCAAATCATCCAACCGCATCCTTGTGTTGATCTAGAGATATATCGTTCCCTGCAATGACAACACTATCTCAATCAATCGATCATCAGTTTACAACTTGACAGGGGCAATCACCTTGTTTGCTTTTTAATTATTTGTGCATGCTTGCTTGTGTGTGTTATCATTTTATCTTGCATTTATATTAAGTTCTTACTCCAGCTAATATTCATATCTTGTGTCTAAACAAGGTTGTATTACGTTGGACAAGTCCGTGCAAAAGATACAAAGTCACCCTAGTCCCTTATACCTTGGTGCATAATATCCTCTTACTATATCAAACTAGGGTTGCTCTACATACTATACCAGCATAATTATGTCTTCTCTATCCATTATATCCATTATGACTATAACTTATCCATTTCCAAATCATATTCTAGAACATTCTTCACTTCTCAGTATATCTTTATCCACTATCTATTTCACCTATCTTTTTCACCTTAACAGTTCAACCTAACTATCCATTCCTAACCTTTAACCTTATCCATCCTTTATCTTGCATTCATTTCTTTATCCAACCCCTTTTCATCCATTTCGATAGCGTACCCGTGTTCTTCTAACCTACCTATCCTCTCGAGGGGGCATCCCATCCTTACATTCATTCCTCCTTGTCACTCCTTCAAATGGTTGAGGCATCATTTTCCTTCATCCATACATTTTCTTCTTTGAAATGATGTTACTTCTCTCAATCGCAACATCTCAAAGAGGGGCAAAATGTAGACACCTAAATTTGACTATGTTTTACGACATTATCTTGCACCACCTTGTGACATCTTGCAAACACATCTTCCTCTGACCCCTTACATCATTCCCATTAGTTAAATAAATTACATTTATTTAACTAATCCCTTTTATCCATTTAACCTCCTCTTACACCAAATTAAATATTTTTTTACTTATTTAATCTCATTTTGCTCCTTCGTCCAATTTAAATAATTTAAATATTTATTTAAATCCCACGTCTCATAATTTAAATAATTTTATTATTTAAATTATTTACCCGCTCACATCCCTATTTTTAACCTCCTTAAATGTGTCATAAGCACTTCTCCAAAATCAATTTAAAAATCTCATTTCCTCCACTCCTATCCTTATTTAGTCGCATGTCGTCCTCATTAAATAAGTGTCATAACCACTAACTTCAACTTTTCATCATATCCATCCACCTCACACCTCACCATTCTAATCTTAGCCATCCATTTGATTCCCTCTCTATCTACAAATTGAATCTCTCACTTCAAATCAAGACCCCCAACAAATCTTCACACGCATGCATATCTATTATTTTCTATCTCTATTACCATTTTCATTATCTTTTGCTTCCATATCATATCCAAGTTATGTTGGTTACATGAGCAGTCCACCTTGCAGCATCAAAAAGACAAATCCAAATGGAGCTTGGGTGCACTCCATTCTGTCCTATCAGAAATCCAAATTTGTGCACAGTCTTAAGGTATTGTTGTATTGTTTATCTTTATGTTATTGTCTTGCATGATTTTCAGGGTTTCAATTTCTATATAACTTATCCACTTCTTATATAAATATAGAGAGAGGGATGTTTATATATATATAATATAACACCATACCTATCTTTAGAAAAATCTATCTAAAATATATTGAGAGATATATTTGCTGAGACGCCTATTAAACTTATATCTCTCAGCGTATTTTAGGTAGATTTTTCTAAAGATAGGTATGCTAGTTATAAACCAAATGAGTCATAATATCAAAATAGTATTTATCCTTCCAATTAAAAAATGACAAATCTTAATTTATTCAATCAAATGTAATAAAAATCTATTAATAAACTATTAAAATAGCTCAAACAATGATAGTTGAGTTTAACAGAAAGACGTTTTTCTTAATTATACCAAATTGCACAAAAAACCTCTCAAATTTCCTTGAAGAGAAGTCTGAGTTTCCCATCAATTTTAAGCCTTCTACTTGTTAAAATATTTCAGACAAAACAAAACATAAAAGATCATATGACCGCTTAAAATACATGGGAATCTCATAATGAGACTACCATACCCCTCATAATTCTTTAAAACATCTATTTGTCCACTTTTGTAGGAAAAAAAAACAAGTTTCACATGCTCCTAAAACACGAATCCCAAAGAAACTTTAAAAATCTAATAACATCTATTTTTTCTATTTCATCCATGTAACTCAATAATTATTAAACACTCCCCCTTCAATTTGATCAAAACATGATTCTTGACTATTCTTTTCCAAAACTCTTTCAATGTAATTTCTCAAAATTGATCATACAACATTATTGAAATCAACAAGTTACACATTCATAAATCTCATACAATCGTTTAGAATTGATTTCTAACCTCTTTATGATGAAATTCTCACTCCTAAAGTTTCAATTCCCATATTAAAATTTTGCACTTTCTTTCTTAGTTTATTCAAATCTAGAGTTGCAAGTATTGTTTCCAATTTCTGAATCAATCTAATTCAAAATTTAATTCTCACAATGTTCCAAAACCTTCAGTCAATTTACACATAGATCCCCTAACAATTCCCAACCTTCAAAACACTAATTTCACTAGATTCCAAAAACTACTTTTCTCTTTCTACAATTCCAAGTAGTACAATACTAAAAAAATTCAAATTGACACATATAGGTACAAGACCCTACCTCTTACACTTTCCAACTTGAAAGAAAATCCTTTGATTAAACCCTTGAAATCCTTGATTTTTACTTGCATACTTCAATTGAAATGCCAAATCATGTAATCTGTGTACCCAAACGCTTCCTCCAAGCATTCTAATCTCATAATTACTTCATCTCTTGCATACTTCAATTGAAATGCTAAATCATGTAATCTGTGTACCCAAACGCTTCCTCCAAGCATTCTAATCTCATAATTACTTCCTCTCCAAACAATCCAATAATAAAACTAGCACTTGCACCCATAGGACGTTCAAGGAATACGCCGATAGGAACAATCGACAGTTTAGAAAATTTTCGACGTTTTTTTACGGCGTGAGACAATTCCGGGCACTATAATGCTCACATATAAAAGCCTATCAGCTAAATATTGTTTTGGTTTACAAACAATTATTCATTTAATTAAAAATATAAATAAATGAAATACAATATTTAGTTTGCCGATTTCTATTCCAAATAACTATCCTCAAGCTAACTCTAATTTAGATTTTATTTTTATTTTAAATTTAAAAAAATATGCTTTCTTTATTATTAGATTGATTCATATCTTTTTTAATAAAGCTTGCACACAATGAATAAAGCAAATCCTTAAATTCCTAGATAAATCCTATTTTGGCTAATTTTTAATAACTTTAACTGATACTTCTACTTATTCTAATCGTTTTCTTTAATAAAGTTATTAAATAATTGATAGTCACTCCAATTAACTTATCTATTTTCTAAATAATTTATTCCCCTAAATAAATTATAAATTGTACAAATTCCAATATTAAAATGAATTAAATAAAACCCAACATACTGATTTTATTGTCCATGATAAATAAATGATACAACAACAATTTATCTTTGTGATAAATCAGTAATCCATATGATCAATAAATCACCATAATGCAAATATAAAGTTCCATTACACTGACTCATAAGTTTATAAATAAAGCAGTCAAATGTAGAAATTTTCCAACCAAGAGATAAGTTTGTACTCGTGACATTCATTATTATGAATGAACTTGAGGCATTGATAAATCATCCGAGGCCCGCTTGGGCTCGCTCAACCCATGAACCTCCCAAAAGAATATTTAAATGGTCTGAAGAAGGAATAATATGACATAAACTAACTCCTTACAACCCACTTTAACAGAGAAAATAAGGCATCCCAAGGTATGAACAAAGGTTTCATTGAAGCGTTTCAAAGTTTCTGAGATGCCATAGATGCAACATAGGATTCCAGGTGGAGGTGTGTATTATATAAAAACTCCTCTATAACAATATTGAAGGCATGGAATGGGTCCACAAGAATGCCAGTGGCAGGTCTTGAATTCACAATGCCTTCAATATACTAAAACCATGATAATTATTACCAAGAATCTCATCATGAGATAATGTAATAAGAGGAGAGGTAGGAAAAGAATGTTGTGCATTAACACCAACAAAGTCATCAAAAGAGGAATAGAGGTAACTTTACTATCATAAGAATCTTAAAAAACCCAACCCTAAAATCTTATAGATGTGAAAATGGCAGCAGCAGTAGAGAATGAGGAAAAAAATGACAGTGGCGGCAGTGGAGGAAATGAAAATCAGTTTGATGGCATCCTGCCTAGCAGCCCTGCCCACATTTAAACATCACTAGCAGACATCCAAACTTGAACAGTAGGCATCCAAATTTGAACGGCAGATGTCCAAACTCTGAGAACAAACAGCACTGAGCTTCTTGAATCTTTGGCACAACCCGATGAGAGTAGCTAAGTCTTATGTAAATAATGATTGTTCTCATGGCTTTAAATAATATGCCCTAGCAGAAACCCCAGCAGATGCAAATCAATTGTTTTCAATAAAAGTCAAATCCTTGAAATTCCGTACAAATTTTAGGGTATATTTGAACGATTTTTCTTTTTTTTTTTTTTTGGTGAATTTGCCAAAATTCGTTCCAGGGTGAACCACATAGAGTTACCTGCCAAGCGTACAAGAGGATCATTCACTTCTAGGAACACATTTTCTGACATCGTCAAAAGAGACTAAATCCTCGAAATCATCCTACCTCTTAATATGTCAGCTTCTAGTTCAATCTAACTTGAGAAATGCAATGGCAATGACCTAAAAAAATCTTATAGAACAATTTTAATAGATGACGTTGAGACCAAATTCTGGCCCCTGCATAACCATACATGTCCATCTCCTATCCCATATATGAAAATGACAACTCAGAGAACAATCCCACTGTAATACAAAAAAATATTGAAACAACTCTGGCTCACGGAGAACTTATATAGATTTGAATCAGAATCATATGTAATAGCATGCAATTTTTACATTATATGGAACAAATAGATTTCCAGAAGAGCATTCCAAATAATTACACAATGAAACTGTACTTTGAAGCCGTTGACAACTTCCTTTCTACAAAGGAAAGCTTGGCCATGCAGCCAAGAGCTTAAAAGAACACCTGAAAAGGAAAAGCCTTATAACTTATACTTACCATGCAAGATTTCCACAGCTTGCCTCATATCATGTGAGCAATTTTCTTGGTTGAACCTAAACTCAATGCCTGGTTAACTCTGGGATTCTAGTTCTTGTGCTGTTGATGAAGTAGAAATTCAGTTGAATATACATTGAATAGTAAGAAAGCAGAATAAAGATCTAAAAGAAATATGTGTACTTTCCAAAAAAAAAAAAAGGGGTCATAAAAAGCTTATCAGCAAATGATAATTTACCTTTAAGAATGAATGCCTGAAGCAGACTCTGAGCTCTGTGTGTTTGCTCTGGAGATCCAGATATTTCAACCACTTTCTCAAATCCAGGTCTAACTTCGAGCAAGTTAACAATTGCCCCTGACATCTGAGGAAATAAAGGAAATATCCTCAAAGAATGCTTAAATAAGACAATGAGGGCGGTAGCAGGAATCACATTGCCCAACATCTGTGGAACTAAAGAAAATATCCTCAAAGATAACTTAAATAAAACACTAGGGCAGTGTGTGTCATCAAAAATGTAACAAAAAATTGCTTTGTTTTCCACATCCAGGATCCTGGAACCACAGAATTTACACACAGATCGAGAATCTCATAATAGCATTCCATTTGCACAGCAATTCAATTACATGGATTTAAATTTTATAACAGGCAAAAGATGGAAACAGAAATTAAAATGATTCCAAATATTCATTAAATAAAATATATAATTAAAAAAACTATGCCACGTAATACCAGGCCTTGAAATTGAAAAGCATGCATGTGGTGAATAAATTGCATCTTAATTGCATGTAATTGAAAAAACTTGCCAATTTTTTCAAATTTATCGCAGTTTGACCTGGTAATCCCCGTTCTGATTGCTGTACTATGCTATGCTAAACCTTGAGTTATATTTAATATGGAGTATATAATTTAAAAGGCATCCTTCTGGGGTAAGAAAGATCTTACCTCACTGATTTGAGCAATATTGTTCTCAGATTTCCGAATAAGTGCTGCAATTGCATATTCTGGTATGACAACTTCAACTGTAGTTTTAGTAACTAGACCACCAGCTGATCTGATATAGATCCATCAATCAAACAAAGAATTAGAAGTGTCGTGAGTTCAGAAAATGCAATATAATGCAATTGACACAAGCAAATTAAGATTACAGAAGTATGATGTACCTTCCTAGTCGCACTAATGCTGCTTCATGAACAGCTCTTTCCTTATTGTCCAGACCCCTACCGCCAGTGTCTGCGTCCTGCTTTGATCACATATGTAATGAACTTTTAAATAATCACTTGCAAAATGCTTTGCTTCCAATAAAATAAATGCAATAACAAAGTAAGGTAATGGAGAGGAAGTGAGTAAGACAATATTTTTATGTAATGAGAAAAACTATCCAGGAAAATTTCAACTATTGGGCATTACCAAAAGCCATATCTGTTGCCATGCCGGAACAGTATCAAGTTGCATGCCTTACCAACAGGCACTGGAATCTGGGATCAAACTTTACCAAATTATAGATTTATAATTTAAAATAACAAATTGTCAATTCAATCTTGCATCGGAAATTCATGCCTCTATAACACTCGGTGATGTTTACATCTAGTAGTTTAGTAGGATTGCTATACGACTAAAAATGCTTCTCCTAGCCTGTGACCACTTATGATTATTGAGGTGAAATTGAAAGATTCTAATAAGATTGTCAACTTAAAATTATCCAACAGCTAATAGATGTGAGACACCCAAAATTTATAACAGAGAAAATTAACCAACCATATTCTCACTAAGAAAATGTCAATGAAAATATGCTTACATAAATGATGAATACAATTGCTTCAAATTTGTTTGTTGGAAATCAACCAAAAGTAATTGATCAGCACATTTTAATTTTTATAAATGCTGATTTTTTTCATTTCATGTTTACTCCAAAAAGGTCTATTCTAGAACTTTCTTTTTCATTTTCTGTAACAAAGTATCAAGTTTCACCAATAAATTGTAGAAAATAATTCTGGCAAAAAAATTATAGCAATTATTAGACTAGACCAGAAAACCATACATGTAATACCAAAAATTGATAAAGCATTCTGGTAAAAGCACTGACTATCATAGCTAGCAAATGTGTGATTGCTGGCATACTAACAGATTAAAAGGATTGATTACTACAAAAATTGGGATTTAACTGGCATTAAAGTGTCACAATGTAAAATAAACATTCCATGATAATCATGGACAAATTGTTTTGACATAAAGACTAAGAGTATCAAAAAGGCCAAATCTATTGCAAACAATCTAGGCTGGAGAATTATTCTCTTGAATCCAACTGTCGCTCTGAAAGGCAATCAGTAATCCAGTCAGGTAACCCTGAAATCATCAAAAGGGTAATTATTCTCCATAAGCTGTCACCATTTCTTATGTCTTGCAAGTGCTGTTTAACCACTGTCAGAAAGCTGAAAGTCCTGTTTAAATGAGACCATGGCAGAAGCTGGTTTAACCTGAGAAAGTTGCCCAAGTGGCATTTCATTCAAAGGATTTAGCAGGTACCAAGGTCATTCTCAAAATTCTTTCCAAAAGATCCACCATATGGGACTTGAACCTGGCTATAAAGGCCAACATGATACCTTACATTCTCAAAAACAATCCTTAAGTTAGAGAATAAATATTGCTTCTAGCTCTTGTAAAGCTCAGATACATGTAACAATGTATCAGTCTACAGAAAGACTTGGCTCACTGTCATATTACACTTAACCATTTCCAAATAGCTGGAATATGCTGCTTGCACAGTTCATAAGCTTCTTGCTGGAGGCAATCTATAAGTTAAGATGACTTTTAACTTCCTTTAAGCCAAAGTGATCTGCAGGACCTAAATTAAAATACCACAAATCCAAGAAAGATATTTACCCAGTTTCGACACTTTAGTCATGATAGGCTCTGCTCAGAAAGCCCCGATGCTTTAACATTTGCACAACATTCCATTTAACAATTTAGAGCTTGTGTTGCAATTTAATTTTTTGAACCATCAATAAAAAAGAACCAAAAGACAAGAGAAGCAGAATGAAGAAATGACTGAAATAAATTTGAGTCTAAGGTCAAACTTTTGATGGTGCCTTTCCATAACCATAATAATACTTAATTATACTAAGATATGTCTTGCAGCAACTTAATCATAATAAGGTTATTTGGAGTTAACTACTCTAAGCCAAGTACAACCCTCCAAGTTGCCTACACTATCCCACCCTAAAAAATTAGACAGATTCCTGTCTGTCATCTCCTCTGTGCTCGGGAAGATATGTGCTGTCCAGAATGCCCTGAATGAACTTGCCCAACCTGTATCTGTCATGGGACTGGCATAGCTATTTCTTGGGCCTTACTCAAGCCCTCAAAGAACTTATCTTTCCAGAACTCTGTATTAGATAGCTCCTTATGACGTATAGAATTGGCGGTTTCCTCTTCATACCTTAGCTGACCCTTGTTAAACTTGTGCTCAGAAGATCTTTGACAGCAATGATTCCACTCTTTCAGTGACTCCATGTAAACGTGCCATTTGGATTGTTTCACTTTCAATAGGGTGAACCTCAAAGTTCAACTGCTCTTGAAGTAGATTTTTCAAATTTTCCAGCTCAATTCACAAGTCCATGTTCTATTTCTCACATGCTACCAATAAATGGTTCAACTTCTCAATACCCATCTTCATTTCTTCTATCATGTGTGTGTGTATTATGCAAACTTCATAAAAAATGTCATACTGGTGGGTAATCATCTTCTCTGCCTTTGATTTAGCAGCTTCTTTTTTTTTTTTTATAACAATTGATTAGTTCTCTACAGTTCTAATTCTAACTGATCTCTGGAGTGTTGGCTTCCTATTTAGTAATTTGTTTTCTTTTCCTCTATGAATTTTGACCAGAGCACTTCATTCAGGTGATAATATTGAGAAATCTCTGTGAATGGTAAGGATTAATTTTGATAAATTTTATTGATGTTTTCCTGTGCTGAAAGGGGAGGTGAAAATACAGATGCACCATGTACCTGTTGGACAGTTGATGATGTCAAAAGTACAATCTTTCGTGTCATTGCTTCCTTCCATGTATCTAGATCTTGTACTGTTTGATCCACAAACTTAATTCATCTACATTTAAATCTTTATCAATTTTCCCTTCCTCTGCAGCTGATTTCAATAACATGGCTGAGTGAATTATATTGTTCACCAATTGTCACAGAGGTGGAACATCCTCTGCCGATTCAAATGGTGGTGCATCATGTTCACACTCTGCTTCGTCCAATAAAGACTTTTAAATGAGGCATGTCAATTTCTAATCATCACTCAATTCCTCTCCTTCCACAAATTTACCTTTTTCTTCAATTTTACGCATTTTGGTTGATAACTTGGACATCCTAGCATCTAGAAAGGTTTTGTTTTCTTGGATGGGCTTCATTTATCAGCATTGATATGTATTGGATGTTTTGATCTATAATCTGATTTATTCAAGGATATATCATGGGTTTTTCTATTCATCTTTATGTGGTAACCCTGACTAAGGACAATTATGAGTCTTGGCGAAAAGACATCCTGACACAATGCAAGTGGCTTAATCTTTTGTCTTATCTTTATGGACTCATACTTGAACAAGATACACTTAGGGGGGAATTTGCTTGGGGAAATAGGATTGATCATGTCCTAGGATTGATTGGTTCCAGTTTTGATTTTGACGCTATGTGTTCCATCTCACATATTGAGTGCCCACGCACTCTTTGGACCAGAATTTGGTGGATTTATGGAGACACATCTCTCTCCATTCCTAAATGATCCTTCTATGGATTGTCTCACACTCCTGGTTGATGCAAATCGTATACCCTTTGATGATGATACAAAAGAGGAGCTTGAATATCTAACAAATCTTGATCATTGTGATGACACAGACTTCTCTTGCTTCTCCTTCTCCTATCGAGATCATATCTCCATCACTTTTTGCTACTTCAGAGTTCAAAGTTGTTTCTTTGAGAGCTTCCAGTTATTCTTTGCAATAGGATCATTTCAGTCTTCCTAATCCACCTCATTGAGATTCCTATTTATCAGACATTGCATCCTTGTTTGTGGAGTCTCACATTTCAGATTTTTACACATTTCTCTCCTCTTTGATGGCAGTGATGTCATCACATCTTCAGTGTTTTCAAATGCAATTCAGTATCTTTCCTTTCTTGATTCTACTTCTTTGATTGGGCATTCAGTTCTTGATTTGGAGGAGACATCTTTTTCTAGCATGAGGACACCAGAGTTGTATTATGAGACACATTTGGATTGGGGTTCCCCTTTCATCCAGATTGTGGGAGTTGTTTCTACAAATACCAATGGATTTGTTTCTTCCGAAGGGGAGAAATGTTGTTTGCAGGCAGTGGATTGTGTTTTGTCTTCAAGCATTCATCATTGGTATAGGGGATAATTCTTGGAGGAGACACGTTATCTCATTCATCCGCTCTCTCCTATAGGGGGGGGGTATTCATTGTGTATTTGTGATGGACTTGGATGTTTGTGATCCATCACTTGTACATATTTCATCTTTTCTCTCTTTCGAGGAGTTTTTTCCCATGTGGTTTTCTCATTTTCTCCATTTTGAGAGACTTTTTGTACATGGGTACCTAACATGGCCTTGTAGTCGGGACCCATACATCGTTGCATCTTTTCTTCTCCTTAAGTTGCACTTAGGGGGGGAGGGGTGGTTGTTAGTGTGAAAAAGGTGTTTTACCTAACTAGTTCATATTAGGCCCTATTCACACTTGCATACTTAATCTTACTTAGGTCACTTATATTTTTGTCTCAAGTCATTTAATTGATACTTGTCGTGATCTTAGTATGACTTAGGGTTTCAACCTTGTCTTTATAACAAGGTTTCATTATTGTAATCTTTAAGATCATAATATCATTATTGCATCCATAATCAAGCAATTGGTGACTTTT
Source organism: Cunninghamia lanceolata (assembly GCA_027924645.1). NCBI lineage: Eukaryota > Viridiplantae > Streptophyta > Pinopsida > Cupressales > Cupressaceae > Cunninghamia > Cunninghamia lanceolata. The sequence goes on from BSBN01001501.1 coordinate 961,628, forward strand.
ACATAAGGTTGGATTTAATGGGTAAAAGTTTGTTTTGATATGTCTTCCAGTTATTGAAGGGAAAAATACGAATAAACCTATGCAGGAGAAGCAACAATAATAGAATCTTACATTCAATGTAAAGAAATAATGGCACACTCACAATAAAACAAAGGAATTTATCTTGATAAACCCTTTAGGGAAGAAACCAAACAAAAACAACACTCACTATATTAATTCAACCATTCTCAAGACAATATGATATTTTGTGCTTCTACTTAATCCTAATCCATGTGCAAGTATTTATGCACACATCAATATAGCAAACCACTAAGCAGTATTAATGCAATGGATATAAAACCATTGGCCGAAACACCACCTATAGGAGGTGTAAAACATGAAAAGTATTGACAAATCCAACACTTCTTTGACACATGTTGCATATTTTGATCCACTCACCACAATCACGATGAAGTGTTGGCCAACACAACCTTATTAATAGCATTTTTATTGTCGTTGCTTCCACATGCATATATCCTTTGACATTACCCTCGTAAGCTCTTCAAGAATTGTCATGTTCCGCTATTAGTCAAATCGATTTCGTACATTCATTCAAATTAAAGATATGAATGACACACTCAAATATAGATTTAATAATAATATATTATATCACAAATTAATATAGATATAATATAAATAATTAAATATTATTATAATGACAATATTTATTATATAATAACATATCTATAAATAATAGTATGATTATATTATAATAATCATAATATAATTTAGATTTTTTTTTTAAAAAAAATACGCCTGGTAAACTTTTTAACGTGACCGGCGACGCTGGTGCGACACGCCCTCCGGCTCCACACGAGTGCTTTTGCCAGGAGCAATGAACCGGTGAGGCCACAACACGGGGGGACCCCACCCCCTAGCAAGAACACTTCAAACCCGCGAGCTCGTTGGCCCAACGAAGGTGTAAAGCCTGCGAGCTCGTTGGCCCAGCGGGGGTTTTAACTCTGGTGGCCGCCACTACAACCGAACGACTTAACCACCGAACCACGCCCTTATCGGCATAATATAATTTAGATATTATTATAATAGTAATATAATATAATTCATAACATATTATATATAAAAAAATATAAATAGTAAATATTATTATTAAATAATATTAAATATAATTATCAATAAATACTAAATATTATTATGAACATACATGGTCAGCGATTATCATAGAGTGGTATATAAATATTAAAAGAAGTAATCACTGGTCAAAAGAAGAAGCGAATAGTTTCGAGTGGATTCCAATTAACTAATGACAAGACATCTAATACATGTAAGTCAGCGATTCATAAAAAAGACAAGGGAATCAAGTAGGAGATACTGCCGCTAAATATAAGTTATGCAAACTTATGTTTTACTCCAAACAACGATTATAAATGAAGGGTGGCGACTATTGAATGAAGGGTCATCGATATCCCTATTAAAGGGTCGGGGGTCTTCACTGGAAGGACATCAATGGAATATATCATCTCATTTCTAATATGATCAATCCATTATCAAGGAATCGACAATATCATCTCAAGAATTCAGGAAATCACCTCAACGATTTAGAACACTTCCTCCATCAGAAGCGAAGAAGTGAAGAATCTTGTTATAAAAACAAACTGATATTAACGAACAAGCATCGAACAAGTCACACAGCAGCACAATCAACGATCACAGGTATGGTCCTCATCACAAGTACTATGTCTTATATTTGGATATACTAATTAACTGATCATGATTACATACAATGCTCATATCTGAACTAAGGGTTAGATGAAAATGATTTATGATCAAAATAGCATACTTATAGGATAAAATGAATATGTAATGCAAACATAAAATGATTGGTAACATATATATCATAGAATGAAAAGTGTTAGAAGGTTAGAAGGGATTGTCATAAGCTAAGAATGTTGTTTTAAGTGTATGGAGTAGTCTGAAATTTAGAATGGGAAATGCATAATACTAGTAATAAAAATTGTTCATAATCATAATTGAATAGCCTAAGGCATAAAATGTCGGAATGTTATAGATATTGTTGATTACATTATCAATAGTAAGGACAAGTTAGTTAAAGGATAATCATGAAAGACCCAAGAAGAGAAGTAGGCCTCATAGTTAATCCACCAACACACGATATAAGGGGAACTAAGGGTAGGCAATTGCTCAAGATGAGCTTAATGAATAGGCCCTTGTCTCAAGCTGGTGCAACGTCACCCCTTCGAGACAAGTGGACAGGCCTTTGGCTAAAGTTGGTGAACTATTCACCCCTCGAGCCAAAGGAGAGAAATAATTGGCCTTTGGCTAAAGTTGGTGAACTATTCACCCCTAAAGCCAAAAGAGAGAAATAATGGGCCTTTGGCTAAAGTTGGTGAACTATTCACCCCTCGAGCCAAAGGAGAGAAATAACAGGCCTTTGACTAAAGTTGGTGAGTTATTCACCCCTCGAGTCAAAGGAGAGAAACATTGGACCCATGGGAATAAATTGGTCTATTGCATCCTAACATATCATCTCATATGGAATGAATGGTTTGATTAACGTGTAGGCCCAAGCATGTCTCTCCCGTGGTAAATCATGAAACATGTATAGTAGATATTGTTAAAGGTAGAATGCATATAGATTATGATTATAAGGCTTGATTTAATTTATCTTTGTGGTTAATATGATTAGATAAGAAGGATTGAATACTAATGTTCTCTTTTACAAGTTGAAATTGTGTGCAAGGTTGTGAAAATTTTGGCTTGCTAGAAGGGGACATTTCAAGAATTGACTCAACTTCCTCTTCTAATACACATCTTCTCAACACCTAATCTCTATCCATATGTTACACTAATACATGGATCAACTGGATTGGTCTAGATTTGAGAATGACTTTTCTTCCTTGGGCCATTGGTATATCTTCAAGAAATGTTTTTGATAGACAAGTATTCTCCAACATATTTGTACTATTTTTACATAACCACTATATGAAACAACTATGAATCTGAAATCATCACTAGTTCCATCAACATAATCCTAAGAGATCGAGCAATCTTGCATCACCCACAAAGAGTTTCTTTTCATTTTGTGGTATTTTGGTTTGAAGCATGCATTGTGAGTTTTGGTGTGCAGTTCTAATTGTGTGCATTTAGGAGCCTTAATAATTTACAATGTTATCACGAACGCACTAGTTGTGGCATTGGTGTCACATATTGGCACATAGACTAAAGGATACTCTTGCACAAGTGTCGATAGAGGCAACCCTTGCAGAACCACAATGTGAAGCATATGGCCTACCAAAGAGTGAAGTGTATGGTCGGTTGGAGGGAGAGTGAAGTGTACGATTGGCTAAAAAGAGAGTGAAGTATCTTTGGTCGGTTAGAGGGAGAGTGAAGTGTACGATCGTATGAAGAGAGAGTGAAGTGTATGATTGCCTGAAGAGAGAGTGAAGCATCTTTGGTCAGTTTGAGGGAGAGAGAAGTGTACGATCGGCTTAAGAGAGTGAAGTATAAGGTTGAGTGAAGAAAGAGTGAAGTATATGGTTTGTCAAAGAGAGAGAGAGAGTAAAGCGTTGATCCATGGAGAGAGATTGAAGTGTACAATAAGTTGGAAAGAGATTGAAATATACAGTCAGCTAGAGAGAGTGAAGCATATCATTGGCTGCGGACAGAGTGATGTGTATTGTTAGTTGAAGAGAGAATGAAGAATACAACTGGTTGGAAACTAAAGTGACAACTTTCTTGAAGCTCTAGTTACAGACAAGTGAACCAAGTGATTCTTAGACATGGTTGGGTGCTTGTAAATGGGGTTAGATGTTGTTGCAGATATTGTAAAGGGAAAACAAGCTGCCATAGCCAGACTAGTCATGGAAGAGGGAACATTTGCAAGAGCCATAATGAAAGCCAAAAGCAAACCAAGGTTAGATCTCCCAAACTACTCAAGAACCCTAAATACAAAAGAATTGATAAATTGGACAACATAGTTGGAAAATTTTTCAAGTTGAAATCAATTGAGGAACCACAAAGAATCAAGTATGCAAGCACAAAGTTGAAGGAACATGCTGCATTGTGATGGGACTTTGTGCAAAGTGAATGTGTTAAGAAGGATAAGAGGAAGATTGCAAATTGGGACTGCATAGTTAGGAAGCTCAAGGGCAAGTTCATGTCACAAAACTAACAATGGATTTATTCAAGAAGTTCCAGAATTTGTGCCAAAAGGAGATGTTTGTTAAAGAGTGTACAAAGGAGTTCTGTGGACTCAACATTCTAGCTGGTCATATAGAAGATGATGTAGAGAAGGTCTCCATATATGCCAATGAGTTGCGCATTTAAACTCAAGATGAAATATATCTACTTAATTTGCATTCGTAGAAAGGCCTACCAAGTAGCATTGAGTGAAGAGGAAAAGTTGCCTCACAAACAACAAGGTGCAAGAGGAAGAGGCGGAAAGGGCAAACAAGGCGTAGGAAGACAAACCTACACGCAAAAGGAAATGGCAGAACCAAGTTCTGTGCAAGGCTCAAAAGGAGAGCATACTTCAATCCGCAGAGGAAGAGGAGGCTGGAGGGGTGGCTTCTTCAAAAGGACCTACTACAAATGTGGATAGGTAGGGCATTAGGCCTATAAGTGTTAAGAAGTTAAGCAAGAACAGGTTTGTTGGGAGAAGGCAGTGCCTGTCACATAAGCCGAAGAGGAGATCGATGCAAAAAGCACATCTCTAGAACATGGAGAAAATTTGATGATGTGTGAAGATTTGCTCAAGTTGATCAAAGAGAAGAATGGCACATGGTTGAGCAAAAGCATCTTTGGCAACAAGTGCAAGTCAAGCAATAACTGTTGCAAGTTGTTTATTGATGGAGGCAACACAAAGTGTGTGTAAAAAATGGTTCAAAAATTGGGTTAAAATTGTCACACACCTCACACCATGCAGAGTCTCTTGATTGCATAAAGGACAGCAAATCAATGTGACAGAATAGTGTAAAGTTGCATTTTGCATTAGAGGTTACGCAGATGAGGTATGGTGCAATGTGATCCCAATGGATGTGTGTCATGTGTTGTTGGGAAGGTTGTGACCATAGGAAAAAAGTGCACTCCATAATGGGTGAAAGATTGGTGCAAAGTTTGAGTTGTTGTCTATGAAAGCAGAATAACAAGGCACAATACGTCAAGTGATGATATTGTTAAGCAACAAGAAATTTCTCAAGAAAGTGACGAATGCAATGGAGTGTATGTGGTAGTGTCCAAGGCCGCAAAAGATGACAATTCATTGCACAACTCAGAAGAACCAAAGATTGCAGCACTACTCAACAAGTGCGTAGAGATAATCAGCAATGAGATCCCAAACGGATTAACGCCAATACAAATCATCTCACATTGTATTGAACTAATCCTAAGATCTATTTTGCTAAATAAGGCACGACATAGAATTGTTGGAAAGAAGTTTGATCAAAGGAAGTATGAGCCCTTGCGCAATGCTTGCAATACTTGCACCGAAGGAGGGAGACAACTGGGAAACGTGCATAGACTCTAGGAGGGAAAACAAGAATAACATCAAGTACCAATTTCCTTTACCATGGATGGATGATCTCATGGATTGTTTGAGTGGAGCCAAATACTTTTCAAAGATTGACCTCAAGAACAATTATCATCAAATTAGGATCAATGATGGAGACAAATGGAAGACCACATTCAACACAAAGGATGGCCTATACGAGTGGATGGTGATGCCATTTGGGATAACAAATGCTCCAAGCATATTCATGAGGCTAATGAACATAGTCCTAAATTATTTCTTGATAAGTTTGTGGTCATGTATTTAGATAATATTCTGGTGTTTAGCAAGACAAGGGAAGAACATCTTGCACACTTGAAACACGTTTTCACACAATTGAAAAGGAGTGGGCAAGTTGCATAAAACCTAAAGAAATGTAGTTTTATGCAGAGGGAGCTATCACATTTGGGATTTGTCATATCTCAAGACAAGCTAAGGATGGACCCAAGGAAAGTGAGTAATAGTCAAGTGGTTGGAACCACAGATTATCACAAAAGTCAGAAGTTTCCATGGGTTGGCGAGTGTCCATTAGAAACTTTAGTGGTATTTGTGTGTCACTAACACACTATATGTGGAAAGGTGGATTTGACTGGATTATTGCCACAACCAAACATTTTGAGCTCTTGAAGAAGGTGGTTGAGGAGCCTATGTTGGTGTTCCCAATGTTTCAAGTTGATTGTGCTGGCAAGCAAAACAACAATAAGTGGAGTTCTTAGTTAGAAAGAAAATCCAATTGCATTCATCAATGAGAAATTGAATAATGCCAAGTAGTAATAAGTGTATGACAAGAGTTCTATGACACTAGTCAAGCTTTGCAAAAGTGGAGGTACTATCTGTTGCCCAAAGAAGTTGTTCTTTACAGAGAGAATCAAGCTTTGAGATACATCAACAGCCAAGCAATGGAACCAAAGACACATGAGAGTATTTGCAAGGTTATTCCTTTTTATTGAAGCATAGGTTTGGCAAGTCAAATCAAGTCGCAGATGCCTTAAGTAGGAGGAATGTTTTGTTGTTAACAATAACTCCTAAATTAGTGGGCACGAAGGGAATGAAGGTTATGTGACAAATCCAAATTTCACAAATGCATGGAAAGCATACATGGAGCCATGGGTTGGAGATAGAGGCCCATTTGTAAATTACTTCTTACAAGAGGGGTGCTTGTTCCAAAGAAAACGGTTGTGTATTCCATGGAGTTCAGTGGGGGAGAACCTCATCAGAGAGTTGCACAGTGGTAAATTGGGAGGTCACTTTGAAATTGACAAGACATAGGTTGTGCTGGAGGAACGGTATTACTGGTCTCATTTGCACAAAGATGTGTGTAAGTTTATGGAAAGATGTTCAAAATGCCAAATTGGAAAGGAACTAACAAACAACACAAGGTTGTACAAACCATAGATTGAAAACTCACCGAGTACTAAAGCAACTTGCAACTATTCATGAGAAGTAATGCAAGACAAAAGTAATGATAATGAATAGCAGTATTATGAATGCTCTTAAAACCAAAATTTTGAATGTTATTTTACATATACGAACCCAACTATTCAGGTTCCTTGATAGACATATAATGGCCTTGGTAGCGTATCTGATGTGGATGTCTTATGTGCCTTATGGATAACGCCCACTAGTTGGATATTGTTCTAGTCATCAAAACCACTTCTTTGATCTTGATGCTACCCCTTTTGTCACACTTCTTCACATCTTGGCCATCATTGAGCAACCCAGTTACTATGTGGATGGTTGTTACAGTAATTTTGTAGGGTTGGTCGAGATAGATCATGTTGCCATGTAACCCTTTTTAGCAAAATTTCCATGTCTTCATGCAAAACAAAGAACGGAAACATTGCCCATACATCCAATTTTATCCCTTCAATTATGCCACAACTTTACTTATACTCACTCCATTTGTTGGGTACCCAGGTTTGGCTGCATCATCACCAAATCCCTCCTCTATTGGCCTATGGTCGATTTCCCCCAATTTGAAATGGATGTATTTTTGCCTATGTTCCCCCAAGTTTCCGAGACGGGGACGGCATGGGATGCGTTTCCGGAATGCTGTTTTTTTTTTGCCATTTTTTAGGGGACAGCTATTAAAATGTAATGTCCCCTTTTTTGTCCTCCTTAGCTGAGCCAACTTCACCTAAGCCAACTTGACATTGTAACAAAAGTGCCTTGGAGAAAGGAAAGTCAATTAAGTGAAGCTAATTTTGAAGTCACTTGGAGAAAGGAAAGAAGTAACATAATAAAATGTCAATAAATTATTGTTTTATTATGCAAGTGGGGCGCACCACTTATGGATGTCAAAAAAGAATTAAAATTGGCAAATTGGGGTGGATTTCTTGGAGGCTTTATAAGGAGGTCATTTGGAATTCATTTCATCATATTATCATTTTGTCAATTGCATATTGGAGAGTTTCCTTTCTACTGCAACTTCTGGTTCAGCTTGTTCTAAGGATGAAAACCCTTAGACATTTGTGGTTTGGATGAAAACCCAATACCACTTGAGAGGTAAATCCACCTAGGGTTTACTATTGAGCATTATTACAGGATTTTGGCATTGTAGAAGAGTTGGAAAGTCATTATTTTTGTAGGTTACAGCTGCTAGGGTTTCATCACCAAATTGGAAGATTTGTGCCAAATACCAATTTGGGATTGGATTGATTTATGTAGGATTTTTGAGCTTCAAAGCACACATCTATTGCAGGTCGCCATTGGAGGGTTTCATTCACCAAAATTGTGAGATTTGTGGCCAAATACAATTTTGGTTATTGTGATGTTATATGCAGATTTGGTTGCAGATTTGATTCAGACTTTATATCAGATTTGTGGGCTTGTTCTAGCACCTCATTTTGAGGGTTTTGAGTAAGGATCGGAGTAAGGGTTTTTACCCTAGCATGAGCGCCATCATCTAGGTAATCAATTGCAGATTTGAGGAGTGTTGAAGACTATACCCTAGTGACCGCCAATTCCTTAGCATGTCGATCTCATATGTATGGTAGCGCCGCCCAGTTTGGAGGAAATTGTGGATCTTTTTGAGTTTCAAAAGTGTATAAACAAGTGCCAATTCTGACCGCCCAGCTAGGGTTTGAAAAAAGACATCATCATCCATTGTTTTTGGTATGTAATGACCCTTGTTTATCAATTTAATAATCTGATTGTGAACAGCAGAGATCTGAGTTACATTATGGCATGTTTAGGCATTGTATTGTAATGTCATTTCAATTCTGAATAACCTGATTTATATCAACAATTGATAATATTCTGAAATCAGTCTTCTAAGTCACTTAATTTGCTTTATAAAGGTCTAATTATGATATAGAATATATGTTTGATGAGTCATTCATAAATGCACATGAGTTTCATCTATTTTGAGCCATTGGCATACATACATCTACTGTCCAAAACAAATTACACTCAGAAACAGAAAAAAATCAGACTTCATGCCAAGTGTTTGACAAATTGTCAAACCAATAAAATCAGAAATTTCAGGCCAGAATTAGACAGGGTTCTTACATAAAAAAAATAAGAAAAATTTAAAAATATAAAGAAATTTTAAATATTTATATGATAACATTGATAAGGCATTCATTATAGACATTACAGAACCTTCAAAAATAAATACATAACAATAACATTAGACTTGAACTAAGTTTTCAACTTTTCATATGAGAATTGGCAAACAAATTAACAAAATTTAATTGCTTTCATCGACAATGTGCATATATATTATATAAAAATTACAACAAAATGCCCAAAGGCTGCAAGTTTCAACTACAAAATGAAAAAAAATAGAAAATATATAGCTGTCCTTAATCAGCATCTGCCTTTGTTAAGATTGCATGAAAATCGGAGTTTGAGTCTGAGTCACTGCCACCACGAGGGGCTGCCACTATATGAAGTTGTAAGCAGGGTCGAGGGGCAGCGCCGCTCGTAGGGGTCTAGGGGCAACACCCTAGGCGCGCTCCCAGTCGTGATACAGGGCTAGGTCGAGGGGCAGAGCCCCCACCACCAAGCCTAAATTAAAACCTTTGAAACCACACAAACCTTGTCGGCCACCCCCCCTTACATTTTTTTTTCAAATTTCTGTGTTTTTTTTAAATGACTAAAAACTTGCCTAGGTACGTCAGGGGACTAACGTACCCCGGCGTCCCCTAAAAAAAGTGTCCTATCGGGGACGTTTCCTATTTTTGCAAAAAAAGGGGGACGGGAGGGATGTTTCCTACCCATCCTACGTCCCCGAAACGTCCCTATGGGGAACAGGGTCATTTTGGGCAGGGGGTGCGTCCCCGAGGAGCATAAATTTTGCACATCCTTGTAGTATGTGTTTACCAGCAATATGATGTTTCAGACAAAACTTGGAGTAAACAGAAATATACAGCAATAACTATAAAGCGTATGATTCATACCAGAATAAAGCATTGTTTCCATTCATTGAATATCTCAGTATTACACTACAATGTCACAATGTTGCCTCTCAATTACAAGTATCGACTCAATATATAACTTATGCCAAGGTTGGTTGAGATACCGACCGTTGGCAACCACTACATAACTATCCAACCACCCATCGGGATGGTTCCCGCTAACATTTCTAACTATACAATTAATTAACATTTATCACTTGGCCGACAATTGGCCGACTACGACTATACCGTCTACATCATCCCCCCACGAAATTAGTCGTCTTCCAAACGACAGAAGAACATAACTCTCACCTCCTTCAGTCAGCGTCCGGTGTTCCAAGAATTTCCAAGTTCCTTTCAGATTTCCTTGTCGATTCATTCCTCTTCGTTCCAAAAATAATTAATTTATTTTTCCTGTCGATGGGATTTGATTGCTCTTTAGTAACTTCACTTCCCTATTAACTTGTACGGTATTCTGTGTGTCCCTTAGCCTTGTACGACACTCTTATGTACGACATGGACGGCAATCATCCGAGGCGAAAGCCTCTAGTTGCAGGCTTGTTCAAATGGCAATTGGGGTGTTTGTGCCAATCAATACCTCCCTATTTCTTTCTTTCTCTTTTTTAAAATCCAGGGTTGATTCTCCATACTGTGGAATTCGTTCTCTTTCCGTTGTTTTGTCTCTTTGTTTGTCTTTGTTTGATTGTCTTTCATGATCATATCTATGATGTCTGTCCTAACGGTCATCATTTCGACCAGATTCTAAGATTTCTCTTGAATTTGATCTTCTGCCCCATTGACTACGATCCCAGTTGCTTCTACTCCACTTCCCCTCCCTCTCACGAGATCTGGATCTGCTCCTGACTTCCTCATAACCCCGGGCTTTCTCTCGTAAATCAGAATACCGATCCCTCGCTTCTCGAGACCTTGAATGTTTTGCATCATAATCCCTTTCTTTATTCCTGTCACGAGAAAGGGAGTGGCCCCTGTCTCTCAAACTGTCACGAGAGAGATGGCAGCCTCTGTCTGTCACTTGGAGATTGTGAACATCCCCGTCTTGTTTGTCTATTTCTTTCTGTATCTTTTAAAGGAAATTTTGATTTCTCCTATTGCCTGTTTTGCCTCTCATTTTTAGCATATTTCAAAGGAGGTCTTGCAGATGATGCGCCTTGAGGGAATGCTTCTTGAATTTCAAACTCTTGATGTCCACATCTAAGACAAGTTGAGGAACAGCTGAAATTTTTCACTCCCTCTTTTTCTTAACTATGCACTTTGTCTATTGATCACTCTTTAGCTCGACACAATAACAACTCTTTTCACTTAGGGTTTGTTTGCTTCTTTTGAACAGGTAAAAATCTGTTTTACCTTTCTCTCCTTATATGCTTTTCCTTATTTTCAATGACTTCCTCATTTATTATTTTTACCAGTCCCACCTACCACCATTTCTTCTCATTTTCTCCTTCCTAATGTCCAACACGCCACTTTACTTTTTCAACTTTCAAAGAAGTTGTGTATTGACGCTAAATGTTGGAAGTTACGTCTGAAAATAAAGCAAAAGAGGGTTCTAAGAAGTCCATAGCCACCATTCAAGAAGAGATGGTGGTTGAGAACAATTCGAATGTCAACAAAAGGCTTGGTTGCATAGTCACAAAAGCCATCAATTCAGAAAAAGAACTTGAAGAGATAAGCAAACATTTTACTCTCAAACTACAAGATTAAGTGCACTTGCACAACCCAATTCTCAATGCAATTTAATTTCAATTGATCTTGTTAGAAAGCTTGGTTTAAAAACATATCATCCATACCCATTGGGTTGGAAGAAAAAGGATGTGGAAATTTAGGTTACCAAGAGGTGTAAATTTCAGTTTGGTATAAGTCCACATTTTATTGAAGAAGTAGATGCAACTGTGATTTCATTTGATTTCATTTTATTGACGAAGTATATATATGCCTTTGATACAGTGATTCGGAGTCTATATTTGTATAATAGAGATGCTATTTTTATGACAAGGGCTAACAAGTGCAAGTGGGTCAACCATGGAGTCAAATACATCATCAAGGGACACCAAAGCAAGGCCAAAGTTGTAATGGTAAGTTCCAACTAAGCTATAAAATCGATTCAAGAGACCAAGCAATTTTGTTTCTTTTATTGAAGGATTAAAAAGAAGATGGAATTGAGGTTTCTTTAGCATGTAACTCTAACATAAAATGAAAAGGTTGGATGAAGTGTCGGCATCTTTTTAAGAAGTGTTTCATGAGTCCAAGGGGTTGCCACCAAGAAGAGAGATAAAGCATGAGATTCATTTGCTTCCAAAATCTCCTTATCCTAAGTATTGAATTTTACAAGCAATAGCTTTTGGTAAGTAATGAGGTTAAAAAACATCTCCAAGAATTATTAAACGAGTTATTTGCCCAAGTACTTCACCATGCAGTTCACCCAAACTCATGGAAAGAAAGAAAGTTGGCTCTTGGAGAATGTACATCACAGTTACGGGATACGCCACCCCCTCTACCCTGGTACGTGTATCGCCATATCGGATACGGATACTCATAGGATACGGCTCGGATACATCTTGGACACCATATCCAGCCATACCAAAAAAACCCTATTAAATTCCCGTGCCAGATACGTTCAGATAGAACATTCTCATGATATTTATGTCGTATCCCAAAAATATTAACCCTCGAATGTTAAAAATTGCCGCAAGCAACTGCTCCATGACCTGACATGCTGATTTCTTGTTGCGGGGAACTACTTTGGACCAGCACGCACACAATCAGAAATGTCTTTCTACACGATCGTATTTACTCAAATAAAAGTGTTCATTCTAAAGTTGGAGATATAGTGCCAACAAGCAATGGATGGAGAGGCAAATATTATTAATTGGTAATATTTTTTTTAATTTTTGGCTTTTTTGTTTTACTTTACATTGTAAACTTTAATTTATTTATTAAGTTTAATACATTTAACTTTTAATTTAAGTTTAATTTATTAATATATAGTATATTTGTTAAATATATATTATTTATATTAAATTATATTATTATTAAATTTAAATTATTTAATATTATTTATTGCTAATATATATAATATGTGTGTGTGTGTGTGTGGTATCTAGCCGTATCCATATTAGGGGTCTTGAAAAATAGTCGTATCCGTATCCGTGTCCATGCAACTCTGATGTACATAGATCATAGGGCTCTAAATAAGATCACCATCAAAAAACAATACCCTCTCCCACGGATAAATGACTTGCTGGACCAACTTCAGCATGCAAAGTATTTCACTAAGTTGGATTCAAAATCTGGTTATCATCAAGTTCGCATTTAGGAGGAGGATACATGGAAGACTACTTTCAAGACCAAGCAAGGTCTCTATGAATGGTAGTTCTTACCTTGAGTTTGTGTAATGCATCCCCCACTTTTATGAGACTAAAGAATGTTGTTTTAAGAAATATCATAGGTACATGTGTGATCATGTACTTAGATGATATTCTAATTTTTAGTGCAACATGGAAGGAACGTCTAATCCACTTTAAGCAAATTTTGCAAATGTTTAAGGAAAAACAGCTTCTATGCAACATTAAGAAATCTGAGTTTGGCAAGCAATTTTTGGCTAATCTGGAACATGTGGTTGGAGGAGTCGAGTTGAGAGTGGATCCCGCAAAGGTGGAGGCGACAACAAACTGGCCTACACCAAAGAATGTCACAAAAAAAAGGTGTTTTGTAGGTGCAGTTCAATACATGAGTCTTTTGAGTTATTGAAATACACAATCAGCCATGCTCTTGTGTTAGCTCTTCCTAATTTGCAGCAGCCCTTTGAGATAGAGACAGAGGCAAGCGAATATGCTATGGGTGTCATCTTGTTGCTAAAGAGTATTTGCAAGCCCAAAGCAAGTTGCAACAAGCAAAACACTACAAATGGATGGGATTCTTACAGTAGTTTCATTCGGTGATCAAATATAACAAAGGAAGCACAAATGTGGTGGTGGATATGATATCTAGGCCACCTATTTTGAAGCCCATTTCAGCTCTAGCTATGGTGGCTCAACTTGAGCCATTCACAAAAGAGGCCTATGGACAAGATTATGCTATGTTATGCAGATTTTGTGAAAAATTCAGTCAATTGCAACCTCAAGGAATTGTCAAGAGTAAAGAAGACTTCTACCAAAGATGGGTTGCTTTATAGGTTGGGTAAATTGTTTGTGTCCAAGGCACAAAGGCTTTCTACTCATAGGGGAGGTGCATACCTCCAAAGTCATGGGTCATTTTAGTGTTGGTAAAACAGTGAGCTATTTGCAAAGGTATGTGTATGCAGTTGGAAGTAGCTAGATTAATTAAAGTTCCAAGCTTTGTTGCACTAGTAAATCTAAGACAAGAAAGGAATGGTTGTATATGCCTCTACCTATACCCACAAAACCATGGAAAAGCATTTCTATAAATTTTGTAGGTGGTTTACATGTTAGCAAGCATGGACAAGACTATCTTTTTGCAGTTTTGGATAGGTTTTGCAAGATGTGTATGCTAATTCCATGCAAGAAAATAATTACAATGAAAGAAGTGGCAGATTTGTTCTTTGCTACATAAGTCAATTGTTTCATATAGAGATACACGTTTTATTGGCAGGTTTTGGTCCACTTTGGCGATGAAAATGGATACCAAGCTCCAAAAGAGCACAGTTTTCCATCCTCAAATAGATGGGAAAACAGAGTCAGTCAACAGGACTATGGTACAGCTCATTACAGGTTATAACAAAAGGTGTCCTAAGGCATGGGATGAATCTTTACCCAACATCTGGCATCCTTACAATAAAGCAATCCATTCCTATACAAATCAATCACCATTTGAGGCTTGTTTGGGGTATTTGCCTACTAATCCACTTGATGTTGGATAGGAACAGCCCAAGGAGAAAGATGGACAAGATTCAAAGGTGCCTAAAGCAATGAAATTTGTTGAGTCAATTCGGCAAATCTAGCTCAAGGTGAGAGACATTTGAAAGGTCTCAAGAAATACAAGATCAAAAATGACCAACACCCTTTGCAACATAATGCCAAGGTAGAGGATCAAGGATGATTGTCTCCAGGTAAAGAACAGCTGCAAGGACAAGCCAAGAAGAATAAGCCACTAAGGTATGAGCCATTTTCCATCTTAGAAGTAGTTGAAGACAATGCGCTCAAACTTAATTCACTGCCTTTGATGAGGACACTTTCAATGGTGAATTGTGAGTATTTGCATCTCTATAAACTTTCTATGTTGGACAATGACGAAGAAGAGCAAGTACTGCCCTCTTTGGAAGACTTGGCATATGACAAGCAAGTAATACTTTCAAAGGATGCAGTGCTACAGAAAAAGATGAGGAAGACCTAAAGAGGAGCATAAGAATCTTGGCAAATTGGACTTAAGGGACATGTTGTGACCAAATCACACATCGCCCCATTGCAAATGGGAACCCCCCTTTTTTGAGCTCCGATGTTTTGCATGAGGTCTTAGATGATGCCTTAGGTTCATTTCCTCTGCCAATCCAATAAGTTCCTCTCCTAGAAGATTTTTGCTTTATAACTAGAGGTCTCAACTGAAAGATGAACTTGCAGTGATGAAGAATCTTGATCAAATCCCATCTAGATAATGAATGTTGAGATCAATCCTGAAGTATGTTTGAGATCCTGAAAAAGACTAAGTCTGATAGCCTGAAATCCTGAAAATCCTGAAAAAATGGCTAAGTCTGAAATCTGGTGAATCCTCCAAATTCTATATTTTGCATCTTAAATCCGGTGGATTCGGGACCTATCTCAAACATCCTGAAAGGTATATTGAAAAATATTTAAAGTATAAGAAATTCTCAATATACCTTTACTCGCGCAATCCTGAAAAATGCCTGACAATTCTAGAGAATTCAAAACACTGATCTAGTGCGACTGGATGTCCAAGTGGCGCAAAATCTTGGCGCAAAATCACGAAGAAAAAGGCGCTTGAGCATAAGGATTTCAATCAATGATCTGATGCGCCCATCTAAAACCTTGATCTAATGCGAAAAAGCATGAGGATTTCAATCACTCATCTAGTGCGCCCAAACCAAAAGCATCATTTTGGAGAAAAAGATGAGGATTTCAAACATTTAAGTGATGCGAAAATGAAAAGACAAGTCTTAGAGCGAATCTTGGAGCGAATTAAAAGATGAGTATTAGAGGATTTGAAAAGCTCAACCAATGCGCTAGGAAAGAGGATGGATCCCGAAATCTAAATTTTTGAAGAGAAACTTGAGGATTTCAATCCCTTAACTGATGCGCCACCAAGAAAGAAGAAGAAGTCTTAAGGTTTTGTTGACTTGAGAAGGATCTAGCTTGAAGAGGATTTGAAAACTTGAACTAATGCGCCCAAAACTAGAGGATTTTTATCCCTCAACTGATGCGCCTCCCAAACATTCAACGCAAGTGTTAGAGCCAATTCATCAATGTGAGATTAGAAGATCCAAAAAGCCTAACTAGCGCGCCAAAACTAGAGGATTTTAATCCTTCATCCAATGCGCCAACACCATGCATGATCTACTTCAAGGTAAAGCCCATCTAATATATCAAAGTTTTGAAGATTTCAACCTAGTGAAGTGATGCGCCACTTCCAAGACTCGTTATCAAAACGCTCAACAAGAAGAAATCAAAAGTGGCATCTAGTGCGCCATACATGAAGGGAGAATGAAGCTTGTTTTGAAAACTTCAAATTGCCTATCTAGTGCGCCAGGAACTTGAGGATTTCAATCCTTCAACCAATGCTCCACTCCCTTAAGCAAGTGAAAACTAGTTCATCCAATGCGAAATGTTGAGAGGAGTCTTAAAACTTGATCCAATGCGAAATGCAAGGGGAAAATCAAACACTAATTCAAGGAATACAAAGAGGGCCTCGAAGGTGTGATCTAATGCGAAGAATCAAGTCTTAAAGTGAAATTCTAAAAGGCAAGAGGATCTTAATCCTTCATCCAATGCGGACTTGTAGAGGAGATAAAATAGTGGAGTTTTAAAAGGAAAATTTTAGGAAGATTTGAAATCCTTCAACCAATGCGCCCTTCTATAAGACCTTCAAGACCTTGACTAGTGTGCTAGATCGAAGAATTTGAATACTCCATCCAAGGGGAAGTAAAGTCAAGTGTTGAAGGCAAACTTTAGAGGCTTATCAAGGAGGAATCTAGGAGGAATTCACTTATCTCAACCAGCACGCCATCTTAGTAAAGTTTTCATATCATTCAAGTTAGACATCAAAGTCCTTAACTCATGTGCTTAGATTAGAAATGCTTGTAATGATTCTTATGTATTATGTGTTATCGAAAGGGGATTGATGCTGTTTCTTTACTTGTGTTGCAGCAAAAAGGAGGAATCATCTAAAGATCAAGTGATAAGAACCTTTGACAAGCAAGGAATGAGAAAGAGCAAGGCATCATGTAGCTGTTTCAAGGGTATCCTTCATCATCCTTGTGTTGGAATTCTTCATCAAGTGGCATCAAGTTAAGATTGTCTAGAAGACATCCATCCGAAGGACATCATCTTCATCAAGACTTTCCGAAGGCATCCACTCTACTTCAAGGAAACCTCATGTGGCTGCTCTAAGGAATCATTCAAGATCATCTTCCAAGAAGCATCATTCCAAGAAATCTACATCAAGCGAAGGCATTCATCCATCTAAACTTCAAGACTTCAAATTTTCAAGTCCAAGAGAGTCTTCTACTCTACATGAAGAAAGCCACATCATTATCATCATCATCTACTCCACATGAAGAAGCATCAAGGAAGATCATCAGCTTACCTACAAGAAGAAGAAAAAATCATGAAGTTAGACAAGTAAAGCAACAAGTATCATACATCCAGTTACAAGAAGAATGAATAAGGCAAAGATCTACAAGATGTATTCCTAAACATACAAGTTCAAGCAATTACATTGAATACATCAACAAAGATGATACAATTTTCAAAGTATGCCGAGTTGGCATCTATGTGGCAAGTACACATCATTCAATTTTGATTAGCCGCATTATTTAATGCATTAAATGTATCATTTAATGAAAGAAGCCAAAGGGATTCCTATGTGGAGGAATATTTTAAATGCTTTCGCCTTACCTTATCACATTGGAAAACGTGCCTTCATTGCCTCTCTCTTTTGTGCTAAAAATAGCAGTTTGTTGTAACTACCTCTGAGGTGGCATGATCTAGACCCTTGGCTATCAAATTGATCTCAGCCATTCATTGTAAAACTGGAGCACTATATAAAGGCCTTGTTGCCTCATTTGTAATGGATATAGTAGAGTAGATCATTAGTAGTATTAGAGAATAGATTTTAGATTTTACGAGTAGAATAAAAGAGACTCTCAAAATTCTCTGAGAGGACCTGGAGATTGTTGTAAATATTTTCAAGATTAATGCAAAGAACATTAGAGTTCGCTTGGTGTTTAAGTGTTGTCTTGCAAAGTAACATGATTTCTTGTACTTCAATAGAGCGGAGAGATGTTTCAAATAGCTTAGAAATAGATTAGAAGTGCATTGATGTAATGAATATGCGTAAAGATATTTGATGAATTCTTCTGGTTCATACTTTTCGTGTATTGTCGAAGGCAACCCACTTTGCAAAGTTAGACTGAACCTTCATTTTCTTTAGTTCGGTTGTGAATGCTTGTTCAAATTGCGCCAGCTGTGGGTGTTTGGATGGGGATTTACAACATGAAAATCCTTGAGTTTCCTTAGAAGATTGCACCGTCTTCGTGTAGTTGTTGGTTCTCATGGCGAAGCGAAGTCTGGTTTCATGAGGAGTTTGTCTATCTTTACATGTTTCACTATCTCATTGTCCTTAGATTAGCCTTCTAAACCCTTACCCCTTTTTTCATTTTCTTTATCATAGAAGCTCTGTATATATGTCATCCGCACTGAAAGGAGGAACAAGCTGAATGAAAGGAGAAGAGTCTGCGTAAGTCCCTTTGTGTTTAACAGCAAAATCATACTTAGTCACTGAGCTGTCTCTTACAAAACTATAAGAAAGGAACCTTGGAGTCATCTCGTTTGATCACATAGTTCAGCATTCGAGAGACTTTGCTCAAGAGGGAGTCAGATACTTAGTATTTTACTCTAATTGTTGACTTGTCGAAAAACAATCATCAACAGGACAAGCATTGAAGCAAGTGAAGTGGTACTCCAAGGAGGTGGGGGAATTTTTTTCTCACTTAGTGACTCATTAGGCTTTTGTGGGTCCAAAAGATTGCCTAATAAGGGAGGTATGATCCATATGGATAAACAAGTCAAATATATTCATCAACCAGTTGGTTGAATCTTGTAGCTTTAATCCATAATAAGACTAGTTCCAACCAAGTCCCTTTCTTCCCTCCCTTCCTTTCTTCCCTCCCTAGCTAGCTAGCTTAAATAAAATCCATCCCCCCTACCCCTTTAGAATAGCTGAGATAACCTCCAAGACACTAACGGCCTCAAGCCACTCGCCCAAAAGTTCAGTCTTGGAGCCCTTACCCTAACTTCTAGCAAGCAACAAACGAACATCAATGGAGAGAACCAACGAGTGCATCATGGCTTATCTAATAGGTTTGTGGCAAGTGGCTTGACTCTTAGCACTTAGAACTATGTATGGCAAACTCTTCTCTTACTAAATTGGACCCAACTAATATATATAGCTAGGGAAGGGGGCCAGGGCGGTGTAGGGGGGGAGGGTGGGCGAGAGCCATTCTAGTTCTATAGTAGGGTCAAGTGACTACTATATTTGAGAGCTCTATGTATTCAAGATGTGGGATAGTGGAGCCTATCTACCCTTTCTATAGTGGGGATGGGGGTGGCGGGGGCGCACCATCCCAAATGGTTTCCATGCTATGAATGACATAATATGACCTGAAAAGCAACTATATAAAGTTAGGGGCAGACCCAACCCCCCTACCTCTATATTAGCTGAGCTCCTTGGTTTTGTCCAAAAGATGAAACTGTTGCTTTATGATAAGAGGCAGTTACAAAACCACCACAATGGAAATGTAAACACCATATCAAATTTGAAACCGCTGCTTGATGAAAGCCAACAGTTTTGTCACGACACAGGGAACACAAGATTTGAAAGAAACTGACTTTTGGCATTCCGCATTTCCAATTCCAAATTGGGTAATCTAGTGCACCAGAAAGGTTCCAAACATCCATAAGGTGTGACAAAGCGAATCCAAGAGTTTAGAAGTTTGGAGGATTTCTAGGGTGTTGTATGCATGAGAGAAAGGAGAATTCAGCTATAGGAGACTGTGTATACTTAACAATGAGCATTTGGAACAACAATTGGTTGTATTTCCATTTGTACTTATCTTGATGATAATAATAGTCAATAAGTAGTATTTGCTACTAACAGCTAGTTTTTCCATCTAAGGGGGTTTCTAGGATAAAAATTCTTCGAGTTGTGTGTAGTTTGCAATTTTTCTTGTGTTTCATTGTTTTCTAACACATCATTCTTCCCTCATTAACTGTCATTTGTGATCAAGCAAGTAGAACAATAATTATTCAATGATTTCATAGTTCTTACAACTTGTTTGGCAAAATAATGGATTAGCATTACATAGCCAACATCCAGGCAGCACCACCGAATGTTGACATAAACATTAGTAAAAGTTACTGAGCTTTCATGTTAGGATGTTGAACCTTGGTTACAGCTAACACTTCATGCGGAATTAAATAGATTATTATACTTTATCTGTTATCAGCACTTAAACAAAAGAAGAAGGGGGTACACACATTCACACATAAATGCAGCACACAATATTTCTTACTCTGAACTCTTTCTTCTTTATTATATTTCTCAATTAATGATACATTCTCTATTACAATGACTTCCTACATTCACTCTTTACACATTCTCTTCATCCAACTCTGTATCTCATTGCTACTCGATCTCTCTATGTTCTCTGTTACATGCATCTGCAGCATGAACTATGCCTTAATACAATTACAAATCAAAAGACATGTCCACTAGACATTTCCATTCGTCATTGGTTGCCTCCTCGTTTGTCGCATGACCCCTGGTGGTACCACATAGGTCTCTATGCTAGAAACTCTATCACAATCTTCTACAACAGTTATTTGTTGCGACAGACCAATGGCTCCTGCACAACAACTTATGATTTCCAAACCTTGATGAAGAACCCTACCAACAAGCATGTGGAGCTACATCAATGATGTAATCCCTTTCACTTGACTCAAAAACATTTGTAGGTAATGATATTGAACTTGTTTCTATCTTCTAAGGCTATGTCAAGAAAGCCCTGTTGGCCTAACAATCCTTTTGGTCATACCACAAAGTATTGTGGTTCTCACACCACATGCATATATCCTTCTACATTTTCTTGCCACTTTTCTTTTGTGTCTCTTTTGTGCAAAAGTGTTGCTTTCTTGCAAACCAATTGTTGGTATCTATTTGGCTTAACACTTGCAAAAGAGTCTTTCTTACCTTTGGGCTTGAATTTCTCTTCGACTTTCACCATTTAACAATAAGTAGTCCCTAGGGTTTTGATATTCAAAATGCCATGTCTTTGGATATAGTGGCAAAGGCTATTACAGTACTTGAAAATTTGATGCTTCTCAAAGTGTTTATTGCCTAGTTTTGCAAACAATGCATGGAAAGTATTAGTGCATTCTTCAACTGATTGGTCCTTCTATCACAATAGCTGCCATTACATGTACTTTTCTTCATATCTATCCCAAGAAAAAATTCACCTTCATCACCTCATCAAAGTGGAGCTCCCTGCATCTTGGCTAGTAGGCCAACCTCCCAACATTGTCGAACATGGGCAAATGTGATTTTATCTTAATCTGAAAATTTTATAAAGATATTTAAAAATCCAATCATCAACAATATCTGCAGTAATTTTTCATTCAAAAGTGGAGATATCTGTGTTTACTTGGACTTTGGAGCGAGTTTGACCACCAAAAGGTCTAACCGTCACGACCCACAACATGCTTGGGGCATTTTGGAGCACTTGTGCCAACTAGTTCATCATCTCTGCCCATTGTCTTTCTAGCGCCGCCTTGATCAACACCTCAATGGGATCCAAGGAGTCATAGTTTGCTCTTCAATACACATCAGTGGTCATTTGCATTTATCAAGAAGACAATCAAACACATCTCTTGTCTTCAATCCAAATTTCTAATATCTTGAATACCACTAATCTGAATTAAGCTGGTAATTCAAGAGACATTATGCTAGTTGAGGAATTTAATGTATTATAACTAATAAGCAACAATCGAACAAAACCAAACAACACATAATTGACAATTAATAGATTGCTAAACAAAACGATCTTTATTTCAATAGAGATGGGAATACAAAATAACCAAACCTTATAGAAGAGATACATGTCTTCTAGTCTGATTATATGCTTTAAATTCAGCTATTATATAGCTTTACAATACAATACAAAAAAATTACTAGAAATAGTAAATTAGGGTTCTTAGTGAGAACCAAAGAGACACCACACTTGGCAGTGTCCTATGTCTCTCTTGGAAGTTGAAATGGACAATCAAATAAGGACAAACTTATTAGAAAAATCAAAATGTTTGGAGTTATTACATTTTGGTACTCATACTTGTTAGCATCAAAACCCCTAGCCTGTTACCCAAAATTCAAAGTTCATATATGCATTGGAAAGCTTAGGTCATGAACTAATCAATCTGGGTTGATGCGCAACATAAGCAGGATCTAAATGTGGCATCATCAAATTCCACTCCAAAGGGCCCCAAAGTGCAAATATATGAAAACGTAGAAATACCAAAAAAAAAGATTCTTGAGAAATTTCATAATTCTGTTTGGAACTACCACTTAGACGGCCCGAAATGTTATCTAGATATGGAGTGGCCAAAGTGTGAGGTGCATAACCTTTTACTGGTCTTCCAATAGTTTGTAGAGTTCCTATTTTATGTTTAGTAGGCCTATTTAGAACTCATAAGCTGTTCCAAATTAGTTGTCTACAAATAGATAGTGAGGCCTTCCTTATCTATCATCACTTGTGGAATTTTAGTTTTTGGTTATTCTCATTTTGAGGTTGCCAGCAATGCTTGTATACTTTAGCTGTTCGGTATTTCTACAATCAGCATTTATCTATCTACACACATTTGATGGGGAATTAGTATTGCTATATCTATAATTTCTTCACTACTAGGCGCACATTCCCTACCCTGCTCAAGAGTCAAACCTGTGACACAAAACCTTCACCATTAGGCCCACTTAAGTACAGATTTTGCACAGTAGCCCAAAAATAATAGTCAATGACCAGGATCCTATCTTAATAGTATATTTTGAAGGATTTGTTTACACTTTACACTTTTGGGCAGCCAATTGACTCACATATCATCTTATCAACCTTAAATCAAATGGACACAATGTGGCCTTGAGAGTTACCTTTGTTGTTTCAAATAACAACAACATAAACAGTATCAATGGGTCAAGTAGCAATCCTTTGGCCTGAGGATGATACAGCACAACCTTACAAACATCAACCAAAATGACACCATTTGAGGCACACTATAAATATCGGCCACCATCCACCATTTCCTATTAGCAAGGTCATTCAAAGGTTCAAGCAGTAGAGGATCATCTTCAGCACCAGAAAATCGTCCTCCATATACTAGAGAAGAACTTGGCCATGGAACAAAATAGAATAAAATGACAGACTGACCAATGCAGAAGTGAGTGACACTTGAGGTCAGAGATTAGGATTTTCTCCAGTTGCAGCCATCCAAGAAAATATCTCTTAAATAACGGAAAGGCAAGTATCTTGCTCCAAAATTCCTAATATTGCTACAAGGTGCTTCATAGAATTAGCAACATGGGATATAAATTGGAGCTGCCTCCATCTTCTCAAATCCATCTAGTTTTTCATGAGTTTGCTTAAAGAAGGTTATAAGTGACCAAATTCCTGTGCAGAAAACACTAGAAGAGCTACACGAGGAAGAAAAATCATATTGGAACCTGAAGCAATGAGTGAGAGGAGAGTGAAGCAATTACATAAAGAACCTTATCAAATGGAAGACTGTACCAGCTGAAGATGCTATTTGGGATGATGAACAATTCATGCAGAAACATCTGTAGTTGTTAAGCGTTGAAGGCAACTCTTAATCTGAAGGTGGGTGGCATGTTATGCCCCTAGTCCTCAACTTATCATTGTGAGTATTTGGGTTATGAAGTAGCCAATTTGAGGCATGCATAGCATTTCACTAGTCTTCTAGCAGTTTATAGATTTTCTATCATGTTGTTTGCTTAATCACAACTCATGGGGTTGTACCAATCTAATTTGTCTATGAATGAATGGTGAGGTCTTTATTATGGATCGTCATTTGTGAGATTCTATTTTCAAGTTAATTCTCATTTACAGATTGCCTGCTAAAAATGGTTCGACTTTCATATTTCAACTATTCAGTATTTTTGCTATTTTCCTTCATCTACATTTTTGATCTGTTATATTCTTCTCTATCTATGCACATTTGATGTGGATTTGCTATTGCTATGTTTATTATTTCTTTTGCAATATGGAAATATCATCACAGAAGCATATAGATATGTATATAGGCAAATCATGTTTACTCCATCTCCAGTGTGTAGGTACAAGAAAGGAAATCAATAAAACAAATATTTGAGCTAAAATAATCCTTCCTCACCAACATTTAAAAAAAATTGACTAAAGCTGCAATGGAAACTTGTAAAAGAAACATTGATTGTTGGGTGTGTTAAATCTCTCCTTTCCTCCCATCCTTGCATATTCTTAATCTACTTGTTTTATATCTTTATCTTAACCTATTCAAAAAAAATTCCAAGAGAAAAACTACAGATAAATGTCCAAAATATTCTATCAAGCCACAAGGGAGAATTCAATTCACTAATTTTCTATCTAAATTTTTACAATCTTTGACTGTGTAAGTTACGAGAGGAATTGGAAGGAATACCTTGCTTCCTCCTAATTTGTTCAATGATCCCTCTTAGCCAAGACATTCCCACGAGGAGATCATCAAACACTATAGTGGCCCTTCCACAGTAATCTAAGAGATGTTGAGCCTTGTTACATCCTATGAATCTAATCCAAATAGAGCGTTCTTCTCTTCTCTTAACAATATCGGTCTAGGATTTACCTGTTTGAGTTTCTTCCCCTCTTATTTGATTCTATTGCTTCTTGATTTTATGCTTATATGATTTAATTTTTGTTCTTGGGGTTCCAATTTGCACTCTCTATTTGCTATTGTAACTTCTTGTACTGTGCAGTGCCATTAACCTACCTTGCTCAATTGAGGGCATTAATATAATTTCTTTCTTTCTTTCTTTCTCTCTGTTCTTTCTTCCTTCCCTTCCATTGATATATAATATCTTCACTCCAAACATGCCCAATACATGATCAATCAGGCAAAATCAGCATTTAAGAGTGAAAACCAACACCCAACACTTGGTAGTGTGACCATCTCCAACAACAGAGAAACATGTAATACATCATCAAAATGTTCATAAAGCACCTTATCACCAAAATCTTGTTCTTTCTAGCACCCATGCCAAACACAGCCACACTCCCAAACAATCCACAACTAAACCTGGCCTAGAGACTCAAACCCATAATGCTCAGCAATGACGCATCGTTCAATCAAATATTTGAAAATGAATGCATTCATACTGACACAGGAAGGATGTCTTACCAAAGCCCAATTGTACTTGTACCCCACAGAAACGCAATATGGATACACATATATAAGAAAAAAATACATCTAAAAAATATCAATCATTAACAACAAAATGACAGCCAAAACCCAACAAGCACATCCTCACACCATACATTCCAAAAGGAAGTCTCCTCAAGTAACTAAAATCTACTAAATGGACACATGACAACTTTGAATCTGTGGAACGTGAATATGGCATCATTAGCTTGGTGTAATACGGTCTAATAACAACTCAGCATGTGTAAGCTAAAGCTATGTTAGAAACAACCTATTTAATGTCTAAGTTTGTGTAGTGCCCCTCCATTCTCACTTTGGATGAGAAGGTGGTCGGGCTAAGGAGCATGAAGAAGAAGGTAAAATATTCGGAATACTTAGGGTATGATAGACATGTTGATGGTAGGCTTACTGTTATGATGTAGTTGATGACACTCATTGATGTTTATTATGATGACACTGTTGATACTTTATGATTAGTACATTATGCTTATGTTGTGATCAATTATAGGTTAATTGATTATGTAGATTAGTTTTACTACGTGATTAATGCGATTATTTGTCTATGTGTTATCTGGTTGTTTATTTACTAATGAATTTGCTTAATGTGGATACTTGTGATGTGTTTTGTCAAGGGACAGTGCAGTCTTGCTCATAATGAGTACCCTACTACGCTGTGATTCCCTGTCACTATGTGCCTACTTGGATGATTATATGTATGTATTCAACACTTTTGTTTGCTGCAGGTTGCAGGTACCAGGCATCGACTCCACCTGAATTGGCAAATCTGAGCGTGCCTTCATACCAATGGAAGTTGTTGAATGGAGATAACATATGGTTCCCTAGCCTAGTCATCATCCTTGAAGAGGATGAGTATCCGGTTGTGTGCCCTGTCAGTGCTGTCGGTTTGGTCATGATAGTCAGTCATTGTTGTGGTGGTCTTGTTTTCCGATCTTGCATAGTAGTCAGGTATGGCTTGACAGTTGGGTTATTTTGTTGGTATTGTTTTGGTTATTGTTGCCTTAAAATAAAATAATTAGTTATGAAGCATTTTTGTTAAATAAATAAATATATAAATGTCCTTATGTGAATTTAGCTTATGAAAAATATATTATTCTAGAAGTTAAGTTAATAAATAATAATAATAGTAATAAATGTAATTGCAACTAGAGATAAATAAATAAATAATATTTATGTGTTACCATATAATATATTTATCTTGGTCTGGTTGTAAAATGTTTAAAATAGCAAACTGTAAGATATTGTTCATGCAAGAGTTATTGCCTCTTGTGGGGGGAATCTTCTGGAAGATTTTAGGGGATTTCTTTCGCTAAAAATAGGGAGTTTTTGGGTTGTATTTAGGGGGGAGATTTCTCTCTCATAATAATCTTCAGCAGATGGAACTTTTGGAGGGAGACTGATTTGTGGCTGCAACAGTTGAACCTGGCATCGAATCTTCAGCCCAGTCAAGCAAGCGAAATCAGGGTCCTTTGGTTCTAATTTCTGTCTCATTTTTCTGTTGAAGCAAATGTTTGATTTATAATTTTTCCTGTTGATGGTAATTTGCTTGAGAGGTTAGAAGCCTTGTTATCAGATCCAATTGTGCATGTCTATATCATTGCCTTTCTGGGAATCACCGATTGATGTGACTGTCTATCTCTCACCCAATTCAACTTTGTTTTTACAGTCTATTGTGTTAGCCATAACTTTGGTTTTACGAACTGAGTTCCTCTAAATTTTTGATATATGGTGCACGACCTAGTTACCTAAATCATATCCAAAAATCGTCCATACCCAATTTGTCGTTTTGGAGATATGGATGTTTTATGACTGTCTACCTCTCAGCCATTTCGTCTCTGTTTTAGCAGTCTGTTGCGTTAGCCATAACTTTAGTTTTATGAACTGGGTTCCTCTAAGTTTTTGATATATGGTGCACGACCTAGTTGCCTAAGTCATAGCCGAAAATTGTCCATACCCAATTTTTCGTTTTGAAGCTATGGATGTTTTGTGACTGTCTACCTTTCACCCGTTTCATCTCTGTTAAAACAGTTAGTTGCGTCACCAATAACTCTATATTTTCAAATTGGGTTTCTCTGAAATTTTTATATAAGATTCAGCTCTTACCTATGAAAACTATATCCAAAAGAGTTAGCATTACCCAGTTTGTCAATTCAGAGATATGTATCAATTAGTGACAGACATTCCTATGCCATCTTGATTGTTGTTATTAAATCTACAAATCCATTCTATGCATATCCTTTAATCATTGCATTCCATAATTTGACATCTCTTTGAGGCAATTTGTTGAACAGTTAATGCACTTTGTCTGTGCTCTCACTTTTGCATACATGTCTACTAGAGCATTTCCTTTTCAAAGTCTCTTATCATTATCAAAACATTCTATATCTATATTCTTTCTGATATAGCATCTGTTCTTGCATATCTTAATCGATCATATTAGTATGTTTCTTTCTTAGTGGTTTATTTTAGTGCTTTCCGGTTTAAAATTGTTCAATGGTGATATGTTGAGTTAATTTTAAATATGGTCTTGCTTGAAATTCCATTGTTAGTTATTAGCGTCAAGTAGTAATGATGTAATTGGTTTATTTTATTATTCTTTGGTCCTGAGTCATATTGTCCTATGGGAATGTCCTAGTCGTTTAAACCCTTGTTTCCATATTGGGAGATGAACTTGTGTATAGTGGTATTGAGTTCAACTTACCGACTCTAGAGGTTAGGTTACTTGGGCTCCAATTCATTATCGGGTCATACTGTTTAAATGTTTTATTGATTTGAGATTTTGAAGTGGATAAGGGAAAGTTTATTGTTGAAATTTGAAATGGTCTATGTAATGTATTGGTTTGCCAAAAGATAGAGGCCTTATGATCCCTTGTCCATGTATGATGTTGGTTTCTGGATGTTGGTTAGGGGTTTCTAGTTGCACGAAGGAGGGTGGCTTCCATGGTGGGGCCGATGCCCAAAGTGGCTGCATGGGTAACCCCATGGAAGTTGTAATCAAGTGATAGCTTAATAATTTATTTAGGTGGGTTGGGTAGTAATTTACATAACAAGATAAGTTTGATGCCTCACCCATGCCTTGAGTGCTCTCACAGGCTAAGGATGGGATGAGAAGGCCTGGTTGGCAAGGTCGACCTCCTTGTCTCCATGAGAGGATGTGTCAGCTCCGCATGTGTCACCCTATGGAGCCAGTGCCTAAAGAGAGGCTGCCAGGGTAACCATAGATGGGGGCCGGTTTCTAGAGAGAGATAGCCTGGATAACCCATGCTAGGACCATGCGATGACACTCTCCCTACTGCAGTCTAATTACTTCTTTTTTATCTTTGTTGTTACCTCTGGAGTTCTGTCTTGTCTTGATGATTTCGATGATTTGTGTTGTTTTTTGATTATTTGGATAGTCTGTGTCGAGTTCGTATCTATCTTCTTGTATCCCTTGTCTTAGTGGAACCTCATTGTTATCTCCTAGCTCGGGGGGTGGACCTTAGGGTTCCACATGGTTGGGTGGAAGAGCTTAATCCATTGGTTTTCCTTGATCGTCCTGATTCGTGATCACTGCAGATGTGCTTCCAATTCCAGATTTGCAATTGCATCCTCAGAGTTGTATATTACTTTCAGTATTGTTTAATCTTGTTGTATATTGTAAACTATTGTAACCAATCTAGAATCTAGAAATCATGTAATCCTGAATTCGAACTTTTGTAACTATTCATATCTGCAAATGAATGATGTAATCCTCTTCAGTGTATCATAATGTATTTTACTTGTATTGTAATGAATCATATTTATCTGATGCAGTTATGTTTCCCTAGAGTAGAGAGTTGATCATTTTGTTTAAATGCTTTAAATTGTGTTAATTTTATCTAGTGTGAATGCATTTACTTGTTTCAAAAAAAAAATATTTCTATAAAATTTTTGCACTTGTTAGTCTAACTCTCTAGGGTTGCATGACGGGGCATCACAGTTTGCCTCTTGCCCAATTATTATTGCCACTAGTATTAAAATAAGCAAATTCTTAGTCTTGAAGGCCTACGTAATTATAAATAATAAAACCTTAGGAAACCCCTTTATATCCAAATAATTAGAAATCATAAATCATGAGCCCCTCATCAAAATGTAAATCCCTTATAGCCAATCCTCAAATACCAACTCGCTTCAATTGAATTGAAATAAATTTGCACATCTTGTCATGTTAGAACCAACAAGGACACTAAAACTATTAGAATTATCAATTACATCTTCCCTAAATACAACTTTAGTGATGTGTTTATTAATTAGGCTTGCCAATAGATTTTCTAGAATGGCTTGTACTTTAGAACTGACTACAAGAGTAACGGACCTCACCTCATTATATAAAAAAGAAATCCATCAAATAACCAGAGCAGAGTTACATGTAGACTTGTGCTGACCCCCAGTACTCGTCTCTTGCATCAGACACATCCCTGTCTTGGAGATATGGAGACAAGTGAAGTTTCTTAGCATCTCTATGCATCTCTCAAAAGTGTTTGTTGAAAATTGGGAAAATTCCTATAGACTTTTCAAGATATATCATATAAATTACAATGGTGTTTTTCCTCAAGTGCTGGCATCTAGTTGAGGAGAGGTAAAAGAACTAAAGAAGTACACTAATAGACTTGTAATGTTTATTTTTTTGCATGAAAAGTTATAAGTTATTTTGTTGCAAACACTTTCTTATCAAGGCCCAAGGAGCTACTAGTAATAAGAGAAACAATTAAAAGGCTTTAAATGTCTACTGTAGTAATGTTTTATCAATTAAATGAAATGGGAGAGAGTAGTACTCCGTGATAATAGCTTGTGCTAATAAACTATACATTATGTATGTATCATTAACACTAATATCTATAAATTATGTTTATAGTTGTCTCTGAGAACATGTGTACTATGTTTTTATGAATAATTGTATTCCCATCCCAATCCTTGTCTGGAGTTTCTAGGTGACTAAGGTTTAAACTTCAACTATTTATCTCATGTTGAAGGTTATCAAATATCAATATAATTAATATCTGCTTTCATTGACATCCATTTCCGTACTTTAAAATGTTAGTGTTTTTTATTTTCAAGCATTTTACATTTTTTAAGTTTTTGATTAAGGTAAAGAGGTTTTGAAAGGGGCCTCACCCTTTTACAAAAAAGGCAGCCCAACAGCCCATGAATCAAGTCCCACAAGATGTGAGACAAACTAGGAGAAAACAACAACAAAGGAACAGCAACTACAAGATGAAACAGCAAAAAGACAACCCACAAACAAAAAGAGCACAGAAACAAACCAGCTAGCCCTGTTCAGCTAGCATCTACAATCCAAAGACCACCTTCCACTCCTTCGCCATAAAGTTAACCTGGTCTTCAAACAAGACATCCAACGTGTCATCATCAATGTCTATGACCCTCATTCTGTCAGCTGCAACTTTGGCGCATGTCCTCCTAGCAGGGCCTTCTCCAACAGTGCTTTGTTTCCTCTTCTGCAACTCATTTTGGAGGATGAAAAAGCTTGTGGCTGAGTTCTTAATGGTGTTCTTGCTGAATGAAACGACCTCTATCAACTCCTTAGTGATTGCATCTTGCTTCCTCTCTATCTACATCAATCATTGTTGCATTCTATCCCATTCTTTGCTGATTGTTTGGAGCTTGATGGAATCCATCCATAGTTCCTCACCACCCTTGGCACTACTATCCTTCCCAAGCCTATTGTTGTCTTCTATCCCCTGTGAGCTTTTGTTGAGGGATTTCTTCTGTCATATGAGTCCCTTCATGACACTATTCTGTAGATTGAGGGCTTCTTCCAATCTGTGAACTTTGATGAATAATTCAACACGGCTACTACAACTAGTAGGCGTGCTCATGGTCTGGGGAGCAGGAGGTATCTCCTTTGATGAGGACAATATACAAATGGGGTTTTGAGGGGCCTCCGCCACCATCTTACCTGTCTCCTCCTAAGTGGTCACCTTAGCCGGGCTATCAGCAGGGGAATCTCTTAACACAATGATAAATAGAGTAAACTCATAGGGCTCATTTTTTACCGAGGGGATTCTGATTCTCACCACCCTCGGGCCCTTATAGGAGCCAGCAAGGATATTAAGGTCCAGGGGCAATGGGTAGGGATCATCATCAGAGGACGAAGTGTTGTCCTCAATGGGGGGCAATTGGGTTTGACTAGTGGGGGATTCTTCCTTCAAACCAATGGTTTCTTTGTGTGGCCTAGGGTAAACTTCAACGGAGTTGAGGATTCTTGGGAAGATGGCAATGGCAGGGGTTTTGGCCACTTGGTGCCTATAGAAACAAAAAATTAGACCCTAGAGCAACGGGAGCTCCGCTTTGTCTAATAGCACATTATGGATAGACCTTTCAAGGGATTGGAAAAGGAAAAACAGGAAATTTAGCTTCATCCTCTGTCTCAGGTGGTTCAACATAGGAAAATGATAGTAATACACTCTCTTATATCTACCCTCCAATGTTACATACCTTATCAAGACATCAACGACCGCTGTCCATGGATTTGGGAGGTCCTCTTTCCTAAAACCATTTTGAAAACAACTCACTATTTCTTTCCCCCGTAGGAATTTCTCCATGTGCTTTGCATCACTTGCCTTGTTATATTTTTGCATCCTCAATCCCTCCCTTTTTAGGCCTATGGCTTCAACTATTAGTTCTTCTGAAGTTGTGAAGGATATACCCCGGACATATAAGACCCTATTCTCTATTCTTCCAAGACCTAGTGAATTCCCTGGAAAGAACAAGGTTGTACCCATTTATAGCCTCCAAGAAATTGGTTAGGCCACCTCTAAGAAGTATGTTCCACATAGTGGCATTACATTTCACCTACTTGTAGGAGGGTTCTACTCTCAACATCTCTCCACCCATGGCCACAAGAATTAACAAGCCCCTACAATGGAAGTTATCCCTCAAAAACACCTTCAAAACGTTATCAGGTCCTGTGATAATGGCCTCAAAGTTTCGTTTGATTTTGCATTTAGTGAACATGTCTTTTCCTTCCCTGAATTCCACTTCATGATTGCTCCTTTGCACCATTTTAGTTATGGGGCTTGTGTGGATTAATTCCCACACCAAGTTGGAATGGAGTTTAAATTTTGTCATCATTGTTACGTTAAAAACATTGATATCCTCCTAGATTTTCAACGGCATGGACAAGGGGTCACTCCAATGCATGTGCCCATTAGTAGTACTGCCCAGGTTGGTAAGGGCATCAGCGACTTGATTCCCCTCTCAATACATATGAGAAATAGTAATTTTGTTGAAAGTTTTAATCAGTGTTCCACGGGAACCCATCCCCTCCCAAAATCCAGCAGTCCCCCCGACCCCAAAACCCGTCCCCAACCCCGAAACCCTTTGTTCCCCCGTCCCCAAAACCCGCCCCCAAGTCCCCGTCAGGAAACTCCATGGAACACTGGTTTTAATCAAATCTATAACTTCCAGTATTATGTTCTTAAAGGACCAATGTGGCATAGCCTTCATGTTTAACATGTCCACAAAATGTTTTGAATACCCTTACACAATGATGTTGGAGGTTCCCATTTTGCTGGCTAGCGTAAGGCCAATAAGGGCTGACATGGCTCAGCCACATTGTTGGTTTGGGTTCCTATATTGTGGACATAGGCGATCAGCATTGCACCTTTGTTGTTTCTTATGACTCCACCTACACCAGCTTTCCCGGGGTTCCCTTTGGAGCTTCCATCAAAATTCAACTTAATCCACCCAAGCTCAAGTGGTTTCCATCTAGTAGATTTTCTTCTCATAATTCTGGCATTCTCTATATTGTCTAGAGGGGCACTGATCTTCCAATTAGCAGCAATCCTTTTCTCCACCTTCATAAGGGGCACTTTAGGTTTCTTGATCTGAGATGCTTCAACATTTTCAGTGATTGAGATTGTTATTCTCCTCATGATTATGTTCCATGGTTTGCACTTCTCGCAAAAATACCCTGTTGCTCCTCTCCTTCCAAATAGCCCAGCAGAGGTGTGGTAGGGATTGGTTCTAGAGTTCCTTTAAAACTAGGTGATTGAAGGAAGGTTTCCAACTATTGACCATGGAGCAGAAATCACCGGGCCAAGCCCACTCGGTCTCAAACTTTTGCATAAGGGCTTGCTTTAGTTTCCAACCAAACGAGCGGTCAATGAAGAGGTGATTGATAGTTTCTTCAAATTTCTTGCATAGGATGCATCTATTGGCATGAGAGAATCCTCTACGGTTTAGATTGTTGACTGTAAGAATCTTACCTTAGCTACAGGCCCACCAGAAGAAATTAATTTTTGGAATCAAGTTAGTATGCCAAATAGACTTCCAATTGAAACTCGTGTTTTGTCGTGAGGATATAATGTTGAACCCAAACTTGATAGAGTGGGCTCCACTGGGATCAACAGTCCAGATGATGATGTCCTTTTTTGAAAATAGATTAAATCTAAACACACTAATTTTGTAGGTTAAATCCTTCAAGGCAGCAATGTCAGCAAAACCAGTGTCTTCACTGAGCATTTTCCATTTAGTATTTACAGGTGCCATTTTCATTAGCCCAGTAGTTGGCAACAAACCTACCATTTCTCTCTATCATAGTTTCTTTCAATCAAGCACAAGGATGGCAAGCAGCTAAGGGGGAGGCCAAAATCTAGGTGTCTTCCCAAAACCAAACAGTCTCCCCATTTCCCACCATCCATCTAATTCCATTGTTGAGCAGATGTCTGGATTTAGAGATGTTCCAAATGGCGGAGCCTATGGGTATGTGACTCCTGTTGATGAAGGATAGGCTATCAAGATTGGCTAAGTACTTAGCCTGCATGATTTTGCTCCATTCCGAGTTGTTCATTAGGAGTTTTCAACCCACTTTGGCCAAGAGGGCCTTGTTCATCTCATTGATCTTTCTCAATCCCAACACCCCATAGCTCTTGGGGCAGCAAACTTGGTCCCAAGCCACCAGAGCAATCCTTTGTTTGTCTTTTGTTCCAGACCAAAGAAATCTTTTATGGATTTGTTCAACCTTTTCAGCCATGAACTTCAGGATTTTGAAAAGAGATAGCAAATAAACAAGAATACTTTGTAAAGAGCTCTTGATGAGTTGCACCTTACCTGCATGGCTAAGGAGATTACCTTTCCAGGCCGTGAGTTTCTTTTGGATTCTTTCAAGAAGATTATTCCATATCCTATTGCTGATTCATCCAAAGCTAGGCAGCTTATTAATGTTGCAGCCAAGAATAGCCGCTATCCGGTGTTGAAAGTATAGGCCACTTTTGTCAAGATTTATCTTTTGGTCCGAAACAGTCGCATAGTCTCCCAATATTCTTTTCCAGTGCTTAGCTTCAGCAATAGAGGCCCTTGCAAGAAGGATTGTGTCATCTACAAACTATTCATGGGATGAGGGATTTGAGCTAGATGCTAGTTTAAATCGTTTTAGGTTCCCATTCGTGATTGTCTTCAAAATGTTCCTTCCCCATACTTCTACCAGCATGATGAAAAGGTACAGGGATTAGGGATCTCCTTGTCTTAAACCACGTTTGGAAGCAAAATGGCCTTAAGGGGAACCATTTATGAGGACTGAAAAGTTGGGAGTAGTAAAGCAACATTTCATCAACTTGCGGATCTTCCCTCGAAACCCAATTCTCATCAAAACTTTTGTCATGAAGTCCCGTGAGACTCTATCATAGGCCTTAGATATATTCAGTTTGAGGCCATGCCTTCCTTTCTGCTTTTATGATTTATCCATGGAGTGGAAAACTTCATGAACAAAGATGACAGGATCTAGGATTTGTCTACCAAGCACAAATCCATTTTGGTTCTTGTGTATGACCTTGTCCAAGAACGGTTGTATTCTTAGCACTAACAACTTGGAAAATATTTCGTAGACTGTGTTACACAAACTGATTGGTCTGAAGTCATTGAGACTATTAGCTCCTAGTTTCTTAGGAATTAGGACTAGGAATGTATTGTTGACTTCCTGGAGTAAGTTGTCCCTTTCAGAGATTTCTTCAACAAGAGTGGTAACATCCTGGGCAACTATATGCCAAAAGGTTTGGAAGAAAGCTGGGGGAAATCCATCAGGCCTAGGAGCTTTATAAGGGTCTAAGGATAACACTACCGCCTTGACCTTCTCTTCCGAAACACATTTTCCCTTGACTTCCAAGTCTTCAGCAGTAAGAATTAGGGATGATCTCAAGTAATTCTTCCTCTTTGGATGGGTCAGTTGAGGGAGCATTGTTGAGCAAAGTCTGAAAATACTTGGTGCCTTCTTTTTTAATGTCTTCTTCTTTGCTAATCTTGGTCCTATCCTCCAGAAAGTGTTTTGTTATTCTATTATTCCTCCTGTGTTTTAGGGTTGATTGATAGAAAAACTTGGTGTTCCTGTCCCCAAACTTGAGCCATTGAACTCCAAATTTTTGTTTCCAGAAAATTTCTTCCCTAACATAGATATTATGCAGCTAACTCAACAATTCCTTTTCCTCTCTCCGGTAGTTAACAAAAGCACCATTTGTCTCCATCTTTTGTTGGATATCTGTGAGTTTGTCTTTCAGCTCCTTTTTTTCCTCAAAAGTGTATCCAAAAGAGAATTTGTTCCACCCCTTGACTTTCCTCTTTACATTGTCAATCTTCTTGACCAATTTGTACATTGTTGTCCCTTCTATTTCAATTTGCCACCAGTATTTTATTTTCTCTCTGAAGTTCAGGTGTAAAGTCCACATTATCTCAAACCTAAAGGGGTACCATACTTTCTTTACCTCCATGTCCCATACAAGAAGGGGGTTGTAGTTTGATGTAATGTGGCAAACTAATTTTTGTGTATTTTGACAAATGTTTGACAAAATGTACGGAAACTAAATGCATACAATAATTTACTGAAATTATGATTACAAGAATGACAAGAACTCCACAAGACGTAATATACGAACCGCTATTATTTCTTGCAAAATAAATTGAAATCACAACTACAATATGCAACTATCAACATTAGAATTCTGGAATTATCATAATGTACTGACCCTTATTCGCCGTGCCAAACTATGACTGCAGATTATAAGCTGAAATATTGTTGATACAGAAATAAGAATTACATCTCCAAATAACAGTCCAGACTCCCAGTGAAATGGTGTGGCTTCTAAACAAAAATTACAGCTTTCTGATGTTTGGTCCAACAAAATCATTTCCCTTTGGAGCTCATCCTCCTTTCAACAATGGTTCTTTCCCTTTTCTTTCTTTTGATTCCATTGAAACTCAGATTCCATTGCAAACTTGGAGTTCAAGGGACACGAATTCCCAAATTTTGAACATTTTTGGCAGAGTAGCACCGGATTCTCATACTGGATGGTTTGGACCCAACGCCCAAGCTTGGATTCGAAAACAATGGTGATGGATAAAACCTTGTTGATGGCAATGTTGACACAACATCGGACGAAAACCAATCTGCTTCTTTTTTTAGTGATGTTGTCCAAAGTTAGGAATTGGCCAATGAATTGGCTATCCTTGCGATAATTTCTTCATCCCAATACTCCAAAGGGAGCCCTCACAATCGTATCCAGGTGGGTGTCATCATGCAAAGGTTAACAGAGGGATCAAAGCCTGGTTTCCATTTGCATAAGGAAAGGCTAGATTTTCCCAATAGCCAGGGGCCTCCAACCAGAGTCATCATGCAATCTTCAGAAACAGAAAAGCTAAAGAGGAAGAGGCCTTCTGATAGAGTAATTACCTCTAGGTGTTCCTTGATCTTCCCTTTGGAAGCAGTCCAACAACAAACAAGGTCAATGTTGGGTCGTTTGCCAAAGAACTTTTCGACCAATGCATGATCCATGTTTTAAATGACTCAATAGTAAAGTCTGCTATTTTGATTGCCAATCCCTCCTTCGACTCATTGATAGAGATACTACCAGGGGACTTTGGTGCCGAAGATTTGAGTAAGCTCGCCTAGGATTGCTACCCTGCTCTTTGCCAAAATGTTTTTTTTTTACGGACCGACCCTCCCTCCGACGCAAGGGAGGACCCACACGGGTGGGAATCATTGTCTACCTTGTCAGCCATGGGAAGACCTCCATTTCGCGCAAAGGAACCATGCCCAAAACCATGGTAAAATCACTATAATTATTAAAATAAGTAAAATGCGTAAAATATAAAAATTAAACAACTAGCATTGAATATATATATATATTGTCTGCAAGTAACTTACATTTTTAAAGTTACATAGCCATTGTATAATCACTACAATTATTAAAATAAGTAAAATGCGTAAAATATAAAAATTAAAAAACTAGCATTGAATATATATATATATTTTCGGCGATGGAGAAGGGTGGTTGCCGTCTGTGACCACAAATTGATCTTTTGCAAGAATGCGAAGAGGAAACTGATATGCTCAGGAATACCATGGTAATTTGCAGATTTATTGGACCCAAACTAAGCAGAAGCCAAATCAGTTGTTGGGTCGATAGTTCCTGGGGTATATCGTGCACTCTAAAGTTCTTGCCGAAAGGCTTCTTCTGCACCATTTTTCTTTCCGAAGCTGCCAAGGACTCTATCCTCCAAGGTAATTCCTGGAGTTTTGGTGCGATTCCACTCAATATCCGACAATGGGCACCCTTCTTTAACCCTACCGCCTTTAAGCCCTATGATGGTCCCAAATGGATCCGCCTTTACAACCTACCCATCGAATTTTGGATGGAAAGTTGTTTAAGGAAGATCGGTCGCTCCCTTGGCACTTTGATCAATTTGGATTTGGAAAGGCTGGACCAGGACTCCTATTTATACGCTCGCATTCAAGTTGC
Source organism: Cunninghamia lanceolata (assembly GCA_027924645.1). Taxonomy (NCBI): domain Eukaryota; kingdom Viridiplantae; phylum Streptophyta; class Pinopsida; order Cupressales; family Cupressaceae; genus Cunninghamia; species Cunninghamia lanceolata. Next base: position 1,000,074 of record BSBN01001501.1, read on the forward strand.
TGCCATCCAAAGAATCCCCTCGGAGATAACCTTGTGCGCTGATCAAAAGACTTGGACTCAACACTTGGAGATCGAGGAAAACAATTTTTTTTACCTCTCCTGTGGTAATAGAAGACATTCAAGCGACAATTGCCCTCGAATGAACACTCGGACGAATACCTGGCCGATCAAACTAGACCAAGGCATCACTCCTACTCTTGACGACTCAGTCTATCCCCCACCCATTTGTGAAGCTCGCGTTCCCCCCCCTGCCACCTCCCCCAACATCTACTCCTCCTGCTATCAAGAGCTCGAAAGAACCCACTCCTTGCGATCCGATAGATCGTCCACACCTAAAGACGGCTAGGACCCAGGCTACCTCCACTGGTATGCCTAAGTCCCGAACTCCAATTCCAAACCCTGAATTAACATCCATTAAGACGTGCCTCAACTGTCCATCTCCCTCGGCTGTGACCCCTTCTAGAAATAAATGCCCACCCTTGTCGACTGAGAAATGTACTATCCACGACATCCTAGCTACGGTACGTGGAAGCATTGCCTCCGCCAACTCCTAAAGCTAAACCTGTCTGACCGTGGCCTTGCTGGCCCGGTCTAGCTGGCGTCCACCAACCGCCACCTTGGAATTGTCCTCTCTTTCTAAATACTTCTGTATTCCTATTATGATCGCCCAATAAACAACGCAAGTTTCCTCTACTTCTCTACCTTGCCCGTGTCATCTTCATGGCATTGGATATGAAATCGACTCTTTACACATGCGGATTCGTCCTCCTCTCAAGCAAACTCACTGAAAATGCACTTATGACATCTCTAGATTACCGTTTTGGAGGCGGCTATTCATTATTAGTTACAGCAGACACATTCGAAAGGGACTCCACATTTAATGAGAAATTTATTTCCTTCTCAAGCCGGGTTTATAAATTTCCTCGCCTCTTCCCAGCTCGACATCGATGGTTCTATTTGATTCAAAATCCCCGGTCTCTCATGGCATTCGCATTTGTTCATGGCTACAATTGCCCATGTGACACTGATGACGTCCGGGAACAGATCAAACGTATGTTTATTGTCCAAAATGAGGACACTATGCGGGCTCTGTTACAAATTAGAAACCTGAGTACCGGCGGATTTCCACTTCCATGATCACTTCTTCCTCGGCAGATTTTTGGCCCAATTCACTCTCGCCCACGGCCATAAAGGCCTGACGCGAATTGTAGTGAAGAGGGTGGTGGCACCTCACAGACCATGGCGCTGGAGGTGATCTCCTACAACAAGAGATCTACATTTGGCAGCTAGGACAAAGTGTTCAAGCTAAGTCAGCTACAAGTGAGCGCAGATTTGAAGAGGGTTCTTTCTGTCTTCCAAGAAGAAGTTATAAGGGATAACATGGAGACTTGCAATTTTATGGTTGGCTATTTGGATCCCCCACTATCAGCAGTTCGTAGGAGGCGGCTGGAGCAGTTCGCTGACGGCACTCACCACCTCCTCCACCGGATTCCGAAATAATGGTCCCTCGGTCCTTTTGTTTTTTTCCTTACTGTAACTACATCTGCACCCTTGTGACAACAAGGCATGCTTTTTGTACAGGAGTTGTTCCCTTAACAACATATATATGTATCTGTGTGTGTGTGTGTTCTGTCTCCAAGTAACTAACTCCTTTTTTTTTTAAAATGACGCACCTGTACCCTACCCCATCTCCTGATAACTATGACCTACATAAAATTAAATGTCTCATCCCAATGATAAATGTCTATATAAAAACCAGCCATCAAACATTCAATCAATAACAAAAAACTGATTAATTGCAGTCTTTGAATAGGCAGCGATGAGTAGGTGCAGACCATGAAGGTCTCTATAGGTATTACTACTCTGTCTGTGTTGAACTGTATTTAAGCTAAATTTAAAACATAATGTTTTTGTTGTCCATGAAATATGTAAAAAGCTTTTGAAAAAAAAATTATAGAAGATTTTTATGTCAATGTTTCAGTTCAAAATTTATGACCCGTCATTAGGATGAAAAAGATATGTTTAAGGTTGCCGATTTTCTCTTTGATAACATAAATCAGCGTTGAGTGTCTGCCACTTGTAGGCACTTCATCTAGACTCCAATGTTTTCTACAAATCTCTCATATCATATGGCACTTCTCCTTAAGAAATTGCTAGAGAAAATTACAATCATGTTTTAGTGTCCCATAATCTTATCACATTTCTCCTCAAGAGATCACCAGCCTAGATTGTATCACATTCTACTATAGAAAAGATATCAAATTCGGGAGTAGCCTTCTGTGCAATGGAGTCTCACATGGTTGCAATTCAAAATCATCCTATTACACATCTTCATCTATCATAGGAGCTTGATAATTGCACACTCTCTATAAGGCTGGCACTACTCAATAGATCCACCCAAGGAGAGAACACATTAGCTTCTTATAGGTGCACTCAGCCAGTAGGTCTTGTATCCCAGGCATCCCATTTTTGCCATCTCTCTATGGAGGGAGTTGCTATGCATCGATAGAATGTTCCAGCTTAATGCCAAACAAAAACAATTTAAGGCCACTGTAGGTCTACTGTCACTAGAGTTATGTATCTTCACACTGTTTTCACTATTAGTCTTAGACTGACCATATACAACAACTGGGTATCCTCATGCAGTCACCATTTATTAGAATTACTTCTGCATGCTTCTTAGCCTCTCATCTTAGCACATCTCCAATAGAGATTACCAAGCACTAAAGAATATCTCATTCTTTTATTTTCTAGAGCATTTGTAAAAGATGAACAGCAACGTCAACGACAATTTTGCTACAAAAATAACTTCCATAGAATAATTTTGTTGGGACAAAAATTAAGAATAATCAATTCCTATTGATAAAAGAAATGCTATCAGAATTCTTCTGGCCTTTCTTTCTTCAATGACCTTCAAATGATAGTCTTTAGCATAAAGGCAAAGATCATTATCATTATTTATTTGTACCTAGAATTAACTAGGATTATTTTCAAGAACTTATCTCTTGTATCTTTTATCTTTTATTTCTGTTGTACCTGATAAATATGGTCTGTCCCAGTTTTAGTTTCTAATTTGAATGTATTCCTATGTTTCACTGATCTGGAACAATAGGCATTGAGACATTGCAGAGGTCCTCCCAGAGGTGGCATAATTAAACATGAAATTCTACCATTTCCTTGACACTGCCAAACAGAATCTATATAAAGTAGATTTACCTTTGATGGTGACCGGCCCTGTGAAGGAGATAAACTTTGATAGTTTGAAGGAAAGCGTCCACTGCCTCGAAAACCTGGAGCAGATGAGATGGATCTACCAGGAGAACCAGGCCCAAAGTTACTCTCCAGATGATCCAAAGAAGGTAAGGGTGACATTAACACTTGCCCTGGAAATGACAATTCACGATGTAGATTCCTCCTTAATCTTGATGTAACTTGCATTAGCGCCTCACGAGCCACCTGTATGTCACCTACAATCTGTCCAGGTTTACTTCAATGTTAGAAAATCTTGAATAGCTTATGCATTGTACAAAATGTTAGAGCATTTACAAAACAGTGTCAATCAGATCTGATAGAATCAGAAGTGTAAAAATTTAATTTAATATTCATCACTGAAAAAAAAATGATAGAAATTTAACACTGCTGCCTCAAAACATAGAGCAAACCTGAACCAGTTCATCGGCACCTAAAGCACATGGAGGAAGATATTCTCTTGGCAAAATCTGTATATTTGCACGGGTTTGTCTCCTTATTTCAGATAGAATTGATCCCCCCTTTCCATGTAGACAGCCAATTTCACTGGATGGAACAAGTAACCTCGTGGTTATAACACCATCCCTGTCTGGACCAAGATCTACAATACAGCTTTGAATATGCAACAGAGCTTCCTGAGCAGGAAACAGATCATCATCTGGTACCTGTACAATTGTCACATACATTACAACACTCAGCAACCGTTAAAAAAGGACACACAATAGAAAATTATGTTACATCCTCTGAATTTGCATTCAAGTACTTGATAAATCTACATATTTCCCATTTGGTATACCAAGTAGTGCATGCAAGCATGTATTTAATAGAAAGAGACCACTAACCTAGGGAATATTCTCAGACTCTCCTATACTCACTTTTATGCATGCTATTATAATTTATGGTCATTCGTGTACTTGATAAATTTTTCCTCGGGGCTGAAATATGTTGATGCGTGGATGTTATTTTATTTAGCAAACCTGTTCTTCTTGATGATAACGATGCTGCATATTGTATTCATTAGCCTCAAGGACCTTTTCTTAGAGATATTATCTAGCATACAACATGGGTGTAAGGCAGTGTTCCCTGGGGACATGTTCCACAGGACACGTCCTCTAGGCTTTTCTGTCATTTCCTGGGAGGGGGTGGTTTCAGGGTGAGAGGGGGGCCATGTCAGGGACGGAGGGATGGGGACAGAAGGTGCCCCCCCCCCCCCCACCAACACACCATCCCCTTCTTTTCTGAAAATTTGGGGACGTCCCAGGGAGAACCCCACCCCATCCCCTTTTTCGGAAAATTTGGTGACACCCCTGGGATGCCCCCTCACTATGGGGGACATCTGCTGAGAATGTCCCCTAAAGAGGGACCACAGGGGAACACCAAGGAATCCCAGGGATATCCTGATATCCCCTGCAGACTGGCACTTTTTAAACATGGAAAAAAATAGTCACTTATGTTTTTTTTAAAGACCCTAAAATCACCATAATAACAGTATTGCACAGCAATTCAGCTCATACAATGAGTATGATGATTTTCTTAATGATCCTGATCCTTCACTTGCTTTTTTTTTAATTTTAAAAACACTAAAATCACCATAATAACAGCATTGCTCAGCAATTCAGCTCATACAATGAGTATGATGGTTTTCTTAATGAGCCTGGTCCTTGACATGCTCCCTACAGCACCAATTACCCTTCTTTTTGGGCAAGTAGCTATGGATTACTACATCCACATCAGCATTATGATAGCATGCTTTGCCTTTCACACAATGACTATCATAATAATTCAGCAATTACTATTGCTGGACATGGGGATGCTGCAAAATACAACAGAAATTACCCTTCTATTTGGCTAGGTGGATTTCTGCAACAACATCTAATATGATATTTCCTTTCTATGTTCATACAATGTGTATAAGCATTACAGTGTTGTTGCTGGGCCTTCATGTTCTATAATAAGGCTCGTGATTCCCCCATTATATCAGTGTTGCAATGTCACACTGATTTAGATTTAATTTTTAAAATAGTTTCAGATTTTCCCTGTAAAGAGTAAACATACTGCAATATAAGTTTTTAAAGAATATGGCAAGGATTTACCATCAACAGCTCATTAGTAGCATCACGCAGCACGATAGAATGATTAGATCCAAATCACCAACAGGAATATTCGCTAGGTAAACACAGCAAGTAATGCTGCACGTAAACCCTACACTCTAGTTCGTACTTTGAACTTTCAGCTCATTTGTAATGGATTTCAATTTTCAGCTACCATATCATTGATATTCAAATGATTACATTTTGATTTATGATTTGACAATGGGCATTGTTTAATTAATGTAACTTATAACTTATCGTTATCATAGATCAATTATCATATTGTGTTCTCAATTCTGTATTTACTATTTACTATTTAATTTTATATATTTTGGCTTTTGCATAAATTATTGTGTGTTTGCGTGTGTGTGTGTCTCTGTAGCCATCCCCCTGCTGTTCCCCTGCCATTCCAAAAATTTTGGAAAAAAATTGCCATCCCTGGAGACTTGTCCCACCATTCGGGAAACTCGGAGAAACACTGGTATAAGGTGAAATGTTGACAAGAGCAAAGTCATGCATGCTTTGAGGAATATTGCTTTATGTTCAGACATCATTAGGTAGGAAATTCTGACTGATGTTAGTTACAGGAATTCTTTTAATTGTTGAGAATCTCAGCTCACGTACCATTGATATAAACACCCCTATAACAATTAAGACACATTATCCCATAGTGCTTGGCAATTACACTGATTTTGTAATTGCTTGTAGGGCTTGCTTATTTGTCCCCATCGATCTTTTTAAGAGCAGTATTTCCTGCATGTAATTCTCCTAAATGTTTTCCCCTTTCCTGCAAGTGGGGATCATTTTCTTTGATATAGTTAATATCGTATGATAACCATGCAGAGATTGGGTAACAGGTAAATTCCATGCCGATGATTTTATTTTGAGCTGGCAATCCAAAGTGCTCACATGCATTCAACACATTTCTTACATTTGTCCCAGTTATGGGAGAGCTCCTAGAGCTCACACCACGGTTTGCCACTCCTAGCATCCGCTTATGCAATGGTCGCATCCAGCTTTCATGTGATCACATGAACCCAGGGAATTCTCCAGATCACAGATAATAACGGTGTAAACTGTCACTGAGGAATGAGCCTTGTCAAGTGCATAAGATATAATCTTTAATTAAGCGAGGATCAAAGCCATAAAGTAAACTTCATTGCTTCCACAAGGTGTTATGATAATGCATGCAGAGTCACAAAACGAGCTATCCCCTGGTGAGGTAAAAATTATCATTGTGTAGATCAGATTTTGCTTCTGTAGGGGTTTTACTGATAATCATTAAACCAATCATTGTGGGTTTTGGAAAGCACTACAGAATATTGCTTGTTCAATTCCAACCCCTAAAGATTGAGCCAAATTACATTTGTATTAATTTGAGTCTTGACATATATCTATCGTGATTGTATGGTTCTTTTCCAAATACGGGGTAAGAACTATTATAGTTCTATCAGAACTAGGTAATTAAACCACCCTGGAAGAGATGGAGACCAGCAAGGATAACTGACAGGAGGAAATCGGTGAGACAACACACCAAGGAAGAGAACTTGGAAGAATCATCCTCAAATCAAATCCATCAAAGATTTTGTGAGCATAACATCAAATGATTTTTTTATATATAGAGGACATGAAAGGAAAAAATGAAAACACCTAAGAGAAATGACCAACTTCCCAGGCAAACATAGGAAGCAAGAAGCAAAAACTTTATGTACCAATTAAAATCAAAAGCAAGTGGAACCACCATAAGAGAATCTTCCAGTAAGAGAGGCGGATATAGAAACAAAAAAACAATTTCTAGGATATAATGAAAAGGGTGTAATGCCCCCATTAAAGGGGTAAGCGACAAACAGTTAGTGCGGAAAAGAATGTTTTGGCTGAAAACTCTGAATGGCATCTTCCAACTTAATTCTGATGGTGTGTCCTGGGGTTACCCTGGTTTGGCTAAATCTGGAGTGGTGATTCATAATTCTGATGGTACCTTTGTTAGTGGTGGTTCTTTGTTTCTTGGTATCACATCCAACAATGAGGCAAGATGGGAAGCTGTCGTGTCAGGGATGCTTTAGCATCTCTTGGATGTAGGAGATTAGTAGTGCAAGGTGACTCCATGATTGTGATCAAGGATCTACACAAGGGATATTGCCTGAGTTCCAAGAATCAATGATGGCTTTGAGCAAATCTTTTGATGATAATTTATATTCTCATTGTTTTCAAGAATCCAACTTGGAAATGAAGTTTCTTGCGAATGCAAGTGTCAATTAGGATCCCTTCTTGGCCCTTTTTCAGTGAGCATGTTAATTCTTGGTCAGGTTTGGACAAAGTGTTAGATTTTAAGCCCCCATGATTATTGTGGGTGGCCTTTTCCCTATTTCCATGTGTTGGCAATTGCTTTCACAACCCTTCCTAGGTGTTAGGATATTTCTTGGAAATAATGGCAAAAATCAATAAAATATCAAACCACTTCGAGGGGGTGACCTCCAAAAATCAGATTATGAGAATATGAATTGAATCTTACAACTTATGATGATTTGGAAGAGCCTTTCTCTTCCTTATTTATAAACATAATTAAGTAGAGACACACCCCTTCATCCTAGTTGTTTACTCGCTAAGTGGTTTCTCAGACAAACATGGAGTAAACGGAAATATAAAGTAACAACTATAAAGCATAAGATTCATACCAGAATTGCATAGAATAAAGCATTATTTCCATTCATTGAATATATCAGCATTACATCACAGTATCACCATGTTGGGTCTGTGACTACAAAGTATTGAACCAATATATAACTGGCCAAGGTTGGTTGAGATACCAACCATCGGCAACGACTACACAACTACCCAACTGTCGGGGTTAATTCCCGATAACACTCATAATAAACTAATTGTGCACAAGTATTATTTAATTCATTATTATTTACTTGGCCGAATATAACTACGGTTGACTACGACTCCAACCGACTATGGCCGACTACATCATCCCCCCCCCACAAAACAAGTCGTCTTCCATACGACATTACAACCAATAATGGGGTTAAGTGACCAACAAAATGAACTACTGAGAAGAAGGGGGGTGTGGAGATGTCCCTGGATGGATTGAGGATGACGGGGTGGACATTGGCGATCGTAGCTCCCGTAGTCTCCGGACCTCCTGTCCCTTCACTGCAAGTTGTGCCTCCAAGTCCTTCACCTTCTGCTCCACCTCCCTCATCTTCTGAGTTGTATCACTTTCTATCTCCAACACTGGCCTCTAAGGCCAATGCTCAAGCTCACTCTGCTCTGCTAATCTGAGTTTGTTGAGCCAACTGTTCCTAAAACTTCTGCATATGCCAGCCAACTCCGGCATTCATTTCCGATTAGACTCTCCCAGCTAATGGAGTCTATCGTGGGTTTTTCCTTCATGGCGGGCTGGGTAGGTTTTTTTCTTCTTCTCGGAATCCTTCAAGATTTTCGGTCTAAACTTGCCCGGTGGTTCCTGTGTAATATCTTTGGCTGCCATTTCTTCCGACTACTGAAAAATGCACACCAAGACTTTTATCCCTCAATCACTCTGTAAACAGTACGGCATTATGTCCTTGCTAACCCTCCGCCAATCTTTTAAAGATGATTTTGAATCCTCAGGTGTTTATCGTACGGCAGGCTTTATGGCTGTCTTCATGTGTCTATCGTACGACAAGCTTCATGATACACTTAAAACTTCTTCAATCGGCTACCAGCATCAATCCTACGGCACTAGGGACTTCTCCTTGTACAGAATGAATGGGTTAATGCATCTTTTCTTGTCGTTTACTTCCTCTTGATTCTCTCCTATCAATCCTTTGATTCTCTCATGTCGATTCCTTTTGTAGTTTCCTCCTCTGTTTTGGTTATGGTGATCATATCCCTTTCTTGTTTTGATATGCTTCACTCTAGCATTGCCTGATCAATACTGTGTAATACACATTCTCCTCTTGGCACGCGAGGCACATACTTGGTAGCTTGTTAGATACGTGAGGTCGAATAGTATTATCCCTTGCCGATTGAAGAGGCTTTGGCACTAAAACTTCACCCCAATTGCTTGGTACGACAGTAAGTACTGTATGATAATTTGAAAACTTTTGTACGACAGCTAGGTACAGCAATCTCTCGAAATTCCCTAAGCCATGGTCTATACTATTCTTTTCACCACTGTTGATTGCCCCCTTTTTTCTTGTTGTTGAAGAGAAGAAGCAGATTGATTAGGATCATCGATGAAGTTTTATGCTTGCACTTCCCTGTTGATTAAATGTTTCCACTTATACAAATTTCATATGGCCTTTACCCTAATCGTATATTGAGGGGTTGATTACAACAAATTTGTTTGTCGATTCAACTCTGTACTGCCACTTTTGAAAGACTTTACACTCTCAGCACTCTGTCGATTGAAAAATTTCTGTCGATGTATATTTGTTTCTCTGTTCCTGTCGACTAATCACCTCTGAAGTCGTACAACCAGGTCGATTGCCTTTCATTTTGCAATTTCCCATCTTCAATCGTACGGCTCAATTGTGAATTAAGTTGTCCTCCTTAGTCGTACGGTCATTCCTGGCTAGGGGACTTCTTCTCATCGTACGGTCTTTTCCTGTCAATGCACTCTTGTCTATTCCTGACACTTGAACTTTTTAGTCGTCCATGTCTACTTTTTAATTACCATTTCCACCTTGAGGCATACGGTCTTGTATGATTTTAATCGTACATGAGGGGTCTATTTCATCTGTCGATTCAATCTATCTCTTCATCGCACAAGCTTTTCATCGCACAAACTTTTAATATTTCTCTTCATCTTTAATTGTACCGCCTCTTGTAAGGGTCGTACGGCTTCTTTTTCTTTTTCTTTTTTTTTCTTTTTTTTTCACTTTTTCACTTTTTTTTTCCATTTTTTTCAATTTCTACTTTTTTTTCAACAGTTCTATTTTTTCCATTTTTTCCAATTTTCTATCCATAGCAAATTGGATCGAGTTTTTCTATTTCTCTCCAATGGGGTCCACCTGTTATTTGCATCTCTGACTGTAACAATTTCTTGTCGCGTAATTTGTCCCGTAACATTTTTCCCTTTTCGAAATATATCTTGATATTTTTCCCTTCTCCGGAATTTTGCTATGAGGTTGATTTGACTGTACGACAAGTAGTTGTACACTCCAAATTAAATATTAAAATTTTATTACTCAGAGACGTACCTTCATTAATTTCTCGAACTATTGTCTTTTGCAAACTGTGTACTACATTCCGCACACATAAATTGTCTAACTTTTTACAATCATCTTTTCTTTGTTGCTTTTCACCGATCGCCCTAACTTCAAAAAAATTCCAGTTTAACGAAACTGCTGCATAATCCTTTTTCATTTGGTATGGTCTCCTTCTCCCTCGTCTTGCTCCTCATACCAATGGCATTCTATGTACGCACAATTAAGGAAGTACGCCTTTCAGGTCCTTCTATGTCCATGCAAAGGCGTCTTTACATTCTGTGAAAATCTTGAATGTTGCTACCTTCAACACTGGATTCCAATTATCTCCAACCAGGATCGTACGAGGATTATCTTCTTCTCCCAAATTGACTTTCTTCATGTTCGGTTCCTCGTACTTGATCACCTTGTCTCTTTTGAAGTGGTATGCTAGTGTGTCATCTATTCTGGCCACTCCTTATATTCTCCGTACTCTGGACGGAATGTCAAACTCGTCGACGCTCCATCTTCTTCTTCCCCTTCTGTTTCTTTGATTTGCAACATGTTACAGTCTTGCTAGAATACCTCATAGTCCTCCATCTGCCAGTGGAATAATCCGTTTAGTGAACTTGTCTCATCTTCCAAGCATTCATGGAGGTCTAGAATACCTTCATTGTTTGGTTCTATAGTTCCCCTTTCTTCCTCCATTCCGCATCCTCCTTCAGATTCTGAATCTGACGATGCCAGTTCTTCGCTGACTGTTTGATTTATCAAGTCGATCACATACTTTCTTCTGTTGCTCTCTATGGATAGCGTGTTTCTCTTCCAGTTATGATCTTCTCTAGTTGCCACCAGCCATCCTCTTCTGAGCAATGCGTCGTATGCCTTTTTCTACACCGAAATGACTATGAAGTTCAACAAGAACGGCTGTGTTCCAATCGTCACCTTCTGCACCATCAGTGTTCCCAACGGCTTGATGCCATACTGGTCGACGCCCACCAATTGGAATGTCGGTGGCCAGAGTGTAGGTTTCCCGAGACTCTTCCATGTGTCTTCGAGTAGTACATTGACTGTCGCCCCTCCATCGACAATCGTGTTTGTGAGGATTTTCCCTCCAATCTCCATTTGTACAATCGCCAGCATCTTCCCGATGTTTACCTTCAACAACATTTGGTCGATGGCTTGTTCACCTTGCGGTGGTGGTTCTACTATTAACTCCTTCCTTCGGCCCTCCTGTCGCTGTCATTGGTCATCACCGACTATGTTCGTGATTGCCATTCCAAGTTGTGGCATAGCCCGGAGAAGGTCGGTCACCTTGATGGGTACAGTGGTCTACAGTACCTGTCGTACGATATTGTTTTCCGCTTCTGACCACCAGGAGGTACTTGGGGTTTCCAGAGCGGTCTTTTGTTCCTTCGTCATCGCCCGCTCCACTTCTGCTTTTGCTTCTTTCATTCTTTGCTTTTTCGTACGTGGAACTGGGTAGACGGCCTTCTTTGTTTACGCTCTGGTGGTAACCGCCAATACTTCTTGGCTCTGCTCTTCCACATTTAACAGATTGATGCCTTTCTGTTTGAGGCAGTCGTTGTCTTCATGATCACCCGGTCCACACCATTTGCACAGTCTTCCCCCTGAACTTTGACCATTCTGGCATTCCCTAGGGAAGTGGCCCCATTCGTTGCACTTCCGACATTGTATCATGGGCCGCCCTTTACTATCATATTGTATTTTGCTTCTAGGACTGTTGTTGTTACTTCTATTATTCCGATATCCTCCAGGGGACGCATTGGAGTTGTTTTGGGGTTTTGGTGGTGTGTTTGGCGGGGTTGACTACTCTCCTTGTGTAAAGAGCACTTCTGTACTCCTTGTTTTTAGGTTGTATGGGCATTCCTTGATGGAATGTCCCATCACTTGGTAGATATCGCAGAACAGCTTCTTCAGGCAATTTGTTTTTGTGTCCTTCCCCATTACAGTCGATGCACCACAATTCTCTGGCTTCTTTCATACTTTCTTTGTCAGCCTTCAATTCCTTCATCATTCGCATCATGTCTTTCCTTAGTGCTTGTGGACGGTTTTTGACTCACCCTCGTTGTTGTCATCCGCAATGAAGCAAAAATCGTTTGGGGAAAAAATCGACAAATCAAAAGTATAAGATTTTTTCAAAAAATCGTGAAAAAATCGGATATATTTATATATATATATATATATTAGAATATATTAATATAAATATTATATTTTAATATTATAATATATAACTATTAATATAATATTTATAATAATATTTTATAATAATTTTTCGCCAAAAGATTTTATAATAATAATATTTATAATAAATATTAATAATATAATATTTATATTAATATATTCTAATATAATATTATATTCTAATATTATAATATATAACTATTTATATATATCATATTATAATATATTAATATAATATTATATTTTTATATTATAATATATTAATAATATAAATATTATATTTTAATATTATAATATTTAAGTATTACTAATATAAATGTAATATATAAATTCCATTAATAATGAAATTAAATATATTTAAGATTTAAAACTACATATGAAATAAATTTTAAATAGGCTTTTGTATGTGAGCATTATAATGCTTGGAATTCTCACGCCGTTAAAAAAATTCACGCAGGAAAATTTTCTAAACTCGTCGGTTTTCCTATCCGCATATTCCTTGAACGGAGCTATGGGTGCAAGTACTAGTTATTCAATGCTTGGAAGAATAGTCGAAGCCCTAAATAGAGGAAAAACGCATTCCAGAAAGGTGAAAACGTGGGGGATTTTTGGGCACGAAAAAGCTCTACGACCAAGGACAATAAAATCGTGATTTTTCTGCAATTTTTAAACAATTTAAACCTAAAAAATCGTCAAAAAATCGTGGGCCGCAATTTTTACCATTTTCCAATTTTAACTAGGGTTTAAATCATGAATGACGCCGATTCGCGATTTTTATAAAAAATTGCGATTTAAAAACGATTTATGCTTCTATGGTCGTTCGTACTCTGCTCATCATCCATCTTCCTCTTCCCTCGGCAAGATGTTTTGTTCTCACTTTCTATATCCATCGCTCGATTGTACACTTTGGCATACGATGACGGAGGTACGACTTTCATTTTCTTCCTCAACGACGGGAGCAACCCTTCGATGAACCATCGTTTCTTTAGACTGTCGGCTGGCTAAGTCTCCAGTTTCACTAACTCCTTGAGCCTACGATTATAGGCTCTGTCATGTCCCTATATTTACCATTGGATCAACTATATATTATTCATTCTTAATAAAGATTAAATATATTAAAATAATAAATTAAATCATAAACCAAATATTATAAATATTCTAATATCATTATAAATATAATATATTATTATTATATAATAATATAAATATAATATAATATATTATTAATAATTAAATATTATTATAGACATAGGGGAGACCCTGTGGTGAAATGGTGGGGCTTCTTGCCTGTAGTGCCAACAACCCAAGTTCAAACCTCACAGGGTTGCCCTCTACCGCGTCAACAAGTGAGGGACCTTACTTAGGGGAGAACATGTGGTGAAATAGTGGGGCTTCTTGCCTGTAGTGCTAACAACCCAGGTTCAAACCTCGCAGGGTTGCCCTCTACCGCGTCAACAATTGAGGGACCTTGTACCCCCAATTTTTTAATAAATATTGCATCTAAGTGTGTTCAACTTGCGCGATGTGCGAAAAATCGAAGACCAGCAACGGAGCGAAGGGGTGCGAGCGACCGGGTGCAGATGTGCGCGGGTTCGACGCTACTCAGGCGCGCGAGGGTAAGGTAGGGATTCGAATCAAGGGAGGCAACAAACGGTTGCTTATCTCTTCACCGCAGGAGGGCTCCTCTCCCCAGGCAAACTCTCGGGAGCATGGTCTAGGCCTTGATCCCGTTAAGGTTTCAACCAGGGATCCCCCACCTCCCTTGTCTCATCAAACGACTTCTCTTCCTGCGGCTCCCCTCTTTGTTGAGGGCTGCAAAAACAGGAGCAACCCTTTCCATGAGTGCTGTGAATTTTGCAAAACTCAAATTGTAGCGACAAACCCTAATCTGTCTCCCAGATTACCCTCAGCGTGCTCAGATGGCACCCCTCCTCAGGAAGCAGTTTCTGCCTCGACCTCGGAGGGTTTGCAAATCTGCAATCTTGGTGATTCGAACGTTTTGTTGGAGGAGGCTCCAACTGACTTTCATATTTCGGACTCATGTATTGATGAAGTTTCAGCGGAGGTTGGGAATCGGTCCCTCCTCATCAGATGCATGAGCAAACGCCCTTCGGTGGATTAGTTTACTCTTGGATGAAGTCTTCCTAGAGTAGTGTGTCCACCCCAGAATTAGACATTTTGGATTTCGGCTTTTTTCTCCTTCGTTTTGTCTCTATGGAAGATTGCAACTTTGTGAAGCAGAATGGTCCCTGGTTCTTTGGCCAGTCGGGCCTTTTCATCTTACCGTGGGCCCCTTTTTTTGATCCGACGGCTGCTAAAATCACTCACATCCCCATGTGGATCAGATTGTGCAATCTCCCCCCGATCATGTGTAATCCTGGGCTCATTAGCACTATGATTGGTCAGATTGGTTCCTTTGTGAAGTTGGATACGAATTCTAGGACATCCCTTCGCAGATACACAAGGGTTTGTGCTATCATTGATATTTCTAAACCGGTTCATCATTCTGTTGCGATTCATTCTTCCCGCGGCTCTTGGACCCAATTTTTAAACTATGAAGGTCTTCCCTTCAGATGTTTTCGTTGCAACAGGATTGGTCACAAGATTACTGGGTGCTCTTATTCCAGGCAATCTGCTACAAGGAATTTCTTTTTGAAGAAATGGGTTAGGAAATCGGGCACCCCAGATGACGATTTTGTTTGGCGCAACCATGGTATATTCTTTTTGGTGCCCAACCCTGCTCCAATGGATCTGGCTATTGTCTCTTCTCCAGCCTCTCCCCCATCACAGCCTAAGGGAGACGCCTCCTCTGCTCTGGTTCCTTCATCCTATTTGCCCAAAGAAGATGCTTAGCTGGGTAAGGATGACGATGACTGTTTTGATCCTAAGGGCACTTACCCTTTTATGGAGGATCTAGAGGAGGACTTCGCAGCTTTCATAGACGATTTGGTGCTTCCAGTTAAAGAATGTACCATTTCTCAAACGGCAAGCACCATCTCCAAACCAAACTTCCCAAGCAAAAGGAAGAAAGGGCGCAAATCTGAAGTAGAGAAACTCCATATTGAAGGCAGAGAAGCGGTTGATGAGGGATCTCAATGGACCATGGATGCTCTCCTCACTAGGAGCATGAGGAAGGGGTTAGCAAATAAAGCTTAATTTGCTGCTCCTACTTGGGGGTTGTTTCGGGGATCTCAGTAGTTTTGGTCTTGTTGTCTTCTGGTATCTTGGAAGCTCTTTGGCATTTTTGAGTAAAGTTGGTCTTTTGAGCTTGCTTTAGGCTTATCTAGTCTCTTTTATGCTCCCCATTCGTGGGTCTGAAGCGGTCACTATTTTTACTTGTTTTATTTAGGGAGTGGGCCCTAATCCCACAATTGAATTGATCAAGAAATATGTATATATTATTAGACATTATTATTATATTATAATAAATATGCATTAAATAAACATTAGAGGATCTGCATCCTCTAAGAATGGTAACTAAGTCAAAATTTCCACAAGCACCTAAACTAATGCAAAGTCAGCGATCACTTACGAATCTCATATGGAGCAATCGGATTATGATTTAAGGAGGTTGCAAATTGGCATCGTTGATAGCATAAGCCATACCATGTGAGAGTAGGCCGAATATGTGAATCGTCGCTACCTTATCAAACAGCGATCAAACTCAAAGGTTATGACCATTGGTAAATCCCTTCCAATGGTAAGATTTAAAGGTATATAAGTCAAAAGGAATCGTGGAGAGCAGCATATCAGGGAATCATATCATCAGCCAGAAGAGATTTATCAACCAACAATACACATCATTCTCAGCATCAATACCGTAGAAAATACACTTCAAGTTATTATTCCATCGATTGGATTATTCATTCAACCAGCAGCAATCCTTGAACATAAAACATTAGAATATCATGGATAAGCAATGGATCAAGGTAGAAACAAATGCATTTGAAGGCAATCTTAATATGAATCAATCCAAGCAATATTCCAGCACATTATCATGAATATTCAAGACAGAGAATAAGGAATATTTCTGAGCCTTATATATGTTATATATCAAACAATCTGATCATTTATTATTCATTGTCTCTCAAGGCATCGATCATCATCAAGCAATTCATTTCTCTCACTAAGAGCATTCGATCTGCAATATTTATTATAGGGATCAGCATCCAAGGACATGCATTCATATTCAATCAATAATCAAGTAATATATCAGCATCTCCATTCTAACTTCATGGAATTATATATCAGCAACCATCTAAAGGCAGATCAAAGAATTATATATATGCAGAAAGTAAAAGAACAATATATATATCATTATCAACTCACTTCATCAGTCTGCACAACATCCAATCAGCATATTATATCTGAGCAGCATCATCAGCAGTCTATATATATATATATATATATTGGAGCAGCAAATCAATATTATTCTCTGCCTCAAGTATAGACAAGCTATAAGAGCCAAATCATCTATTAAATTATCTCAGCGGTCTTATCATTCTATTCTTCAAGAGCAGCCATTATATCATTATTGCAAGGTATTTATATCAGCAAGTCATTATATCAGCAATCTATCTTCAAGGAATAAGTTATTCCCAGCAGCAGCATAATATCATTCAGCTCTACTTTATAAGGTACTCTTATCAGCATCACTTATATGATCATATGATCCTTATTTCAATCTAATCAAAGAATGAATATACATATATCTATATTGAGATAAAGTTATTGAGGCATAATATTGCCATACATATCTATTTATCCATCCGATAGTGATGGCATGATATCTAGTTCCCATTGAAGGAACAATACTCATAAGGAAGTATTTTCTAGTTCCCATAGAGGAACAATATTCATAAGAAGGCATTACCTTCGTGATCCATAGGATCACCTACTCGAGAGGACAAGCTCCTTAATGGTATGATCTCTCTAACCTTACTCATGATATACTAGGGTCTAAGTGTCTCAAATTATAACGTTAATCTATCAACCACCGGTAAGAGTATGGGTTAGACTAGGGAAGAGCGGTAGTTGTATATAAGTCTCACACGGTAGGTGACTCTCAAATTTAGCGAGGGACCACCGGGGGTTCGTTCCGGTACTCCCTCTGCCCGTGGGTCTTGGGCTCGGGTCCTCCAATCCTTGGCCCTTCGTCGTCCAATATGGACAACTTGGATGCAACGTATGCTGTTTTTGAGCTCTTCTGTCAATTCCTCTTCATTATTTTTTTCTTTTTCTTTCTTTGTCACCGGTCTCCTGAAAGTTCCTTCATCGGTGTCCTCGACGAGGTTTTCGTGCAACTTAGCAATATCTTGATTTATTTCATGAAGATCTTCATTCGCTTCCTTAACAATTTGTTTCAGTCTCCTTCGTCGGTTCTCCTGTTCCTTTAATCTCAGTGATCTCCGTACTCTTTCCTCAGGTGTTTCTTGCCCGCTTGGTACTCGATTTTTTTTATTGAGACGTATGGGCATTAATTGACAATCGTATGAGTATTAATTGTCGGGAGTACGTTTTCGGCTAGTATCACGTTCTTCCTCCTCCCGTTTACTTCTCTCGTACCGTTGTAGTATATGTTGCCTTCGTCTTTCTTGATCACTCTCAGCGCGAAGGTCTTGCAAGACGATGTAATGGTGACCAATCAACCGTGGTAGTCGGTTGAGGAGGTGGTCGACCTCTGGGTTGACATGCAGTCTATCCCAGATGACCTCCTAAGGGATCTCTCATCTGAGAGCCTCCCTCCTTACATGATCCCTCAACGAGATGTCCCACAGGTTGACCAAATCCTCTGTCAGAGCGTCTTCACGTTCTTTGTTTGCTTGTACCAGCTCTTCGGTCGGCTGACCCATCACGACGCCATTCTCCGTCTGGGTGATGTTTACCAAGTCCACTTCAGCAACAGTACCAAATGCTTACTCGCTAAATGGTTTCTCAGACAAACATGGAGTAAACGGAAATATAAAGTAACAACTATAAAGCATAAGATTCATACCAGAATTGCACAGAATAAAGCATTATTTCCATTCATTGAATATATCAGCATTACATCACAGTATCACCATGTTGGGTCCGTGACTACAAAATATTGAACCAATATATAATTGGCCAAGGTTGGTTGAGATACCAACCGTCGGCAACGACTACCCAACTGTCAGGGTCAATTCCCGATAACACTCACAATAAACTAACTGTGCACAAGTATTATTTAATTCATTATTATTTACTTGGCCGAATATAACTACAGCCGTACGACTCCAACCGACTATGGCCGACTACACTAGTTAGGTCGGCCTAAGGAATTAACTAGAGCTAATAAATGAAAATATTAAGGTTAAGTGTGCCGCAAGTGCTTAACCTTATTACACTTAAGGAGATGAATATTAGGGGCATGGATCTTTTGGTGGCAAAGTTTTGTTGCTCAATATGAAGTGCTTGTTGCAAAGCTTTCTTCACTGTACAAAGTTCCAACAAACGAATATCATACTTAATTCATTCATCAAGTCCATTGATGTAGAATTGTAGCCTCTAATAAGGTATTGCATCTTGTGTTCGTGTGAAGCTTTTTCATTCAATTGACAAATTTGAAACAAATGAGCCTAAGGGCTTATATTTGAATATAATTCGGTCATTAATTCGGTTGATGTAGAATTGTAGCCTTTAATAAGGTATTGCATCCTATGTTCGTATTGTCAATCTCATGTGCTCAACATTATATTCAGCTACAGACCCTATTTGTTTCAAATTTGTCAACTGAGTGAAATAGCTTCCTTTCCATGGTTGCTCATAGCGGGTTGCTAAGTCATTAGTAAATTCTTTCCAAATATGTACCTGCCCTTGCCTGTCACTCATCATGCATTGGTATCACTGATAAAGTTCAAATTCTAAATGTAGTGAACCTATGTCAACCATTGCATTTTTTGGTATATTATGAAGCTTAAAATATTGTTCCATAAGACTTATCCATGAAGTTACATTTGTACCATCAAACTTATTAATGTCTATTTTCGGTAGGTTCAATTTTGGACTTTGAAAAGGTTGTCTTATTCCTTGATTTTGTCTGTTGGGGTTGTACCCGCCAAGTTGGTTTAGTTGGGATTTCAATTCTGTCAATAGTTTTTGTTGAAACCTATCCAAACCGTCATTTAAAGATGTTGCAAATGGGTCAAACAAATTATCCATGATAAAATTTAATTATTTACCACTATTTCACACCCTGGTGGAATTTTTCCTTCAATTTTAAGTGGTGGACAGTAAGGAGAATCACTACACTCAATATTTGTAGAAAAGTTCTCTAATCCAAAAGGTGACATGGATTCTGATGTGTTTATTTTCCAAACTCTATAGTTTTTATTAGGTAAGGGAGGGAAGTATCTAGTGCGAGTTGTAACCACAAAAGTTTAAAACGTGAGCTACAACTGAATCGATGTCCCTCCCTTGACCAAACTTTGACCACTAGATTACGGAATATATTTTGCCTCTAATTAGAAACTATAAAGAACTGACCCTGCCTAATTTTTTTCATGAGCTTTCCAAAAATGTAAAAAAATCTGAAAATTTTCAAAAATTGCAGCCTGTAGAGCAAATAAATGAAAAAAACACAAAATCGCAATAACTCGCTCAAAAATTATCACAAGAAGCTAAAAAATTTATTGTAGCTTCCTTGGATATATTACTCAATACCCTGAAAAATCAGGGTCAAATTCACAATGATTTGTAAGTTATGATGAAAACAAAATTCTTGGCCCAAATCGCTACTTTGATACCCCACTTGTTAAGGATATTTCTTGGAAATAAAAGCAAAAATAAATAAAATATCAGACCACTTCGAAGGGGTGACCTCCAAAAATCAAAATATGAGAATATGAATTTAATCTTACAACTTATGATGGTTTGGAAGAGCCTTTCTCTTCCTTATTTATAGACATAATTAGGTAGGGACATAGGTTTATCTAAGGAATTAACTAGAGCTAACAAATGAAAATATTAAGGTTAAGCATGCCACAAGTGCTTAACCTTCTTACAATTAGGGAGATGAATATTAGGGGCATAACACTAGGCCATATTTGGTATGATTATTCTAGAATTCTGATTGGTGAAAGGTGGCAACTTGTTTTAAAGTTGAAGGTATGTTATTTTATGATCGCACAATGTGATCCTCTTGGCACGTACCGGATCATAGTTTGTGCTGAGGTGTTTCTATTTATGTCGAGGTGTGTTTGGGTTTGGCACAGTCTATCCTTGGAATTTTTGTTTTCTCTTTTGTGTGTGCAGGTCTCAGCTTTGGGTTTCTCGGCAAGTGTTTACTATTGCTTGCTCCTGTTGGGTTTTTTGCTAGTTGGCATGGCATGATGGCACCACTCTTAGAAGCCCTAGGATCCTTATTTAAGGGGGAGGGTTTCTTATAAGCATCTCTGCTCTATCTTCCACTACCTTGAGTTGGCAGCACTGGGCTTTGTGAAGGGGGTGTTAGGCCCATCTAATTTTGGGGAAGTTCGTCCTACATGGTCAGAGGCTTCTTTCTATAAGGAGGATTTCATTAAGAAGCTGGCAGAGGTTGTCCCCTCAGTGGAGCTTCAGTTGTGGCTCTCACACTCTTCCTTCCTTCCCAAATTGTTGCAATGGTGCCACTAGAGAGGATTTGGAGGAGGTGTTAGTTAAATCATAAGGAATGAATCCCCTGCCTTTAGGGGATTGTGAGTCTAGTGAGCAAGGAAATATTGACTGTTTACAAGGAATTTAAGAACCTCGAAATCTTTCTACCTGAAATTGTGTGTACAGTGATGGACAATCTAATGGTTACCCATTCTCGAGGGTGCCTGGAGGTTTCGAATGCCTTCACTTTGTCTTCTTGGATGGATGGTCAACTATAGAAGGCGCAAAAATCACTGGAAGTATTTCACGAGGTGAAATTCCATGACCTTGAATCTGCCTATGTGGGTAATGCTTCTGTGGATGGTCAGGATGGCAGATAAAAAGTTGCAATAGCCGACTTGGAGGGTTGGGAATTGGATCATGCCAATGATGTTGGTGGTTGAGGTGTCTTTGAGTAGGTTGGTGGTGGCAAGTTTGTCAGTTTTGATCTCGGCTGGTGATGCCCTGATGCTTGGTGTTTCTTGGTTGGCTCAGTTGCTAGCTCTTGTTTTGCTTGTTAGTTTGTCATTACGACCCTTTTTTGTAAAATTGCTTTTTATTTTCAAGCTAGGGCTCCTATAGATCCCTCACTAATTAATCAAAAAAAGAATGCGCATAATGGATAAAATAACTGTGAGAACTTTATATCTTAATGAGTGCAGTAGAGACCTATCTTTTTGAGCTTCACAAAGAAGAAAAACTCAGGGGGTACAGATAACGAACATTTTAGGTGTTCTTTGACATTCAAGTAAGGTAATATCATCTTTTCAAAGATTGAGCGACTTGTCAGAAAATTCGTCTATTACCCTAACCAGTGCTTACCTTTGTTTCTCAGAGAGATAACAAAACTAACACAACGATCTTTATGGAGCATCCAACGACCAGCAAGATTAACTACATCATCCTAGAGGCCCATCTCTATTGATTGAATCAAAAAGAATGATATTTCTTTCACAAATGTTTCCGTGGATAATATGAGATCCGTCACAGAGCACTCAAGCACCAACACTTCTAGACTGGCTCATGTGGTAAGGCTTGGCGCTAACATCTGTCTGTAGTTCTTGCTCATACCTAAACCAAAGCAGTTATCTGATGTCTTATCACATGCATATCACCAATTTTTTTACTTCTAGATCTGCATCCTTAGATATTAAGAGAGCCTCGTATCCTATACCTCCGAACAGTTCTCTGCCTAATTCTCCAAAAGATGCCCTAAGGTCCATTATTGGTGATTCACTGGGGTTGATGGTGCTTCCTCGCATACAGAAATTGGTTAGAGGTTATCTCTCCTAAAACCCTGCATTTTTTGGTTTAAGGATACTTAACAAAAGTAACATATCTATAAAGAGAGCTGAAACATCCAGAACACTAAAAAGAGGTGTTTGAGAACTTGCATGTTTATCCACTGCTAAAATCATATCTTTTGTATCATGATTAACACTACTTTTTGGAATCTTTATTTTCATAAAAATCATCTGCTCACCATGGTACCAAACCCGAACCTATCCAAAGTAATCTTTAAAGCATACTTTCAAGGTAGCTGTACTGTTAAAATTTTGACAATATTCTGCACCATGGTATATTTGGCTTCCATTCTAGAAAAAACTTAGAACTAATTAAGTGATTTTAACTTCCCAGATGTTAGTAGTTTCACAACTGTTGCTGCCATCAAAGCTGAAGGATGATAAGATAGAAAAGATAAACTAACTGATCTTGCAGTAACTAGGTACCCAGAATGTTCACATAGAAACTTTTAGGCACCAAAACCTAAAAACAGAGTTTTTAATAAGAAAACTAAAGATTGAGACAAAAAGCAACAAAACGTAACAGTACAGTAACAGAAAAACTGCAGATCAACAGTATAATTGTCAGAACAGTGCTGAGAAAGAAAAAAAAATGCCCGTGTCACCATCAGCATTGATCAATCTGCCTTGCCGATAAAATTGATGAATCAGTTCAAAACATGTAAAATTCTATGCCAAAGTAAATACCAGATGATGGTTAAGTATTAAAAGTTAGCAATACAATGTAAGCATATCATAACTTCAACCAATGTTTTGCAAAACTCTAGTTTCCGGTGGCTGGATTGCTGACAGATTTCTCAAGGGCATTTTATTCATCATTAGAGTGTGATTTCTGAGCAGAAATGGCAATTTTTACCAAGGAAAAGAGGCACAGATATCAAGGACACTTCTATATGGATTTTCAAATTTATGAACAAAAACTCAGAAAAGATACAAAATGTTCAAAATTTCAGTTTGTTGTGATTTTTCTATTTTTCAGATCTTTTTGACCTTTGACATGAAATTCAAGGAAAATTTGAGTGTTTCTGCCTGTAAACAATGGTATTAAGCTTTTTCAGAAATTCAGTGAGTATAAATTTTCATTAAAATAAAGTAGATTTGGATTGTGATTTCTGATAGATTAAGGCTCTGATCACAGGCATTACTGCCAAATTACTGATTGTAAAAATCCTAATCAAAACCTTGTCAAATGGATTCAGGCCAAATGTCTCTGATACTTCACAAGTCTTAGTTTGCATTTTGGTGGTTATTTCTTGTTATGGAAAACATGAATAACATTATGGTGATAGATTCTCAAACGTTTAATGATAAAATTTTACCACCTGGAAGGATAGAAAGATGAACATATTTGTATATAGGGAGTTATATGAAGCTATCATGAAGGAATTTGCTTAGAATGTAACAGAAGAAAATACATTATTGTAGATGAAAATGTAACAGAAGAAATTTTTCCAGATAAGAACTTTGTTCAAAGAGCTAATGAGGCTTTAACATTGTCAATTTCATCTGTTAGGGACAAAATGTTGGCTGAAAAATCAAGTTTCAATTATACTGCAGAGGTATGGCAGTATTAAAAAGTATGAAAGTTCTGATTCTGCAAGTATGCTACTTGAGAAGCTTAGTACTTTCCTTCAAGATGTGGGGAGAGTCTCTTCAACAACAGTTTAAATTTTAAGACAACGGATCAACTAGCAACTGTCAACCAAGAAGTAGATGACGAAGAATTGGTAACAAATAATTCTTTGTAGCGTACCTCCTTCATTTAGAACATTTGTTGAAACTTTCAATTAAGCAGCTACAGAAGATGATATGAGTTTTAATAAACTCTATGCCAGACATTGTCTTAGGACAGTTGAAACAGGAACTTCGGTTCTGGAGAGGAATCAACTTCAGAGAGTGGCGTGTTATCAAAATCACCACATAGAGTTGTGTTATCAAAATCAAAGGGAAATAAGTGATTGTACTTATCAAAAAAAATCAAAGGGAAAGAAGTACAATCAACAGTTTTCTTTACATTCTTCAGACATTTTAGCAAATAACACTTCCAAGTCAAATATTGGGTGTCATTTTGTGGAGGGGCAGGTTATACAAAGAAAGATTGTAAGAAGAAGATGAAATGGTCAGAGAAAAAGAGGAAAGTTTAACAGGCTAATTTGGTTGATGAAGAAAAGTGTACCTTGACAGTTTCCCTATGTAATTAGTCAGGTTGTATATTTTGTTTTTTAATTAAGGTGCTAGTAATCATCTGACCAACCAATGTGATTAGTTTGTAAATTTTGTTGAAGAATCCAACAAGATATGTTCAGTGATAGTTGTTGATGGCAGGTCACACACTTTGCAGGGCCATGGAGATTTCAAAATTGGCTTGGAAGGAGATAGGAAAATTGAAATTCTAAAATGTCCTTTGTGTTCCTGATTTGACTAAAGATTTGTTTTGTGTTGCTTTCTTGGATCACAAAACTCAGGTTATGGAGAAGAGTAGTGCTTGAGTCCTTGCCAAGGGTGTTCGACAGCATGATCTTTATGGATTTGAGACTGCTAACACATCACTGATTTATGCCTTGGTTGCACAAATCTGTAGTTTGAGTTGGCACCAAAGGTAAGGATACTAACTGGAATTTATTTCTCCTTGGTATAGAAAAATAATACAGTTGATGGTTTGCCTTTATTTCGGATTCAGAAACCAGTACGTTCAGCCCATGTGGAGGGAAGACACAGCTGGAAACTATTCTCCAAGGAAACAGCATGCAGATATTTGCAACCCAGCGAAGGGAAAAACAGGGGAAAACAATATATGACAGCAAACGCAAATACAATAAATACTTAGTGCTCTATACTTCCATCTTTTTGTTGAACTTCAAGCAGTCTAAATCAGCTATAGAGGTTGAATCAAGTATGAAAATTAAGACTCCATGTACTAATAACAGTGGTAGGTTTTGTAGCAAAGCATTTTCTGATTTTTGTACTTCTATAAAGAAAGTTTCCTATCACCTACACACTGCAGCAAAATGGAGTTGTGAAGAGGAATATAAATGGTGATATAATTTGCTCGATGTATGCTAAGGGTTAAGAGTTGCCTGTGAATTTTCAAGCAAGTGCAGTAAACACATCTGCCTATTTCCTTAACAAGATCCCATCCAAGGTGTTGCAAGGGATCACACCCCTTGAGGCTTGGTTAAGCAAGAAACCAATGTTATATTTCTGTAAAATACTTGAATTTACTAAATAGGCTCACATTCTAGATCAAGTTTGCAGTAAATTGGATTACAAGTCCAAGAAGTTTGTTTTTGTTGGCTATAGTGAGTAGTGTAACACTGTAAAGATTATACACTCATTGGACATGTCTACTAGAAGGGTAACTATCACTATGACTGACTTTTTTTCTATTAAGGTAGAAAGTTTACAAAGATGCATATATCCAGACTAAACATCCAAAGTTTCAACAAAATATTACATCACCATAGAGTAGCAAACCTTAAAAACAAAGTCTGCAGCATAGTTAACAACTTAACAGGAAAAAGGGACTAGTACTGGTAAGGAGATGGGGACAAGAACCAGTATGCCATTTTCCAAAACAATGGAAGATGCTTACTTGGAGACAGAAAAATAAAAGAATTTTTTTAATATATGAATAATTTAAATCAAGAAAAAATATATATATACAATGACTGTAACTTTACAAAATGTAAAATGCTTAAGAATTAAACAACAATTCAAAGTACAGAAATAGATGTCAGTGAAACCAAAGATTAATAATATTTATATTTGATAATCACCATCATAACATGTATCATAAACAGTTGAAATTTATACCAGTTACCTAGAGACATGAGACAAGGACTGGAATGGAAACATCATTATTTTAAAAACAGGTTATGAGTGTGCTCAAAGACAGACATATACATATTAGTGTTAGTAACTTAGTAATACATATATACCATATAGTTATTATAACAAGCTACTGTCATGGAGTAGCCCTCTTTCCATTTCAATCAATCGATAAAATATCAATGCAATAGAAATTTTAAGCCATTTTATTGTTTCTCTTTTTACTAGTACCTCTTTGGGCTTTGATAAGAAATGTTCAGCTACAAAAGAACTTGTAAATTTCAATTAAAAAAATAGAAAAATACAATCCTATTAGTGTATTCCTTTAGTTCTTTTAGCTCCTCTCAACCAGATATCAGCACTTGAGGAAAAAAAACCATTGTAATTTATGTGATGTATTTAACAAACGTCTACAGGAAGTTTCTGAATTTTCAAGGGATGCTTTCATGAGACACATAGAGACACTAACAAACTTCCTAACATCTAGATACGTCCTCATATCTGTCTCCAAGATGGGGACATGTTCCTGATACAGGAGACAAGTGCTAGGGACCAGGGCACAAGTCTCTAAGTAACTATGTTTTAGAGACTTCCAAAGTATAAGGCCTTATGGTGGCCACCACCAACTGTTCTATCAGCAAGCTAAACTAAATTTATGCAAGTTAAGCAGAAAGTAATAGCATCTAATCAAATTATGGGCTTAACGCAATGCCATTTGTCAGCAGTGGTAGCATTAACAATGTTATCATCAGCACCATATTTTTCATTTACATTGGCAATATCCAGAACAGGTGCCTTGGGTACCTTTGTAAGAACTCTCGCATCAGCCTAAGCTCTAGCATCAATGCTGAGAAGGGATGTGGATTTTGATGACAGTGATAGTATTTTTTGGTTGTCATTTTCAATCACAACCAGTAACACAATCAGATTCTAATGAATTTTTAGTTCTAGTGGCATTGCTATGAATAGTACTTGGGATGTGCAATTGGTTCAGGATTGTGTTGGGGTCAATATAAGGGCTGAAATTCCTACTGCAGAAGCTGATTTGGAAGTTGATTTACCTCTTGAACAGGTTCCTAATTGTGCTGATTTAGACATGATCAGGTCTACTTGGGACACACAGAATGTACTAGTCGTACAGATTGGACCAATGGTCCAATAAGAAAAGAAAAGTAGTATAGTACCATATGGGATTTAAAATGAGATTCCGGACATTGAATGTTGTTTCAAGATGCCACGATGTGAACTGCCCTGTACACCTAGCTATGCTCAGGCAACAGGGAAGCTTTACAGCATATGACACTACCACGTACTCCTTGTAGGGAAGCACCATAGGTGCTACCATAATGTGCGGCTTACGTAACCTACGTCCCTCCATATTTAAATCTGGACCTCCCCTCCTAAAGCACAAGTTCTTTTCCATCAAGACAACTCAAGCTGTACAATGATATATGAGTCACATTTAATGATGGTGATGATTCTGCTTTTGTTGCTAACAATGTACAAGAGCCTTCTTCTTAGAGAGAAGCACAAGGAAAATCAGAGGGGAACATAGCAATGAAGGTTCACTATCATGCTTTGATGTGAAATAAAACTTGGGCACTTGAATATTTGCCACCAAATGAAAAGGCAATTGCTTGTAAATGAGTTTATAAAACCAAATTGAAGGCAGCTGGTGAGTTGGACAAACACAAAGCAAGGCTTTTTACCAAAAGAATGTGTCCAGCAAACACAGGATAGATTATCAGGAGTCATTTGCATCTACACTAAGATGGTAACAAACAAGTATATGATTGCCATTGCTTATCACCTTCGTTGGGAAATGTTTCATATGGATGTTAAAGTAGCTTTTGAATGGCAACTTAATACAGGTGTACATGACATAGCCAGAAGGTATTATGGTTGCCAGTTGGCAGTGAGGAAAAACTTGTGTCTAGGTTGGCAACAGTACCTATTGGGTTGAGGCAAATAACTTAACCAACACAAGCACAAAATTGAAATGAACTCTTATGTGCATGGTATGTGCATGGAAAACTGAATTTTTTACCAGTTTGAGTAAATCATGCTTATCACAAAATATACATGTAGGCTGCTCCTGGTGTAATTGTAAATTGGCGAAGTTCCTCCTCAACCAAATTACCTCACATGCAGCCAAAAACAAAAGTATTGTCCTTTGCTTTTGAATTGCAACTTAATGCAGGTGTACATGATGTAGCCAGAAGGTATTATGGTTGCCAGCGAGGAAAAACTTGTGTAAGTTGGTAACAGTACCTATTGGGTTGAGGCAAATAACTTACTAAACCAACAAAAGAACAAAATGGAAATGAACTCTTATGTGCTTGGTATATGTATGGAAAACTGAATTTTTTACCAGTTTGAGTAAATCCTGTTTATCACAAAATAATAAAATATATATGTAGGCTGCTCCTGATGTAATTGTAAATTGGGGAAGATTCTCCTTGACCAAATTACCTCACATGCATCCAAAAACAAAAGCTTTATACTTTGCTTCTGTCAAAGACAAAGAAACAATACACTGTTTCTTCCTTACTCAAGATATTGCATCCATCCTAAGACTGAAGATATAACCTGTTGTTGACTTGCCATCATTTAACCAACCCCAATCTGCATTTGCGAAACCAACTAGCCGAATATCATTAGAAATGGCATATACCATATTCCAATATGCCTGACATACCAATGATCCTATTTGTTGCCCTCCAATGATAGCATTCAGCTTACCAGGAAATCTGCTAACATAGCCATCATCAAAGGAAATGGCAGGCTTACTATAAGAACAATAAATTAGGCTGCCCATCAATTTTCAAAAAATGATACGCCAACTTGCTGAACAGAACCGTTTGAAGTTGTTAGTTTTCAACCAACCTTCATAGGAGCCCTTCATTGGCTTACAATCCCCCATTTTGAACTGGGTGGTTTAAAATGTTGATATCTTTTCAATTTATGTGTATGCAATTTTACCCGGAAATATCTGTTTGCAAGAATTCAACCCCTAAACAATAGCCTACAGTGTACTGAACCTAAGTCGGTCATGTCAAAAGTAGAGAAGCAATCTAATTTACCTTAAAACTGTTGATCTTGCCGGCCGCAATAATTAAGTCATCCATATAACAATAAATGACCATATCATCCACCAAACTCATCTTAAAAATTGGAATCATATGGATTCCTCTTGAACCTTGAATTAATCAAAAAATTATCAATCTTGGTGTACCAGATCAAGAGCAACTGAGCAAGTAGCAGATACCTTTGCAAAATCTTTGTTCTGAGAACATTAAACTGAGTGATTTTTTTTTGTTTTGACATAGGACCATTAAGGAAAGGTGCTATTATAGTTAATATAATGATTGTCATAAATGTTAGTAATATGTACTTACGTTATGAAAGTACATTTACATAGGAAATAAATGCACAATATCAATACATAATATTGTGCTCTACAAAAAGTAGCAATTAGGGAGGTTTCATCGATTACACTTGTAATCCAAAACTAATTGAAAATCAGTTGGTCATCTCTCACTATACTGTATTCACCAATTTCATTTTCATTATTATTGATGAAAGTACAGCAAGCTATTCTCTCTCCATTTTCTGAGAGTTTTATCCTATCCATGTCTGGTTTTTTTTTTTTTACATTAATTATTATTTACTATATTAGAGGGACATGTTTCATATTGCCTAACCCTTCATAGGCCTCTTGATATATATTTAGATTCACCAAATGGAAAGCCAATGCACCATCTTATCATTATTCAATATTCAATATAATTACTTATCCATATGGATATTCATATAACCAAATACCACCCATTGTTATGCATCATGTAGTATCAGAGCTTGTCTTTTCTTATCATTATTCAATACTCATATATATTGATTTATCCATGAGATCATAACTTGGTCCCAGCTATTGGTGTGTGTCAATCAACCATAGAATAATCAGATTTTATTATTTCTATCATTCTAGTTTCAAACAAATTCTATAAGAATTTCATGTGTTGGCACCAGTTCTGAGATATAGGCTGTATGCATAACTAGAAGGTTCAGAATTTCCATGATCCACCATAATACTTTACTAGGATGCTTTGTGGAAATCAGCCAGTCTATATCTGTGGTCTTTTAAAGCAGAGTTCTATCAAAAAGACAATATTTGAACTGTGGGACAAGAAATCAAGTTGATGAAATGATGCTGCAGAGTTTGATAGCCATGTATTTCATCAGCTTTACATAGGTGGTTATACATCCATTATCATATATCATATATGTGCTTCTTATATCCTTTGTTCTGAGTACAATTTGTCAGATTATTTAATAACATAAGATCATTTGACCATTCCAACAAATAAATAATTCCTCTTCTAAATAAACGTTCATTTTATGTTATGTTCTATTTTTCACAACTGAGTTTACCTTGATTCTTTCCTAAGAGAGTGGAGCAACTTTCCTTGGAAAAAAAGGTTCATCACTGCAAAATAGAAAATCTGCATGCATACCTAATTTCCTGATACTGTCAGGCAATATATAGAAAATTGTTGCCTATGCATGTATAGTATATCTAACAATATAAAATTGTTGCAGTCCTCATAAGATGAACTCTATATATTGAGATTTTGTCTCAAGATACAACACAAATTTTGCATGTTAAGAAAGCAATTTGTTGAATATACCTCATTCTCTGATATGATGATTATTCTTTCATCTGAACCGGGAACAGGATCAGTTACTTTAATATTGACGCCAATATCTTCACGGAGCCTTTTTATTATGCCTCCATCCTCCCCAGTGACACTACCAATTTTTTCATTTGGACAAAGAATCCGAAAAACAAGCTCTTCACTATAAAACGATTGCTCATAATCATTTTCATGAGGCTCATAAACATCAGGAGTGTATACAGAAGGTTTTGAATGGTGACTTGAACTCCTACTACCACTAAATGCCACAGATGATCTCGTTCCTGGCACAGAAGCATCTAAACCTGATCGACGTGACATAATATTTCCATAAGGTGAAACATCATCATTAGGTGGAGAACGACGTTCGGGTGAGTACATTCTGCCATGCGGAGTTTGTTGACCACGCTCTCTAGGAGGATTATCTTTCAATCGGGTTGATATAATTTTCAATGCCTTCTTCACTGCATTCAACTCACCTACAACCTGTAAGTGGCAAAACATGGCCATGTGAGGAAAACATTTCATGCCCATTGTTCAAAGTTCAAACCAAGTTATTTAGCTTCGAATATCTTGATATGTAAACATGTAATTAAATTCTGAAACTATGCAATATTTCTGTGTAAAAGTATTAGTAACCTCTTTAGTTCTTTAACACTAACAATGTCATGCTATACCAGAATGAAATAACTGAACTCTTACTCCACAAAGTTGAATAGAGCTGTGAAAATAAGAAATGCAACTACAATTAAATCATTCAATCAAACACCTGCTACCAAAGAATGGGTCTAGTAATACAACTTATTTGCAATGGCATAAGAGAATGGTTGTTGCAGTACTCCAAGAACATTGGCAGAGTTTTAAATGTGGAAGTAAAACATATACCTCTTATCATTACCACTCAAAAACATTGGCAGAGTTTTAAATATTAGTATTAAACATGCACAGTTGCACATCTACAGATTTAGTGCAACGAATAAGATGGTCAAGTATATCTCCATGGAAAGAATACAAGAAAAGAACCAATACCTTTAACGCATTAGTAAGACACAGAACACAGAAAAAGGTTGTTTTTTCAATCAAAAACTTAAGAAAGGAAAAAAATAAAAATGAATCATCTAAGAATGCTTATGAAAGAATATCAAATGAGAAATAATCATCATGGGCAATAACTTCAATAAAAGAGTTGGTATATCACCCCAATCTAAATGATACATCATTTCAAACACAGAACTATTACACACAACTGAGCATATATGACGAAAGAAGTCCTCAGGACAACATGCCAAACATGGTTCTGCGGCAATAATTCCAAAGACAAATATGAGCATTTAGATGTTCCAATCACTTCCACCATTTGATCAGACAACACCCAGCAAATACAAGCCCATTCAAACAAATAAGATATCTAAAACAAAACTAGTTAAATTCATCACTAGGAAGGGATGAATCTCACTAGAATCTACTTCTAGAGACATTCCAGAACTGCTCATCTTAAACTAGCCTAACACCTAAATCTTGACTAGGAGTCAGACCTATTCCCACAGAAGTGGACCTACTCTAACTGAAGCACTTCCAAATTTATAAACATTCCCCCAACTACATTCAATAACCAAAAAAGAACTAATGGATGGCAGGATTACTATTGATAGCAAAGGTATTAATGGAAGAAAACAATTCAAAATAAAGAAGAGAGATAACAAAATAGATGGAGAGATAAAATGAAGTAAAATTGTCAACATAGATGACACAAGACAGCAACAATGATTTGCAGTTGCACTGCAACCAGTAAATATGGTATGTATAAATTCCTCACAGGTTTATCAAATACACATAAGA
This sequence comes from Cunninghamia lanceolata, assembly GCA_027924645.1. NCBI lineage: Eukaryota > Viridiplantae > Streptophyta > Pinopsida > Cupressales > Cupressaceae > Cunninghamia > Cunninghamia lanceolata. The sequence continues at coordinate 1,033,091 of BSBN01001501.1, forward strand.
GGATAAATAATCCTTGAAATACAGCTACAAATTACTGTCTTCAGCATTGGAGAGTAGGTAGTGCAGCATCAGTTGATTTGTATGGAGCATTTCTGCAAGCTGGGTCATGGATTTACTTCAAAACACAATAATCTCTCCACATTTTGCCATCCAAACTCATAGTTAGACATCATTGTTTAACAAATCAACGTAACTACAAATTCTTTTCATTTCATCAGTAATAGAATCAAGAAGATAATGAAATTTGATTCTCAAAACAGAAGCATTGTTACATCTTGCTGTATCATCCACTTCTTAACTCACATGGAGACTTCTACATTCAGAAACACCTAGAGATTTGCAATTTGACTAAACTGAAACAAGGAAATGGAGAAGCATGTAAATAACAACCAACCTTTACTTGTACCTGTAAAGCCAAGCCTAAATAAATAGGTTTGATAAATTTGTGATGAGGGCACAAGCTATGTTCTGAGTTCAGGTGATCACAAGAACACAAGAGGTGATAGATGCTCAAGAACTTTAAAGCCTGCAGGAAGTGCTATGATGTGGGGTAAGCAGATTCCCACTACTGAAGTCCACCATCCGACTTAGAAAGCAAAAAAGAGATCGTCGCAGAAGAGTTTACCATGGTCATGAAGGAATCATAAACCACAAACAACCAAGCACTAATGGCAACCCTCATTTACATATAGTAGAACTGGAAGTGACAATCCGACAAGATTTTTCTATCTGTGCAAACATCTGGACCCCAAATGGCCAAGAGAATGGAAGTAGTTGGGTTAAATCATTCCAAGTGACACTGTGAGTTAATACAAGTGAATAGTATAAGGAAATCGCCTCCAATTACATTAAAAAAGTGTTGCTAATGGATGAAATGAATTCATTGACTAAATTTATTTTTAAAACAGTAAAAGGTCAAAGCAAAATATTAAAAAATCAAAAGATCTCATGAAAAATGGACATGAAAGTTGTTAACAACCTTCCAAAAAGGTAGCTTGTTGAGAGCCCCTTACCAAAGTACAAGAAGAAAATGAACCCAGTCTCTCCTGACACTTCAAAAAAGTGGTGAATGGGCTCCTCAGCTTAGAGAGAGACAATTACAACAAACACGTGAGATCCTCTCACAGGGAGGATAATGATGAGCCATTGATAGCAGAAGCCCTTTACAGAAACATTGATTGAGGTGGAGAGAAGCAAAGAGATAAGAAGGGGATAACGAGTTATAGCACAACACGTGCAAACAAGGCCACACTCGCCATGAGTGTCTAGATCATGAACATATAAGTATTTTCACATCTATACAGGATATGCCAATAACAGATGCAAATGTAACTTAGATTGGAAAGCCACGGAAAATCTCTCAGTGTTTGGGGAATATAGTGTAAGCCTTTTCTTGTGGATGATTACCAATAAACTCCCATTGGTGTATCAAAGAGAAACTAAACCATTAACTTTAAAGTAATTTATGCAAAAGATGATACAAAGATTCCAGGAAATAATAAGAAAAAGCAAAAACAGTCCTATATAGAGGATAAAACACAGTTGAGGATGCCAATAGTCAAATACTAAGGAATAGAAGCATCATTTACAAAAAAAGAAATATCACAACACCTCTGGATATTTTAACAGATGCCATAGTAACTTAGACTGGAATGTGACAGCAAATGTATCAGTGACTGTTCTCATGGATGATTTACCAATAGGACTACCATTCACGTATAAAAAGAAAACTAGACCAGAAAGTGATCTATGCAAAAGACAATACAAAAACTCCAGGAAATAAAAACAGAAGACCAAACAAAAATAGTCCTCTATGCTGGAAAATACAAGCTGAGGAAGCTGATAGTCAAATACTATAAGGAATGGGAGCATCAGAGAATGTACTTCCCAGATCAAGGATCAAGAAAGCTGTGCTAGTAGTATGCTCTAAATAATTGTGCTAAATATATTTATTAAAACGAACATTCACCTACAACTTTCCATTTTTTTATGAGCATTCACGGCAATGTACAAAATCTAAAAGAATCACAAAGCCAGATTTACTTGAACACCAGCAGCTACATTTGTTGTCCATCCACAAGGTAAAGTTAAAAGACCCCTTATTCCCATAAGGAGTGTCTCATGCACCAAATTGATGTACTGGAAAAACTGAGACCTAGAGAATATATATTTACATTCTGTAGGCTTTTACCATTACAGAAAAAGAACACTTACCCTACAGGGAGCACTTCAGCTGGAGGTGGATTGGCAAGTTTGAGTTAACCACTGAGCTTGGTCAGGAGGTCAAAAACCAGTACAAAATTTGAACAAAATACAAAGTAAATGCATAATAATCCCCTAGTGGATTTCCAAAAGGTGGGTCTCATACACCAAATTGGCCTCTCACTTGGCAACAACCTAAAAGACAACATTCACCTTTATCTTTACCTTTACAGTTAAAAACCTAAGCCCTAAAATGTGATTATTAAGATGGACGGGCTTGAGCTTGACTGCAGAAATAAAATATGTTCTTGGTCAGGAGAGATGCTTATTAAATTTTGAACTTTGGCAAGCAGTAAATGAAGAGCACACTTGGTACAAAATTTCCACTGAAAGTGCGGACTAGCTGAAGAAATGCTATTAAAACAAAAAAAATCACCTAGACTTTCAAAGTCTTGATTAAAACAGAAGGCAATGTACAAAAGCTAAGTGGTTGGCAATGCCAGGTTAACTCTGAGCTTGTTCATGAGGTTGAGACTCAAATTAATTTTTACTTTTTTGTGCTGGTGAGACTCAGAACAAAAAATTAACTAAGACTTTCCAACTCGTGATGGGCACAGAAGACACTGTACAAAAGTTATGTAATTGGCAAAGCCGAGTTAACTCTGAGCTTGACCACAAGATAAAGACTTCAAAATTGATTTTCAATTTTATTTTGAGCTAGTGAGACCCGGGGATTGAATGCTAGCCTGTGCTTATTAAGATCCCTGAGTCCAAGCCTGACTGCAGGAAAAAAAATTTACTAGCAGGGGATTCACTTACTAAAACCACGAACTTTTGGCTAAGAGTTGATGGACATTTTCACTAATGTAATGACTAGCAGGAAATAAACTATTAAAAAGAAATTTCACCTAAAACTTTGCACTTTTTAGCATAGAAACCTTAAGGAATCAGCAAGACCAGGTTTACTTTGATCTTGGTGATGAGGCAAAAACGTGAGGGATACATAGTTCTTGGTGTGATGCATAGGCAGGAACCTAAAACTATCACCTTTACCTCTTACCTTTACATCAAAGAACAAAACCATAACAGCCAAAATGGGGAAGGACTAGCTGGAAAAAAGCTATAAAACAAACATTCACCTATGAATTTCAACTTTTTGATGAGAATGGAAGACAGTGTATAAAATATAAAGGATTCATAAGGCCGAGTTCACTCTAACCTTGATCAATAGGTCAAAACTTAAGAGGTGAGGATGTCTCATAAACCAAGCTGGCTAGGTTATAACCAAAATCACCTTTACCTTCTACCTGTACACCCAACAAACAAAATGCATCCTACCTGAACACAATTAAAACCACTAGCCCAAAATATGGCTGCAGTTTGGTGGTTAGAATTCCACATTGTGAGTGTGCAAATATGCATTTGAATCCCAGCAACCACATATGCTGTTAATCAGAGTAAGCTAAAAGGAAAAAACAACCTTCTTTCTTCAACAAGAGTCTCATGCTCCAAGTTGGTGGATTAATTAATTAGGCCAGGACCTTTTAAAAAGTACACATTTAACTTTTACCTTTACAACAAGAGTCTCATGCTCCATGATCCAACAACAGAACTTTCTCTGTCAGTGCAGAATTAAAACCGTGGGCCCCAAAATGTGCTTAATATGATACCTGAGTTCAAGTTTAACTGCAGAAAAAACATAAATTCTCCAGCAGGGCAACATGCTTAATGAAACAATAAAAGTTTGGCTAAAGACTAAATAAAGAGCAATTTGGTATGAATTTTTGGTGATGGTACAACTCAACAAAAAAAAAAATTTACTAATAGTAGGACTAAGCGGATAAAAAGCTATCAAGATGAAATTTGACCAAAAAATTGGCAATTTTTTTGTGAGCAAAGAAAATAGTGTACAAAACCTAAGGGATTGGCAGGGGCAACTTTGGTCACAAGGTATCTCGTATGCCAAGTTGATGTGCAAACTAGGACAAAACATAGAAAAAACATATTTTTACCTTTTATCCTTACATCCAACAGCAAAATTTAGCCTAAGAGAGCACAATTAAGCCCTAAATCTCCAAAGAGAATCGGGATGAATGGAAGGAGGGTTTCATGCACAAAGATGCTACGTTGACTAGGCAAGGACCTTAAAAAACCATTTTTACAGTTTCTTTACGTACTACAACAAGACTTACCTTAAGGGAGCATGTTTAAAACCCTACGCCCCAAAATGAAAATATGAGTTTATAAAATGCGGATGAGTTGAAGCAGGTCCCATACGCCAGGTTGAACTCTAAGCCCCAAAATGAAAATATGGACAAGTTTAGAGAATGCAGATGAGTAGAAGCAGGTCCCATACACCAGGTTGGTGTGTATATATGGACATTTAAAAAACATCATCTTTGCCTTTCATCTTTTTATCCAGCAACAAAGACTACTGTACTAAGGCACACTTAAAACCCAAGCCCCAAAACATGGACAAATTTAGAGAATGCAGAAAGGCCTCCCATGCCAAGTTAGTGTGTAGGCAGAGCATTTAAAAACGAATCCCCTTACTATTATCTTTAAGTACAGAAGACAATGAACAAATGCTAAGGGATCGAGTAGACCGGGTTTACAACGATCTTAGTCATGAAGTCAAAAACTAAGAAGCATAAATTTAAGAACTGTTGGCTGTAGTTTAGTGCTTAGAATTCTACATTTTAGCAGTGGCGACCAGGGCTTAGATCCCAGCAGCCACATTTACTACTAGTGTGCTTAAGGTAAAATGAAAAAGCCCCTCTCTTCCCACGACGAATGTCTTGTAGAGCCTATCGTTACCTTTAACCCTTACATCAAACAACAAAATGAACCGAAAGAGAGCACAATTAAAACCCTAAATCTCAAAATGCCGAGTAATTTAGAGATTCCTGGTCTCCAAGAAGCAAAGAAGAAAGATAATGTAGTTTCTGACCTGTACAATTTCTTCAGTAGAAGCAACACATCTTGGCAAGGTTTGATCTCTGGGCAAAATCCGTATTTGCGTCTTGGTATCCTCCCGCATTTGTTCAATAATCTTCCCCCCCTTCCCAAGCAAGCACCCCACATGATTACGTGGCACTACGAGCCTCGTGGTAATCCTACGGTTGTGATCTTCGTCCTCGTAATTTCCATTATTATTATTAGCATGATGAGCATTGTTATTATTGTTATTATTACTGTTGCTGCTGTTATTATTATTCCCTTCGTCGTTGATTCTGGAATGTATTTTGAGCAGCGCGTCCTGTGCAGGGGAAAGAGAAAGGGCAGAGGCGTCGGGATCGAGTCTCCGCGAGGGAGAGTGAGAATGAGATGTTTCATAAACCTCGATTACGCGCTCATCATCCCCCTGAATCAAATTCTGAACATTTATTCTGGCTCCTGTCTCACGTCTCAAGCTGCTGATTATGCTTCCCCCTTTGCCGATCACGCTGCCTGCTTTGGCATCTGGGCACAGTATGCGAAAGCATATGCTGTGAGGAGTATTCAGATTGTCATAATGGTAGTGACCATGTTGGTGTGAAGGCCTGTAAAGTCTTCCCGCCGGAGCATGGCGGGATGAGAAATAGGAAGACTGGTAGCGTTTGTTTGTGTTCGGGGGATTGTTGGTATAGTCATCGCCATTGTTGTCATCGTAGTAGGGGCGTTTAGATCGCGACCTTTCCATTGAAGTTTCAGTTTGTTGTTTCTGTGCAGGGAATCGAACCTGCAACCTGTTTCCTGTTTTTTATATCATCTATGCGGAGAGAAATCGATAGAAATTAGAAGAAAAATGAGGACATGGAAGAATAAAAGAGGAAAAAGTAGCTGAGACTCTCAGTCTTGTAGTTTTTTCTTGCTGTTCGCGTGTCATGCCATAGTTATCATGATTCTTCTTATAATTGCTGCTCCGCTCGCGTTAACTCCTGCGCACTTTTTCTCGATCGGACGGTCTATAATTCGAGGAATCCACTTGCCCGTACTGACCTATTCTCCATTGATTCCGCATTGATTCCGCCTTGCTTCTTCTACCTTCCATTCCCTTTTCTTGTTCGGCGACACATAGTAAATAATAAATAAATTATCCTTCTCCTTTCTTAGGGTGAATTTTATTTTTTTCTTTGATGGACATCATATTGATGGCTCAAGCCTTAGACTTCACCAAATTCGCCGAGGGCACGATTGTGGCTGAATTTTGCTTGGCATTACCCTTCTCTCTTTTGTTGGATTTTATGTTTTTCCAGAGGGGCATTTTATTCTACTAGCATATCTATCTTTAGAAAAATCTATCTAAAATGCTGAGAGATATCATTTAATCTAAAGTATGCCGAAAGATACCCTTCTCGAGGTGCCTATTCCACTTTTGTTAAAAAAAAATTATGCAATTTGTAAAATGCAGAGATTCATAGTTGAAGTTCTATCAACAACACTTCATCCAACAAAGGCCTTTATGTCTACTCACTTTAGAGATTTATAGCTGAAGTTCTATCAACTACACTTCATCCAAAGGCCTTTATGTCTACTCAATTTGATTGACTACACACCTATTCTCCTTATACAAAGAAAAAGTTCTCTTATTATATTTTCCTTTTATACATTTCCACACATCACTCTTCCAATTATTATTTCCATGCTACAGTTACAGTTTAACCATATGAAGTTTTATACTCATTAGTTATTGAAAATCATCTATATATAAATAGTAAATCATTGAAAGACCCTTCCCAACACCAATTTTATTGAACTTATTTAATGACAAAGTATTTGGGTGTGGAGAGATTTGCAGTCCATAATGTTGGTTTGAGTGCTTCTAGATTTGACTGTGATAGAGATTTTTCTCTCAACGTTTCGGATCACACTTCATGATCCATCATCAAGAGAAAGAAAGCAAAAGAAGAGAAACCAAGTGTGTCAAACTTGATAGATCACACTCAAACCAAGATTTGAAATGTTTGCCTAAGATATTAAAATGTAATAATAGTGAATACTATTACAATTTTAAATGCATTAAAATGTTTTCCATGATACTTTAGATTTTTAACTCTTAAATAAATAAAATTGAAATCCTAAAAATAATCCAATTCTGTAAAATGAAATAACCCTAAGATATTAAAATGTAATAATATTGAATACTATTACAATTTAAATGCATTAAAATATTTTCCATGATATTTCAGTGTTTTAACTCTTGAATAAATAAAATTGAAATCCTAAAAATAATCCAATTTTGTAAAATAAAATAAACCTGCATATTTTTATTTATGTGTAGAACCCTAACCCTAGTTGGGTGTGGAGAGATTTGAAATGTAATAATACTCAATTCTATTACAATTTAAAATGCATTAAAATATTGTAAGTTTGAAGAAAAAAATAAAAATGCACAACATTGCATTAGTCCATCTAAATATTTTCTATGATACTTTAGATTCTTAACTCTTGAGTATGTGTAGAACTCTAACCCTAGTTGGGTGTGGAGAGATTTGAAATGTAATAATACTTGAATACTATTACAATTTAAAATGCATTAAAATATTGTAAGTTTGAAGAATAAAATATTTTCCATGATATTGTAGATTTTTAACTCTTAAGTAAATAAATTTGAAATGGAAAAAATAATTTAATTTGGTAAAATAAAATAACACTAAAATATTTCCTTTACAAAGCATGCATATTTTTATTTGATTTGATATTTTTATGATTTATGTTTGAGTTTATTTATGTGGGCCGTTATATATTTTAAATTTAAAACAATTACTTTATAATTTTTACAAAGTATGTTGCTTATATATTTTAAATTTAAAATACTTATTTGGTAATTTAAAAAAATATATATGTCAGCTCTATTTAGTTTTTATGTACACGGTCACACCCATTCCCTTAATGCCATTGTAATGGAGAAATTTGCATATCTCTGTCATTTCTTACTTAGTTTTGTATTTATTTCAAAAGAATTGATAAATAGAGTAAATTTGTGTAAAGTTGGATTTATTTTTCCATGTACTCATTAGATTACAAACATTTTTATATACTTATTGTTCACCTTATCCATATGCGTGCATTCTAACATATTCACCTAGATTATGATACATTGTTACACGTATACATGCACTCATTTCCATATATTCATTACCCACCTTGATTTTTACCATTCCCATGTTATCGGTTATATCTATGGGCACAAGATCAATCTTGCACCTATGAATCTAACCTTTAAAATTTTTAATTTTTAATTCAAATTTTGATTGACTCCCACCCATTCTTTTCTCGCTTAGAGCTCACGAAACACATGTTTGTGTGATTTATTGATATGTCCTTATATTGAATGATAATTAATATTGTTCATTTCACATCCTATCTGGTCTTGTCTCATTTGAGCTTTATCCAATCAATCATTTGCAAAAGCATGCTAGCAACACTTACATTGGAGTACTAAAACAACATAGATCTACATAATCATTTGCACAGCTAAATCTTGTTATCTTCAATTCTTTACATGGTTGTAAAGCTAGTATTTTCTAAGGGTTGATCTAGGAGGACGTGTACCCTATTGATCCAACAACCCACTAAATGTAATCTTAAATACTGTCAATCTACATAGCAAAGTAGACATCAACTAACTGAGCAAATCAAGAAGCAAAAGTGTACATATAGTAGAATCATATTTGTATGTCAAAGAACAAATTTGCAGACACATAAATGATCTATAGGCATGGACTCAACTCGTTTAGAAGACAAAATCTATGATATTTTTGAGATATTTTCTAAATAAAGAATTCATTTTTAGTACAAAAATAAGTTGATTTTAGTGTCACATCAAAGTCATCTTCAATCTTCATTTCTAGAGCTAATTGTCTTATCCCTTTGTATTTACTTTCCTAAAATAGCATTAATTATTTAGTTAATACTCCCACAACTCTTAATTAAATAATCTAGGTTGATTTGTGCTTATGTATATGCACCAAATTTGATTAGCCTAGATGAAGGTCAAGGAAAGTTTATTTTCCTTTACCTTTTTGTGAAATCATCTACTCTTACACGACCTAGTTTCCCTGTAGGTTTTCTTATCAATACTAGGGGTTTTTAATCTAATACATTCTATTTTTAGATTTTCTAGGGTTTGATTCACATTTGCTTATTCATTTTAATTAAGGTTTGGATATGTAGAGTAATCTTTCACTCCACTCTCCCCTTGACCCTAGGATATGTTGGAACTAGACAACTGAGAGGCAGGGGTGAATCAGTTGTCCCACAAAAACTTTTATGCTTTTAACCTTCTTTATTATCTTACTATCAGATTAGTGATGTAAACATTAAAGCATTAATCAACAGCATAAGAGCATAAACATAATCAACACACTTGACACCAAGATTTTGACATGGAAACCCAGTTAAGGGAAAAACCATGGTGGGGGTTAACCCACAAAATGCGTACCCTGTTAAAAGTACTTAGTAAAATAGAAGGCACACTGCCCAGAGCTCACTACTCAAAAGAGAGGCTCACTGCCTACAGAATTTATTTAGAAAGAATTAACTGAGAAATAGCATCTACTTCATGCCTGATTCAGTGTCAATGAATGCTCAAGAACTTTTGCTTTGCCTCAAACTCTTCTTCACATTCTACACTTCTCTCGCTCCTTTTCTTCTCTGCTTTACTCCTAATCCTTTCTTTGGATTTTATCTATTTTGCACAAGGATGATTTTAATACCTCTTCAACAAGTATTTATATACTTCATCAATCTTGGAATGATCAACAAGGTCAGCTAAACTTGACGCAGATCATCACACTGTCAGCCAAACACAACTAAGACTTAAATCTGCTTCTACAACCACTCCACGCTACATAAAAATGTTTTTAAGGCATCCGCAATAGGCTAGGAACATCCGGTCGGCCAAGACTGGGAAGAACATCAACCTCAAGAAGAAATATTTAATCAACAAGCTCAAACTTCAATGCGGACCTCTAACATAGTAGCCATACAATCTAGAGACCTCCATAAGCACATTGAATTCGCCAATAACATCCATTCTAAACCAAATTATCAGAAACATTTGAATCTTCCTTTGGAACCTCAAGAACACACTCTGCCATGACTGTCAAACTAGAAGGATAGCTTGCAGACCTCCAATCCATGAACCACTGATGTTGATGATACACATTGACTTCCCAAACATGCCTTCAAATCGACAGATCATAAGTTTATTTTTCTGGAGCAATCCGGACCTCTTTCCTATCACTCTGTCTTTCCTGAGTATTACAGGAACCGGTTATACTCAGATGGCCATAACTCCTTCAAATCTTCAATGGAGCAATCTCTGACAATCCTCTACACAGCCACATGATCCGCATGCATTGATTATCATTAATTTTCTCAATATCCTCAATAGTCCGGTCTTCTATGCAGACAGCAAAATAGGATACAGTTGACACCAATGGCAACAAGGATATGTTGACATCAATGACAACCCACTTAGGCACATATTTGCAACAATATCCTGCTTTGTCATTGATGGCAACATATGATGTGAAAAACTGAATCTAACCATCAAGATAAGAACTTCTCCCCCTTTCTCTTCTCACTTCTGCAACTACTTTCTTTACTGCTCCCCCTTACATCAGCAACTAGTTTTTCACATGACTTCTCCCCCCCTTTGACATCAATGGCAAAGGGCACATATTTGCTATCTTTTCTCCCTTTTTGCTTCAGATTGTCCCAAAATTTGCATATTGACTACTCCCCCTTTGAGTAGTACCTCCTTAATATCAATCCAGATCACAAAATATGAATGTGAATTCCACCGGACTGATGCACCTTAGTGCATCTTAGTTCTACTCAGGAGGGGTAATAACCCCTAATTTCTCTCTGAGATACTCAAAAATATCCTTGGGAAGAGGCTTAGTGAAGATGTCTGCAATCTAATCTTTGGAAGGCACAAGTTCTCCAACTTGACTTCATTCTCATTTACTTTCTCTCTCAAGAAATGAAACTTGATAGATATATGTTTTGTCTTTGAATGCAATACCGGATTCTTTGAGATGCTTATTGCACTAGAATTATCACATAAATTTGTGACTGGCTCCTCAAACACAATTCTGATGTCCTTCAACATTTGCTTCATCCACAAAACCTAAGTGCAATTATTTGCTGCTGCTATGTACTCTGCTTCTATAGTAGACAAAGATATTGCCTCTTGCTTTTTACTTATCCAAGAGACCAATCCTCTCCCCAAAAAGAATGCACCGTCACTAGTATTTTTTCTGTCATCCACATCTCCTGCCCAATCAGCATATGTATATACATGAAGAGTGAAGTTATTGTCCTTTGGATACCATAGTCCATAATCAATTGTCCCCTTGAGATATCTAAAAATTATTTTGACTGCCATAACATGGGATTCTTTTGGATCAGCTTGAAATCTGGCAACAAGTCCAACTGCATTCATGATGTCAGGTCAGATCTGGGTTAAATAAAGCAATCCTCCAATCATTGATCTATATCTTTTTTTATTTGCCTTGGGAGAGTCATCATCTTTGCTTAGCTTGCATCTGGTTACCATAGGTGTACCTACTGGCTTTGAGTCTTCCATTCTAAATTTCTTTAGCAATTCTTTTACATACTTGGACTGAGATATGAAGATACCTTTATCTAATTGAACAATTTGCAGACTTAGGAAGAAATTCATCTCACCAAACATTGACATCTCAAACTCACTTTTCATCTGATCAGCAAATGCTTTACACATGCATTCATTTCCACCAAAAATGATATCATCAACAAAAAATTCAACAATTAGAATGTCCTCATGATCAATTTTGAAGTAGAGATTACTATCAGCAGTACCTTTGCTAAATCCTAGCTTAAGCAAATGCTTATCCAATCTAGCATACCAGGCTCTTGGAGCTTGTTTGAGTCCATACAGGGCTTTTCTCAATCTACAAACCATATATCCCTGATCAGACAACTGAAATCCTTCTGGTTGCTCAATATAGACTTCTTCCTCCAAATCTCCATTCAGAAATGTTGATTTTACATCCATTTGATATACTTTAAAATCTTTGAAAGTAGCAAATGCGAGAAATAATCTAACTGCCTCTATCCTTACCACCGGAGCAAAAGTTTCTTCAAAATCAATTCCTTCTACTTGAGAGTAGCCTTTACATACCAACCATGCCTTGTTCCTTACCACCTTGCCATCTTCATTTAGTTTATTCTGGAAGACCCATTTGGTTCCAATCACATTTTTGTCCTCAGGTCTAGGAACTAGATCCCATGTGTGATTCTTTTCAATTTGCATCAATTCCTCTTCCATTGCTTTGACCCAGTTTTCATCATTGCAAGCTTCACTTACTGATTTAGGTTCAATCCTTGAAATCAAACAAATCTCTTCTTGATCTTCAGACATTTTTCTCCTAGTTCAAACACATTTACTCTTATCTCCTATGATCTGATCTTCAATATGATTTAACCTTACATACCTGGGAGTTTTGGAGATTGTTTGAGCTTCCGTTTCTTGAACTTGTTCCTCATCATCTGTGTTAACCTTTGGAGTCACCGGTTCAAACTGAATCTAGGTCTAAACTTGAACTTGCCTTCCTTGATTTTGACTTTCATCTTGATCATCTGAATCATATCCAGAGTACCTAGGATGTCCTTCCTTGCTGTCATCAACTTTAACATTCGCACTTCCAACAATCTTCTTCAATCTTTTATTGAAGCACCGGTAGGCCTTACTTTGAGTTGAGTATCCCAAAAATATTCCTTCATCACTTCTTGCCTCAAACTTACCTAAGTCCTCATCTCTTTTGATATAACATTTACTACCAAAGACTCTGAAGTATCTCACAGTAGGAGGATGACCACACCAAAGCTCATAAGGAGTCTTACCAGAATTTCCTTTGATTTGCACCCGATTAAGAGTGTAGACAACAGTACTCACGGCTTCTCTCCAATAAACTTGAGGAACATTTGTTTCCATCATCATGGTTCTGGCAGCTTCTTGAATGGTCCAGTTCTTTCTTTCCACAACTCCATTTTGTTGAGTAGTCCTAGGAGCAAATAACTGTCTTTTTATTCCATGCTTTTCACAAAAAGCATCAAACTCACTGGAGGTAAATTCTCCACCTCTGTCAAATCTCAGGCACTTTAATTTCCCACCAATCACATTTTCGACCATCATCTTGAACACCTTAAACTTTTCAAGGGCTTCTAATTTTTCTCTCATAAAAGTTACCCACATCATCTGGGAGTAATCATCAATTAGAAGCATGAAATATTTGTCTCCTTGCACACTCCTAGTTCTAGCAGGACCATAGAGATCAGTATGTACCAGTTCCAATCTCTCACTTGAACCTTGTTCCTTACTCTTGAATTAAATTTTGTTCTGTTTGCCTAATTGACATTCTCTACATATGTTATTAGGTTTCACAAGTCTTGGAAGATCTCTTACAACTTGAGTGGAACTTGTTTTGACAATGTTGTCAAAATTCACATGACACATCCTCCTATGCCATAGCCAACTTTGATCTGTCTGAGCAATCAAACAACTTTTCCCAGAACTACTTAAGTGAAAGATGTTACCTCTGGTTTGAGTATCGGATGCAATTTCAATTCTGGAGCTTTACAAGATTCTGCATTTTCCATCCTTACATCGAAGATCATAACCCTTGTCAACCAACTGTCCAACACTGAGAAGATTATGTTTCAGTCCTTCCACATACAGAACATCATTGGTGTTGTTCTTGCCATCAAAAGAGATGGATCCTCTACCACGGATTCTACCAGCTGAGTTGTCTCCAAATTTCATAAGTCCTCCTTCATAGTTTTCAAAGTTCACAAACTTACTCTTGTCACCAGTCATGTGATGAGAGCATCCACTATCAATCACCTATTCATCCTTTTCAATAACCTGAGCAGCCAAGGCACTTTCCATATTTTCACAACTAGCAGATTCAGTAGACACCAGATCTTCTTCTTTGATAGCAATAAACACCCAATCATTTTTAGGGGAAACTCCATGATCAGATTCATCATCTGTTACCCCGTCTTCTCCATTTTCTTGGACATAGTAACATTTCTTCTGACCTTTATACCTGTTAGGGTTTGGTTTTGAAAACCTTTCCGGACATCTTGAGGCAAAATGACCAATCTTATTATAAGCAAAGCATTTGAGTGGTAATTTTCCTTCATACTTACCGGATCCTCTTGACATTCTTCTAGCAATAAGAGCTTCAAGATCTGTTGTTTCTATTTCAACATCTTCAAGATCCTTTCTTGTCTTAATAAATCTATTTGATCTTGCAGAAGAGCTTTCACCTAGATCATATCTTTGTTTTCCATACACACTGACCTTGAATGCAGATTCAGACTTGGGAAGAGAATCACCTAACTCACTTAATTTGAAAGCTGAAATTTTGCCAACTAGATGATCTCTTGTAACCTTTGAGACTGTCCTGATCTCTTCTATAGCTGCAACCTTATGTTTGTATGAATCTGGTAAAGATCTGAGTACTTTTGACACAATTTTTGTTTCTTCCAAAGTTCCACCAGCACACCTAATGCCACACACAAGTTCATTTATCTTTTGCATGTAGATTGTCATGTTATCATCTTTGCTCATCCTCATAGTTTCAAATTTTCCTCTCAGACTTTGCAACTTTGCACATTTGACATATTTATCACCTTCATACAAATACTCCAACTTTTTCTAGATTTGATAAGTAGTTTTTAGACCAAAGACACTTGTCATTTCTGAATTAGTCAGGGCACTCAACAAGGCTTCTTTAGCTCGAAGATTATTTTCAGCATCTTTGACTTGATCAGGGGTTAAAACACCTTTCTCCGGAGGTTTATACTCAACACTAGTTATTGCCTAATAGGCATCGCCCATGCATTACAAATGGCACTCCATGTGATTTTTCCAAACGTAATAATTTGTTCCATCAAATCTTGGACTATCCTTCTTGTAGGTCGACATCCTGGATCTCCTCAAGCGGTTAGGCTTTTATGAGAGGATCTAGCTCCGATACCAATTATTGGAACTAGATAACTGAGATGGGGGGTGAATCAGTTGTCCCACAAAAAAAATTCTGCCTTTAGCCTTCTGTATTATCTTACTATCAGATTAGTGATGTAAACATTAAAGCATTAATCAACAGCATAAGAGCAAAAACATAATCAACACACTTAACACCAAGATTTTGATGTGGAAACTCGGTTAAGGGAAAAACCACGGTGGGGGTTAACCCACAAAATGCGTAACCTATTAAAAATACTTAGTAAAATAGAAGGCACATGCCTTCGGGCGCACTGCCCAGAGCTCACTGCCTACAAATTTTATTTAGAAAGAATTAACTGAGAAATAGCATCTACTTCATGCCTGATTCAGTTTCAATGAATGCTCAAGAACTTTTGCTTTGCCTCAAACTCTTATTCACATTCTACACTGCTCTCGCTCCTTTTCTTCTATGCTCTACTCCTAATCCTTTCTTCGAATTTTATCTATTTTTCACAAGGATGATTTCAATACCGCTTCAACAAGTATTTATATACTTCATCAACCTTGGAATGATCGACAAGGTCGGCTAAACTTGACGCGGATCATCACACTGTCAACCAAACACAATTGAGACTTCAATCTGCTTCTACAACCACTCCATGCTTCATAAAAATGTTTTTAAGGCATCCGCAACAGGCTAGGAACATCCAGTCGGCCAAGACTGGGAAGAACGTCAACCTCAAGAAGAAATCTTTAATCAACAAGCTCAAACTTCAATGCGAACCTCTAACATAGTAGCCATACAATCCAGAGACCTCCATAAGCACATTGAATTCACCAATAACATCCATTCTAAACCAAATTATCAGAAACATTTGAATCTTCCTTCAGAACCTCAAGAACACTCTCTGCCATGACTGTCAAACTGGAAGGATAGCTTGCGAACCTCCAATCCACGAACCACTGATGTTGATGATACACATTGACTTCCCAAATATGCCTTCAAATCCGTAGATCATAAGTTTATATGTCCGGAGCAATCCGGACCTCTTTCCTGTCACTCTGTCTTTCCTGAGTATTGTAGGAACCGGTTATACTCAAATGGTCATAACTCCTTCAAATCTTCATGCAGACTTCTCAAATCTTAACTGGAGCAATCTCTGGAAATCCTCTATGCAACCACATGATCCACATGCATTGATTATCATTAATTTTTTCAATATCCTCAATAGTTTGGTCTTCTATGCAGACAACAAAACAAGATACAGTTGACACCAATGGCAACAAGGATATGTTAGCATCAATGACAACCCACTTAGGCACATATTTGCAATAGGATATTCTATCAGAATATCTTTTTCAATCTTGCTCCTTGGTTGATTTACATGCAATTGTTTTAGATTTTGATATGTTCTTATCCTTCATATCACATGACACATATATCCTATATATACTCATGACTATCTATGTTATCGATATACATGTGTATTCTATAGAGGTATTGTTTTACCATATCGTATCTTTTCCATCTTTCATCAAATTCGATAGTGCATACCTTCTTGTGTTAGAGATGCTTATATCATTTACCCACACATTTCATGATGATCATATGCCTTGCAACAATAATGAGAATACACTAAGCAAGGATCTATCATATCACTTGCCTATACATGACATTTGTGTAATTTGTGGTGACACATCCCTTACATGTCATGGTAGTCCTATGTCCATAGATTTATGTGCTTTGAATGAATCGCTTTCTTCCTTACATGATGATGAGTATAGTGACAATCATTCCCCCACATTTCATGTTTAATCTATGGATAATTATAATAATATTTCACATGGTCCTTCTCCACATGATGTAAGCTTATGTAAGGCCCACAAGCATATGTGCCTTGCTATTTAATTTTGGTTATGATATTGATACCATATCGATAATGTTATGTATAGACATTGAGATGTTCAATTGTGTATTTTGGATGCATATGTTGTGATTTATATGTTTGAACTCTAGCAATGTTTTAGCTTCACTATTTTCACTTTATATGTGATTATAAGTATATTAATTGGTTCAACATTGTGGATTATTGATTATGCATCTTTGATATCTAGATCATTCTAATTGTAGATGATTCTTAATTAGATGTAGTTATTTCATATCATCTTGTGGATTATTATCACATTGGTTGTTTATATATTGTGCCTTGGTTATCCTTCTATTGTGTAGATACACTTGATGTTTTAATTGAGTGTGCAAGCATGGGTTTCCCCAATGGTGATTGATCTGGAAACGACTAGCTTAGGTAAATGCAATATACATGAATCCCCCATCTCACTTGATTTGAGTTGTGAGATGAGCCATATGTAGCCCTGTGAATCCTTGATTTGAATCAATGTTGATTCTAGATTTACGTGTTATTAAAACCCATAAAATGTGTATGATTGTTTTATGTAGGCTTCTTAGTTTTTCTTGTGTTTGTATCTTTTTACAATTCATAAAGCTTGTAAAGCATTTGTGAAATGACTAATATGTTGTAGTCAAAAAGAGTTTTATTGATTTTATTGATTAATGCCTTAGTGTATAAGGTGTTATGCAAATATATTTAATTGCATTATTGAAAAGAAATTAGAAAGGTTAAATAGATCTATTTGAAAAGGTTATGCACTAGACACTTGAAATGAAAATGTCTTTTATGCAAAAAATATCTACTTTGAAAATTAACTCGTTTGAATGTGAAAAGGGTAAAAGCTATTTTGGGGGTTTAGCGATTTTTGACAAAAGGTAAAGGAAAGGCATTTTTAAAACTCTTGTTCATTTTTATTACTTCATTCCCTCCTCTCCTTTGTGTGAGCTATTGTTTTCAAAAGTATTTCTTGAAAAGATTGCTTGTGGTTGGGAGCTTGAATTGGAACCTTGAAGAGGATTGCTAAAGATTTTTATGTATTACAATCCAAGAAGATAACCCTCCATTATTGAAGTTTCCTTTGTTGAAGGTATTTCTCTTTTTATGAATATGCTTTTGTTTAAATTATTTTATATTTATCATGATCTATATTAGGTGGATTGCATATGACTTTCCTTGTGCGGAATTAAATTTGGAGTAGGATTTGTAAATTAATTGGTTGTGTGATTTTAATTGTATGTTTTCATTTTTTAAATGCAATTTGTGCCTGAACTATGGAAAAAATTTCCCAACATTTTATGTGATATGAAAAATGGGTTCTCCTTGTTGTTGTGCTCTAAAGGGCATCTTTTAATTTTAGAAATTTTATGTTTTGAAATTTGAAGAAAATTCTAGGTTCATTAGCAGTAGAAACAGAAATTTGTATGTTTTTTTGATATTTCTTAAAAATGTAAAAGTTAAAATTTAGAGCTTATTTATTCATTATATTTTGTGGAGTGAATTATCCTCCCATGGAAACAAGTTTGTCTATGAATTGGTGACACATGTCATCATTTATGCCTCGTTTTTATGCCAAGATCGCTTTGTGTAAATTGGTTGTTTTCACTTTTAGGAATGAGAACCAATGTGGGAACTCTCACCACCCATCTAGTTGAAATGAAGTGAAAGGATGAGGCTTGTGAGGGGATTAAAACATAGAAGATAAAATTAAATGGGGTTTAAACATGAATAAACTTAATGAAAGTTTAATCTACATCTAGTATCAAACATCCTATTGAGGGTTCAAGGAATGATAGTGCAAGACATTATCACAAATTGTTGAATGTCATTGAGAATCTCCTATTATAGATGGGAGCACACTCCTCAACATCTTCACGTGGTCATAGTCTTCTAATGCTAACACTCCACCATCTTAAGTCTAGTAGTCACTTCCTTCTTGTTTTTTTGGATCACTTATATCCAATCAATGTTAGTGAAATCCATGCATATGCATTTATTGGTGGTTGTGTATCCTTCTTTGCTTATAAACTCATGTATGAGATGTGATTGGTATGTGTAATTGTTCAATCACTTTGTTTTGTGTGAGTGTTGTTGGACTACCCAATCGATGGCCTCCTAGTTCAGAGGGGTGGACCTTAGGGTCTCACATGGTTGGATGGTGTTGATCACCATTGGGGATGATATATTCTTGGAGATGCAAATTGGAGGGTGTGCAAGGATCTTGTGGCATCTTGATAGTTGTATCTTTCCATTTTTTGTTGGTTGGAAAGGTTGTAAAGTGGGATCTTGTGGGATTTATCATGTTGTGTTCTAGTAGGCATGGAACTGAAAGCATTACATAACAAGCCACGATTATCGCAAGATCCAAGAAGTATGTTTTGGTAGCACTTGATAATGTGTAGTAACTCTTTAAGGTTGATGAGACACAAAGATATATAGAGGGACATGCATCTACATCTCTAGGAGCTATATTAGCATCTAGCTATATTGCAAAGATATATAAGGGAAGAGAAAAGAAGAAATATAGAGGAATGAATGTAATACAATATAAGATATAAGTTACCTAAGCATATGTGATGTATATATGTAATGTCCCCTCTTTAAAATTAAACCTAGATTATATTTGCAAATCATTTGGTAATCCTATTCAAGGATTACAAGGGTACTTTATCAAATTCAGTTTTGAGATTAAAATATTTAGAAATATTGAATATGTTATTTAGGCATGTATGAATGATTAAAAAAGGTTTTAAAAGGGATGAAATTGTGAGCAGCCTCTATAAGACAAAAATAGCTTTATACTATACCCACCAACCGCTAAAGGAGATAAAGAGTGCTGATAAGTGAGAGGGTTCGAATAAGAATCCTGGTCAACAATAATAACAAGACAAAAGGTAATTGCAAACCTTTGTCTTAAGCACTAGAAAACAAAAGGACACTGAATGGAAAGAAATCACAAAAGAAAAAAAGGCAGCACTTGGAATAATTAATATTATGGAATTATAATTAAAGTTTATTTATCAAGAGTTATGTGAAGAATCATAACCATTGGAGATACAATATATATATAGAAGATCATTCAAGGAGAAGATATCAATCAATCAGTCATATCAATCATGAAGACATAAATATCTATTTTTCCTTGTAGAATATAACATAAGGATTTAGCTAAAGAGGATGGAACCCCTCAAAGGTGTAGAGATTTAAGGACGAAACCCTTAACTTCTCCTATCAAAGTTAGTGGATGAAAACCCCTAACTTAGGTAGAGATTAGGCATTCATAAAAAAGAGAGAGAGCTACATATTAAAAGGAGAATTACAACAAAAATGAAAGGATAAGTTTTATATTTTCAAATATACATCATAAGATTTAAATATGAATATTATAATCAAAATTATAATTTTTAGATAATTTTATATTTATAATTAATGATGCAACTATTACTGTGAGTTACAGTATTTATTTACAGCAAAAATAAGAGGATCCTAGAAAGGGAAATTACAATTGCTATTAAAGCTTTGATCCTGCCAACTTGCAGTGAAATCTAAAATGTTGGATGCATCCTAATCAAAAAGATTTGAAGGACAACAAAGGGAAGAAGACAAGGATTTATGCAAGAATTATTGTACAAACTTTTGGCCCCTAAAATTATTGACCGGTATCAAAGTTTGTCAGATTATGTAAAACCCCATGTTCCCTTTGATGAGCTCTTAGAGGCACTCAGGTACCAGTTTCCCAACAAAATAGGCCTATATGACTACATAAGGAAGGAATTGATGAAGAAAGAATCAAAATCACAAGGAGATGATGTGAAAGTAATAAAAAAAGAGGAACCTAAAAAGGAAGTTGAAGATAAAAATTCTTTGGTAGGAAAAGATGTTTTATTGGTTTCTAATGATGGCATACGACACCAAAAACATCGATGAAGGTATGACAAAAGGGGTTCCACTTGATGAATGGGAAGAATTCAAGTTGAAGGAGGATGCCTCAAATCATGCTCTATCTTTCAAACTTCAAAATAGTGAGCCATTGATGGATATATGAAGTAGCATGATGAATGAATATACATTTGAGAAGAACACTCTGGTTAGTCATAATACGGGAGTTTTAAGTCCTAACAATGAAGATGTTGAGTATATACGAACAAATTCACTTTCTACAAATGAGGATAAATATTTTGTTCATACCCTAAGGAATGAAGATATTTCAAACTTGGTGCAACCTATGTCACTGCCAAATTCTTGTCACCATGGAAAACATGCAAAGAGGGGTGATAGAGTGAGAGATACGACCTGTAGTAAAGGACACCTAGATCCATTTACTCAAATACAAAATTAGATCTGCACAAAGGAATGGGATCCTGGTATTCACAACACTCTTGTAATTCATCATGGCAGAGGATGCAACATTTTATTGTCATTTTAGATGTCAGCAATGACAATCAAGAGTTTGTATTCCTTGCCTAGGATCTTTGGTGAAAATAAAATGAGAGAGTATAAGACCATGATAGTGTGTGATCCCATTTAATGTGATCAAGCCACTCTTTGTTATTCTTTTTTTAGGCCAAAATTCTTGAACTCTACACCTCAACTTGTAGAGCCAAAAGAGAATCCAAAATTTGCAAAGTTTTCTATACAATTGTGGAAAATAAAGAGAACCCTGATGGAGTTAAAATTTGGGAGCCAAGATTTGGTGGGCATCAAAGTCTTGGTGAGAGGGAAGCCTCGTTTAATACTCATGACCAAAAAATTCACTGTGGTTTTGTAAATAGGCCTAAAGGCTTCCTAAGTACTGGATTTGATTTGTCTAAAAAAGATGCACAATTTTTGAATACTTGCCACATTGTTGTTTTGTCATACATCTTTGGAAACTCAGATAACTTAAGGACACCACCTGGTAAAAAGGTTACATGGTAATCCAAGAAGAATATGTGTTTTGTAATTTTTATTGATGAGAGAATATTGAATACAATTATTAGAAATGAAGGCAAACAACTATTAATGAAAAACTGATTACAACTATAACTGTGCATAACCAAAATGGAGATAGTACGAAATCACCACAAATAAATAATGCAACAGAAGATCAAACACATAACACAATGTTTACGTGGAGAAACCCTTTCAGGAAAAACTCCACACAAGAAGAGATACACTAGTATGTATTAACTTCAATAGAGTTTACAATACAACACTCTAAATCTCCTCTTTTGTCTTCATTCCAATAGCATCAATTTTTCTTGTCTCAACTCTCTACTACAACACAACCATAATATAATATCCTCATAAATGGGTTGCCTTCCAGGGTAAGAAAAGCCAACATAACCTCTACTGTCAAATCTATGACCTAATGATGAATAGTCCAAATTTACAATGGTAATTTATATATAAAATGTGGCTTCCAGGGGTGTTTCTCTCGAACCCTCACCGGGGTGCAACCCTCGGAGCCCCCACCTAGGTGATGAGCCCCTTGGACCCCATAGAGGTACCCCCCGGATAACCTACATATGTTAGGCATCAAAATCAAACATGCGGCTGAAACAAGACCGCTACTTGATGAATACTTCTTTCCATATGAAAATTTACAAACAACATTATGAGTAATTAATTACATAGGATTTACAAGGTTGATGGCACCTTAATCCTAAAATTCTCACACTTGACATCATACATTGTAAATTCATCCATAGGAAAACATAAAACAACTAAGCACTAGAAACAAGGCCCATGGCCTTCCTACACCATGTAAACTTTTTTGTGCTCATAAGTTTAGTAAGTAAATATGTAACATTTTTCTAAGTGTCAACCTTCTTCAGCTCATGCTATCCATTAGCAATCATTTCATGATCAAAATGGTATTAAACATCCACATACTTAGTTGTGCATGATACATGGGGTTCTTGGCCAAACATATTGCACTCTGGCTATCACAACCAATATGAATAATCATGCAATCAAAATAAATACCTGTACACAATCTCCATAACCAAACTGCCTCCTTAGAGACATGAGCAGTAGCCATATACTCTACTTTGGTAGTGGATTTAAAGCAATGGTGAGCTGCCTTTTAATCATCCAATTCACAGCTCCTCCAAACAAAGTAAACACATAGCCACTAGTGGACCTTCGACTATCCAAGTCACCTACCCAATCTGCATCAACAAAACCCTATATGTCTAATGTCTTATCCACACTATTGAACTCCATTATTAACCAATACATTGATGCAAAAAGGGCATGGTCCTATATCAAGCAACCTACTAGCTATAATGTGTTACATTTAAATTGTCAAACTAGGGAATTGTATTCTTCTTGGATGGTGCTCGTACTATGTGTACAGTCAAGGATTCCTAAATTTTAATCTAGAAGTTGTGTATATAAACAAACTATTGAAAGGAAAACAAACTATACTTTGCAAGAATTAACAAGTAATATGAGTAAGTAATGTTGATAAGAAATAACCAATGCTATTCAGTTGGCTATAAATCAAAATAGTCTGTGAATCAAAATAGGGGAACAATTAATAACTAAGTCAGTGATCACCTTAACCCAACAATATAGATTATCAATATCTAACTAATCCACATGACATAAACTCATCACAAAATACACACAAACATAAGCTAGTAACATAAACTAAACACATGAACATATAAGAGAGATACAATTACCTCAAGTGGCCCTTGTTTAGGTGACTGTAATCTCCACAGAATCTAACTAGATCTCTCTTGCATCACTTAAACCGTTGACTGAATTCAAAACATGCATTGCTTTATTGAATGCTGAGAAAAATACAATAATAACTCTGATAACACAATCTTTGTCTAACCCCTTGTCGTATACAAAATCTAACATATATAGACAAGATCAGGTTTTCCTAATTGAAAAAATTGCTAAGCAATTAATACCATACTTGTCCATTCTCCCACAACATAAGGAGAAAGACATTATTACTAATCAAACTAGGAATAGGAAACTAAACTACCATAAAGATACTTGTAGACAGTACAATCCTACTATAACTCTTCTTTAGTCATTATGAAAACAGTCAGAATTAGGCACAGAACATGGACCAAGATCTGAGCTTCCTTCATTATTCATGATTGTGTCAAATGTTGAAGGATAACTATCGAAGAGTGGGGAGTTATGGTTAACTCATGCCCAATCAATTTGGAGTCCTTTTCCTTTGGTTGTGGTTAATTACATTGTTTGTTGTAGATGAGAACACCTCCTTTGTTGTGGGCTGATAGATGGTCTTCATGCAATGTAGCCATGTGCTTGTTGCATAGGGGTTAGTTCATCACATGATGTTTGTACATCACAAACTACTAAAATTAACAGAAAGTACTATCATATTTTATGAGTAATCATCAATTCATACACAGTCATTTACCAACATATCATATACCAATCTTAATGCTTTCAATGTATTAAGGATGATTATAGGCATAGACAATATATGTAAAAGTCTAGGAATGTCTTTGAAAAACATAAACTAAAGCAAGAGAAATAGAACAAAACATAGCCTCGTCACACCCCCCAACTAAACATGTTGATGGTCCTCTAGCAACCAAGGCCTCTAATTATATTGAAGAGCTATCTCCCTGTAACCTGTAGGCTCTTCTACTCCTCTATCCTGTTTGAGATAGAAACCCTTCTGCTCTGCCAATCTATTCCATCTAGCCCATTCTGCTTTCTGGTTTGTCCTTTGTTCCAACCAATGTGGAATTGGATAAAGGAGCAGGGGAGGATGAAACACCAAAGGTAGCCAAGTAATTCCATGTTCATTAGTTGATTTGATATATTTTTGTGCCCTATTGATTGATGTTGAGAGATTGAACACTGAGTGAGGCTCTTTCCTTTGTAATGTCGGTGTCAACTCTTTCCACCTACCATTTGAAAAAACCAAAGCCTCCTTACCAATTGCCTTGGATAATTCCTTGAATTTTCTTGTAATCCACTGTCCTACATTCTAGGAGTTTTGCTTCCACCTCAAAATGTTCAATTAGATTAATCCATTCTACCACTATCTTGTTGGGATCTGGTGCCTCTGCCCTAATTTTGAGAGGGATTTATTTCTCTCTCTCATTATACTGCTACTGTAGAATCCCTCTCCTATGCTCTGTAGAGTCTAACTAATGTGTCGTAGACTTAGTGAAATTACACAATTCAGGGGTGTGCCTAGCTAAATAGTCCACTTGACATTGCAAGCCTACATTAAATTATCAACCAAGGTATGTAAACTTATGATGGGTCGACACTATATATGCACCATGAGAGACTCCTAATCTATCATTGTTGTGTGAAAGAATAACTAAAATTTAATAACTTTAAACAAAACACAGTTAATGCTGAAAAGAAACCTTTCTGCACAGTAGTTGCTGCGGGTACCTTCAGCAATGGTTGTAGGTGATTGCTAAACTATTAACTAAAAGTAATAAACTAAATTCTCTCCTTCTATATTATCTTCTATATATTTTGCTTGATTACATACTCAAATAGATAGGCTAACAAACATCTAATACATGTCCCATCATTCCTTCAAACAAAGAAAATGATTATTCTTCAAATGACACAAATACAATGACTGGACAATAGAGTCCTATTACAACTTTTCATCTGGTTGATTAGAAAAGAGTTTGTTTGAACTCTTTTATGATCAAACTGATTTGTTGGAGAGTTTTTGATGTGTATAAATACACGGCAATCCATATCCAACTTTATTTCAAGTTAAAACTCGGAGTATAACAAATGGTGGAGATTGGACTAAATCTCTGCCTTCTCAGTCGCCACTTTTTACTCAATCAACTTCTATCATTTTTTGATCCTTTATTATTGTGTATCTCTTCAAACTCTTTATGGGTTTCGTGCTCCTTCTTTTTATCTTTCCAAATCAGTTTTAAAATGAGGAAGGTATGCCTGTTTTACTGAAACTGCCTTTTTGACTTTTTCTGCACGCCACTTTTCCAACAACAGCTACATGTTGACAACTGTCAACTTGTTTCTCTTCTTTTCAGCTGCATGAATGACTCATTCCTTCCACAAATGATATTTTAATCCTTCTGCAAATACTTGAAATTTAATAATTATCATTTATCATAATATATCATCATAATTTTGCATCAACTAACTAAAACATACAAACGTTTATAAATCATCATTAATCATAGTTAATGCTTCAGGGAATCAAGGTAAAGTTCATAAATATCTTAGGAATGATATTATAACATCATGAACATGGATTAAATCATAAGCAATGGTGAAATAAATAGGACAAATAATAAGCTCATCATTCCCCCCAACTGAAGTTTTGCTTGTCCTCAAGTAGGAGATGGACATTGGTTAGACATGAAAACTACAAGCGTGAAGTCCAATGAGTTTATCTTGCCTTCTTTTTCATCAAGATAGAATAACATGAATAACATCTGCTACAGCTGCCCCTAAATACTTTTTGTCTTTTGTCACTTTGAGGCAATAATGGCAAAGGAAAATCAATAGAACAATATGTCAATTAAAGCAAACATAGTCCTGAATGTAGGAGGTAGGTATGAAAATATACAAGCAAGGTCATCCTCCTATGGTCTAGGACAACAATACAAGGCATGCATGTTTCCCCACAGCTGAAAGGTCATTTGTCCTCAAATGCCAATGTATGGATGAGGGTGGCAGAATAAATCAGTTATGAAGCATGTAATTAAAACAATGATAATTGATGAACATATTGTAATTCATAGGTAGTTAATTAACTAAAAATGATAAATAGTACTAATGAATGAGAATCATAAATGTAAGTACCTGCTATGATGTAGTAAAAAGTTGTAAACTTGGTGAATAACTGAAAGTATAGGTTCCTGAATAGCTAAATGTATAGGTCCCTCTAAGAGTGGCTACATATTTATCATCGGTAGTTGTTGTAGGTTTCTTGGCTGCTCACCGTAGAAAATGTCTATCCATCCAATGACTTCTAATGTAACTTTTAGATGTAGTCCATTACCATTGAATAAAATCTGATTAGATCAATTGAACAACACCAATTGAATAGACATTCATGATCCCATGAAGACCCAACCACCTAATGGAAACTTTTTTCGACAAACATGAATCACAACCTTGAAAGAAAAATGACTTTGGAATATGACCAAACAACCAACTATGAATACCTTTGAAATAGTCATCTAAACAAGAAGAAATGAGGAAACAAACTACGCCGGACAACACCCAACTAACTATGCTTCAATATTTGGAGAAGAAGACATCTAATACATTGTGCAACAACACTTATTGAATGAAAAACCTATCCTAACCTACACTAACCAACAAATAAAACTTTGATCAAACAAAACCATTGATTGGTTCTATGAAATAGTTGCCTTTCCTTATCAACTTACAATGCTTCACATACTTGTGAGCAAACAAAAAGAGGTGCAACATAAGTAGAAACTTAATAAACAGCTGCAATAATTTTTGACATACATAAACAAACTCACTTACTACTTCATTTTGACAATACATACTTTTGTTTTAAAGGAAATAAGTAAGCTGAGACCATTCTTCTTTAACTGCAACTATGTATTTAGCTTCATCTTCAGTTGTAACTTCATGCTTGAATGCAAGTATGACTTGTAATACTTTTGTGGCCTCTATTTCAGCTAGATGTCTGATAGGACATCCACGTGAAAGAACAAATTTTGGACCCTCCTTGTTGGTTTCATGTTGATGGGTTGCTTCTTTTGATAGAAGCATAGAAATTTTCGCAGGATGCTCATGCTTTTTCTCTACAAAAGATATTGGTGTTGCATCTAAAGTTGAGTAAAACACCTCTAAGTAATCCCAAAATTGGTCTTCTTCAATCTCTTCTTTACTTTTTTGCATGAGAATATTGGTTTTGACTTCATAGAAGCTCTCTTCTTCAAGTAGGAGTTCTGATTTGATATCACGTTCATCTTGACCAACAACCTTGCGTATAATAACTTCTTCATTTTGCAAAACAAGGTTGTCCTCTTTAGCATTAATTCTTGAACAAAAATATTCTATGATGCTAGAGAATATGTCTTCATTGATTTCCAATGTACTCTTTTCAAGCATATCAATCTGATCCATTTTTCTACTGCTAAATTTGATTGTGGTAACTTTCAAAATGCCTAATAATCCTAAATGCTTTGAATAGAAATTATGATTCTACAAAAACAAGGAAGAACTTTTAAGAAACCTAGAGATTCTCATGGCTCAACACCATCCCCGACAACGACGCCAAAAATGTAGTCTAACTAATGTGTCGTAGACTTGGTGAAATTACACAATCCAGGGGTGTACCTGGATGAACAGTCCACCTGACAATGCAAGCCTACATTAAATTATCAACCAAGGTCTATAAACTTATGATGGGTCTGCACTGTATATGCACCATGAGAGACTCCTAATCTATCATCGTTGTGTGAAAGAATAACTAAAATTTAATAACTTTAAACAAAACACAATTAATGCTGAAAAGAAACCTTTCTGCACAGTAGTTGTTGCGGGTACCTTCAGCAGTGGCTGTAGGTGACTGCTAAACTATTAAGGGTGTACGCTAGAAGTTGAGTCCACTTTTTGGCCAAAAAGTGGAAGTATTTTCCCTGATTTTCATAATTTGTCACATTTGACCTAAAAATTTGAAGCACTTAAGGGT
Source organism: Cunninghamia lanceolata (assembly GCA_027924645.1). NCBI lineage: Eukaryota > Viridiplantae > Streptophyta > Pinopsida > Cupressales > Cupressaceae > Cunninghamia > Cunninghamia lanceolata. Next base: position 1,061,856 of record BSBN01001501.1, read on the forward strand.
GGAATCTTGAAAAAAGTCAGTAAATATGAAATGTAGTACTTGGAGTCTAGTTTCCAAATATGTAATTTTTTTAATACCGAGATGATACAAATTGATTTTTAATAGGCGTTTCTAAAAACCACTGTTTAAAAGTCACTTTTTTTTACTATACCATGCACGTGTACGTCATCCATATTTTGACCTAAATAATCATATTTTTCTAAATTCTTTTGAGGAAAGATTTGTAACTCACTGAAGCACATTTTCCATATTTTTTTGTAATTTTTTATTGAATATTTTTTTTAATTAATTTTTTATTGGCCATTTTTGGTGTTTTAAAAAATCATCGTGTACGTCAAGCATAAGATGACCTAAACTTATCAGTTTTTTAATTTTTTTAAAAAATTGAAAAGAATTGTCTAAAGTACATTTTCGTACAATTTTTTTTACAAAAAATTATTTTGATAAAAAAGTTATTAAAATATTAAAAAACCCTGAAAATTCAAGTTTATGCACCTGTTCATCATAAATTAATTGAAAATAGAAAAATAATCCAATTGTAAAAAATAATTACATATTCAGAATCTATACTATCTCATCTATAATGGGTTTTAATTTCGTCAAAAAATTCTACAAAAAAGGCCTTCAGACAAATGCCCAAAGTCACTATTTTGTTTTGGCATTGATAGGACCTTCAACTTGCAGGTCAAACCAGGTCAAAAGCCAAGGGTCAGGTTCCCAAGCCTTTTTTCTGACCTAAACCCATAGGAAAAATTGGGTCGGAAATTCAAATTTTATGAAACGAGATCCCGTTTTATAAAAGGTTAATATTTTAACCTTTTATGAAACAGGATCCCATTTCAAAACAGGATCCCATTTCTTGAAAACGGGATCCCATTTTTGGCTCGGGATCCTGAAGCATAACGGGATCCCATTTCATAAAAGGTAGGATCCTGTTTTGGTTTACCCGATTTCGAGTTTTTTCCCAAGTTTGAAACTTCCACCTTAAGTGGACTCATCTTTGTGTATTTACCTTTAACTAAAAGTAATAAACTAAATTCTCTCCTTCTATATTATCTTCTATATATTTTGCTTGATTACATACTCAAATATATAGGCTAACAAACATCTAATAGGTGTCCCATCATTCCTTCAAACAAGGTAAATGATTATTCTTCAAATGACACAAAAACAATGACTGGACAATAGAGTCCTATTACAACTTTTCATCTGGCTGATTGGAAAAGAGTTTGTTTGAACTCTTTTATGATCAAACTGATTTATTGGAGATTTTTTGATGTGTGTAAATACATGGCAATCCATATCCAACTTTATTTCAAGTTAAAACTCGAAGTATAACAAATGGTGGAGGTTGGACTAAATCTCCGCCTTCTCATTCGCCACTTTTTACTCATTCAACTTATGTCATTTCGTGATCCTTTTATATTGTGTATCTCTTTAAACGCTTTCTGGGTTTCGTGTTCCTACTTTTTATCTTTCCAAATCAGTTTGAAAATCTAAATTTTATTATGAAACGAGGAAGATATGCCTGCTTTACTGAAACTGCCTTTTTGACTTTTTCTGCACGCCACTTTTCCAACAACAGTGACATGTTGACAACTGTCAACTTGTTTCTCTTCTTTTCAGCTGCATAAATGACTCATTCCTCCCACAAATGATATTTTAATCCTTCTACAAATACTTGAAATTTAATAATTATCATTCATCATAATTTAGCATCAACTAACTAAAACATACAAACATTTATAAATCATCATTAATCATAGTTAATGCTTCAGGGAATCAAGGTAAAGTTCATAGATATCTTAGGAATGATATTATAACATCATGAACATGGATTAAATAATAAGGAATGGTGAAATAAATAGGACAAATAATAAGCTCATCATGCTCATTCTAGATGAATGATGCTAGGGCCTTCAACTGCACATCCCCAATAACAATTAGGGGATTCCAATTGGTATCATAAGGAATGGTTAACTCATGTAGATAGAATTCACACAATTGGTTCTACATCTCAAGGGTAGCTTATTGGTAGGCTGTTACAAATAAAGCAGGTGTAAAAAGTGAAATAGGGGCATCACTATAAAGCTGGCTAAACTGAAAACTTAAATATTGCTCCTATAGATAAAGGGCATAAACCCTTGCAGGTGGTCAGCACCTCATCAGTTGGACAATCATATCTGCCATCATGTCCATTTTGAATTTTAGTCTCTTTATTTCTGTATTCTTAACCTCAATCTCTTTGCTATGTTTTTCCTGCAATTCATCATGTTCTTTTACCATTTCATCTATCTTATTCCACAACTGCAAGGTAACTATTAACAAGGTTGATGGTGCAGGTTCCTCTGGTTGTTCTTCTTGTTGCACAGGCTCTAGATTCCTTCGATTAATTTCTATAATGGCCAATTGTGCCAAATGGTATAGTCATGTTCCCTTTTGCTGGTAAACATGTAGCTGATCCTCGAACCTCTTAACTCTTTCATTTGACCCTGTTTCCTTTTGTTGGTAATCCTTCAACTGATTTTCCAATTCTGCAATTTCTGCAGAGCCACCTATAGTTCATCCTTATTTTCCTCTGCTGTCTCCTTGGAATCCAACAACAATTCCTCTACTTGAACTTCATCTGGAGAAGATGACAAGTCTGGGTTCTCGGTATCGGGGGGAGGTTGATGTCGTTTCCTAGCTGTGTATAAGTCCTCTTCTAACTCTATGTCAGTCTCCAAGATAATTGTTTGGCCCACCTCTCTCTATTCCCTATCAACAAACAGATGCTCTCTTTCGTAGTTTGTATCAATTTGCACATCGACCATATTCTCCTATTTAGGAGGGATTTTCCCTCCTGAAACTCCTTTCTCCTTCAGGCGGCCTGAGCACCTGTGTGATTGAGTGGTCACCTTCTATTTCTTTTTGGCTCTAGAAGAAGAAGAAGAGGATGCTTTTCTCTTCTTAGTAGGCTTTGAAGCAAAAGGAATATTTTGGGAATCTTTAGGTGTTGTAGGTGGTGAGCTAGTAGTTCTAAGCTATAGTTTTCACTTTGCACTTTGCTTTGTGTGGCTAGAGGTCTACGAGGGTGAATGTTCTGGAAAGGGGGTTGACACTGGTGAAGATGCGGGTGTGGGAGACCTTATAGGTTCACTCACAGGGTTATCAAGACTTGGAGCCGTGTGCTCTGAAGTAGTTTCATAGTTGGGAAGAGGTTGCAGGTGATTCCTCTTCTTCCCTTGATTGTACATTTTTGCCTATGCCTCTTCTTCCCCTTCTAGTTCAACCCTTAAAGGTCCCTCATCAATATGATTAATTTCAAGAGAATATTCCCAAGAAATGTCAGGGAATTGAATAGATAAACTCCTTTTTATCAATAGCACAACCAGGCCATCATGAGACAATGAAGACTGACTATTTTTCCTTTTATACTCGACATACATTCTTTTTAACAAATTGAACAAGAAACTTGGAACATACACAACCCTCCCATGACAGAGATGGCTTAAAAGTTTGAAATACACAGTATAAAGCAAAGATTGTCTCCCATCACAGGTAAGATATTTAATAATGTAGGTAGCAATAGAAGCCCATAACTAGGGTAAAGAGACTCATTTTGTACCTTGTGATGTAGATTATATTCTTTCTCTTGGATGAATGAATTCGGCCCTTGTTGTAATAGCGTCAACTCTCACGGGGAACTCTTCTCTAGCTATTGGTAACCCTGTTACCTCTGCAATGGTAGCTTCAGACGCATCAACCCACAAGCCTCTGACTGTAGCTTCAGTCTTTTGTAATGTTGTCACAAACTGCTGAGTCATGGCTTCATTGTATTCTTAAGAAAATAATCTAACTACTGTGCTTGCTAGAAGATAGGCCTACAATCTGGGTCAGTCAATATTGTTGTGTGATTGATAGGCTCTCTCCTGATTGGTTCTCCACCCATCATGATATTCTATAAAACTCTATTACTGAACCCAATTCCACTCTGCAAATTTAATTCCCTCAATTCAATCCCCTGTTCTTTGGCCAATGCTTTTACCAGTCACTTATTACCAGTTGCTATCCTGCTAGATTGTGTATGGTATGTATTGCAGATAGTCATAATTATGAAGGGAGAGGTTTCAGTGTACGTGAAATAATTCTTATGTATGGAATTCCCTCCTCCCCCCAACTAAGGTGGCATTTGTCCTCAAATGAGATGACATGTTAAAGGTACAGAAGAGAGGTTTGAAAGCAATTTGAATTGGTCACAATAGTTGAATTAATGATTGGTGAAGAAAGATTGCCATAAAATAAATAGTATTAAATGTTAATAAATAGTAGTAGCAAGATAAATACCTTTAGAGTGATGATGAACATGGAAATGTTGCATGGGAAGTTGATGACATGGTGGCTAGAGTTGATGTGTTCGAAGAACATGCTGAAGTGAATCAAATGGACTTGATGTTGAATAAGTGTGTGGAATGAATGTGTGTTAACATTGTGACACATAGCTAGAAGGTACAATGTATAGTAGAAAATGGCGACATGTGGATGCCGTGAGAAAAGGTGCTACAGGCCAGAGTGGTTGCATGCACACAATCAGAAATGTGATATGAATAGGGCCCATGTGCTTTGGTTGCGGGTGTAGTGGCTACAGGTCACTCGGGGATGATGACCATTGTAGTTGTTGTAGGTGTAATTGTATAGGTCCCTTAATACAGTAGATAGCCTTTTGCTATAGGTCCCTTGAGTAAAGTGGTTGGTGACCAAAAGTAATCTTTAAGTAGATATAAAGAGTTGATTCGATGGAGCCTGAATGTGATGAATGTTTTTTTTATGTTTTATTTATTTACAAGGTTTATAGAAATCATACCTAAGGAGGTAATGTAGACAAGTTGGTGGTTTGATCTACTGTTGGAGTGCTAGGAGCATCTAAGACTGGTATGCATGCTTCCTCTAGTGTAGATTGCTATGAAACTTGGGTACCCATATGTTCTCTTAATTGGTGGAGAAAGATGGCTTTATCCAATGGATTTTTATATAATTTCAAATGGTGTCCATTAACCATTAGGGAAAATCTTACTAGATCAATTGTTGTCAGGTGAATTGCGCCATTGGGAAAAACTTCCTTGATTTCATAAGGACCCAACAATTTGGTCTGCAATTTGCCTTTATGGTCTTTATACCTGGATTCATAGAGCAAGGCCCAATCACCTGCCTAAAATTCTTTGGTTTTGATGTACTAGTCATGCCATTTGACTCTCTTCTTTTGAATTATTTCAGTGTGGTGGACTACTTCCATCCTTAGCTCCTCTAAGGCATTAAGTTGGTGCAACCTTGTTTTTTGAGATGTTGATAGATCCATCCCAAGTTGAATGTCAATTCTTAAAGATTTGTATTCAAACTCAATAGGAAGGACAACCTTCTTACCATAGACCAGTTCATAGGGTGTATACCATGTTGTTGTTTTCCATGTAGTTTTGTATGCCCAAACTACTTTTGAGAGTCTTACTACCCAATCCAAACTGTGTAATACAACTATCTTTGTTAATATTGTCTGAATTTCCCTATTTGTGACCTCAACCTAGCCATTTGACTATGAATGATAGGGAGTGGACTTATTATGTCTTATTTCATATTTCTGAATGAGACTTGCAATCCAGGCTGATGTAAACTATGGTCCCTGATGTGTAACTATTTCTTTTGGCACTCCATACCTTGTAAATATTTCCTCATATAGGAATGTGGCAACCTTACTATCTCTGGCAAATTTTAGAGCTTTCATCTCCACCCATTTTGTTAGGTAATCAATGCAAACTAGTATATATTCTTTATTATTAGAGGGATGATCAATGGGCCCAATAAAATCAATGCCCCATTTGTCAAATGGTGTGACCACCAATTGTGGCTAAAGGGGCATCTCATCACTTCTTGTAGGTCTTCCCATCCTTTGATAGTGGTCACATTTTCTTATATAGGCAGCTACATCTTTGTACAGAGTTGGTTAGTAGTATCCAGTATTTAAGATCTTTACTGTTCAAGGTTCATCATGACATGCCTTGAGAATCTTATATACTTCATCTTCTCTTACACATCTTCTCATGATATGATTAAGGCCTGTGTAGAAGAGGTAGCCAACTACCCAAGAATAGGGAAAGTTACGTTCAACTAGGTGGCACCTCTCCCTTGGTGAGAGGTGTGGAGGTGTTTTCCCTACAACTAGATAATTTTCTATATCTGCATACCAAGGAGTTTGTACAATCAATGCAAATAAGTGCTCATCTGGAAATGAATCATTAATAACTAGATCTTCATTACAAGTAGGTATCCTCGAGAGGAAATCAACAACAAAATTGGCCTTCCCAGGCTTTTCTACAATAGTAATATCAAATTCGTGAAGTAGCAACAACCATCTAACCAACCTGCCACTTACCACTAGTTTGTTCATCAGGTACCTTATTGCTACATGGTCAGTATGAACAAAAACAGGATACCCAGTGATATAATGTCTGAACTTATTGATTGCATAGATACCAGCTAACATTTCCTTTTTAGTGACAGTATAGTTGAGTTTAGCACCTTGTAGATTCTTACTGATGTAATAAATTGCATATTCCAAATTTCCTTCCTTCTGCCCTAACACAACCCCTACAACAAAGTTAGAGGCATCTATATGGATATGGAAAGGGACTTCCCAATTGGGCGCTCTGAGTACAAGTGTCTTTGTCAATGATTCTTTTAGATTTTCCAAGGATGTCTGACAGTCAATTGTCTAATTAAATTCCACATCTTTAGAGAGTAAGACAAATAGGGGAGCAACTATCTTACTGAAATCCTTTATGAATCTTCTATAATATTCTGCATGGCTAAGAAAGATTCTAACATCTTTCTATTTTTAAGGAATAGGCAATGTGAATATGACTTCAATTTTATTTGGATCCACTTGAATTCCTTTCTTGGACACAAAGTGGCCAAGCACTACTCCTTCCATCATCATGAAACATTTTTCAAGACTAAGAGACAGGTTATGATCTTGACATCTTTAGAGCACTTTTTCAAGGTTTTTCAGTGCCTCTTCATAAGAATCTCCATAAGTGATAAAATCATCCATATATACTTCCATAGAGTCATGGGTAAAATTAGAAAAGATGCTTAAAACAACCCTTTGAAAATGTTGCAGGTGCATTGCAGAGTCCAAATGGAATGACTGAATAGGCATAGGTCCGCCATGGACATGTAAATTTAGTCTTATCCTAGTCCTTAGGGGCTATTTTGACCTACTTATAACCACAAAATCCATCAAGGAAAGAAAAATACTTCTTCCCAGCCAAGGAGTATAATACCTTATCAATGAAAGGAAGAGGGCAGTGATCTTTCCTAGTGGCAGTATTCAATTCTTTGTAGTCTACACAAACCCGCCATTTACCTCCTTTTTTTGGTACTATGACTAGTGGCAATACCCATTGGCTATCTGATATGGGATATATGAATATTGCATCGAGTAGTTTTTGTAGTTCATTCTTCACTATGTCTCTTACAACAGGGTTCATTCTTCACTGTCTCTTACAACAGGGTTCATTCTCCTCTGAGGCTGCCTAACTAGCCTACATCCCTCATTGTTGTATATCCTATGCATGCAAAGGTTAGGGTCGATGCCTTTCATATCATGATAGTCCCATGCAAATGTTGTCTTGTGGGTTTGCAACATTTTTATTAGTTCATACTACTGCACAACTATCAATTGACTATTTATATTAAGTGTCTTGCCAAGTGTAATGTCAACTGGTGTTGCAAATGCCATAACAGAGGCAATATCCAGTCCTGATAAATTGAGGCTACAACTATGGGGTAGTAGATGATGAAACATGTGGGTAGTGGAAGCATAGGCTTGTGTGTTGATTGAAGGTAGAATATTGTGCGGTGGGCAAGTTAGGCATACTAGACATGGGTCTTTTTGTAGGTCCCTTCCATAAGTGTTTTGTATCACATTAGAAAGCACTTCATCTTCATCCTGTATACTCAACAATGGACTTCGTTCAATTGTCATTAATGTCTGAAGAGAATATTGGTTAGTATCCTCTAGGTTTGGCCAGATAGTTTTCTCCATATCAACAAAAGGTTGTGTTGGGGGATAAAGGACCAATTTATTTGTTATATTCCCATTGGAAATTATCATATTCCCAGACTTGCATCCTATGAAGGCATCTGTTGTTGCCAACCAAGGTCTCCTTAAGATGAGTGGATATCCTCCTAAGCTAGCCTTGGGTTGCAAGACCATAAAGTCTTCAAGGCATTCCCATGAATCTAATGTAATCACAAGATCTTCAATGACCCCCTCAGGTTTGACAGTTGACATGTCTTCCAATTGTAAGACTGTTGGAGTAGGTCTTAAGTGAACCAACTGAATATTATTCATTGTTTCCTTTGTCATTACATTTATAGCTACACCCAAGTCAATCAAGGTGTTTTTGATAAGGGTACCATTGATGTTCACATCAACTACAGGGCTTCCAGAATCTGCATATTTTGGGACAACCAAGTTACCTAACATGATATCAACAAGTTGTCCTATAACATGTACTGTCTGAGGATCTTTTCTCTTTCTTCCTAATTTCTTAAGGCATTGTTTTCTTATAGCCTTGGTATATATGGGTACATCTTTGATAGCTTGGATTGGGGAAATTTTTACACAAACATTTTTCAATTGCCCAATGAAATCAAAGTCAGGTTCAGATGGAGGTGGTGCTTGCATGTTTAATCTCTTTGGAAATAGAGGGCTCCTGGTAATGGTTTCTTCCTGTGGAGGGGTTTGCTCAGAAGGGCTATGTTGGTTATTCAAATGAGTGTTAGTGACAAAGGTTGGTTCCTCATCAACAAGTTTCGTGATAAGTGGAGATGAAGTTCTAGCAAGCATTTTGCTTGAGTGCAAGTGCACATCACTAACCTCAACCATATAGGTTGGGTATTGGATGGCTTCATTAGTATAAGCTTGTTGAACAGGCTTGTTGTTAGGATTAGGTGCAAGTTGGGCTAGAAATTGAGTGGCTCTAGGCAAAACGAGAGTGGGTGAAGTTGCATTTGGCATAAGGGCAAGTTGTTGAGGTAGAGCTTGATGTGGCTGTGGGTAGTTCATATTTGAATTTTGCTAAGGATGATTTCTACACCACTACTGTGACCATGGGTTTTGATTGGTCTACCATTGTGGATTATAATTTGAGGTTTGAAATAGTTGTTGTGGCCATACCCCCTGCTGTTGGTTCCATCTAGGTGGCATAGTTGCCCATTGTTGTTGTGGCAGGTTATACCAAGGTGCATTGTTCCAATTAGGGATGTTTGAAGGAGATGATGGAAATGACATGTTATTGGTCAAGGGGTCCTGATACATACCTTGTCTTTGCCACCAAGGCCTATGTTGTGCAATGTAAAACACTTGACCTTCTTCATCTTCAATGGTTTGGAAATATGCTTTCTCACTCCTTTCCTCATAAATTCTGGCAATACGTTTGCACTTACAATTGGTCTTCTTTTGTCAACAATGTGGACAATATTCAACCAAATCTACCTCTGCTGCCTCTTGCTTCTTCTTTATGTGTAGAGTGTCCAATTGTGCTTCCAGATGGCTTACGATGTCCTCTTTCATGTTTGATAGTAGATTGTTGAGCTATACTCTGGAGACTCCAGTAGATGATTTAGTGGAAGGTAGGGCTCTCAAGCCTCTATTTTTCTTCAAGGTGGAACGTGAATAGTTTCTACAGATTTGACAAATTTCATCAAACCTGAGTTGAGAGATGTCCCCTGTTCTAATTAAATTCAGTACATCCGTGCATTCTTCACTCACACCTCTTAAGAAGACCAACTTGAGTGACTTTGGTGAGAGCCGATTCTGTCTTGACTTCTTGCTGCAAAACTAAAATATTTCAACATAGTCTTCTAGAGGTTCATCTTCCTTTTGTGACATCCTAAAGATATCATCTCCTTTCATATCTCTTCCACAAAATAGTCCTGGTACTTTTGCAAGAACTTCTCCTTCATAGTACCCTAGTTTGTTACTAAATTATGTCCCAAGGTCATGTGAACCATCGTAAGGCAGCATCCTTGAAGTTGGCTGAAAAGAGTTTGAGTCTGTATGCATTTGTGGTGTAGTCATAGCTTCTACATAGTACATCAAATTCAAAAAGAAAGGTATTTGGGTCCTTGGTGATTAGCCCATGAATGTTTGGTAGGGCCAAAGGAGGGATGTTCTTCAGGGTATCATCTCTTTCCTGGTCTGTAATAGGGATTGCAAAGGTATCTGGTTTAGTTGGATTTTCTACTACTTCTTCCGCTATTGTGTCTTGATGCCAAGTGGTAATATCTTCTAAGTCTACAACGTCCTTTAGTCCATGGGGTGGTTCAAATTGGTCTTCTCCTTCTATTGAACTAGATGGAAGAAATCTCCCCAGTTGGTCTCTTGGTTGCCGCATGCAATGATGCATAAGCTAATAGCTTTGATCCTACACCATGTTAGTAGATAGTTTGGAAATAGATTGAATATCTAAGTGATCCTAATTGCTGAAAAAAAAATCTTGTATGATTCTATCAAAGCAAATACAAATATGAATAAAAAAGAACTCAGAAACTCTAAACCTTAGCACCATTCCTGACAATGACACCAAAAATGTTGAACTCCATTATTAACCAATACATTGATGCAGAAAGGGCATGCACACAACTCAACAAACCAACGTATCCCATATCAAGCAACCTACTAGCTATAATGTGTTATATTTAAAATGTCAAACCAGGGAATCATATTCTTCTTGGATGGTACCCATACTATGTGTACAGTCAAGGATTCCTGAATTGTAATCTAGAAGTTGTGCATATAAACAAACTCTACTTTTCAAGAATTGACAAGTACTATTAGTAATTAATGCTGATAAGAAATAACCAATGCTATTTAGTTGGTTGTAAATCAAAATAGTATATGTGAATAAAAATAGGGGAACAATTAATAACTAAGTTGGTGATCACCTTAACCCAACAATATAGATTATCAATATCTAACTAATCCACATGACATAAACTCATCACGACATGCACACAAACATAAGCTAGTAACATAAACTAAACACATGAACATATAAGAGAGATACAATTACCTCAAGTGGCCCTTGTTTGATTGACTGTAATCTCCACAGAATCTAACTAGATCTCTACTGTATCACTTAAACCATTGACTGAATTCAAAACCTGTGTTCCTTTATTGAATGCTGAGAAAAATACAATAATAAATATGATAACACAATCTATTTCTAACCTCTTGTCATATACAAAATCTAATATATATAGACAAGATCAGGTTTTCCTAATTGAACAAAACTGCTAAGCAATTAATACCATACTTCTCCATTCTCCGACAACATAGAGAGACGACATTATTACTAATCAAACTAGGAATAGGAAACTAAACTACCATAAAGATAATTGTAGATAGTACAGTCCTACTATAACTCTTCTTTAGTCATTATGGAAACAGTTAGAACTAGGGACAAAACATGGACCACAATCTGAGCTTCCTTCATTACTCATGACTATGTCAAATGTCGAAGGATAACTGTCGAAGAGTGGGGAGTTATGGCTAACTCATGCCCAATCAATTCAGAGTCCTTTTCCTTTGGCTGCGGGTAACTGCATTGTCTACTATAGATGAGAACACCTCTGTTGCAGGTTGACAGGTGGTCTTCATGAAATGTAGTCACGTGCTTGTTGCATAGGGGTTAGTTCATTACATGATATTTATACATCACAAACTACTAAAATTAACAGAAAGTACTATCATATTTTATGAGCAATCATCAATTCATACACAGTCATTTACCATATCATATACCAATCTTAATGCTTTCAATGTCTTAAGGATGATTATAGGCATAGACAATATATGTAAAAGTCTGGGAATGTCTTTGAAAAACATAAACTAAAGCAAGAGAAATAGAACAAAACATAGCCTCATCACACATTGTGAGTACTAGAATAAACTAAATAGTAATTAGAAGTACCACACAAATATTTTAACACCCTCTTTGCATAATTCCAATGTTGTCTACTGTTAGACATAAACCTACTCAAAACTCCCACTATTGAACAAGGGCAATATCTTGTCTAGTGCAAACCATTGCATACATTGAACTTCCTATAGCACTAGCATATGACACACTAGACATATCCTCTAAATCATCTTCATTTTTAGTACACATATCTAATGAAATCTTAGTACCAAATGGTAAAGGAATTGTATCTGGATTGTAATCTTGCATACTAAATCTGTTTAGAATAGTATCAACATACTTACTCTAAGATAACCAAATCTTTATGTTTACTCGATCTATTTTGATTTCCATCCCCAGAATATACTTGGTTGCTCCTAGATCCTTCATCTTAAGTGCACCTGAAAGTTGAGCTTTCATCTCACTGATCATACCCTTAGTGTTACTAAAAAATAACATATCATCCACATACAAGGCAACAATCAGTATATGATCATCAATGCATCTAACATATACATAGTGATCTTCACTTCTTACAAAACCCAATTTCAAAACAAATGAGTCAAAATTTTGAACCACATTCAGGGAGACTGTTTTAAACCATAAAGAGACCTTTTTAACTTGCATTCCCAGTGTTCCTTTTGTTTTACCTCAAAACCTGTAGGTTGTTGCATATAAATTTCTTCTTCTAGATCTCCATGCAAAAATGTAGTCTTAACATCCATTTGCTCAATTTCAAAATCATAAGCTACTACAATGGATAAAAGAAATCTAATAGAAAAAAAAATTAGCAACGGGAGAGAAAATTTCATTGAAATTGACTCCCTCTCTCTAGGAGTAGCCTTTGGCGGCAAATAGTCTAGCCTTATACTTCTATAATAAACTGTCTGCTCCAAACTTATTAAATACCCACTTACATCTTATGGCCTTTCTTTCTGTGGACAAACGTACAAGATCCCAGGTGTCACATGATTCTAAAGCCATCATCTCCTCATGCATGGCTAGCTACCATGACTCACTATCATTTGCATGAATAGCTTCCTTGTAGGATCTAGGTTCATCATTAGTAAATAAAGCAAATACACAATGAAAATCTAGTGGGCTATACCTATCAACTGGGTTCCGTTGTCTTGTGGATTTTCTCAAGGGTGGAGTAAGAGATTCTTCCTCATGTTCTTTTGTATTCTCAACTTCTTCTATAACAACAGAGTCTTCCTCATTTGAACTTTGATTTGAATCTTCTTCTTCTTCTCCATCTCCTAATCCACCATTTTATTCTTCCTGATGTGCATTTTCTTGTTGTAAATCAAAATGCACTATCCTCTTCCTTTCTTTTTCTTCTGGCTGTAAAGGATTAGAAATAGCTCTAAGTTCCCTTAAAATCACATCTCTAGAAAAGATAACTTTTTTGGTTAGACGATCCCAAATCTTAACCTTTTACATTCTCACCATATCCAATGAAGATGCATTTCTGTACTGTTGGATCCAACTTAGATCACTTTTCTTTAGGCACATGAACAAAAGATTCACAGTAAAAAACCCTTAAATGTGAAACAGAAGGTTTCTTACCTGTCCACACTTCATAAGGTGTTGAATCAAGAGCCTTAAAGGAGATCTATTTAACAAGTAACAAGCGATACAACTTCTACCCAAAAGAATTCATCCAACCGCATTACTTAACATACTTCTGACTCTTTCCATTATTATTTGGTTCATCCTTTCTACAACACCATTTTGTTGTTGTGTATATGGAGTTGTCTTTTGTCTTATGATACTTGCATGCTTACAGACTCATCAAATTTCTTAGAGCAATATTCCCCTCCATTGTCAAATTTTAATATTTTTATCTTAAGTCCTGATTGGTTCTCTACTAAGACTTTAAATTCCTTAAACTTAGTGAAAACTTCAGATTTATGCTTCATAAAAGAAATCCATGTGAATCTAGATACATCATCAATGAAGGTAATGAAATAACGAGATTTTCCAATAGAATCATTATCCACAGGTCCAAACACATCTAAATGAATAATTTCTAATTTCCCTTTCACTCTACTGCTTCCTAAAGGAAAAGAATTTATGTTTTGTTTAACAAACACACAATGCTCATTGAAATCAAAGTGCTCATCAGGATATGAGAAACTATCCAACAACTTTTTATTAATAATTGTTTTTAAAACATTTTCACTTGTGTAGCCCAATCTGTGGTGCCACAACATACACATATTTTCAGTAGTTTCAGTTACATTAGTGGATCTATAAATTGTAGTGGCCTCAAACCTAAATAGAGTTCCCATCCTTGTTCCCCTGGCTAGGTCACCAAGCTTCCTCTCACCAATCTACAACTATGGTTATTAAATGTTACATGCATTCCTGAATCATTCAACTTTGAAACAAAGATAAGATTTCTAGCCAGTCCAAGAATATGTAAAACACCAGGGAGGGTTTTAATCCTCCCATCACTGAAATATAACTATACCTTTCCCTGACCAACAATCAGATATGTAGAGTTATCCCCAAGGTAAACATTACCTCCATCATATTTCTCATATGTGGAGAACCATTCCTCATGAGCAGTCATATGATACGAGCAATCTGAGTCAATCAACCACTATTCATTAGACATAACATTACATGCAGAAAGTAAAACTTCATCACCTGCATTTGAGGACTTTTCGGTAGAGGAATCCCACTATATCTTTGGGTTTATGCATTCTTTCTTCACAAGCCCCCTCTTATCGCAGTTCCGACACTTAACTTTGTTCTTCTTCGCAGGAGTTCTAGACCACCCTTTTGATTCCTTAGGCCCCTTCTAATCTCCTTTTGGTCCTCTTTCCTTAGACCTCCCCCTGACATTAAGAGCATCAACCGAGCTATCCATAGCCTTCTTCCTCATTTCCTATGACAACAGAGTTGTAACAAGGGCATCCATATCTGGATCTTTGAGGTTAGTAGTGATAGCAAGAATAAAATTCTCCCAAGACTTGGGCAGAGAACAAAGAAACATAATACACTTATCTTCCTCATCTATCTTAACATCCACATAAGCTAATTGGAATCTGTTGTAATGCACATGACAATTGAGAGGGGGGGTGAATCAGTTGTCACAAAACTTTAACCACTTTTGAATATCAACACATCCAATTCTTAATCACTGTTATTAAGATTAACCATGAAAGTATAAAACAAGAAGCTCAACATAATAACACATGAGACACCAGAATTTTTACATGGAAAACCCTATAAGGGAAAAACCACGGTGGGTGTTAGCCCATAGAAATATATATGTTATAACAATACTAAAAAACATAGGCTCACTACCCAAAGATGCTCACTGCAAATATCAGCTCACTGCCAAGGGGTGGCTCACTGTCAGGGATTTGTGAACTGATTTGATAACATTTATTACATGCCTGAGTTCAGTTCTATTAAATCGCAATACTTCTTCTCTGCTATGCTCTTCTTACACTTCTTACTTATCTTCCCATTTTTGCACACCGATGTATTTTTTGCAATTACGTTTCATGTCTTTATACAATTCATCAACCTTGGAATGTACATCAAGGTTAGCATTACATTCATCAACCATTGGAACAAACTCCAAGGTCAGCATTACAAGCATACATAGAAATAGGTCTAGACCTAATACAAAAAATTGCTAAGGGAAGGATGTAAAGATGTGTGCGGATCACACAACGCCTTAGTTGGGACTCAAATACAATCTTCCATGCCACAACATGTTATTACAATATTCAATTCATCTCCGCAAATAGTGAAAGAAACCAAGTCAGCCAAGGCTGGTGTTCACATTAAGACTTTCAAGAATAGTCTTTATCTACAATCCAAATTTCTCTTTGTGAACCAATCCAAAGGTAGGAACATGATTAGGAGACATCCACAAGCACATTGAAATCATTAGGACCAGCCGCACAACCTCTAACCACTTCTGTCAAAAAGATTCTTCAAACTGGAGCTCATAAACAACACTGTCCGCTACTGTCATAAGGAAAAGATCACTTGCGGACCACCAAATCATGAACCATTAAATTTGAAGGCACATAACATCATCTTAGACTTAACTCTAGAACCATAGATCAAAATACTTCAATGTGGAGGAATGCGGAGCATAATACATTCTTCTTGTCACCACCAAATATGCGAAAAAAGTTGTTTCCATTCTGATGAACATAACTCACTCAAATCTTCATACCGAAGGCTCAAACTTGGAACATAGTATCTTCAGACATGCCTCTAAATAACTTCCAATCCGTAGATAAAGATATTTATTCTACAGGAAATGCAGAGCAATCTGTTGGACTATTCTTTTGTATACAAAGATACTCTGCAACGTACTGTTTCTATCAAAGGAGCAAATTTTCTCAATATCCTCAATATCAGGATTTCCAATACTTACAAGGGCAAATACAAAGCATATAACTCATTACAAGCAAGCATCAAAACAAGAGCACAGTTGACACTAATGACAACACTGGTTAGGCACATACTTGCAACAATCTCCCCCTTTGTCATTGATGGCAACATATGATGTGAAAAACTGTAAAGACCATCAAGACAAGATTCTCCCCCTTTCACTTTACACATCTGCACTCTCTCTTCTCTAAGTTTTTCACATGATTTCTCTCCCCCTTTGACATCAATGGCAAAGGGCACATACTTGCATTCTACTGCTCTAATCCAATTGAACTTTCTCTGTTATCAATACTTTCTTTATCAAGAACTTATACTGGTAACATCTAGCTACTCCCCCTGAGAGGTAGCTCTCTAAACATCAATCCAGATCAAGGAATGAGACTTTGAGCACTTCTGGACTTATGCATTCCTATGCATCTTAGTTTAGACTAGGAGGGGTAATGACCCCTAACTTTTCTCTAAGATACTCAAAAGTATCCTTAGGCAGAGGCTTAGTGAAAATATTTGCAATCTGATCCTTTATGGACACATATTCCAATTTTACTTCATTCTCTATCACTTTTTCTCTTAGAAAGTGATACCTTATAGATATATGCTTTGTTCTTGAGTGCATCATTGGATTCTTAGAGATGTTTATAGCACTTGTATTATCACAAAGGATTGCAACTGGATCTTCATACACAACTCCTATTTCCTTCAATGTCTGCTTCATCCATAACACTTGAGTACAACAACATGTTGCTGCAATATACTCTGCTTCTGTAGTTGACAAAGAGATTGAATCTTGCTTCTTTCTCAGCCATGCGACCAATCTATTACCCAAAAAGAAAGTGCCTCCACTTGTACCCTTTCTGTCATCAACATCTCCGACCCAATTAGCATCTGTATAAGCACTGAGAGTGAAATCATTATCCTTTGGATACCATAAGCCATGATCTAGTGTGCCTTTTAAATACCTCAAGATTCTCTTTATTGCCATCACATGTGACTCTCTTGGATCTGCTTGAAATCTTGCAACAAGACAAATTGCATGCATAATATCAGGTTTGGTTTGAGTTAGATAAAGCAATCCTCCAATCATGGATCTGTACTTTTTTTATCAGTCTTGGATGATTCATCAATTTTTCTTAACTTGCAGCCAGTCACCATGGGAGTACATACCGGTTTAGACTCTTCCATCCCAAACTTTTTCAACAACTCTTTCACATACTTAGATTGAGATATGAAGATTCCTTTATCTAATTGATTAATTTGCAGACCCAAAAAGAAATTCATTTCACCAAACATAGATATCTCAAACTCATTTTGCATTTCACGTACAAACTTCATGCACATACCTTCATTGCCTCCAAAGATAATGTCATCAACAAAGACTACAACAATCAGATTTTGATTATCATTGATTTTGAAATATAGATTGATGTCAACAGTGCCTTTACTGAACCCTAATTGCAACAAATATTTGTCTATCCATGCATACTAGGCTTTGGGTGCTTGTTTTAGTCCATACAAGGCCTTCTTCGATCTGCACATGATATCACCTTTTTTGGATAATTGAAATCCTTCCAGTTGTTCAATGTAGACCTCTTCTTCCAATTCACCATTCAATAATGCAGACTTAACATCCATCTAATACACTTTGAAGTCTTTGAATGCTCCAAATGCCAAAAACATTCTAATTGCTTCAATTCTTGCCACAAGAGCATAGGTCTCTTCAAAATCTATTCCTTCGACTTGAGAGTATCCTTTGCATACCAATCTTGCTTTGTTTCTTACAACTTCTCCATTTTCATTCAGCTTGTTTCTGAAAACCCATTTAGTTCCAATGACATTCTTATCATCAGGTCTAGGAATCAATTCCCAAGTTTGATTCTTCTCAATCTGCACCAGTTCTTCTTCCATGGATTTTACCTAATTTTTATCATTGCAAGCTTCATTCACATTTTTTGGTTCAACTTTTGAAAGTAGATAGTAATTCACTTGTTCTTCTGCAACTCTTTTTCTTGTCAGCACACCTTTGTTTTTGTCACCTATAATCTGATCTTCAGAATGATTAATCCTTACATACCTAGGAGCCTTAACAACATTTTCTGGAGCCTCTTCTTCATCATGATTGTCTTCTTGCTCAACTTTTTCTTCATTTGCTATAATCACGGGTTCATCTGGTTAATAGCAATTCAGATTTGATATTCTTTCCTTGCCTTCATCTACCTTCACATTAGCACTCTCAACAATCTTATTCAGTCTCTTATTGTAGCACCTGTAAGCCTTACTCTTTATAGAGTAACCAAGAAAAATTCCTTCATCACATCTAGCATCAAACTTGCCTAGTTCTTCATCTCTTCTGATATAACATTTGCTTCCAAAAAATTTGAAATACTTCATTGTAGGAACCCTTCCATACCATAATTCAAAAGGAGTTTTAGAACTATTACCTTTCACTTGAACTCTGTTTAGGATGTACACCACAATATGTATGGCTTCTCTCTAGTATACTTCCAGCAGGTCAGCCTCCTTTAACATAGTCCTGGAAGCTTCTTGAACTGTCCTATTTTTTCTTTCAACAACTCCATTTTGTTGAGGAGTCCTAGGTGCAGACAATTGTCTCTTTATCCCTTGTTCTTCACAAAAAATATTGAATTCATTTGATGTGAACTCACCTCCTCTATCAGACCTTAAGCATTGGATTCTCAACTCTAACTCATTCTCAACCATTGCCTTGAAAACTTTGAACTTGTCTAGAGCTTCAGATTTTTCTTTTAGAAAAGTGACCCAAGTCATTCTAGAATAGTCATCAATAAGCAACATAAAATACCTGTCACCTTGCAGACTTCTTGTTCTTGTGGGACCACACAAGTCTGTATGTACTAGTTCTAGCAATCCGATAGAGAATTATTCTTTGCTTTTGAAACTTGTTTTTGTTTGTTTCCCAAATTGACACTCCTTGCAAATGGTGTTGGCTGGCTTCACAAGTTTAGGAAGATCTCTTACAACATGTGTAGAACTTATCTTCACCAAATTGTCAAAATTGATATGCCACATCCTTCTATGCCATAGCCAACTCTCATATGTCTGGGCCAATAAACAATAATCATTAGTTCCTCTTAATTGGTAAATGTTACCTCTGGTCTTCTTACTGGTAGCAATCATTGTTCTGGAGCTTTCCATGATCTTGCACCCATTGTCTTTGAATCTCAGATCATAACCTCTGTCACACATATGACCAACACTCAAAAGATTATGCTTTAAACCCTTCACATATAGGACATTATCAGTATTGTGCTTTCCATCAAATGAAATAGATCCTTTTCAACAAATCTTACCAGTTGCATTATCTCCAAACCTAACCAGTCCTCCATCATACTTTTCCAAACTCACAAAATTACTTTTGTCACCGGTCATGTGATGTGAGCATCCACTATCAATAATCCATTCATCATTATCTTTCTCAACCTGAACAGCCAAAGCACTTTCTTCCACTGGTTTTTCTTCCTTTACACAGCTAGCAGGATTAGTAGACATAGGTTCTTCTTTAATAGAAATAAACAAGCATTCTTTTGCACTAGTACTAGCATCATCAAATTCATCATCAGTCACACCTTCATCATCAAGATCCCTAACATAGTAGCATTTCTTTGGAGCTCTAGGCCTATTCTCAAATCTTTTTCTATTCCTTTCAATTCTTTCAGGACATCTAGAAGCATAATGACCAACTTTACCACATGAAAAACATTTGGAAGGTAATTTACCTTTGAACTTACTAGAACCTCTTTGCAATCTGTCAACAAAGTTAGCTTCAATTTCATCAAAGTCATCAATAGGCTCCACTTTGTATTTTTCAGCTCTGGAGATCTTTTCAGAAGTATTGTCTTTAAAGGCAGTCTCAAGTTTTTGCAAAGTATCACCAAATTCTCTCATCTCAAACGCTGTAAGCTTTCCAAGTAATTGATCCTTGTCGACATTTTTTACGGTCATTAATTCTTCAATCGTAGCTACCTTGTGACTGCAGGATTTTGGTAGTGACCTAAGAATTTTCATCGCAACTTCCTTCTAACCAATAGTTCCTCCCATACCTTTTATTCCATTGACAAGTTCATCAACCTTTTGCATGAAGGTTATTATGTTTTCATCTTCATTCATCTTTAAACCCTCATATTTCGCTTTCAGGCCCTGCAACTTGGCTTCTTTTACAGAATCATCTCCTTCATACAGATTTTTCAACTTTTCTCCCAAACTTCATTTGCAGATTCTAGATCCATGACTTTTATCAACTCAGTGTCAGTCAAGGCACTTAATAGGGCATCTCTAGCTTTTGTATTCAACTCATATTCTTTGATTTCATCTTCAGTTGTCAAACCATTTTGAGGCATGGTATATTTTGTCTCTACAACTTTCCACACTTTATGACCAAGACAAAGGAGATGGATTTTCATTCGTACCTTCCATAGAGCATAATTTGTCCCATCAAATTGTGGAGCTTCCTTCTTAAAAGACATCTTGGATCTTCCTCAAGTTTTTAGGCTTTCTTCCAAGGAACCTGCTCTGATACCAATTGTTGTAATGCACAGGATAACTGAGAGGAGTGGGGGTGAATCAGTTGTCATAAAACTTTAACCACTTATGAAAATCAACACATTCAATTCTTAATCACTGTTATTAAGATTAATGATGAAAGCATAAAATAAGAAGCTCAACATAATAACACATGAGACACTAGAATTTTTATGTGGAAAACCCTATAAGGGAAAAACCACGGTGGGTGTTAGCCCACAAAAATATATATGTTATAACAATACTGAAAAATAGAGGCACACTGCTTATGGGCTTACTACCCAAAGATGCTCACTGCAAAGATTAGCTCACTGCCAGGGATTTACAAACTGATTTGATAGCATCTACTACATGCCTAAGTTTAGTTCCATTGAAGTGCAATACTTCTTCTCTGCTCTGCTCTTCTTACACTTCTTACTTATCTTCCTATTTTTGCACACTGATGTCTTTTTCGCAATTACATTTCATGTCTTTATACAATTCATCAACCTTGGAATGTACATCAAGGTTGGCATTACATTCATCAACCGTTGGAACAAACTCTAAGGTCGGCATTACAAACATACATAGAAATAGGTCTGGACCTAATAAAAAAATTTGCTAAGGTAAGGATGTAAAGATGTGTGCAGATCACACAACGCCTTAGCTGGGACTCAAATACAATCTTCCATGCCACAACATGCTACTACAATCCTCTATGCATCTCTGCAAATAGTGAAAGCAACCAAGTCAGCCAAGACTAGTGTTCACATTAAGACTTTCAAGAACAGTCTTTATCTGCAATCCAAATTTCTCTTTGCGGACCAATCTAAAGGTAGGAACATGATCAGGAGACATCCACAAGCACATTGAAATCATCAAGAACAATCGCACAACCTCTAACCACTTCTGTCAAAAAGATTCTTCAAATCGGAGCTCATAACCAACACTGTCAGCTACTGTCATAAGGAAAAGATCACTTGCAGACCACCAAATCATGAACCATTAAATTTGAAGGCACATAACATCATCTCAGACTTAAATCTAGAACCATAGATCAAAATACTTCAATGCAGAGGAATGCAAAGCATAATACATTCTCCCTGTCACCACCAAATATGTCGAAAAAGTTGTTTCCATTCTGGTGAACATAACTCACTCAAACCTTCATACCGGGGGCTCAAACTTGGAACATAGAATCTTCAGACATGCCTCTAAATAACTTCCAATCTGCAAATAAAGATATTTACTCTACAGGAAATGCAGAGCAATCTGTTGGATTGTCATTTTGTATACAAAGATACTCTGCAACATACTGTTTCTGTCGAAGAAGCAAATTTTCTCAATATTAGAATTTCCAATACTTACATAGGCAAATACAAAGTATCTAACTCATTACAAGCAAGCATCAAAACAAGAGCACAGTTGACACCAATGACAACATTGATATGTTGACATCAATGACAACACCGGTTAGGCACATACTTGCAATAGAATCAAATTAAATGTATTCAAGTGCTCAGCTATCAAATCAAACTCCTTCATTTTAAGGGAAAATAAACTTATTTTGAGATACAATTTATTTACTAGACTCTTGGCTTGATAGATTTTACCCAACTACCTCCATAAAGCATGTGTAGTCTTCTCAACAGAGACATTCAATAGGTCAGAGTCTGCAAGGTATAACCAGATTGTTCCTCTTTTCTTTTTATCCAAATTTTCCCACTCATCTTGATTGACATCATTGGGTTTCTTTTCTCTTGATACTACAAACCATTTTTTTCTCTCTTTATGGAGATCCTCCATTTTCAGCTTCCACAACTCTTAACCCATTCCATTGAATTTTTTGACGTCCAATTAGGATAAGGATGCAACCATGGATTCTACACAAATCTACAAAATAAGTTCAACCAAAACTCCCACTACAGCTCAAAAAAACCTCACACTTCCACCCAAGACACAAAACTGGCCAGACTTTGATACCAAATGTTAGAAATGAAGGTAAACAACTATCAATGAAAAATTGATTACATCTATAATTGTGTAGAACCAAAATGGAGATAGTATGAAATCACCATAAAGAAATAATGGAACAGAAGATCAAACAGATAACATAGTATTTACGAGGAGAAACCCGTTTGGAAAAAAACTCCACATAAGAAGAGATGCACCAATATGTGTTAACTTCAATAGAGTTTACAAGACAACACTCGCAATCTCCTCTCCTATCTTCAATCCAGCAACGCTTGTTTTTCCTGTCTCAACTCTCTACTACAATACAAATGCAATACAAGAACCTCATAAAGGGGATGCCTTCTAGGGTAATAAAATCCAACATAAACTCTACCGTCATATATGTGACCTAATGATGAATGATTCAGATTTACAATGGTAATATATATATAAAATGTGGCTTCCAGGGGTGTTGCCCTCGAACCCCCACCGGGGTGTACGGCCCCCAGACCCAATGCTAGGGAGATGAGCTCCCTAGACCCCATAGGGGGTACCCCCTGCACCCCTCGGATAACCTACATTTGTTAGGGACAAGGATCAAACATGCGACTGAAATAAGATCACTACTTTATGAATACTTCTTCCCTTATGGAAATTTACAAACAACATTAGGAGTAATTAATTACATAGGATTTACAAGGTTGATGGCACCTTAATCCTAAAAACAATGTCCACAGAGGGTTGACATCCTGATGACAAAGGGTACTCCATATGGCATGACAGTAAGTTACGACTCCAAAGTAATCCACTCCAAATACTGGAATACTTTCTGTGGCATTGGGGATTTGAATATGCTATTTCGAGTCACTATGATCGTTACTATGTGTGGGAGGATGTGATGCAAAACAAGAAGTTGAACAAGTTTAATCACACTATCATTGATGAATAGTTTACATTTTACCAATCTAATGGTCTTGTAAGATTTAATGTCATAGATCCAAACAAACTCCTTCCAAGTCATGTACCTGAGGGATCATTTATTGTATGAGCTCACACCCCAATGTCAAATATATTTTCATGATTTTGGTTTAATGAAGTTGATCATTTTAACCCACATGACCAGATTAGCTTTGCTTTTGTTTGTTCAAATAAATTAAACAATTCAATTGGTAAAGATGATGATTGTGATCTTGTTGTTGAGGCATAATCCAATAATATGGAAAGCAATTGTCATGATTATGGTCAAACTAAAGAAAGACCATGTTTTATTCAAGTAAATGTGCTTGAATATGAATTTTGTAGTCAGATAGAACCTAATGGCCTTCTGGATGTATGATTATCTAAAGTTAATTCATGTCTTCACGACAAGCTGAATGAAGATAACTGTAATTTGCTAAATTTTGAGGGTGGACCTATTTCTGAAGTATGTGCTAATGATCCCATAGAGAAGTTTGTTGTCTGTGAGGATGATTTTGATTGATCTGAAGAAACTGAACTACAGTGTTATATTCTAGTAAATCATGGAATTTAATGCAACAATCCTACAAAACCTGACTGCACACCAGGTCTATCATTCTCTCTGGAAAATAAATATCTTGAAGATGTTGTGGTAGAAGAATATGACAACAGTTCAGAAATCTTGGAGGGCTTATTTATTTTTGGAGCTTGTGAAAATGATCACATAAAGCTATTAGTTGGTTGCAAGGATGATTATGATATAATTGAGGATCCCGAACCATGATGTTTTGTTCAGGTAAATGTTTTTGGACCCAAATACAACAATTCTACAGAACCTGATGGTCTACCAGATGCATCTTCACCTAAAGCAAATTCATCCCTTAAAGGTAAATCCAAAGAATAAGATGGGTACATTTCAGGGATCTCTGAGCATCGGTCTATTTCTGATGTTAGTGCTTGTGATCTCATGGAGCAGTCTACTAGTTTCCAGGATGATTATGATCAAGGTGAGGATGCCCCTACTTTAGTTGTTGGAAAGAATGATTCTACTTTTGAAACTCATGGTGATCATTTTGAAGAGTGATATTTAGAATCTAAGAATACAAAAATAAGATTACCAAAACAAGCAATGATTTTTATGTTAACCACCCCATGGATATGGAGTTGTAGATAATGAAAGGAGAAAATAGTTTAGTGATATTTCTGGAAACTCTTTGACTAGATTAGTTAGAGAATATGAGTACCTTGAAAGTGGACCAAAAAGATATAAAATCATTTTAGAAAAGAACATTGCATTTAAGGTCATAGATGTGTGTCATGCTTCTAATTCTCATCTTAATATATGGAAATTTCACTTTTCTACTTTGACTCAAAGAGATATCCATGACATTGTGCAAAGGTTGGGCTAACCAAACTAGTTCTTTGTAGATGCAGTAAATGCCAAAATGGAAATTGATCTTTAGATTGATGCTTCCTTTACTTGGTTTCAAACTATGCCATTACAAGATGTCTTTTTGATTCTTCTCTCTGAGGATGAGAGAAAACTTATCTTAAATTATAGACCTTGCCAATTTCCAACTCTTGGTTTTGTTGTTGAGAGTTATATAGAAATACAAGTATATGAGCTAGAATAATATCAAACAATAAATCATCCTCTTACTCTAGAGGATAGTATCAACCTTATGACATTAAAGGACTATATTAGTAGTCTGGTTGAGGCAAGTGTACTAACAACTATCTAGGGGTATCATTGTAGTACACAATTGGAAATAACCAACACAATGAGAGAAGCATCACTTGCTGTAGAGTTTTCATTTCCTAATTATATCAGAGTATCGCAGTAGAAGCTACTTACATCACAAGAAGGATTGATATCTAGGAATTACAAATCTCTAAGGTTGATTTGGGATCCAAGTCTTGGAAAAATGATTTAGTTTGAAAGACTAAGAGTTGAACCAACATTGCTTGAGGACAAGCAATCTTGGGCAGGGCAGACTGTAATGTCCCCTCTTTAAAATTAAAACCTAGATTAACTTTGCAAATCGTTTGGTAATCCTATTCAAGGATTACAAGGGTACTTTGTTAAATCATGTTTTGAGATTAAAATATTCATAAATATTGAATATTTTATCCAGGTAGGTATGAATGATTAAAAAAGGTTTGAGGATGATGCATCTATGAGTAGCCGCTATAGGACAAAAAGTAGCTTTATACTATACCCACCAACCGCCAAAGGAGATAAATATTGTTGATAAGTGAGAGGGTTCAAATAAGAATCCTAGCTAGTAATAATAACGAGACAAAAGGTAATCGCAGACCTTTGTCTTAAGCACTAGAAGACAAAAGGACACCAAATGGAAAGAAATTGCAAAAGAAAAAAAGAAAGCTTGGAATAATTATCATTATGGAATTATAATTAAAGTTTATTTATCAAGAGGCATGTGAAGTATCATAACCATTGGAGATACAAGATATATATAGAAGATCATTCAAGGAGAAGGTATCAATCAATCAATCATATCAATCACGAAGACATAAATATCTATTTTTCCTTGTGGAATACAAGATAAGGATTCATCCAAAGAGGACGGAACCCCTCAAAGGTGTAGAGATTTAAGGATGAAAGCCCTTAACTTCTCCTATCAAATTTAGTGGATGAAAACCCCTAACTTAGGTAGAAATTAGAGACATTCATAAAAAGAGAGATATCTACATATTAGAAGGAGAATTACAACAAAAATGAAAGGATAAGTTTTATATTTTTAGATATACATCATAAGCTTTAAATATGAATATTATAATCAAAATTATAATTTTTAGATAAATTTATATTTAAAGTCTATGACACAACTATTATTGTGAGTTAGAGTATTTATTTAAAGCAAAAATAAGAGGATCCTAGAAAGGGACATTACAATATATCTATGTTTGCAGTATGAATGTATATTGTATATAAGAAGTATATGATATGAATATATGGATGGAGTAATCTTATGATGTGTGTGAATATGTATAATCTTTCTTTTACTTATATGTTTATTTA
This sequence comes from Cunninghamia lanceolata, assembly GCA_027924645.1. Classification (NCBI taxonomy): domain Eukaryota; kingdom Viridiplantae; phylum Streptophyta; class Pinopsida; order Cupressales; family Cupressaceae; genus Cunninghamia; species Cunninghamia lanceolata. Next base: position 1,088,766 of record BSBN01001501.1, read on the forward strand.
TCATAACTATTCTTGTTTCCTTATTATTGCATCACCCTAGGGTTAACTACACAACATAACTTATCTAGACCTTGGGTCTATGCTTATTATCAACATTTGGTTCCATTGTCGAGACCCCAATTTGTTGGTGCATAAGAAGAAAACAATATAAATAAGGAGAGATGTTTGTGGTAAAGAATACTACTTTGAAAAGGATTACTATTGGTAGATATGATAATGATGGGAGAGTGATAACCCTTTGTGAGGAGTTAGGCAACTAGGGGATGATGATGGAATGGGGGGGATCCAAAAGAACATGACCCCTTAGATAAAATAGTATGATACTTGGGATGGATAAAAAGGGATTAAGGATGGATAAAAATAAATTAATTTTTTTATGGCAAAGGGTGATAGTAAGTAAGAAAGAAAAATTATTGTTGAGATCAAGATGGGTTTGGAAGAGATCTAGAAAATGATCACGATTGAGAAGAAGAGAGAAAAAGAAAGAAGGGATAAATAGACCCTTGAAGAAAGAGAGGAAAGGTACCAAAAAAAGACAAAGAAGGTGCGAGAGGCATCTAGAGAGCACACCAAGAGGGTTGCAACAAAGAAAAATCTAATACAAAGGTAGATGGATGCTCAATGGGTATGGTGCTCAATAATATTGAAGAACTAAAGTAGTTCATAACCGTAATTTGAGTCACAAAGGAAAATTTGACCAAAATGATGAAGTAGTTACAATAATATGAGGCATCGACAAGTATGAACGACTTGCAACCTTGGATAAAATTCATTACATATATGCTGGAAGAGCAGAGGCTTAGAAGTAGTGGTGCTCAACCTATAAAATGAAGAACTGAAGGATCATTTATCAATGAAGATTCTAACTAGTTCTAACCTAGGGTCACAATACATGATGGAATTAAGGATTTGATAACCCAAACCTATAGAAGGAGCATAGTAAATCTCTGTACTAACCATTGGAATATCGAAGTGAGTAGGTTCAATGGGATACAAAGAATGAAAGAAATTAATATCCAATAAAGATGATGAAAAGCATAAGAGATGATAAGAAATATTAGAAAGAATTTTGAGTTTACCATGAAAACTTTATAAATAATTAGATAGAACCATCCCAATAACAAGAAAGAAGATAACTCAAGTACTAATAAAGATAATCCATTAACAAACAATGAGTTATCAAAAGACACATCCCCCAAGCTAAAGAGAAACTATGATGAGATCAACCCACCAAATCAAGAGTCACCCCCCAATGCCAAATAAGACAAGAAAAGTTTCTAAAGAAGACATAAATAGTGAATCCTTGCTTAAGCTAGAAGAGGCGAGAGCAAGAAGTGAATGTATAATAGATTTTTAGGAGATACAAGGAAATGAATTCTTTGATATTGAGTTGCCAAGAGATAAAGGTAGAAGAGAGAGATTAGTAAAAAAACAAAAGAATGGAAGTAGGCAAAGGAAACCTAAAGAAAAAAGGAAAGGAGAACCAAGAACAACAAACAAATTAGGAGGAAGGAGAAGCCATAAAACATAATATATATATTAAAAATACCTTCACCTCCTACAAAAATGGCCATAAATAGGACTAAGCTTCGTGTGTTTAGAAAATACACCAAAGAGACTAGCGAACATCTATTTATCTTGGAATCTCATTGGAGTAGAACTAACATTGATGATTACCAAACTAGATTATATTAATTTGTAGTAACCCTCAGGGATGAGGTACTTAGATGGTATATAAAGGAATGTCCAAAACATGATAAAAACATGGGGAGATCTAAGTGCCCTACTTTTAGAAAATTTTCACTCTTTAGAAATACCAACAGAAAGTGTAAGCAAAGTGTGAGAGATGATAGAAGATAAAAATGAATCGATGAAGAAGTACAACCAACATTTCAATAGTGTGGTTTGAAAATCAGACTTGAACAGATTGGAAATTTTTCTTGTATGCCTTGAAATTGCATTGTCTAAACTCTTTCATGGGTGGAGTGTTACCAAGCATCGTCTTTGTGTGGTCACAACTTCTACTTTTGATGAAATCTTGTTTCTTGCCTTTGGCTATTGGTCATTGTAATTTTTTGTGATTTTCAAGATTAGGGATGGCATCACTCACTTTTGGGTTCCTTTTTTCTTTTGAAACATATTTTTTTACACCTTGGGAAGTTTTTGTTCATGGACATTCCTATGAAGTGCCTCCCAATTCCCACCTTCCACCATTTCCCTTTTATATATCCTTCCACCCATCCCTTAGTGCTCGTTAAAACCTAACCCTATGAGTTTTAAGGTATCAAATGATAAAGGTATAGCTCTGTAAATGATGAAACATGTTTGTAAATCAAGGGAAGGGGTGGTCTAGTAAGGTTTTCCTACAAGATAATGTCTCCATGACATGTTGTATTTTAGGAGAGGCTTTGAACCTAGTTACTACCTCTCACTTACAACATATCTTGGTTTAATTATAACAAGATTAGATGAATGTGTAATAGTGTTCTAATGCATTGTAAATATTTTTTAATGGTATTATTTTGTTGCATGTGGGGTACTTCTGATTTGTAAGGGATAACTAAGTATGTTACTTGCAAGCTTCCTTATCCTTTGAGTTTGTGTATACATGATCTTTGTTCCATTACTAATTTGCATTCATGTTCTCATCCTCCTTGCAAGTTGTGACTTTGTTACCTAATGGTGTAGGTGCCAGTTTGATTGGTGAAAGGCCAAACATATTTTAAATTTAATCATCCTTGTTCTTAGTAGTTAGGTGTAGATTAGAGTTCTGCATGCTTTTGATTCAATGGTGTAACTCAAGGAACATTCTAAGTGAACACAATAGCTAATATTGTTAGATAATCATGTCATGCATGCCTACACTTTGCACTTGTGTATGAAAATTTTTGGATTCACCTAGATGGGATATATATTACTATTTCCATCTTCGGGTGCATATGTAACAATGTAGTTATAATCTTAATAAGAGGTTTTATAGATAACTAATTAGTCTGTAGCTTGGTGAAAAATCTTGGGGCCAAGTATGCATTCGGTATAGTTGTTGGTTTAGTCTTGTTTACATAATATGTTAGATGTCATGTTAAGGATACCTCTGGGAATAGTAAATGTCAGTTTTAAAAATGTTTCCTAAAGGAAGGTTGATCCTTAGGGTCTTCCTTGACTTCCTATCAACTTAGTTTGATGAAGTTTAATTTCCTTGTGTGGTTATTTTCTATTTTGTGTTGTGTTTATGCCTTAGGTTACGAATAGCTAGCCATTGGATTGGTTAAGGTGTGATTTCAGATCTCTTGATTGTCCTATCTCATGGATGAGTAAACTTAAGGTTTGTTTGTCATTTCCACATCATTTGGGATGTCTGATATGTCTAGTGTTGAACCTGTATATGCCTAAAAATGACATGATTCATCCTAAATAAATATTCTAAATATTTATTCTATTCTTCTACCAATTAAATAAATATTCTAAATTTATTTAATCGATTCACTATTCCATAATTAAATAAATTCAATTTATTTAATTAAAATTCTTCTAAATGTCCTACACAATTAAATAATCATAAATTATTTAATTAATCCAAATTCCTCTATCCTAAGTTCTAAATTCAAAAATCCACCTCACCTTGTCCAACTCATCAGGTTGCACATGTAATTAAATATATTTAATATTCAATTATCTTATTTTCCCTCACCCACATGGCCTATTTCTTCTCAAATCAGAGGTTAGTTAACTAATCAATCAAAAGTGTTAACTAACCTGTCAATTGAGTTAATCCCTCAATCAACCGAGTTCACTGGTCAATCAATTCAGTCAGTTCCACAATCCACTCTTCTAACTGATCAATCAAGTCTGTTAACTGTTCAGTCAATGGAGTTAACTCTCCAATCAATTTTGTCACATCCCCTCTTTCATGATGGAGCTGGGACACTTGTCACATTTCTACTGGTTGCACATTCCTCAACCATCCTCAGCCGTTGATCTTCATATCTCCTCTCAACCGTTGATTCCCTTTCTTCCAAGTCTATAAATGAAGCTTCATCCTTCCATTCTAATCATCCAGGCTTTTGACATCGTTACTCTGCAGAAATATCACCAGTGCGCCTTTGGCACCCTTTTGTCATCCACAAGCTTGAGATCACATACTTGCATTGGAGCTCATCTTCATTGCATATCACCATAGCCATTTACCATCTACTTCCTCGAACACAGCTTTAAAAGATTGCACTCTCTGAGGGCTCACTTCACCTGCGAAAGGACGATCATAATAGGCAAACAACAGAAGCATCGATTTCAGAGAAGGTTTGCTTTGTGTTATTCATTGCTATTTTCGTTTAATCTTCTTTGTTATCTCCTATTCTGTTGATGTTTGGGTCTTATTTAATTCATTTGATTGATCACCATTTTACCCTTACATTTTTGGCGCCCACCGTGGGGCCTTTGCCCCTTTATCTCATCAAAATCTGAGCTCTTTTGAAGACAGGTTCCGTACAGGTCACGTAGAATCACGCACAGGCTACTTCGATGCATCTAAACATTTCCACGGCTCATATAAAGACTGTTACGGTGCTTTTATCATTTCTGCGCATTTGTGTATTTTTGCGGCACTTTTGCACAGTGTTATGGCGCTTTTGGTTATATTGCGCATCCGTTCCTTTTTACTGCGCTTTTGAAGACTGTTGCTGCGCATACATTATTACTGCGCATTTATTCCTTTTAACTGTGCATACATTCAATCTTACGACGCATTCATAATAGCTGCGCTTCTGTTGATTATTTCTGCGCATCTGATCACTGAAGCTGCGCATTTGTAACAGACTGAGGTTTTAGTACTTTCCTAGGGAAATTTGCTAACTCTAACCTTTTCGCAGGTATTTGCTGGAGCGGTTTTGCAGGATAGGCTCAGGTTTAATCTCATGTAGTTGCATCTAATTAGTTCACATTTCATTTCCTGAGGGAAAGTAAAAATTGATGTTCATTCAAATCTTCGTCTAGTTCTAATTAGGGAGAAAGTAACTGGTCTATTTCTTGCTTGCATTGCAACACTTTCCAAGTTATTGCTATCTGGGCTTAAAACTGAACACACCTTTTGATTTTGAGGTTAAAATGAACCATTGCTATATCGTGAGACCAGAATTTCAAAGTTAACAATCTCGTGCTACGCGGTTTAAAAGTGAACTCATCAATGATCTTGAAGTTAAAATGAACCATTGCTATATCATGAGACCTAAATTTCAAAGTTAACAATCTCGTGCTACGTGGATTTAAAACTGAACTCACCACTGCTTTCTGGGATTTAAAACTGAACCACTGCTATATTGCTGAAATCACTTCAAAGTTTTGTGTTTGAGTAGATTAGCCCATTTAGTTTTTTCACTTTTAACTAGGGTGGATTAATCAGTGTATTCTATGCTTGCGAATGACAATAGGCTTATGCTCTCCCCTCTTTTGGGTGATCAGAGTGCCAGACTTGTCATTCTATTTGTTTAACCTTTAGGAGGGGCCTGCCCTTGGATGCACGCTTGTCCAAGTGGGAACGACCCTAAGTGGTAACAGGCTAACGCCAAGCCCTACCAAGCCACTTAAAATAAATTGTGCTTGAGGTGAAAACTTCCTGCAACAAGTGCTGTTATGTTACACCGACGGCCAACCTCCCCCAAAACCCTCTCAGGCGCAACCCTGTGAGGCTGGGAGACTCCATAATGGAGAGTAGCATCGCCGCACGTGTAACCACTTGAACGGTTGCCCGCATTAAATACCTTTTGTTCTAGTGGCCAAAATCCCTTATAATCCATTTCTCGCCTAGGATTCTGTGCTTGCTTTTGTCCAAAATAGAGTTGAAAAAACTACAAAAATAATGAAAAACTACAAAATATTCTTTGTGCTTGCTGTGTTGTCTTGCTGTTAATTCATAATATCAGATCAGGAAGACCTTTTCCAGCCAAAAAATATCAAAAACAGAAGAAAAATCCAAAAATTTTGCAAAAATATCAGAGCTGCGCATATACTCTTTTTTGCTGCGCATATACTGCGACTTGCTGCGCTTTTGTCACGACTTGCTGTGCATACATACTGTTGCTGTGCATATACACATTGTTGTTGCGCATTTGTACTTAACCAGAGCTACGCTTTTACTGCGACTTACGGCGCATTCGTTCATTCCTGCTGCGCATCTGTTTCTGCGCATGTGTGACAGTGAGCATTTGCCCTACTTTTGAGAAAATATTTTCACTTGATCAGAGCACCCATTTCAGCCTAGTTTCACTTTCTGAGGTCAGATTCAACTTTGTAGTCAGTCTTCATCTGTTTCACCCAAGTCTCTCTCTTTCGTCAGTCGTCCCATTCACTTTCTGTCCAAACGCCTCTTGTCCCAAGGTCAGTTTGTCCCATACCAATTCGATGTAGGTCCTTCTTCGTTTCCTTTAGTGAATTCACGTAAGCCTAGTAGGTCACCGTACCTTTGCTAGTAGTCTTGTTGAATGACTAAACCCAACACAGTAAGACTAGTATCGACTACCCTTACTAGCGGCCCACGTCTTGTGTCAACCGTCTTACTTGAAGTCATTGAGCGAGAGAGTCCTTTGTCCAAATCTTGTCCTAGGTATCCCATTCACAACAGTCTCAGTCGGCACCTTGCCAAAATTTCTAATTCTGGTCCACTTCATCTCACCCCACCTTGCATGGTTCTTACTCGATCCCAGTACAACAAGCAAATTGAAATGGCCGAATCATCTGATCACCTCGCCCCACCATGTGGTGGTGACGAAGAAATTTCTCATGAAGAATTAATAGCGCACATCCAAGATAGCAAATTCCAACGCCTGGTAGAGAGGGTGCTCCTTGAAGACCCCGATAAATACTTCCACCATCTTGCTAATCTTGGAGTCAAACTCCCCACAGAATTTGACATAAGCTCCATCATGGAAAATGTAGACAATGATCATGAGTGGAGATGTGATGGTCATGAGAGGGGTACGAATGACAGGGTCCCACATGCAAATGAGAGAGATACAAATGATAGGGTCCCACATGCAAATGATAGAAGAAAGAAACCTATGGACCAAAATGCTCCTATGGATGACGTGAGACAACAAATTGAAAGTCTAAAACAAGAAATATCCAACCTTAAGACCGGTACAAGTTCCAAGCAATACTCTTTGGAAGATATAGCTCCATATCCTTTTGACAAAAGTTTGGTCATGAAACCCTTCCCCTTTCAGTTCGGAATCCCAAAATTTGACAAATACAAAGGGAAGGGGGACCCTAGAGATCATATCTGGGAATTCAATGCCGCATGTTTAGAAGTAGCTCACAACGAGACCTACTTGATGAGACTGTTCCCAAGATCCTTAGGTGGTCAAGCTATGGAGTGGTTCTCGCGCCTCCCACCAGGAATCAAAACTTTTGATGAACTTGTCAATAAATTCATAACGCACTTCTCCTACAACATAGAACACGAGGTATCTATGCTAGATCTATGCAGTACCAAACAAAAGAGTGGTGAGTCATTCGCCACCTTCTTACAATGATGGAGACAGCTAGCTAGTAAGTGTTCTTATGATATACCTGAGAAGCAACTATTGGAAATGTTTGTCCACAACCTAAACATGGATCTTAGCTATCAGATTCAGATACAATGCCCTACATCATTCTCCAAAGTCATTAAAATGGGCTTATTCATTGAAAAAGCTATGATCACTAAGGGAACTCTCAAGCTCTACAAAGACACACCTAATTCCAATTATACAATGGATAGGTCAAAGTTTTGGACCAAGAACAAGAATGTGGTTAACGATGGGGTAGTTGACGCCAAGGCGGCAGCTCCTAAACAACAACCCATATTCAATCTTAAGGGGGACGCAAACAATGGTTCAATCAACAAACCACCCTCTCGGGAGCCTAGATCTTGGTACAATTCAAACCCAAGAAGAAAATTCACATCGTTAGGCGAGTCTCAAGAATCTGCGCTCTGGAAGTTGTTGGCTAACAACGAAATTTCTCTACCGCCAACAAGTGATTACGAGCCTATAGTCAAACCTCCCTACTGGAAGGACATAGACTATTGTGAATATCACCGAGGAAGGGGGCATACAACTAACAACTGTATTCGCCTCAAAAATGTCATTCAAGATATACTGGATCAGAATCAGGGAGAGACACAATAGCATACCTCCAATGAAACTCATGTGGCCTACAGGGATCCACTTCTGAATCATAACAGGCCATATAACAATAATGTCCACAACAACAACCATGGCCACAACAACAATGGCAACAACAGCAACGACAACAACAATAATCGCAATCGGCCAAATCAAAACAGCGGGACGAGTAATGCTAACTATGCAAGTGTTCCATTTGACTACACCATAAACTGCATTTCTGAACATATTCCACAGGTCAATGTCATCTCACCCAACCAACAACCAGGACCTAACCAAACTGGTTGTAGTATAATTACTCATAGTGGTAAAGTCACACTCAATACCGTTCCTCCAAGGTCGTCACCATCTCCATCCACCTCCCATCAATACAATGTCCTCGACCAGTTACAGAAAACCCCAGCTCACATTTCTATATTGGAGCTATTGCGTCTATCTCCTTCTCATAAGGAGATTCTTGAGAAAGCCTTAGTGGAAACCACTGTCCCCACTAACCTGGCCCAAGAGAAGTTTCAGACCATGGTAGGCAATTTGAGATCCTCCACTTCCATATCATTTACAGAGCAAGATGATCTTTCTGTATCTCAACCCCACAACACCCCTCTGCACATTGTCGCATTCATACACAAGCACCGCATCAAGAGGGTTCTCATTGATGGGGGTGCCGGTTTAAATATCTGCACATTGAAACTAGTCCTTGCACTGGGGTTCTCCAAACAAGCAGTTGATCCAAGAAGGAAAATTACCATTAAGGCATATGACGAGGAAGAAAGAACCACAAAAGGAACGGTTGTCCTACCCATTCAAGTGGGACCAGTAATTAAAGATGTGGTGTGTCAAGTCCTTGATCGGGAGCTTGCTTATAATATCCTATTAGGGAGACCATGGATCCACACCATGAAGGCTATCCCCTCGACCTATCATCAATGCATTAAGTTCCCGCACAATGGCAAGCAGGTCACCATCCAAGGCGACCCCAACCCCTACCAGCACTGCAATTCTTTCCGTGACAAACCCGAATGTGTCATACCCAACAACAGAGCCTACATTTCCCCTACCCCGCAATAGGACCATACCGCTGAAGCTTCCTCCTCAAGACCCAAACCGCTGAAACTTACCATAAAAGAAAATGGCATGGGGGAATACTCCATTGAGCACAGCCTCAACCTTGCCAAGATGCCTTTGTCTCCTCGCTCTTTTGGCCAACCCAAACATCCACCCAAACATTTTCCAAAGCTATCTGCTCCTCCTGTAGCTCCCGCAAATCCCTTTGTAAAATGGGGGACCTTATCTGATGAGACAGAGGAGTGAGATCTCCTGCAGTGGCTTTATGCTGAAGAAGAAAACACACCCCAAGAACCGCCTAAACTCCCTACAGAACTCTATGGGCGGGGTGAGACTATCTTGCACAGGATGGGGTACAAAGGACAAGGCCCCATAGGCCTCAGAAAAGAAGGAATCATTGAACCTATACAACCTTCTTCATCCTCTTCAGCTAGAAACATAACTGGTCTAGGTATAAAGGCAAGGGTAAAGCCAAGGAAAATGCCTGCCTTGTGGAGACAATCCAAACACGCCAAGCGGATAGTGACACAGATTCAGATGATTCAAATGAGTATGAGTGGGATGAGCTAACAGAGCACTCCTACGACGACAAAGAGGTTGACACCATCCAAACTCTTAGCCCTTACCATGAGGGACAAACGCAACGGGATGGACCACTGGAGTCTGATTTGCCCACCCCTGAGATTATGGCTTTCGGGGAAAGTTTAGATTCCATTGCGATAAACAACTTGGAGGAAAGTACCACCCAGAACACTACCCCCGCCAATGCCCATAACGTTTCCATTCACACCATCAATGAATCAGGTCTCTCATCCGACTCCCTTCCCCTCTTACACCTTGAGCTTATTGACTGGGATCTGCAAGGAACCCCCCAATTAGATATGTTCCAGAACGATGATGCTTACATTGATTACATGGAACTTAGGGACCACTTGCCAAAAGGAGATCATAAAGCTGGTTTTGCTATAGAATTGAATACCGTGGCTTACTTCGGGGAGGGTGCCAAGCCTTCCAGTCGCAAAAACATAAAGATCAAAAATGGATCTGACAGTGAAAACTGCCTTGCGGCAGTGTCAGATCATAAAACAGTAAAAAGAAAGGATGCATCTGACGGTGAAAACCCAACTGTGGCACCTGATGATGGAATGCTTGACACTCTCCCTAGTGATATGTACCAGGAAAGGTCACAGATTGTGGTGGAGCTGACCGAGCCCGTGAACATTGGAACCGAAGAGCAGCCCAAGATTATCCACTTTGCCAAATCTCTCACACCACCAGAGAAAACTAGGTTTGTACCATTCTTTAAGAAGAAGAGAGGCAGCTTTGCTTGGTCATATGCAGACATGCCAGGTTTGGACCCAAATTTGATTCTACATCATTTGCCATTGGATCCAGGGGTAAAACCCGTAAAACAGAAGCTGAGAAAAATGCATCCTCATATAGCCCTTTTGGTCAAAGAAGAACTCAAAAAATTGCTAGATGTGGGGTTCATTAGAGCCATAGATTACCTAGAATGGATATCTAATATTGTGCCAGTATCCAAACCAGATGGCCAGGTTCGACTTTGCAATGATTTTTGAGACTTAAACAAAGCATGCCGCAAGGATGACTTTCCACTGCCAAACATCGATATCATAGTCGACCTTACTGCAGGACATACAATGCTATCACTCATGGATGGATTCTTAGGGTACAACCAAATCAAATTAGCACCAGAGGATCAACACAAAATAGCTTTCACTTGCCCATGGGGTACCTTTTGCTGGAATGTCATGCCTTTTGGGCTGAAAAACGCAGGTGCTACATATCAGCGGGCCATGACAACTATATTCCATGACATGATGCATGTAACTATGGAAGACTATGTTGACAACATCTTGGCAAAATCTCTCACAAGGGACTCACACCTGGACATATTAGAAAAAGTCTTTCAGAGATTGGACCAATTCCAAGTCAAACTGAACCCGAAGAAATGTGTGTTTGGGGTAACATCAGGCAAGCTACTAGGCTTCATCGTGTCGGCAAACGGAATAGAGGTAGACCCGGCCAAGGTCAAAGCTATAATGGACATGCCACCGCCAAAGACTCTAACACAGTTGAGATCCTTACAGGGCAAGCTGCAGGCCATCCACAGGTTCATCTCACAGTTGGCAAATAAGTGCCAACCTTTCAGCCATCTCCTACATAAGAACATTCCATTTAAATGAGACGAGCGGTGCAAAGAGGCATTCAACAAGCTAAAGGAGTATCTTATGAATCCTCCCATACTCATGCCTCCGATCCAAGGAAAACCTTTAATTCTCTACATCTCTGCTACACCCACTGCTCTTGGAGCTCTTCTAGCGCAGCAAGATTACGAGAACAAGGAGAGAGCTGTATACTACATCAGTCGAACCCTAGTGGGCTACGAGTTGCAATACTCACAGGTCGAACGATCATGCCTTGCGGTGGTTTTTGCTTCACAAAAACTCTGACATTACATGTTGGCACATCCTGTCAAACTCATTGCCAAGATCGACCCACTGAAATATCTTCTCAGCAAAGCAGCTCTCACAGGTCGACTAGCAAAGTCGGTTATGCTTCTTAGTGAATATGATATAGAATATGTGGACAGAAAAGCCATTAAAGGACAAATCATCGCTGACCAACTGGCCGAGGCACCATTACAAGACACTTCACCGATGCAGTTTGAGTTTCCCGATGAGTCTCTATTCACTCTGTCAACATCTCCTTGGAAACTCTACTTTGACGGATCTCACACCAACCATGGATCGGGAGCAGGTATCCTGTTTATCACTCCCCAATGTGACACAATTCCGAAGTCCTATAGGTTGTTATTTCCATGCACTAATAACATAGCAGAATATGAAGCCCTGGTGATTGGTCTTAAAATGGCAACTGAGTGGAAAATCCAAGCACTATGTGTTTACGGTGATTCTCAACTTATCATAAATCAGGTCAACGATGAGTATCAAACCAAAGATGAGAAGCTCATCCCATACAAACGGATGGTTGACGACCTCAAAGAACACTTTGGGACCATCTCCTTCGAACAAATACCCAGGATAGAGAACAAAGCAACAGATGCAATGACTACCATAGCCTCTCTTCTAGAAATTCCTGAATATGAGTCACGGTATGAGTTCTTAGTGGAAACCATCCGGCACCTAGCTTATGATCTCCTTGAAACCCATTCCATTTGTCTCCTAGTTGGATCTGATTCACCTTGGTACGGTAAGACTTACACTTACCTCAAGGACAATATTCTCCCACCGGACCTCTCTTCCAACCAAAAATGAACTTTCATCCGACAAGCCTCCCGTTACACCATCATCGCCAATACCCTTTACCGACATGGTCTGGATGGTACTCTACTCCGTTGTTTGGAACAAGAAGAATCCATAACTGCCTTGCGAGACGTACACGAAGGGATATGCGGAACACACTCCAGCGGCCCTTCCTTAGCCAAGAAACTCATGCGTTTGGATTATTACTGGCCAAATATGGAAAAGGATTCATATCAGTTCGTCAAAAAGTGCAAACAGTGCCAAATACACGGGAACCTGATCCATGCACCTGCTCAAGAGTTGAGGCCTTTAACGACACCCTGGCCCTTTTATCAGTGGGGACTTGACCTTGTGGGAAAAATTCATCCACCCTCTTCCAACGGCCACAAATTTATCATAACCACCACTGAATATTTCACAAAGTGGATTGAAGCCGTTCCCCTAACCACCGTCACAGGAAAACAAATTTCCTCTTTCATTTTGAATTACATTATCTGTCGATATGGCATCCCTTCATCCATCATAACGGATAATGGACGACCATTCAAAAATCAGGATGTTCAGGAACTCTGTGAGCGTTTCAAAATCCAACATCGTTTCTCCACTCCATACTACCCCCAAGGTAACGGCCAAGCTGAGGCATCGAACAAAACCATTCTAAAAATCCTAAAGAAGACTGTCAATGAAGCTGGTCGCGATTGGCACGTCCAACTCAATCCCGCTTTGTGGGCCTACAGAACCAGTATACGCACTCCCATAGGTGCTACACCCTATGCCCTTGTCTGTGGTTCCGAAGCCATCCTTCCCATTGAGGTCGAACTACCATCCCTCAGGGTGTCGTTGAAAGGTCTCATATCAGACGAAGAATACAGAGTCTCTAGGTTACAAGAACTAGAACTGCTAGAAGAAAGGTGCCAGAAAGCCTTCGATCATCTCAAAGCCTATCAACAGATGATGTCCAGAAGCTATAACCACAAGGTTTGCCCAAGATGCTTTAAGGTTGGAGACCTAGTTCTAAAAGAGAACCCTCGCAATCAACAAGACAGAGAAAAGAAAGGTAAGTTCGAGCCTAACTGGCTTGGACCCTATGTGATTGTAGCTGCTTACGGATCGGGGGCATATCAGTTGGCCACTTCAGAGGGTGAGTTGTTGGATGATCCAATCAACAGCATGCACCTTCGCTAGTTCTATACCTAGGAGAACCCCAATGCAAGAGGGCACAATAAAGTCACAATTCAAAAAAAAATCAAAAAAAAGTTGCAAAGAGAAAATACCAAAAAAATCAGAAAAAATAGAAAACATACAAAAAAATCGTCCTTTGGTGAAAACCTGGCAAATAGGCGCCTTGGATAGGTATCGTGATGAAAACCTGGCACACAGGCGTCATGTTTACTTTCTAGCTTCTCGTGCAAATAAAAGCAAGTGATGAAAACCTGGTAAACAGGCGTTGTGATAAACCGCCTTCTCCATCTTTGAGAATCCAATCCCCTTGAGTCCATTCTTTCTCCATTTGCCCCATTCGACCCATATCTATCCCACAAATACACACCTGACAGTTACCTATCATGGCTTGATACTCTCCTTGTGGCCTTGTCAACCAAGGTTTCGTCCCATACCGTCTCCTCAATGTGAGCCTAGCATAGGATCTCTTGTCAGTGTCCATGGTCCAAATCCGTGAACTACGTTGCCTCTGCACCGTCACGTAGGCAAGGCCATTATTCTAATGCGTCCCAGAGGCTTCCATTTCTTCCATGGTCCCATTCGTCCCTTTTCTTGTCTTCATTCTTGTCGTCTTTCTTCTAGTCCATCCATGGTCCATTAGGGTTTACCCCGAACTACGTTGCCTCTGCGTCGTCACGTAGGCAAGGCCATTTAGCAATGAGCCCCCGAGGCACTAGGTTAGTCCCTTAGGGTCCGTCTCCCCAATAAGGATTGTGCAATCTTCTCACCAAACAAGCAAATGCAAGCAGAACCCGTGCCTCAAGTAGAAATCTTGACTGTGAGCATCTTAACCTATCCAATGCAAAGCACATACCCAAGGTCTTCTAAATGATTTTATGCAAATAAGGCAAGAACTAAACACATATCAACGCAAATATGCTTTGTAGATCGGAAACATGGTTAACAATTCAAGTCCGGATTTTTGCTATCATATCTTCCTATGCTACTCGAGGATGCCCAAAGCTAGAGATGCTATGATGGGGTCATGATTACTTTCTTTGTTTGTTGTTTATGGATTAAACTTTAGTAATGTGAAGCCTTGTCTAAGGACATGATCGACAAAAGATCATCGAGGACATCAAAGGTCTAACATGAACAGGGGCAATCCTTGTTTGTTGAAACGCAAGAAATACTTAGGTCATCTAGATTCAATTTTGACTAGATGCTTGTATTCACTTGCTAAATCACAATCCATGTAAGCGGTGCTCAGGTCATCTTGGTTTAATTATACCTAGATGCTTGTATTCACTTACAACATCTCTGAAAATGTACCAAAAACAAAATGCCCAATGATGAAATAAAGCACTCTAAAAGCAAAACATCCATCCTGTATCCATATGCACATCCATACATCCATATCCCATACAATCCTCATTATCCAACCTATGCAGAGTAACAATATCAAATACAGTTTCTAAGTCATTCTATCATAACCATTCTTCTATCTATCATGTCATTTTTGTGTCGATAAGAGTGAATTTGGACTTCACAAAAACAACGCATATAGGAGCATATCATATCATATGTAGAGCTAGTCATGAACATGATGAGGTCAGTAGAACACATCACACAAATGCATTAGGTCATCCATACATCAGCATCATATCGCATCTTAAAATACAGAAAATCCCAAAAACATAGCTCAGTGCATCGCATACAAAGCTGCATCATCACATAGAATTCATATTACATTTGCATTCATTTGAGGCATTAGATCATATAGACTTCCTATAACATCGCATACAATGCTGCCTCATCACATAGAATTCATATTTCATTTGCATTCATTTGAAGCATTAAATCATATAGACATCCTATAAAAGCTGCATCATCACATAGAAATCATATTACATTTGCATTCATTTGAAACATTAAAACATATAAACATCATATAACATCATATCCAAAAAAAGCATCTCATATAGCATCGGATAGTCCATCTAAGTCTACACATACATCGCACCATACAATAGAAGTACATCATCTCATAACATATGCAATAGATACACAAAACTGCATCATCATATATACTATCATATAAAAGAGGTCCAAATGTACAATATCACCATCTCTCTCAAAAATCAAAAGTGTCATATGCAGTATACATCCAAATGGACGGTGATACATGTCCCAAAATGTACAAAATATGGTATGTGTCTATCCCTACTGCTGTGGGCCACCACTGCCAGCTCCTGACTGCTGGGGACCCATCACGGACACCCCTGACTGTGATGGACCTGCTCTATGAGTCACCCCAGACTGACTCCTGAAGCTCCCTGCCCTCTGACTCGATGCCACGGCACCATGGTATAAACCTCGATAGTACTGAGCCTGTGACTGAGCCCTGGCAAGCTCTGTCTGTGCCTGTGCCAACTGCATCTGCAACTGGCCCACCTGTGCCTGTGCCTACTGCACCTGCCTGACCAAAAATGAGCTCGCTGCATCTGTCCCCATGGCGGCTACAGCGGTGTCTCGCTCTACACGGACAATGCGTACCTGTGCATCGGCCATATCTCTCTCGCGAGTCAGCCCACTGATCACTGCGGCATCCGTATCTCGCCTCCTCTCGACCCTCCTCAGCTGTGCCTGCAGCTCTCGCACCTATCCCCTCAGGCTGGCTATAGTCCTCTCATGCACATGTCCTTGTACTGGCCCCTGTGCTGCCTCTGCCTGTCCTGGCCCCTGTGGCTGGGGCACCTGCTGCTGTGGTACCTGCTGTGGTGGCGGCATCTGCGCCTGCTGCGGTATCTGCTACTGTGCCTCGGCCTATCCTGGCACTACCTGCTCGGCCTGACCTATCCTCCTCCGCTGTCTAGGCCTCTCTCCAGCTCTACCACCCCATCGTCCTCGTCCTCCTCTAGCTCCCCTCCGCCCTGGGCCAACCTGTCCCTCCTCCTCTGAGTCTGCCTCATCAATGCAAGGCACTAGCATACCGGGTCCTGAATATCTCGGGAAAGGATGTGCAGTGATCCAATCCTCATACTCCTGCGTCACCCCTGCGTCTGCTATCTCTCTCCTCATATCCCATGCCACATAAGGAGTCTGCTGGAACTCTGCTAAGGCCTCCTCGTACGAAGCCATCGGCCCCCATCGGACCCTCTCTGCATGTGTCCGTGTAAAGTGCGCCTATCCTTGTGGCATGCCCTGCCTCCTGCCAAACTGTCTCAACACTCGGCCCACCATCTGTCTCTCTAGGATATGCCGTGTCCGGCCTATCAACCACCTGGTCTGAAAGCAGTACGGTAGCTCGTCTCCCTCGTCGTCCCAGGGCTCGTAGTCTAGATATGGTCACCAGACGACCACATCTACTCCAAGGTATGCCTCCAATACTCTAGCTTCCCCAGCCTATGCTGGGAAATCACTCCTGCGTAGCCATAACTGTATGGCTCTCCTCGCTGCCTCGCGAAGACACATATCGGCCTAGTCATCGCTATGTGCTCCCACAGCCAAAACTGTAGCAGTAGTACTCCAGCCGATAGACTCGTGCTGCGGTGGTACACCACCTGATGCATGTCATGGTATAAATGGGCTAGTACGCAGACTCCCCATGCATATCGGGTGCCCTCGGTCAGCATCCGCTCCATAATCCTGCCCCATCCGATAGGGAACCCATGCGATCTCCTGTCTAGGCATACAATGCCCCCGATCAGTCTAGCCACAATCCCCGGGAAGTAGTCATAGCAATCATACATATTCTTCCACGGGATGACCTATCCAACCAGCTCGGGATCATCGAACACTCGCTGGCACTCGGCGAGTCCCGCATCCCGCTGTGCGTCGTACTCCACTAACTCACCCACCATAGGTAAGTGCAGTATCCGGTAAACGTCCTCCAATGTCATGGTCATCTCTCCAGTCAGAAAGTGAAAGGTCCCATCCTCACTGTGGAATCTCTCCACAGTAGTCGTCAGCAGTCCTCGGTTCGCCCGCACCTTGGGCATGAAGCATACATAGTCTAAACCCATGGCACCAAGCGCCACTCTGTCACTCTCTGTCAGCATGTATCTCTATAATAGGGGCATGGGAAACGTCTCCCTCGACTGCAGTGTGTCTCGAATATCCTCCTGCAAGCAAGCAAGGCAATGCGTCAGTCTCAAACGGCATATACCATACTCAACATATCTACTGAACTATATCAACTCAACTTAGCAACTCAAATTGATCAAAACAGCACACTACATCTCTTGACTAGATTCCTGCAATCTCAGAGATAGCTCATCGATTCCCGCGTCAAACAGGACGCTAATCGAATCAATTTGGCTAAGTAATTTGCTATCCCAAGCAAATGCGCCACTACAGGTGGTAAAAGCGCCGTTTCTTTATAAAAGTGCCGTTTCTTGATGTATGCGCCGCCAAAATCGACGTATGCGCCGTCTAAACGCATATGCGCCGCTACAGTGCACATATGCGCAGTTTCAATGCATGCGCCCAGAAATAGGCATATGCGCCGCCCAATTACGAAAGCACTGCTAGATTTCGCATATGCGCTGACTTCACGCATGCGCCGCTACATTACACGTATGCGCTGCCTAATCACGCATGCGCCGCCTAATTACAGAAGCGCAGCTACAATGCACAGATGCGCCGTTTTCATGCATGCGCCGCCGAAACCGGCATATGCGCCGTGAAATGACAAAAGCGCCGCTTCGCGAGGCATATGCACCGTTCTGCACGTCAACGCATCCGTTTGACCTATTTTCTACATGCATTTATGACACCTAAAATCGACCCTAGGAGAAATTTTTTGAATCACATACCGGGGGTCCTGCCTCTGCTGGCCGCCCAAATCGACAGACGCGCTCGAATCGATGGTCCTCGCGTGGAATGTCTGCTGCTCTGGCTACCATGCTGCTCCAAGTTTGCTCCAAGCTCTCTCAATCCAATCCAGAGCAAACAAGTGTACAAATGACTTTCTTGCGGACCCAGCTCCTATATATAGCCTCCAAACCCTAATTCTGGCTAGGTGATGACTGTGACTACTTCCCGTGCCCATTTTTCCTCCAGTTTTCTTCCCGTTTTCTTCCCGTTTCCCGAAAACGCGTCCTTTTTCCTCTTGCCTATCCTAACCCGTTCGTCTTCGTGAGATTGTCCGTCTCCGATTCTTTCGCCCTTTTCCCGTCCAATCTCCCAAGGGGGCATCCTATCGTCAGTAAGCCTGTACCAGGGACAAATTGGGGCATGTATCGTCATTCAAACCATCGATTTCTTTGAAGCAACGCTGTAAACTGCATTGCATCAAAGAGGGGCAAAATGTATACGCCTAAAAATGACATGATTCATCCTAAATAAATATTCTAAATATTTATTCTATTCTTCTACCAATTAAATAAATATTCTAAATTTATTTAATCGATTCATTGTTCCATAATTAAATAAATTCAATTTATTTAATTAAAATTCTTCTAAATGTCCTACACAATTAAATAATCATAAATTATTTAATTAATCCAAATTCCTCTATCCTAAGTTCTAAATTCAAAAATCCACCTCACCTTGTCCACCTCATCAGGTTGCACATGTAATTAAATATATTTAATATTTAATTATCTTATTTTCCCTCACCCACATGGCCTATTTCTTCTCAAATCAGAGGTTAGTTAACTAATCAATCAAAAGTGTTAACTAACCTGTCAATTGAGTTAATCCCTCAATCAACCGAGTTCACTGGTCAATCAATTCAGTTAGTTCCACAATCCACTCTTCTAACTGATCAATCAAGTCTGTTAACTGTTCAGTCAATGGAGTTAACTCTCCAATCAATTTTGTCACATCCCATCTTTCATGATGGAGCTGGGACACTTGTCACATTTCTACTGGTTGCACATTCCTCAACCATCCTCAGCCGTTGATCTTCATATCTCCTCTCAACCGTTGATTCCCATTCTTCCAAGTCTATAAATGAAGCTTCATCCTTCCATTCTAATCATCCAGGCTTTTGACATCGTTACTCTGCAGAAATATCACCAGCGCGCCTTTGGCACCCTTTTGTCATCCACAAGCTTGAGATCACATACTTGCATTAGAGCTCATCTTCATTGCATATCACCATAGCCATTTACCATCGACTTCCTCGAACACAGCTTTAAAAGATTGCACTCTCTGAGGGCTCACTTCACCTGCGAAAGGACGATCGTAATAGGCAAACAATAGAAGCATCGATTTCGGAGAAGGTTTGCTTTGTGTTATTCATTGCTATTTTCATTTAATCTTCTTTGTTATCTCCTATTCTGTCGATGTTTGGGTCTTATTTAATTCATTTGATTGATCACCATTTTACCCTTACAGAACCAAAGGATGAGTCAAGTATTATTGTCTCCCTTGATTAGAGAATGATGTCCCATTCCCTTCTGTTCTTACCCATTCACGATGTAACACGTAATTTAAACAATTCAACTAAAAACATAATAATGAGATATTTACTCTTAATATTCATTCAATTAAACAATTAAATAACGATATTTAGTGCCAATACAATATATTTCCAACTTTTAAGCACAATGCTTATCCATTACATAGAGAGTCAAGAATATACTACAATTATTTTTTCAAAATATTTATAAATGATTCAGAATAATTACAACTAAGGATCAAGTCCTTATTAGTTATTCAAATTTGAAGTTTACAATTAGAAAATTGTTAGTCAAATCTCACTGACATAGGTTATACATCTGAAGTTTACAATGAGAGAGAGAGAGAGAGAGAGAGAGAGAGAGAGAGAGAGAGAGAGAGAGAGAGAGAGAGAGAGAGAGAGAGAGAGAGAGAGAGAGAGAGAGGGTATTCTTCTACCCAACTCATGAAGCATGAAGCTTACCTTTGCTTACTCCCATATTGGAGAAGCCTCACCCTTCAACGAAGGATTTAGAGGTCTGAAGCTAGCTTGAGAGAAAATTTGTGCAGCATGTACCAATAACATTCTAGCATTTATAATAATGAAAATGTACTTAGGAATCATGATATGACAGAGAATATTAAATTAAATAAAGTTTTCACTTATATTCAATCTCAAAGGCTTTGTCCAAAGCAACTTTTCATGCAATAATATAATAACATGCTAAACTATAAGCTCAATATTATGCTTACTATTCCCTAGTATTCCATATTCAACACCATCTCTAGTACAATTGTATCTTAGTCTTTGACAAAGGTAGTTCAATTAACCAGTTTATAGAATTCAATGTATTTGTTAATAAAATTCTAAGTCTTTCCTAATTTTTAACTCTTGATTCATAAAAACAAGTATCTTGTCACAACATCCAAGTTTGCATGTAACATTTAGGTGTAGTCTTTCTACAAAGCAATTTTAAATATATATCCCTTATAATGGTTAAGTAAGTCATAATGAATTATTATGTAGTCATAAGTTTCCCTATACTCTTGTTCTTAGTTGTAAGAAAGATACTATTAATCCAACGTGCACAATGTTAAGTGCTTTATTGTGAGGTTATTCATTCCTCAACTAACTCAAGATAAGCTAGTATGGTTCACTATACTCAGTGCATGTAATATAAAGGCCAACAATTACTTAGGAATCAAGCCTATTGAAACAAGACAAGATTTTTTGACATTTACAATTTCATATATACCAACTATACTACCCACAGTATACCTTGACATCACTATCTTCAGATTCCAAAACAATGAAAGAGGTATATGAAAGAAAGTTGATAAATAGTATTCCATATTCAACACCATCTCTAGTACAATTGTATCTTAGTCTTTGACAAAGGTAGTTCAATTAACGAGATTATAGAATTCAATGTATTTGTTAATACAATTCTAAGTCTTTCCTAATTTTTAACTCTTGATTCATAAAAACAAGTATCTTGTCACAACATCCAAGTTTGCATGTAACATTTAGGTGTAGTCTTTCTACAAAGCAACTTTAAATATATATCCCTTATAATGGTTATGTAAGTCATAATGAATTTAAATTATGTAGTCATAATTTCCCTATACTCTATTGTTCTTAGTTGTAAGAAAGATACTATTAATCCAACATGCACAATGTTAAGTGCTTTATTGTGAGGTTATTCATTCCTCAACTAACTAAAGATAAGCTAGTATGGTTCACTATACTCGGTGCATGTAATATAAAGGCCAACAATTTCTTAGGAATCAAGCCTATTGAAACAAGACAAGATTTTTTGACATTTACAATTTCATATTTAACCAACTATACTACCCACAGTATACCTTGACATCACTATCTTTAGATTCCAAAACAAGGAAACAGGTATATGAAAGAAAGTTGATAAACTTAGTTGGAAAAACAATGACATGTACAAAAAATTTTGTGGAAGAGTTACTCTTGTTTGTTCACTTTTTAAAGTTTTTTGGTTGATAAGTTGGATGAGGGTATGACACCCATCCAAACATAACATAAATAGATTTTCATCAGATATTGTATTTTCAAGTGCTCTAGTATTGATGCAAAAAAAATGTGGAAGAAAAGACAAGGCATGTGAAGTGTTGATAAAATGCCTTGCCAAGATGTCATCTCATGGAGTTTAATGATTATAGGATATACACAAAATGAATTGTAGAAAATCCTTCAAAACTTTAAGCAAATACAACTAGCAGGAGCACAACCAAACTCCTCCCCTTTGCCAACATCCTCATGGCTTGGTCTACACGTAATGAATCGTTGGATGAGGGTATTGATATCCTTCATTGCATAAAGTTTGGAGGAATTTACATCAAACATGCAGTTGGAACTGTAGTCATACGTGTAAGAAATAGAGCTTAGTCGAGGTTTGAGAATTGTTGTTGTAAGCTAGGGTAAAACATTCAAACAACTGAAAACAATCCTATGCATGCCCTAACTTCTCAATGGAGTACAAATAGCCTAAGAACAAGTATGCAAACAAAAGAAGTAAAACCCTAAGCTACATGTGTCCTCCCTCCATTGTTCCTCCAAGACCTTGCTGTACTTTCTTCTTAGACTTGCAGACTTGCAAATATCATGAGAAGCTCAAGAGTGAATGAGTAGCAAAATTAGAGAGATAGTGCTCAAGTTATGCTTATGGAGAAGTTGTATATCTGAAAATGAGGCTGGAGGAGTGGTTTTATAGAAGACTAGGATTGAATGAAGGGTTGAGATTTGATGTTGACTTTGGAAGGAAATGAATGGTGAGGATTGGTTAGGGTTTCCCTCTCACAAAAGGAAAAGAGGGAATTTTAAATTTGAAAGAATGATGAGGTGTGAGAAATTTAAATTAAATGAATTTAGTCAATTTATTTAATTTATTTGAAGTGGGATAATGCATGTGAATCCCTTAATTAAATAAATGAGATTTATTTAATTAAGGTAATGGCTATAATTTAAACAAATGTTTATCTATTTAAATTAATTGGGTAAAGGGTACATTGAGAATGAATAATTAAATAATTAAAAAATAATTATTTAATTATAGAGGAAAAATAAAGGAAAGTAGACAAATAATTAAATAAATAAATAAAATTTATTTAATTATAGGTCAAAGATGAGAAAATGAATTAATTAAATAATTAAAAATTATTTAATTAATAGTTGAATGTGGAATTGGGACAAATTAGATGTAAAAATGGCGCTCGCAAGTTTAGGACATTTTTAGGTGTCTACATTTTGCCCCTCTTTGATACAATGTCGAGTCTGACAATGTGTCAAAGAAAAATTTGAGAAATATGCTCTAGACATGCCCCAGCGTGCCCCAGATGAGGCGGGATAGCCTTATGCCCCCTCGGGAAATTTTTCAAATTTTCTAAATTTTTTTCTAAAAACTTTGGAAATTTCCTGAAAAGATAATGGAATGAAAAGAAGGAATGGAGATGCGAGAGAGAGATAGATTATCGAGGAATGAAGACTGGCTAGAAGAATGGAGCGAGATTTTGCTTTGATAGATTTTTGAGCTTCTTACTTGCAGTTTCTACTTACCATCATAGAATGTATTATGTCAAGGGACTACAGACACAATGGCAAGTCATAGGCCAAAGTGTATAGTATGGTCCTTTGCGAAACATGCATGTGACAGATAAGGGATGCCTGACTCAGACTAGTAACCATGGTACCTTGTCGGAACATGTGTGGAGATTGATTTGAGGCATATGAGTCCCTATGCAAGAAATAATTTATTCTTTCCTACGCATAGGATGTCTTCAATTTACACCCAATGGAATCTCGAACACACGCAAGGAACCTAGTTGCCCCAGTCATTTTGCCAAGACAAACCACAAACAGAAATCAAAGAAAAAGGTCTTCCTCTATCCTCGCTTCTCTTCATCACTTAGGGATTGCCTTGAGAAGCATAAGAACAAGTTCAAAGATCAATCTAATAAAAGATAAGACAGACTAGACTGATAGAGTCAACAACCATGTAGATCCTTTGCTAAGTGTGTATGTGTTTGTCTGATTGATTATGATAGGTTGAATAATGCCTAGTTTTAGGATGGGAAGTATGTCATATAAGACATTAAGTCTAGTTTCGGCAATGTCCCCACCTGTCTAAGGCAAGTGATAGGATTGTGACATCCTGTGCAAGACTTTCCAAGATGCCGCAAGGTATTGTCTGATTTGCAGAAAATGAAGTATGTCGTCTAAGGTGTAGAGCCTGGTTTCGACAATGCCCCATTCTGTATAAGACATGTGATAGTTGATAAGGATTGTTGATAGTGATGTATGATCATCATTAGGTGATTGATCGGTTTGGCTGATTGGATAGCTTGTCTTGTTGATTTTGGGATTGGTTTGAGGTGCATATTTCTTGTAAAAGATTTAACTGTCTAATCAAAGTGTCCATTGTAGCAAAGGGACCATTTATTATGAGACTGATCCAACGGGCCCTAAGGGACTGACCTAATGTCTCGGGGGCTCATCGAAGATGGCCTTGCCTACGTGAAAGCTCAGAGACAACGTAGTTCAACCATTTGACCATGTGTGACCTAAGACCTAGGGGTGGGAACACTTGGGGGCTCATAAAAGATGGCCTTGCCTACGTGAAAGCTCAGAGGTGATGTAGTTCAATGAAGTGGTTTTGACATGGTTTATTTCTTGGGGTTTTTTGGTTGGTTATTTGATTTTTTTGTGATTTTTTTATGTTTTTGGATTTTTGGAAATATTTGGTGTTTTTGGATTTTTGGGCATATTTGATGTTTTTGGATTTTTTTGAGAATATTTGATGTTTTTGGATTTTTGAGAATATTTGATTTTTTTGGATTTTTGAGAATATTTGATTCTTTTTGGATTTTTGAGATTATACGAAAGGTGTCCTCCAATACTGATTTTTAGGATCAGGAATTGCCCATAGTCAGTTATTACGAAGACGGGATGTGATGATGATGAAGTGTTAGGAAAGTAGGGAAGACGTTGAAGGTCAACTATTCTCAAGCCATGAGAAGGACAATATGGTTTATCGTGGATTATGACATGTGGATAATGGCGGTGACTGTGTAGGTTTTATTGTGGAAAGTGAAAGACAAGATATAATGATGGTAGACAATGGAGCCAAGATTGACTACACATGGCACCTATTTTGTTAGATTTTTACCATGGTACTTATCCAAAGTGCCATCGAAGCGGTTTTCACTATTGCATGAATTATTTCTCTTTACTATTTTTTTTGGTTTTTTTTTTTTTTGTATTTTTTGTACTTTTTTGACTTTTTTCTAATTTTTCTAATTTTTTTATTATTTTAGGTGTAATATCTGCAAAGGTGCATGCTATTGATCAACTCTGGCAATGGTTCACCTTTGGGAGTGGCAAGTTGATATGCCCCTGATCCATATGCGGCAGTGATAACATAAGGACCCAACCAGTTTGGTTCAAATTTCCCTAGTTTCTCCCGTTCCAACTGATTCTTGGGATTTTCCTTTAGGACCAAGTCTCCAATATTGAACTGTCAAACTCTAACCCTCTTGTTGTATCTACATCAGAGACGGTTTTGATATGCTTGCAAGTGTACTAGGGCATTCTACCTTCTTTCATCTAGTAGCTTGAGCTCATGTAGTCTAGATACCCTGTATTCTTCGTCTTCCACAAATTGTTTCAATGATACTCTCAGAGAAGGTAACTCAACCTCAATGGGTAGGACAACTTCAAAACCATATATGAGTGAGTATGGAGTGGCTCCTATGGGTGTACAAGTGTTGGTACGGTAGGCCCACAAGACAGGATTGAGTTGTATGTGCTAGTCATGACCAACATCATTTACAGTCTTTTTGAGGATCTTGATGATGGTCTTGTTAGATGCCTCAGCTTGACCATTGCCTTGGGGATAGTAGGGAGTGGCTAAATAGTGTTGGATATGGAATCTTTCACATAGTTCATGGACATCTTGATTTTTGAAAGGGCAACCATTATCCGTGATAATAGATTGAGGGACACCATACCAGCATATGATGTAATTGAGAATGAATTTAGCAATCTGTTTACTAGTAATGTATGTCATGGGAATTGCCTCGATCCATTTTGTGAAATACTTGGTGGTGGTGATGATGAATTTGTGGCCATTGGTGGAGGTGGGATGGATTTTTCCCACGAGGTCGATTCCCCACTGAGAGAAGGGCCAAGGTGATGTCAGCGGCTAAAGGTCTTGGGTAGGTGCATGCACCAGATCTCTATGTATTTGACACCGTCTACATTTCTTAGTGAAGTGGTATGCATCTTTCTCCATGGTGGGCCAATTGTATCTAGCTCTTATAATCTTTTTGGCTAGAGTGGGACAACTAGAGTGAGCTCTACATATACCTTCATGTACCTTGTGTAAGGCCATTTGTTCTTCTCAGTATCAAGACATCACATGAGAGTGTTGTCAAAGCGACGGTGGTAAAGGGTTTCGCCGATAATGACATATTTGGTAGCTTGGTGAATGAAGGATTTGAATTGATTAGAGGATAGGTTAGCGGGAAGGGCTTGGTCATGCAAGTATGTATATATGTCATTATACATGTTAGCAAAAAAGTCAGTGTCCCCCTTCGGGATTCGTGATATGACTTAACCGCCTCCCACTGGTCCATATTTAGGATGGTGGTTTCCTGACAGGTGTACCTTTTGGGAGAAACAACCAACTCAACACCCTACAAGTGGTATCAGAGACGATCCACGGTTTCGAATCCCCTCAGGTAACGTTGAGGGGGGGATTGTTGGTGAAAAATTCTACATCCCCCTTTAGGATTCGTGACATGGCTTAACCACCTCTCGCTGGTCCTTATCTAGGATGGTAGTAGTTTCCTGACAGGTGCACCTTTTGGGAGAAATGGCTATCTCAACACCCTACAATACCATGGAGACGTGGGACCAACGATTTCACACACTAGCTCTGATTCAAGGATGTTGAAGGCGGGGATCCGCATTTGTTCCACCAAGAACTCAAATTATGGTGCATTGTTTGGGATATCCAAGAGAGATCCTATTGTAGCCATTGCATCGACAACCTTGTTTTGTATTCTAGGGATTTGATTGAAGACCACTATGTCGAAGTAGAGTTTGAAGCTATCGACCATTCTCTTGTAGGACATTAACTTCTCATCTTTTGTGTCATATTCGTCATTGACTTGCTTGATTACAAGTTGTGAATCACCGAAGACTTGTAAAATTTTGATTTTCCAATTGATGACCATATGTAACCCTATGAGTAATGCCTCATACTCCACAATGCTATATATGCAAGAAAATGCAATCCTGAATGATTTAGGGATGGCATCTCCTTGAGGAGTGATGAAAAGAATTCTGGCCCTTGAACCATGACTTGTGCAAGAACTGTCAAAGAACAATGTCCACATCTTTGGAGCTTATACTACAAAAATTGCTTCATCTAGAAGATCTGTGACCAAGGGGTGATCAACTGTAATTGGTACTTTTGCTAGTTGGTCTATAATTACTTGTCCCTTTATGGCTTTTTGATTGACATACTCTATGTCATATTCACTCACTATCATGACCCATTTAGCCAAACGACCTGTTAATGCTACCTTGTTGAGCAAATATTTGAGGGGGTCAATCTTTGCGACGAGCTTTGTTTTGTGGTTCAACATGTACTGATGCAATTTTTGAGTGGAAAAAACCACCGCAAGGCATGCACGTTCTATAGGACTATAATTGAGCTTGTATCCTATCAATGTCTTGCTGATATAATAAATAGTCCTTTCTTTGCCTTCTTCATCATTTTGTGCCAAAAGTGCCCCCAGTATTGAAGACATTGTTGAAATGTACAATAGAAGAGGTTTTCCCGGTATTGGAGGCATGAGGACTGGTGGAGTTAGCAGATAATCTTTGATTTGTTGAAAGGCCTCTTAACACCATTCTGTCCATAAAAAGGGCACTCCTTTACGAAGCAGATGTTGGAATGGATGACACTTGTCGGCTAGCTGTGCGATGAACCTGTGGATTGCTTGAAGTTTCCCTTGTAATCTACGAATTTGTTTGAGATTTGATGGGGGAGGCATGTCCATGATAGCTTTAACTTTAGCAGGGTCAACCTCAATGCCTCGACGAGAAACAATATAGCCCAACAATTTGCCTAATGTGACCCCAAAAACACATTACTTAGGGTTTAACCTGACCTTGTATTCTTCCAGTCATGTGACGATTTTATCCAATACATCCAAATGATTGTTTCATGTAACTGACTTGGCCAATAGGTCATCCACATAATCTTCCATAAATGTGTGCATATAATCATGAAAGATTGTCATCATTGCTCGTTGATATGTTGCTCCAACATTTTTTAGGCCAAAGGGCATAACATTCTAGCAGTATGTGCCCATGGATATGTAAAAATAGTTTTGTGTTGATCTTTGGGAGTTATGCTTATCTGATTATAGACTGAGAAACCATCCATTAGAGAGAGCATTTCATATCCTACCGTGAGATCAACTATGATGTCTATATTAGGCAGCAAAAAATCATCTTTCGGACATGCTTTGTTTAGATCTCGAAAGTCCTCACATATCTTGATTTGTTTGTTAGGTTTTGTTACTAGTACTAGGTTAGAAACCCATTCTAGATAATCGATCAGATGAATGAAACCCATGTCTAGTAGCTTTTTTAATTCTGCTTTGACCAACAACACTATTTGTGGATGCATTTTTCTCAACTTTTGCTTTACTGATTTGGCATTAGGAAGCAATGACAGATGATGTAGGACTAGTTGTGGATCAAGTCCCAAAATGTCAGCGTAGGACCAGACAATTAACTTGTATTTCTAAGAAGAAGGCTATAAATTTCATCTTCTCTTGTTCTGTTAGTGATTCAGCGAAATGCACGATCTTGGGATTATCTTTTGTACCAATGTTGGTCTCAACAGATTTTTCCACTAGCAGTGGTGATCTCTCTTGTGTGATAGGAAGCACCTCCAACCCTCCATCCTTGGGCACGTCAAAGAGGTTTTCACCCTTGGATACATCCTTTATTTTTACTTTTTTATGGTTAAGAGGTGCCTTTCGGTTTTCACCTAGAGACCTTTTTTTCATTTTCTTGTTCACTTTTGCGACTGGAGGGTAGAGTGGACTCTCCAAAGTATGCTGAATTGTTGAGGTCCATGATGTATCCAACCTTATGATCCCCATTTGGTATGCCTTCACGGAGTCCCATGAACTCAACAATCACTTTGTCATTCTCAAATAAATCGAGGCTTGGCGGTGTTTGTTGGTCCCAGTCAATGAGTTGGGGATGGACTAATGGTAGATCATCATCGACATTCATGTAGCTTAGGGATATGGGAGTCAAGGTGTAAATGGAAGTATCATCGAGGTCCCAAAAGATACTAATCCAAGATGAGCCCTTGGGAAGATTAGGTTGTGAAGATTCGGGTTTGGGGTCCGTAGGGTCCCTTGATGTCTTGATATTTTTGGAAGCACCCACGTCCTTACTCAAAAGCAACCTAGTACTAGGAGTCTTTACTTGTCATGATGTGTACCCTAGCACTTTGTTTTTTGTTAACATGGTTGGAAGTATGGGCTTTGTCCTTCCATTCTTGTTAGGCCCAAGTCTATTGTGCTTATCTTATCCTTGTTTTACAAACTCATATCCTTTTCCATATTGTTCCATGGGTAGTTGTACATGTTTAACCTCTTCTTCCTCTTTGTAGACCCACTTGGAAACATCGTCATCCACATATTCTTTGCTAACTTCACACCATTTGGTAAAGGTGGTAGGGATAGCTTGAACAATGTCCTTAGGTTTGACTGGAGCTGGCTTGCCATGGGATTTAGGTGACAATGGCAACTTTCCAATGCAATATGAGCTATCTATCTTGTATTCTCCACACCCTTTTGTCATGGATCTGGATCTTAGGTTCAACGGGGGTTACGAATGTGGTGGGGGATTTTGAAAGTGCAGAAGGCTCTATGTAGTGGGAGGAAATGAGAGGCGGTATTCTCCTATTAATAGGCACTTGGTGTTGAGGTACTTCTCTCAGATCACTACAGTATTGGAAGTCATCAGGATCACTGAGTATAGTGATTTCTGTGCCGTTATAGGGGAATTTAATGCATTGGTGATAAGTGGATTGTACAAATTTCCTAAATTATAGAGGAATCCTTGGAAGATGAAGGTCTCCAAAATGAGAGAGTGAAGGTGTGCTCATGCCATAGAGCCTGTGTCACCAGAGCTCTATCTCTTGGTTCTTGAGAGTGGAAAGCCCCTAGTGTACAAGGACCTTTTTTTCAATTAGAGAGGTCGATCCTATGGTATTTTTGTCGTGGGCCCAAGTTATGTAGATACTCCTTACTTGAATAAATTAGGGTTGTAACATGTGTTTTCAGAGTGTTTTCAATGTCAAATACCAGTAAATAAGCCACTTAACATTTTGATGTTAAGGACAAGCCTATGACCTTGAAAATTTGAGTCAAAACTACTTTGTCTTCTTTGTTTTACATGTGTGGATCTCTTGTCCCCTAGGGATTGGATATTTATCACCAAGAAAGCCTCACAAATCAACAAAATCCCTTAAAAACATTACAAACAAGTAAATCAGTCTCAAACTGTGCATCTCCAATCCATTTTAGCAGCAAACTTGACTTCACACCCAAATCAATACTTTCATATTATCAGTCATCCAATAAATTTCACCCATCTTCATATCATCTTTTGGACTTTTAGAGCATTTTGAGACACTAGGATTTATCAACAACATCATCATCAATCAAAACAAGCCCTCATGTTATCCAATCATCATCCAATCATCTAGTGACATTAGCTACCTTAGGAGTACATCTTCACTTGGGTTGGTTTAAATCACTATCTTATCTGTCTTTCCTTGAGTTCATGAGTCTATCTCTTGGAAGATAATCAAACCCCAATCAAATCAACTATTGATCTAGATTTTATCCTCCATCCAAAATCAATCCAAATCAATCAATCAACACCAACATCCTAGAATATCAACTTTGTCACAAGAGTCTGAACAACATCCCATTCATCCTCAAATCATTATCACAAATCCTCATCAAAATGGTCCTGATAATCAACAAACCTAGGTTAAATCGAAAACCCAAAGTCATACTTCAAGGAGGCCCTCCTTATAGCTCCAATGATCATGAGAACCTTGTAGGTTATGAGGCATATATTGAGGAACAAGCTGAAATACAAAGACTTCAACACATTTCTAACTCCATGCCTACACTAGAGGACAAGACGATAGTACCACAACTACAAGGCATCATCCAAACACTTCACTAGATGCCACAATCCCTAGACCAAAAAACCATACAAAGACTACAAACCATCATCCACCCACTTCAACAAAACCAATCACCTCTAATACAACAACTCCTAGTCAAAATCCAACAATTCATACAACAACCACCAAACCAATATCAACAATCACAATCTTCATATAACACATCCTCCACTATACTCTCACCCATACAACATCAACAAATTCCCATTCAATCCTATGTGTCATCCCCCTCAACTTCATACCAACCTAATCCAAACACATATCATGTTACCCCTACACCAACCTATCCCACTTCTTCCAATGTTAACCAATATCAATATCAACACATTCAACAACAAGAATTCCAACCACAACA
Source organism: Cunninghamia lanceolata (assembly GCA_027924645.1). NCBI lineage: Eukaryota > Viridiplantae > Streptophyta > Pinopsida > Cupressales > Cupressaceae > Cunninghamia > Cunninghamia lanceolata. Next base: position 1,120,507 of record BSBN01001501.1, read on the forward strand.
ACAACAATTCCAACCTAACCCACCTACATATCAACACATTCCACGACAATAAGAATTCCAACCACAACCTCAACAAATTACACCTCAATCCCATGCGTCACCCCCATTATCATACCAACCTAACCCACCAACATATCATGTCAATTCCATATCAACCTATCCCATTGATACCCAACAACATCCACCCCACGATCATCTAATTCCCTATTCAAACATTTCAATTCATCATCAAACCCATTTAGGAGTCTATCAAGTTTTTTCACAACATGAACATGCAAGTTTTCCTTTTCACCAAAATCAAGTGTCCTTAAGTCCTTATGGTACCATTGATAAGGAGAACACCACTCTGGCTTATGCATCCTATGGGTATCCTACATCGTCATCCACTCGTATGCCAATATAAGAGCCTACTAGTTATATCCCCACACCACCATGTAGTCCCTATCATACTCATTGGTCCCTCAACCTTCTAATCCATCAAGCCCTTCATTACCTTCATCCCCATGTTCATTCAATCTTCAACAACAAGATCCTTGGGAGATAACCCTAGAACAATTGGTCCAAACACAATTACTTGAGCTACCCTCGATAAAACCATCCAATACTAGTATGCCCACCCCACCTAATCCTCATCCTAATCCTACAACACCATCTACCATTATTATCCATCCATTATATTGTTCATCCACCCATACTCTTATGAAGGATGTGATCGAATGGCTATTATCAAGGAATCAACCATCTTTGTGTCATCAAACACCTATCCAAGAGCCTAACAAAGATCCTTAAAACAACATGTCTAGTCCTCGAAATACCTTATATGGTCTACAACTTGTCAAACCTATTGAAGAGTCCCCTACCATGGCTACAAAACAAGATCCATCATGCTCCTATGTTGTTGACCATCTAGAACATATCAAGCCTCCCCAAGAGCCTTCCATTTCCATTCAAACAAGTCAAGAGTTATGTCAGGGGAATAATCCTAAGCATGTGGAACATTGATCCCTCATCCTAATCAAGATCAAATCACCCTTATTCAACCCATTCATAACATATACCTTTTCCATGATCAAGACATTATTCATGATGAAGAACCTATCCATGAGCAACTTGATCCTATCCATGACCCCACACCTATCCATGAAAGTCTTGTTGGCTAACTTGAACACTCACCCCACTTCATGGCCTTCCTTCGAAGTGAAGAAATTTCTTCTCCACCTACCCTTGACCCCACAACATCCACTTCCCATGATGAGACACTTGGCTCCCAAGTACACATAGATGATTGAACCAATAGCTTGGATCCTAATAAGCATAATCAAGATCCTAATGATCCTCCACCATCTCCCATCAACCACATCCCAAACCCATCATCCTATCCCCTTGGTCCCACTACCTTCATCCATGGTGGTTCTCTTATAGGAGAGGAACAAACTCTTTCCACCACCCATCCTTATCCATGTCATAATGGACTCGCATCTTGTTTCAAAAACAATCATTCCATTGCATACCATATGTTCCAAAACATGAACAATCAAGGAAAAGGTTTAGGTCTTCATGAACAAGGCATCTTAGAGCCCATCCATGTTGCAATCCATCCACGAGCACATGGCCTTTGTTTTTCATCCCAAGTAAAACAATCCTAAGATGTTGGTACCACCTCAACGCCCCCTCCAGCTACTTCTTCCACTTCATATCTTGGTGCACCTCATCGCACCTCTCACTCATATGTCGCCATCCCTCCTCCATCATCATACCATTTGCAAAAGCATGTGACCATACATCTCCCTCCATCCACTTTACCTCCACTACTTCCAACTCCTAAAATCCTTCCATCCACTCTACCTCCACTTCTCCCAACGCCTAATATCCCCATCCTTAAATCCCCTTATCCATTTATCCACAAATCCACTTTTAAGCCCTCCATCCATAAATCCCCTTATATTCCTAATCATGGCCAACGATTGCAAACATTGGCCGCATATGAAGCTATCCCTGATCCCATGAGATTCAAACATAAAAATTTGGATGCTTCTAGATATATAGCAAAATCTTTGCAAAAACCTCAAGATTATCATGTCATAGGGCAACAATACGCAAATTCAAAGCTAAATCCATCTCAAAAGCTGCATACACCCACACACCTCAAAGAAAAAAATGAAAAAGGTGTGGGTCCCCAAGCACCAAGTAATTACCTCAAAAGCCACACAAAAGTTGCATACACCCACACACCTCAAAGCAAAAATAAAAAAGGTGTGGGTCCCCAATTAACAAGCAATTACCCCAAAAGAAGCATCCATCCCCAAATTCCAAAAATCCTGCTCCCCATCTAAAAGTTCTAAAAATACTAAGTCCATTTGGGTCCCTAAGTACTCAAATAAAAAAAATAACAAATCCCCATTACCCCCAATACCCCATCCCAATCATAAGCTTCAAAATCTAAAATGGTGTGTACAATCGTTGGTCTTGGTTCCTTTCCATTCCAAAACTTTCCCACATACCTCCATCTCCCCATCTTTCATCCACTATCCCACATATTTCACCCATCATATCCCTATGGTCCATGTTTTTGCATAATCCTTCCAATAATAATCCACATCCTAATCTGCTATCCCCCATCCATCCTTGCATAAACCTATCATAATCCACCATCCTCCATCCATCCATAAACCTATCATAATCCACTGTTGGAAACAAGGTAGATAACTGAGAGGGGGGGGTGAATCAATTATCTCAAATTTTCGTTAACTTTCTTCTCTTTTGTTATCTTAATATTCAGTGTTGCATCAAAACATGAAAGCATATGTAATCATAAGAACAGAAATAAAATCAACACACATAACACAAGGATTTTTACATGGAAACCCTGTTAAGGGAAAAACCACGGGGTGACTAACCCAAGATTGTATTCTCTGTTAAAAGAATAAAGGAGTGCAAAATGGCACTTGCCAATTAGGGCTCACTACCTGAGCACACTGCTCACAAGAGGCACACTGCCTACAAGAGAATCACTGTCTATAGAACTTACAAAAGATAATCAAGTGTTTGAACTGATGAGAAGCATCTGCAAATGCGAGAGTTTAGTTCCGGTTAGGCACAATACACTGATCTGATGCACTTCATTCTTTCAATGTTTAATGTTGTTGCTCTATCACATATCAGACTTGAAATACAACTCTCACACTTATCTCTGCCTTTCTTTGCACTTTATTTCATCAGTTGTTCACCACACACTCTTACATGTTGAAATCTATTTGGTATATAAATTTGCATCAAGGATTTTTATCAACTTTCTAGTCGGCAACAAGAACACTGCAAGTAATTAATCTGTCGGCTGAATCCATGCTTGATTTGTGATGCGTATCAAAAACATAGGCATAGAAGTCATTAATCATGTCGGCCAACAATGTAAAATCCCACAAATTGCTTGATCAACACATTTTGCTCATCCGGATTGAAGTCTGATACTTTGCCGGCCAGTTCTTCCTCTGTCTGCTCTGCCTGATTGGAACCCAACACTCAAATGCTCATATCTTTTTCATGCTTTATCATCAGAGGCTAAATCTTTGGAATACAATAGTCATGATATCCCTCTTGACTTTTCCAAGTTCGTAACTTACTGAGTTACACCATCTGAGAGATCCGGACCTGATTGTTAGACCTTGTTACATACTCTGTTCTTGTTCACCGGACCAAAACATTATTCAATCTAACTTCCGGTATAGGCATACTATGTACTGCAGATGTGTGGGATAGATTTTGTTGCCATCAATGAGAATACTTATGAAGCCACACAGTGTCTCTTGCCAACAATCTCCCCTTTTGGCATTGATGGCAACACTTAGTGAAAAATGGCTAAGTGTCGTAGTAACTCCACCTTGGCTGATGCTCTATCTTTTGCACTATTTTACTGGAGCTCCCCCTTAGCTAGATTCAACATTTTTCACTACTCCTCACCCCCCCTTTGACATCAATGGCAAAGGGCAGAATTTGCATACCAAAAATTTACAAAGATTGTCCTATACATGGCCGCATAAGTATATATATATATGTTATACTTACATATACTTAAGTATATATATATGTTATACTTACATATACTTAAGTATATCCGCAAAAGTAGTCTTTAACTGTACAAACTCTGTGGCCTAGCTCTGCTTCAACTTGTCCAAACTGGAGACGTGACCACTCAACAAAAATGCATATGCTTCTACCCTTCTTAAATCTGCCGGATCACTGGTCCGGGCTGTGGTCTAAGCATCTGTCGAGGCCTCATGCATTGCCTCTAGCTTAGGGATAATTATCCCTTTGAGTTCACTCATTCTGTTCATTATGTTCTTCTTTTCTTTGTCCAGCCTCTTTATTTCATTTATGATAACAATAGCCTGGCATTCTTGATTCATTAGAGAGGTAGTAAGGGGATCAAAATTCTGAGATAAACTTGATAGTTTTCCTTCTTGTTCTTTCACTTTCTTCTCATTGTTCTCTATCACTTTGGGCCAAGATAAACAGAATTTGTATATGTCCCCACCATCTTTAAGAGCATTTTCAAGGCTCTTTATTCCAATGTCAAGGGTCCTCCTACCATTAGCAATAAGTTCTTGCACTTCAGTGAATCTCTTTCCCAAAAACTCCTTCCAGACCTTTACTTCTACTGATTTCTCTAGAGATTCAAAATGAGTGTTGATAGAATTTACCAAAGTTTTCAAGTTACCGGATGGCGAGGTTGAAGGATCCTTTTGGTAGGATGGCATGATCTTCTCCAGCATCCTAGATGCAATCTCCAACAGTTCACAGTCCTCCATGTGAGATTTCAAGAGTTTTTCTTTTGCTTTGGCTTGAGCAAAAGATGCTATTTTCATTGTCTAAAGTGGAGAGAGAGAGTTGAAATTTAGTGGTCCTTGAAATAGCTCAGGTTCATCTATCTCCATCATTTCTTTTTTTAAGAAGTTCTTCACTATCTCTGCAGTGTCTCTTTCTAGAGATTGAGACTTCTTTGAAATATCAGAAGAGTCTTCATTAGTCTTTTCTTCTTGTTCTTCTTCTTTTCCCTTGACCTCTTCTTCTTGAATCTTCTTCTCCTCTCCTCTATCTTCTCCTTCAGCTTCAGAGTCTGGAATATTTGCCATAGTTGCAGTGGGATCCAGAGGAGAGATGTCACCTGTGTTTACTGCTTTATGAACTTCTTCTTCCAAAACAGAGGAATCTAAGTCCTCAGACTTCTCTTCATCTATTTTCTTTGATCCTTCTTCAACCTTGTCAGAAGATTCTTCATTGATTATATTTAATCCTTCAACATCCATGGTAGAAGGTTCTTCATCTGTTTCCTCTATAATAGGAAGATTGAATCTTTTCAAAGCATTCTAGAGGATATCTTTTGTTTCACTTGCTACTTGGTCAGTTTCTCCAACCATAAGTTTATTCATTCTTGCCTTACTCTAGAACTCATCTTTACAGTCCTTGAAAATCATGTCCATTTGTTTTGGAGTGATAGAAGGATAAAGTTGAATCATTATTTGCTCCTAAATCTCTGAGTTTTTTGCCTTTGCATTTTCTTTTCTCAGCTCAAGTACTTTTTCTAGACTCTTAGGAATTAATGATATAATTTCAATGAAAGCTTTATTATAAATGTTCAAGTACCTGACAGTAGCTTCTTCCAAAATTCTCTTGTCAACATCACTGTATTCATCATAGAACTCTGTTACTGGCTGTAGCTTCCCATCCATAGTAACTGCCTTGATGATGTCATTAATGGAAAGAGTGGGCTTTTCAACAAAGTCCTCTGCCTTTTCTTCCTAATTTTTACTAGCAAAGAATTTCCTGGATGTTTTCTTCTTCTTCATTTTCTTGATTTCCTCATCAGATTCTATTTCTTCATCATCTTTAAGGCTTGTCTATGACCTTGTGGCTTTGGTCTTCATCCTCTTTTCTTCTTTTCCGGATGTCTTAACTTCCAGTTTGGTAGCCTTTGAGCTTTTAGTTGTGGTAAGTACAGAGCTCTTGGACGATCTAGTCTGGGAGGAGGCTTGTACCAGAATGTCTCCTTTATTTGCTTCTTGTTTCTCTTTCTCAGCCTTCTCCATTTTCTCTCTATTTGCATCCACAGCCTCCTCTAATAGGCCAAATCTTTTAGCAATTTCTTCAACTTCCCTTCTTACTTTCCTCTTTATCTCCGGTTGTCTTAACTCAACATGTATTTTTACACTTAGCTCTTGAAAGGTTCCAAACCTTTCTGCTTCAGTGTCCTTAGGCTGGCTCAACAGGTGTTGAATATGTAGGTCCAAGATTTTTTCATCGACCTCGTATCCCATAGGCATTATCCACACAGTTCTTGGCTCAACTGCCTCCATTAGGCATTGATTGGTGTCAACCTTGAAGCACATTGTGTCCTTGTATTTCTCAACTATGGATTTAGGTATTCTCTCTCTGGCTTGCATCATGCTTTGGAAGTTCTTAAAGTAACCCCAGAGGGTTGTGTTTTGGGCTTGAGCATCACCAGGTCCATACATGTAATCTTTGATCTGGATTGCAACCGGTTTATCATTTTGCCAAACCCAACCACTTGATCTAGGTAGCTCATTCATATAATAGAAGAATGGACATAGTATTAGACAACCATATTTAAAGGAATTCTTCTTATCCTTTTTGATCTTCTACAGGTTTTCTAACAGTTGATTTAGGAGAAGTTCACACAGGTCATAATTTGCATTTTCCCTCAACATTTGATATGCCGCATAGATTGCAGTGCTAGACACAGAATTCTCCCTGCTTGAATGATAGATCTTGTACCTGATTATCATTGAGGCAAACTTGACATCCAGATCTGTGATGTCATCTATGGTCATTGCTCTTTTGTCAAATTTGGATCTGGTGGCTTCAGTTACTGTTTTGTTCTTCACAGATTTAAGTGCAGGTAACCCACTGGATGCATGCAATCTGGTCACTGCCCTGATGGCATCTTTAGTTATTTTGAAGGGCCTCATTAGCCACTTGAAATTATCATGCATCCTGCTTAGAACATACTAGACCCAATCATCTTCTGTAAAACATGGAAAATGTATGCAATATCCGAAGTGTTTATCCCGGAGGGCCTTGAATTCAGTTTTGAGTTCAAAATTCTCATCTATTAGTTGTTTGTGATAGATGTCCATTAATTTTGAGTCTCCAAATTCTTCAATTTTGGCATGGATATAGACCCTAACATCTTCTACATGCAATACCCTGTGCGGAATGCTAGAAAATGCACCTAAAGGATCAACTTCTAGAGATTTATAAGGGTGTTTCTTGAATTTAGGATGCGGCCTATCAGTGATCTTGACAACCATTGGAGTAGCCATTTTGCAAGAGATTCAGAGAGAGATTTTTAGAATGGAAGTACCTTTTCACGCTTTAGGGTTTGAAATAGGAGTCGGAACAAATCACTGGTTGAATTCAATTTTCCAGTTGATCTTGAGTGAATTATAGAACCTTTGTTGCATAGCTCTTCTTTTCTTCTTCGTGAGTGCAAGTGTGCAAATAATGAGTGAAAGAACCATTTTATCCTTGCGTAAACCCTAGTTTCCTTTTGTAATAAATGCACAACTTAAGTTATCCAGTTGCCTTGTTTTGAGAGAGATCTTCTTGAATCACTGTGCCGAACTTAGAATCATTGTCAGTGAGGATTGACAATGTATCTTATTTTCTTCAATCATGCCGTGGGTCCGTAGATCAAAGCATTTCAATTTTGAATCGGATCTGTCTGTGAAATTCTGCTTAACCGGATGGCTGTCGGAACCGAATTAACTTGAATTGTTAGAAATATTGCAACACTTCATGCGGATCTTTCACATTTTGACTAAAGGTTATCTAGATGTTTTTCTGAGAACCTTTTAATCCGCAGCAACAGATGTTTACTCAATGTGCCAAATTTAGGCACTAGCTAACTAGCTGGGGCAAATTATTTTTCTCTGTGACTCCCCTTGAGCCAGAGCTCACCTTTTTAGTTTCTGAAAGGAATATTAGCACCAGATTCTAGTGCGGATCCATCTCCAATATTTTCTGTACTCTTCTTTACCCAAATCTTGCTCATCTCCTTTTGAACTTCATCCACATTTACTTTACCTTTGCCCTTATCTTGTTTCTGATTATGTTCCACCAGACCTTTTCTATCCTGATTTCTGCTTCTACGGAATCTGGCAATATGACCAGATCTATTGCAATTGTAACATACAACATTTCTTTGCTTATTTGATTGATATCCTCTTGATATGCATTGATTAGCCATATGTCCCATTCTATTGCATGTAAAGCATCTACCATTAAATGAATTGTTTATTTGCATATTTATGCATTCATGAGATTTGTGACCATACCTTTTACAATTGAAACATTGTCCGGAGAAGGATGGATTATTCTGATTCATTCTCCTCCTGCACTGAGTTGCTCTATGACCGAAATTGTTGCAATTGAAGCAGTATCCATTGAAGGATGGATATCTTTGGGCATTTGGTTGCCTTACCGGAGGTCTTCTAGGCCTATTTCTTTGATTTCCTGATCCAAAGTTCTTTTGCCTAGATTCAGAGCTTTCACCTTTCTCATATCCTAAGCCACACTTATCATCTACCCTCTTTTGTCTTTCAAGAAGAACTTCAAGTTGGGCTGAGCTTATCTTGAATTTCTCTTTATATTGATTTGCTGCTTGAAGATCTTGTTTAAGAGTGTCTAACTGATTCTCAAGTTGTTCTTCATTGTCTCTAGCTTCTTCAAGATCAGATTCAAGATGCCTGATTAGTCTGTCCATTTTGTGGCAGTCCTCTATTTTCTCCTTGAGGGATTTTTTTAGATTATCTTCAATCTTTCTTTTTTCTTCAATTTCTTGGGTGAATCTCATAACCCCTGATTCCATGTCATGCCTCACCATAATGACTTCTTTTGACACCTTTTCACATAGCTTATTTTTCTCATCCAGATCTTCATTAGTATCATTGACTTCACTCTGATTGGCTAATTTTTGAAGTAGTTCCTTTATCTTTTTCACGGAAATGCTAAGTTTGTCTTTTAGTTCATTTATGATTTCATCAGCTTGTTTGAGTCTTTCTCTCAAATTATTGACTTCAGAGTGGGATTGTTAAAGATCATCTAGGGCAGACTGAAGTTGTTCCTTCATACCATATGCATCCATTGAGATTCCTAGATCTCCTCAAGCTATTAGGCTTTGTTCAGAGGAACTTGGCTCTGATACCAATTATTGGAATCAAGGCACATAACTGAGAGGGGGGGTGAATCAGTTATCTCAAAATTTCCTTAACTTTCTTCTCTTTTGTTATCTTAATATTCAGTGTTGCATCAAAACATGAAAGCATATGTAATCATAAGAATAGAAATAAAATCAACACACATAACACAAAGATTTTTACGTGGAAATCCTGTTAAGGGAAAAACCACGGGGTGACTAACCCAAGATTGTATTCTCTGTTAAAAGAATAAAGGAGCACAAAATGGTATTTGTCAATTAGGGATCACTACACGAGCATAATGCTCACAAGAGGCACACTGCCTACAAGATACTCACTATCTACAGAACTTACAGAAGATAATCAAGTGTTTGAACTGATGAGAATCATCTACAAATGCAAGAGTTCAGTTCTGGTTAGGCACAATACATTGATCTGATACACTTCATTCTTCCTCTGTTTAATGCTGTTGCTCTGTCACATACCAGACTTGAAATGCAGCTCTCACACTTATCTTTACCTTTCTTCACACTTTATTTCATCACTTGTTCACCACACACTCTTACATGCTGAAATCTATCTGGTATATATAACTGCATCAAGGATTTTTATCATCTTTCTAGTCAGCAACAAGAACATTGCAAGTAATTAATCTGTCGGCTGAATCCATGCTTGATTTGTGATGCGTATCAAAAACATAGGCATAGAAGTAATTAATCATGTCAGCCAACAATGTATAATCCCACAAATTGCTTGATCAACACATTTTTCTCATCCGGATTGAAGTCTGATACTTTGCCGGTAAGTTCTTCCTTTGTCTGCTCTGCCTGATTGGAACCCAACACTTAGATGGTCATATCTTTTTCATGCTTTATCATCAAAGGCTAAATCTCTGGAATACAATAGTCATGATATCCCTCTTGACTTGTCCAAGTCCGCAACTTACTGAGTTACACCATCTGAGAGATCCAGACCTGATTGTTGGACCTTGTTACATACTCTATTCTTGTTCACCGGACTAAAACATTCTTCAATCTGACTTCCGGTATAGGCATACTATGTACTGCAGATGTGTGGGATAGACTTTGTTGCCATCAATGACAACACTTATGAAGCCACACAGTGTCTCTTGCCAACATCCACATCATAATCCACCATCCTCCATCCATCCATAAACCTATCTTAATCCACATCATAATGCACCATCCTCCATCAATCCATAATCCACATCATAATCCACTATTATCCATCCATCCATACTCCACTCCATTTCCATCTCATACAATCACCTACCGACATCCATGCGCATAATGCTGACACCTCTTGGAAATAGATGCTTGAGTCCCCATCCTCCATCTAAATCTCTCTTTTCCCGCCATCCACCCATCCCATCCAAATAGCAAAAAAAAAGAATAAAAAAAATAGTAAAGAGAAATCATTCATCCAATGGTGAAAACTTGGCAAACAAGCACCTTGGATAAGTAACATGATGAAAACCTAGAAAACAGACATCATGTGTAGGTTGATTGTCTATGCATCTTACACTTGGGGGCATGTTGTCTCATCTACCCATCCTATCATTCCTTCTACTTATCCTTCCTATCATATCTTCCTTATCCATTATATCCACATAATTATCCCCTTAATCCAACCCATCCTCCTTTCCTCCATTTTATCTTGATAAAGATAGGGGAAAAATGTTGAAACATGCTTTGGACATCTCTTGATATACCTCATCGTTTCCAACAAATCCAATCAATCCTATTATCATAACCTTTGTCATGTCAAAATCCTAAACATTATACCTACAATGGGGCATGTTATTCCTATGCAACATAGTCTTTGGAGATCACATCCTAAACACCTTATTCATTCCATCCACTATTGCCTACCCTTTTATCCATCCATCTATTATTAGTCTTCCATCCCATTTACTATTTCCCATCCTTTTATCCATTCATCCAATTCCATCTCCATCCTTTACATTTAGACTTGGTTTTCTCTTGTCATTGGTATCTAGCATCTAGGCTATCTAAATTGTTATCCAATGTCATCCCAAAACAATTCAAACTCCACAAACACCAAAACAATTCAAAATCCTAAAAAAAAATCCAAAATAAAATCCAAAAAAATCAAAATATCCAAAATAAAATCCAAAAAAATTACAACATTCTGAAAATCCAAGTAATAAATTCAAATGTAAGTCATCCTTAGTCCATACCAATCCAATCGAGTAATCTAGCCAATCATCTAAAAGAATACTTTGGTTTTGTTTCCAACGTTGCTGTCAAACTAATCAATCGATCATTTATCCAATCATCATCAATGGGATATATCATTCCCACATCCTTGTGTTGTTCTAGGGATATATCATTCCCCACAATGAGAACATTATCCTCAATCAATCCTTGATCAATCAATCACCAGTTTACAGCTTGCCAGGGGTAATATCTTGTTTCTTTTTGAATCATTTGTGCATGCTTGTTTGCTTGCTTGTGTATGTTATCATTTTATCTTGTATTTGTATCAAGTCCTTATCATTCTAGCTAATATGCATATCTTGTTTATGGTGGAATATCTTTTTGCATACCTTTGCATCTAAGGTCTCATTATACCTTTTGTGTACTTGGACTATGCTCTAAGTTTCCTTCCTCATACGTCTCGACAAGGTTGTATTATGCTAGGTGCACAAGACACATCGTTACCCTAGTCTTTATACCTTGGTGCATCGTGTCTAGTGCTATATCAAACTATATGGTTACTCACCTAATGCAGCATAATGTATCATTCATCCATTTCATCCATCCCTTATCTTTCCTTAACCAATCCATTTCGAGAGCATATTCGTGTTCTTCTAACCCGCCTATCCTCTTGAGGGGGCATACCGTCCCTACATCATTTTTCCTTGTCACTTTCAAGTGACTGGGGCATCATCATCCCTAACCCTACCATCTTGTTCTATATAACCAAACACTATATTTTATCTTTCTTTGAAATGATGTTGCTTCACAACACCATCTCAAAGAGGGGAAAAATGTAGACACCTAAAATTGACTCTAAATTCACCATCACTCACTATACCTTATTCTTCCACATTAATTAAATAATTATTAATCATTTAATTAAGTTAATTTTTCCACTTCCTAGCATTAATTAAATAACTTACAATTATTTAATTAATCCATACTTTCTTTTAATATTAATTAAATAATTTATAATTATTTAATTAATTAAATCATGATCCTACATTAATTAAATAAATCAAATATTTATTTAATTAATATCACATCTTCTTCTCGATTCCTTTCCTTTTTTAACTTATGTGTATCTAATTAATTTATTTAATTAGATAATCCTCTTAGTTATCCTCTCATCTTCTTTTGATTTATTTCCTTTTAAATCAAATAAAAATCAAATCCTTTTCCTCTTTCAAATCTTATCTTCTACTTGTTTTATTTCCTCTTTTGTGAAATAAAGCAAAAAATCAAATCCCTTCTTTCTTCTAATATTAATTAAACAATTTATATTATTTAATTAATTAAATAAAAAATCCAACATTTATTAAATAAATCAAATATTTATTTAGTTAATAAAATCCAAATAATAGCTTCTTGATTTCTTTCCAAAATTGAACTCATGTGTATCTAAATAATTTATTTAATTAGATAATTCTCTCAATTATCCTCTCATCTTTTTTTGATTTATTTCCTTTTAAATCAAATAAAAATCAAATCCTTTTCCTCTTTCAAATCTTATCTTCTACTTGTTTTATTTCCTCTTTTGTGAAATAAAGCGAAAAATCAAACCCCTTCTTTCTTCTAATGTTAATTAAATAATTTATATTATTTAATTAATTAATTTTAATAACATCTTGATTTATTTCCAAAATTGAACTCATGTGTATCTAATTAATTAATTAAATTAGATAATTCATCAATTATCCTCCCATCCTTTTTCAAAGATTTATTTCCTTTTGAGGATTTAAAACTAAAATCAAATCTCCTTCTATCTTTCAAATCTTATCTTATCTTGTTTTATTTCCTCTTTGATCAAATAAAGAAAAAATTAAATCTCATCTCTAAAATCAAATCTCTATCAAATCTTCTTCCCTCCACATCAAAACTCTATAAATATAGCCTCAACCAAGCCATTATTATCACACAAAAAAATAAAGTTATGATGCAGGAATCATGAGCAACCAACATGTCAACATCTCAATCATTCTATCAATCTCTGAGAACAAAGCTAGTAGGGCTTGGGTACAACTCTACTCCGTTCTAATCGAAGTGTGTGGATTTGATTGAAGGAGAAGGTTTTGTGTATTTGCATTTATCTTTTATTTTCCTTTGATCAATTTTCACGTATACATCAAGGTTTTCCAAGGATGAGGTTGTAGGGAAGTTCCAGATCCAAGACGTGGAATACAATATTCAATGTAGCGGGCTTGACCCTCACATGATAAGAAATCACACCCTTTGAGGACCGTTTTGCATCATCGTAAGCCTTGATCACAATTCTTTTGGTGGGATCCACACAAGCTTCAAAGTATCCCAATATCATGATAAGCTTCAAAGGACATATGTTTAATCTGGCTCCACTGTCTACCAAGACTCGTCTAGGTCATTGGGATGGTACATCATGTTCAGTGAAAGTGACATGATTGGTTGTAGCCAAATGTCCTACCATTGCTTGAAATTGGTTGACATTTAGGTCAACATGGATAGATGATTCAAGGAGAGCTTTATCTAGGATGGATTTATGCTCTGAGGATAGGCGAAACAATTCAAAAATGGATATTTGTGCCAGAGTTTTCTTCAAATGGTCCAAAAGGTTATATTGGGATGCGGGCTATGGGTAAGTTATAGGACTGTGTAATGTTAGCTTTGCTCTTCGAGTGGTGACGACACATTCAGGTTGAGACTTGATGGTTATCATGGACACATTTCTTTCACATGCATGGATGTTGTTGACCGTGTACTCATAGGCAACATGATTATAACTTGGTTGTTCATTTGTCTTAGTGCCTAAAGTAGAGGCTTGTCCTGATCCATGATCCTGTAAAGGATTTGTAAAGATAGTGTGGTCAGTATTGGAAGTCCCTTGTGGATTGTCTAAGGTTATATCTCCTCACTCAATAAGGTCTTGTATAATGTTTTTCAATTTATAACAATTCAAGGTTTTGTGTCCTTTTATGCGGTGATATTCACAGAATTCGTTATCGTTCCATGAAGGAGGTTTAAAGATGGGGTCGTATTGTTTCACCTCTGGTAATTGAATCAAGTGGGCTTGTAGCAACTTCTTCAAGATGGACTCGATGGGTTCAGGCAAGGGTGTGTAAGTTCGTTGTGTAGGATTAGTCTTAGGTAGAGCCCTTCTTTGATTATTTTGGATAACGTTTGTCATTTGTTACGGCATGGGTTGTGGATTAGGTGGTGGTGGTGCTTTGAGGGTGAGGATGGGACCGGCTTTGTTTGCTGCTTTGGCATCTACAACCCCATCTTTTGTGACATTTTTATTCCTAGACCAGAATTTACTCTTATCGTAGGAAGGGTTCATGTTGTTTTGATTTTTGTTAAAGATCTTGATTGTGCCCTTAGCGATTAGGGCTTTCTCAATGGCAGTTCCTTTCTCAATAACCTCACCAAAGGTGGTGCAGCAATGTATTTGTAATTAATACATAAGTTTTGCATTTAAATTTTTGACAAAGATTGGAACTAGATGATTTTCTGGTATGTGGCATGGGTATTTACTAGCTAGACTTCTCCATCTTTGAAAGAAAGAGAGGAAGCTCTCCCCATGATCTTGTTTAGTGTGACATAGGGTTGCGACATTTACATTCGTTTCAATGGTGTATGAGAAGTGTGCTATGAACTTGTCAGCTAGTTTGGTACATGTTTTTATTCCTATAAGGAGATGTGCGAACCATTCAAGTGCTTGGCCCGCAAGGCTCCTTACGAATAATTAGGTACGTGTGATCAAAAGCAAGCTCTAGGCATGCCACGTGGAATTCTCTCACATGTTCTATAGGATTACCCTTCCCTCTGTATTTATTGAAATTAGGCACAGTGAAATTAGGTGGAAAAGGAGGCATATAAATGTTCCTATCGAAAGGGTAAGGGCAAAAGTTTTCCATAGAATATGCCTTTTTAGTCCTCGAGACTTGCATACTAGAAAATTGTTGCTTTAAGGCATGCATTTCATGGGCGAGGACATCTACGAGTGCCGATGATGTGTTTGCCACGTTCGCAACCACATTTTGATAAGGATTTACCGCATTTGCAATTGGTGTGTTTTGGGTCCCCGTGTTGGAAACAAGTGGAGTGGTGTTTGTGTCAAGAGTGGTGTGTAATGGAGTCAAATTTTGGTTTTACGTATTTGGTATGAAAGAGATGTTAGGATTTATGTATCGATAATGTGGTGAGGTATTTGCAGTGTTTTAAATTTAGAGAGAGATGTTGGGATCTACTTGTTGATGTATGGGATTGACATGGGGTACACTAGTACCTTGGTTAGACACATTGTTGTTTTGGCTAAGGGGGTCCATGTTGAGATTGTTCAAGTTATTATTAGGTTGGGACCCAAGGTTCACGTTTGCATTAGGTGTAGCATTAACCCCTTGTGTTTCAACTTGCGAGGTCACTATGTGCATTCTTCGTGTTCTTTTGTTTTGACCTATGTTCGTCATCGAAACAAATGGATTTGCAAAATTCAAAGGTTGTGACATGACATTCGCATTGTTGGTGTCAAATGGGGGAGGCACATGGGAGATTATGGAATCTTGTGATGTTTCCCCAATGGGAATATTGGCATGTTCTTGTGTAGGATTTGTGTGGCTAGTGGAAGGTGTTGCTTGACCTTGACCTTGTGCAACATTGTTTGGCGATGATCCTATAATCATGTTTATATCGACACCCGCGGGAAGTTTAGTACCATTTTGTAAAAGACACATGAGATAACTTTGGGGATTTGTCGCAATCATTTCATGTAAGATTCTTAACAACCTAGGATCTTGGGATGCTTCTTCAATTTCTTGTTGTGTCATCCCTTGTTCATTTTATTGCAAGGTATAGTTCTCAAAGGGGTTTCCCATGTGTGACTTGGGTTGTTCATTGGAAGGGGCTCCAAATCTCATAGTGTTAGTAGGATTGTCATAATAATTCCTCTCCCTTTCTTTTCTTTTGCAACCATGTTTCTACCATATAAGACTTGCTAGATGAGGGAAATAGAATGTTTCTAAGGATGATAATGCAAGATATGTATACTATATTTTTGGGATAAGTTTTTCTAAATGCAACTAAGGATGTAAAGTGAGGGTGCACTATGCTAATGTTTATGGAGATGCAACTAAAGTTGATAATGCAAAGTGGAGATGTTCTATGCTAATATTTTTTTGGCAATGCAACTAAGGCAATGAGACTGTGCTGAAGGCTAATGGGTATCAATCTTCGAGAAGTTTGATTCAAGAGGATACTAATGTCTAACCATGACCTTATCAAATCACTAGTTAGATTTATCAAGACCTTAAAATAGTGACGTAGAAGGAAATATAATTAAAGTGAGCTCAAAATAGACTTCATGAGTTGAGACTCACTTGCTGATTTGGAAAGATGGACCTAAACTAGACTTGTGAGTATTAGGCCCAAATTGTGATTGTTTTGAAAAAAAAAATCAAGGTATTGTAATCCAAGTTCATACTTATGATGTAGTCAAGTTTTGACAATTTCTCCTATGTTTCATCCTTAAACAAGAATAAATTTTAGGGACCCCCTAAGATGACAAAGGCTGATTTTAATTACCTAAGGTAAGCTAAATGATTTGGACACTATGGGATGCAATCTAAACCTAAGGAAATGAAATTGAATATGCAATGGATGATCGAACATAACCAGCAGGTCTCAAATGTTTTGACATAGTTGCACTCCAAGTTTGATAGGGGAGGCAAAATGCTTAAAAAATTCCTTGAGTTTCTCACCATAGGTAGATGCATCGCACAAAGGTTCGATTGCGGTACAGAAGTCTGGAGATGTGTCACATAATGGCTTAATTGTGACTCAGGAACCTATAGATGTGTTTCACTATTTATTAGATATATTTTAGAGGGTTTTGATTGCGGTTTATCTTTCAATAGATACGTTTCAGGACCTTGTAGATGTGGTGTACTGTTTGTTTGCAGTCTAAAATCAGCCTATGTTTGTTTGGGAACTTGTTTGGAAAATCAGAAAACACATCACACATAGAAAACACTCAATATTTAGTTTGGCTGTGACTCTTGACTTTGTAAACGTATGTGTATGTTCGAGGGTTATTCACCCTAATTTCCACGGGTCTAGCACAATTAGAAGACATTTCACACACATAAAACACTTCCTATCCCTAAGGTCATTGGCCAATGGTGCAATGCTCGGGCCCACTTGCTTGGAAACTCCTTCGACACCAATGTAGGAACACCCTAAAAGGGGGTGTGTACAGTTTTATCTTTCAAGAGAGGATGGATAGGGGCCTCTAGGCCTAGAAGGATAACCCAATCACCCTTTTCCTGGAAAGCTACATGTAGCTTATGCTAAGCTGGGGATTTTCGTCTCATCTCAAGGGAGTTCATATGGTGAGTAACTTTAGGGTGCGGTACACATCCCTTGCATTGAGAGTGACACCAATAAAACTCAATCATCAAGGGTGGGCTTCTAACTAATTTATCTTTTAGTCACAACTTGGGGACTTACTGTTGGAAACAAGGTAGATAACTGAGAGGGGGGGTGAATCAGTTATCTCAAAACTTTCTTACTTTTACTTCCTTTTCTTGTCTTAACATTTAGTGATATATCAAAGCATGAAAGAATAAGCAATCATAAGAACTGAAATGAATTCAACACACATAACACAAGAATTTTTACGTGGAAACCCTGTTAAGGGAAAAACAACGGGGTGATTATTCCAAGATTGTATTCTTTGTTAAAAGAATAAAGAAGTACAAAATGGCACTTGCTAGTTAGGGCTCACTGCCCGAGCACACTACTCACAAGAGGCTCACTGCCTACTAGAGACTTACAGATGATGACAATGTGTTTGAATTGATGAACATCATCCACATATGCAAGAGTTCAGTTCCGGTTAGGCTCAGTATACTGATCTAGCACATTTCATTCTTCCTCTACTTAGTATCACTCTCTTGTCACATTCTGGGCTTGGATTACTGCCTTCACACTTCACTCTACTTTTCTTCACACTTAATCCATACACACCTCACTACCACACACTTACAAGATTGAATCCATTGGGTATATATATATATATCCGCATCAAGGATTTTAATCAACTTTCTAGTCAGCAATAAGAACACTTAGGAAATTTGCAAGATACTGATCTATTGGCTGAATTCATACTTGATAGATGATGCACACCAAAATATTAGGCATAGAAATCATTACTAAAGTCAGCCAAAAACATATAGCACCTCAAGTTACTTGATTAACACCTTCTGCACATCCAGTTTGAGGTCTGATACCCTGTTGACCAGTTCTTCCTCTGCCTGCACTGTCTAATAAAAGTTTGATACTTAGATGCTCATATCTTTCATGTGCTTAGTCTCCGAAGGCTAAATCTCTGGAATACAATAGTTTAGATACTCCTTACTACTCACCCAAATCTGCAACATGCTGGGTTTCACCATCAGAGAGTTCTAGACCCAATCTGTCGTATCCTAACAAATGCTCTATTCTTGACTACCGGATCAACCTAACTTTAATCTGACTTCTAGTATGAGTAATTTGTGTACCACGGATGTGTGGGATCTACTTTGTTGCCATCAATGACAACACTTATGAATTCTAGCAGTGTCTCTTGCCAACAATCTCCCCCTTTGGCATTGATGGCAACACTTAGTGAAAAATGACTAAGTGTCGTTGTGACTCCCCCTTTGCTTGTGCTCCATTTCTCCACACTGCTCACCAGTGCTCCCTTAATGCTGGATTCCTCATTTTTCACTACTCTTTACTCCCCCTTTGACATCAATGGCAAAGGGTGGGATCCGCCAACCAAAAATGTGCAAAAGTTATTATATAAGGCCACTTATGTACATACAATCCATAGGATAAACTTACATATACTTGAGTATATCTGCAAATGTAGTCTTCAACTGCACAAGCTCTGTGGCCCAACTTCTCTTCATCCTATCCAAAATGGAGATGTGTCCACTTAACAAAAACACATATGCTTCTGCCCTCTTCAAATTTGTTGGATTACTAGTCTAGGCTGTACTTAGAGCATTAGCTAAGGCATCATGCATTGCCTCTAACTTAGGGATGATTATCCCTCTGAGTTCACCCATTCTATCCATTATATTCTTCTTCTCCTTACCCAGTTTCTTTATTTCATTTATTATAACAACTACTTGGCATTCTTGACTTACCTGAGAGACAGTGAGAGGATCAAAATTTTGAGATAGATTTGTCAATTTCCTTCTTGTTCTTTCATTTTCTTCTCAATGTCCTCTGCAACTTTGAGCCAAAAAAATCAAAATTTGTATATGTCGCCACCATCCTTAAGAGTGTTTTCAATGCTCTTTATGCCAATGTCTAGCATTTTTCTATCATTAGCAATTAGCCCTTGTACCTCACTGAATCTTTTTCCCAAGAACTCATTCCGGACCTTAGTTTCTGCTGATTTTTCTAAAGACTCAAAGTGTGTATTGACATAATTAACTAAGTCCTTCAAATTACCAGATGGAGAGGCAGATGGATCCTTCTGATATGAGGGCATTATCTTCTCCAACATTTCGGATGCAATACTCAGCAGCTCACAGTCCTCCATATGAGATTTTAGGAGTTTTGCTTTGGCTTTGGCCTGAGCAAAAGATGCTATCTTCATTATCTGAACTGGAGAGAGAGAGTCCAGATTCAGTGGTCCTTGTATTAACTCTAGTTCATCTAATTCCACAACTTCCTTGTCCAGGAAACTTTGTACTACTTTTGCAGTGTCTCTTGTATTCTCAACTTCCTTTTCTTTGGGGGCATCTTAACTGATTTGCTTATCACCAACTGAATTTGTTTCTTCTCTCTGCACTTCCTCTTCCAGAACAGAGGAGTCTAAGGCCTCATATTGCTCTTCATCATTTTTCTTTAATCCTTCGACATCCATGTCAGAAGGTGCTTCATCAGTTTTCTTTAATCCTTCAAAATCCATGTCAGAAGGCTCTTCATTTGCTTCCTCTACAATGGGAAGTTTGAACCTTTTTAAGGCACACTAGAGAATTTCTTTTGTGTCATCAGCTACTTGGTCAGTTTCTCCAAGCATGAGCCTATTCATTCTGGACTTGCTCTAGAATTCTTCTTTGGCATCCTTGAAAACCATGTCCATTTGTTTTTGAGTGATAGTTGGACATAACTATATCACTATCTATTCCCGGATCTCCTAGTCTTTAGCTTTTGCACTTTCTTTTCTTGACTCCAAAACTTCTTCTAAGCTCTTAGGAATCAAGGAAATTATTTCAATGAAGGCTTTGTTATAAATGTTCAGGTATCTTACCATTGCTTCCTCAAGAATTCTCTTGTCTGCATCATTGTATTCATCATAGAATTCTATTACCAACTGCAGGTTTCCATCCATAGTGACTGCCTTAATGATGTCTTCAATTGAGAGAGTGGGTTTCTCAACAAACTCTTCTATCTTTTGCTCCTCATCAGTCCTGTTAGTCTTGGAAGGTTTGTTCTTGGCTTTCTTCAAATCTCTGACCTCTACATCTGATTCAGTCTCTTCATCATCCTTAAGGCTCACATATGTTCTTGTGGCCTTAGTCTTCTTTTTCTTTTCTCCTGTAATAGATGGTTTGGTTACTGGTTTTGCAATTTTTGAGCTTTTAGGAGAGACAGGGGCATAACTCCTGGTAGATCTTGTCAGGGTAGAGGCTTCCACCGGGACGCTTTCTTTCTTTGCTTCTTCCCTTTCCCTTTCAATTTTCTCTATTCTTTCTCTATTAGCATCTACTGCCTCCTTTGTTAAGCCAAACCTCTTAGCAATTTCTTCAACCTCCTTCCTCACTTTTCTTTTTGACTTAGGCTTCCTTAATTCAACATGTATTTTTATGTTTAGCTCATCAAAGGTGCCAAA
The DNA here is from genome assembly GCA_027924645.1 of Cunninghamia lanceolata. Lineage (NCBI taxonomy): Eukaryota > Viridiplantae > Streptophyta > Pinopsida > Cupressales > Cupressaceae > Cunninghamia > Cunninghamia lanceolata. The sequence continues at coordinate 1,141,821 of BSBN01001501.1, forward strand.
CCTCTCTACTTCAGTGTCCTTAGGTTGGCTTAGCAGGTGTTGAACATGTACCTTCAATATGTTTTCATCAACTTTATAACCCATGGGCATCACCCATATAGTTCTTGGCTCAACTGTCTCCATTAGGCATTGATCTGTATCAACCATGAAGCAAACTGTGTTTTTTTTTTTGTATTTTTCCACTATTGATTTTGGTATTCTTTCTCTTGCATGCATCATACTCTGAAAATTTTTGAAGTAGCCCCAGAGAGCTATCTTTCAGGCTTGTGCATCACCAAGTCCATATAAGTAATCTCTGATTTGAATTGCAACAGGTCTATCATTTGCCCAAATTAGACCTTTTGATCCTAGTAACTCATTCATGAAACTAAAGAATAGGCACAACACCAGATTGCCATATTTGAAGGAATTTTTCTGATCTTTCTTAATCTTCTATAGGTTCTCCATCAGTTGATTCAATAGAAGCTCACACAAATCATAATCTGCATTTTCTTTCACCATCTAATATGCAGTGTAGATTGCTATATTGGATACCAAATTTTCCCTACTTGAGTGGTAAATCTTGTTGCTAATTACAATTGATGAAAACTTGACATCTGGATCAGTAATATCATCTATAGTCATTTCCCTCTTGTCATATTTTGATTCAGTGGCTTCTATTATGGTTTGATTTTTCACAGATTTGAGTGTAGGCAACCCACCAATTGAGTGAAGTCTGGTTACAGCCCTGATGGCATCTTTGGTTATCTTAAATGGGCTCATTAACCACATAAAGTTATCATGCATCCTTCTTAACACATACCAGACCCATTCATCCTCGACAAAAGATAGGAAATGAAAGTGCTTGTCTTTTAGGGCCTTGAATTTTGGTTTGAGATCAAAATTCTTAGTTCTCAACTGTTTACAATATATTTCCATCAATTCTAAGTCTTCAAAGTCTTCAATGTTTGCATGAATGTAAACCCTAATATCTTCTATATGCAGAACACCATATGGGATACTGGAAAATGCACCGGAGGGATCAACTTCTACAGATTTGTGAGGATGTTTCTTGAATTTTGGTCTTGGCCTCTTAGTGACACTCACAACCATAGGAGTAGCCATTCTAGCAACGAAATTCAAAGAGATTTTGCAGAGAAGAAATACCTTTTTTGCCTTAGGGTTTGTTGCAACTGCTGAAGCAAATTTTTGCTTGATTTTGATCTTCAGCTTTAACTTGTACAATCTGTAGGATCTCTTCTTAGAGCTCTTTCCTCTTCTTCATGAGTGCAAAGCATTGTAAATGACTAATGGAAAGCTTTTTTTATCATTGCTTAAAAACCTAATTCCTCATTGTAATAAATGCACACTTTAAGTCATCTGGTTACCCTGTTTTGAGTGAATTTTTCATGAATCATTGTGCAGATCTTCAGATTATCATCTCAGTGAGTTGACAACATAACTTTAGCCTTTGAAAACATGTCTCTAAATCCACAGACCATAAGATTGCATTTTTAGATCATACTGGACCTATTTGTGCAATTTTGTTTTTACCAGATAGCTACCGAAAACTAATCTATCCATAACTTCTTCAAAAAATGGATTTCTCAACTTTTAACTAATTTTTTAGATGAACCTTCAAAAGCCCTTAAATCTACAACCTCTGATTCTTGCTTAATGTGCCAATTTTAGGCACTTACTAACTGGCTGGGGGAAAATTTGGTCTTCTCTACAGCTCCCCTTGAGCTAGAGCTCACCTTTTAGTTTCTAGAAGAATTATCATCACCGGATTCTGGTGTGGACCCATCACCAATGTTCATCACACTCTTCTTTACCCAAGTCTTGCTCATCTCCTTCTAAATCTCATCCGCATTCATTTTACCTTTGCCTTTGACTTGTTTCTGATCATGTTTCACTGGACCTTTTCCATCATGATTTCTGCTCCTGCAAAATCTAGCTATATGACTGGATTTATTGCAATTGTAACACACAACATTTCCTTTCTTATTTGGTTTATATCCTCTTGATATACACTGATTAGCCATGTGCCCCATTCTATTACATGTAAAGCATCTACCATTGAAAGAATTGTTCATTTGTGTATTTCTGCATTCATGAGATTTGTGACCATACCTTTTGCAATTAAAACATTAACTGGAGAAGGATGGATTATTTTGATTCATCCTGTTCCTTCATTGAGCTACTTTATGACCAAATTTGTTGCAGTTGAAGTAGTTTCCATTGAAAGATGGATATCTTTGAGCTTTAGGTTGTCTTACCGGAGGTTTTCTAGGCCTGTTTCTTTGTCTTCTTGATCCAAAGTTCTTTTGACCAGACCCAGATCTTTCACCTTTCTTATATCCCAAGCCATGCTTATCATCTACCCTCTTTTGACTTTCAAGAAGAACTTCAAGTTGGGCTGAGCTTATCTTGAATTTTTCTTTGTATTCATTTGTAGTTTGAAGATCTTGTTTAAGAGTGTCAATCTAGCTCTCAAGTTGTTCTTCATTGTATCTGGCTTCTTCAAGATCAGACTCAAGATGTCTGATTATTCTGTCCATTTTGTGGCAATCTTCTGTTTTCTCCTTGAGGGATTATTTTAAGTCATCTTCAGTCTTTCTTTTCTCTTCAATTTCTTGGGTGAATTTCATAACCCCTAATTCCATTTCATGTCTTATCATAACAACTTCTTTTGACAACTTTTCACATAGCTTTGTTTTCTCATTTAGGTCTTTATTAGTACTATTGGTTTTATTCTGATATGCTAACTTCTGAAGTAGTTCCTTTCTCTTTTTCACATAATTACTGAGTTTTACTTTCAGCTCATTGATGAAATCATTAGCCTGCTTAAGTCGTTCTCTCAAATCATTGACTTCAGACTGGGATCGTTCAAGATCATCTAAGGCAGACTGTAGTTGCTTTTTCATACCGTATGCATCCATTGAGATTCCCAGATCCTCCTCAAGCTGTTAGGCTTTTTATAAGGAACTTAGCTCTGATACCAATTGTTGGAAAGAGGGTAGATAACTAAGAGGGGGGTGAATCAGTTATCTCAAAACTTTCTTACTTTTACTTCCTTTTCTTGTCTTAACATTTAGTGATATATCAAAGCATGAAAGAATAAGCAATCATAAGAACTGAAATGAACTCAACACACATAACACAAGAATTTTTATGTGGAAACCCTGGTAAGGGAAAAACCACAGGGTGATTAACCCAAGATTGTATTCTCTGTTAAAAGAATGAAGAAGTACAAAATGGCACTTGCCAGTTAGGGCTCACTACCCGAGCACACTGCTCACAAGAGGCTCACTACCTACTAGAGAATTACAGATGATGACAATGTGTTTGAACTAATGAACAACATCCACATATGCAAGAGTTTAGTTCCGGTTAGGCTCAATATATTGATCTAACACATTTCATTCTTCCTCTGCTTAGTATAACTCTCTTGTCACATTCTGAGCTTGGATTACTACCTTCACACTTCACTCTACTTTTCTTCACACTTAATCCATACACAACTCACTACCACACAATTACAAGCTTGAATCCATCGGGTATATATGTTGGCAAGAGACACTGCGGGGCTTCATGAGTGTTGTTAGTGGTGGCAACAAAGTCTATCCCACACATCCGCAGCACATAGTATGCCTTTACCGGAAGTCAGATTGAAGATTGCTTTAGTCCGGTGAATAAGAACAGAGCATGCAACAAGGTCTGACAATCAGGTCCGGATCTCTCAGATGGTGTAACTCAGCAAGGTGCAGACTTGGACAAGTCAAGAGGAGTATCATGACTACTATATTCCAGAGATTGAGCTTTTAGGGATAAAACATGGAAAATATATGAGCATATGAGTTTTGGGTTCCAGATAGGCAGAGCAGACTGTGAAAGAACTAACTAACAGAGTATCAAACTTCAATCCAGATGAGTAAATGATGTTGATCAAGCTATTTGAGGGATCATACAATGTTGGCTGACATGATTGATGACTTCAATACCTATGTTTTTGATACGCATCTCAAATCAAGCATGGATTTAGCTGACAGATCAGTAATTTGTAAATATCCTAAGTATTCTGGTTGCCGACTAGAAAAGTTGTTGAAATCATTGGTGCAGATATATATACCAGATGGATTCCAGTATGAAGGGTGTGTGTGTAGAAAAAGTGCGAAGAAAGGCAGAAATAAGTGTGGAAGCAACAATACAAGTCCGGTATGTGACAGAGCAACAACACTAGAGTAGAGAAAGAATGAAGTGCATCAAATCAGTATATTATGCCTAACTAGAACTAAACTTTAGCATTTGTAGATGCCTCTCATCAGTTCAAACACCTAGTTACCTTCTGTAAGTTCTATAGACAGTGAGTCTCTTGTAGGCAGTGTGCCTCTTGTGAGCAGTGTGCTCGGGCAGTGAGTCCTAATTGGCAAGTGCCATTTTATACTTCTTATTCTTTTAACAGAGAATACAATCTTGGGTTAGTCACCCCGTGGTTTTTCCCTTAACAAGGTTTTCCACGTAAAATCCTTGTGTTATGTGTGTTGACTTTATTTCTACTCTCATGATTATGTATGCTTATATGTTTTGATGCTACATAAATTATAAAAGAAGAAAAAGTTAAAATAATAGAGATAACTGATTCACCCCCCTTCTCAGTTATCTGCCTTGTTTCCAACAATATATATATCCGCATCAAGGATTTTAATCAACTTTCTAGTCAGCAACAAGAACACTCAGGAAATTTGCAAGATACTAATCTGTCGGCTGAATTCATACTTGATTGATGATGCACACCAAAATCTTAGGCATAGAAATCATTACTAAAGTTAGCCAAAAACATATAGCACCTCAAGTTACTTGATCAACACCTTCTGCACATATGGATTGAGGTCTGATACCTCGTTCACTAGTTCTTCCTCTGCCTGCACTATCTAACAGAAGTCTGATACTTAGATGCTCATATCTTTCATGTGATTAGTCTCTGGAGGCTAAATCTCTGGAATACAATAGTTCAGATACTCCTTACCACTCACCCAAATCTGCAACATGTTGGGTTTCACCATCAGAGAGTTCTAGACCCAATCTGTCATATCCTAACAAATGCTCTGTTCTTGACTACCAGATCAACCTAACTTCAATCTAACTTCCAATATGAGTAATTTGTGTACTACGGATGTGTGGGATCTACTTTGTTGCCATCAATGACAACACTTATGAATTCTAGCAGTGTCTCATGCCAACACTTACCACCTCACAAGCATCTAGCAAGCCACTTAAGGCTTTGACCAATCCTACTAGTGGTACTAAAAATACCTCATGTAAATGTGGGTAGCTTACACTTTTGGATTGGCACTATACGACGATGGCTAATGGTAGTTCAGACTTAGATTTCACCTTATCTTTTTATATGGTAGCCCGAGGGAAAAACTGCTTTGGGTCTCCAATGAGTTCTCCGTACGGATGTGCCTCAAAGGAAGGCCATATCTAAAGGGTTATACAAAAGTGACACAAGTAAATGCTTTTAATCTCCAAGGTCATACAAGGATGCGAGGAGAGAGCATACACATGTTACTTGATCACACTAGCAAGAGTTCATTAAGCTTTAGGAAACCAAATGTGTGGTGTGACAATGAAAGTGTTGAGAAGTGTTTTTTGATTCCCAAAATCACATAAAGTGTGAGGAAAGAGCATACACACCTCAAAACACAAGCAATGTCACAAGACAAAGAAGACAACGATTCTTTTTAAGCCCAAATGAGTGAAAACATGCAAGTTGTTCTTTTTAATGCATCAAATGAAATGTTCCTATCAAAACACACACATAAATGAATGGAACCCTGCAACAAATAGGTTAGTAGTTTCAAACAAGATTCTTCTCCCAACGAACACCACAAAGCTGCAAATCAGATATTAGTACCAGAATAAAACCCCTATTTTGTTGTGCAAAAACAAAAAATCAAAATGAAAGAAACTTAAGCAATCTCTATTCTGCAACAGTCAAATGCAGTTCAAGAAGGTCTGAATACATCACAGGGAATGATGACTGCATCACACAGAGGCACAGAAGCAGTCATCTATTAGGAAAATGCATCATAGAGGTCTTCAGATGCAGCACAGAAGCTAGCAACTGCATCACATAACTCAGTGACTGCGATGCAAAAGTCTGCAAGTGCGTCACACTGTGCCTGTAGGTTAGAAACAATAGAAACTTGCCAAATAGCAGATGAAAAATAACATTTAGGTGATGAATAGGAAACCGTATGATTGCAGAGTTGTTTCCCTAATGCCAGAAAGATGTAGGGTTTTTAGACATGTGTGGGCATACTCAAAATGATCAAGCAACTTAAGCAAATCCTTGGAACAAAAGAAAACCCTAATGAGATAAACAAGTAATCAGAGGGTTAGCAAAGTCAACAAAGCATCAAAAAACATGATCAAACCCTACAAAATTAAATGAATTAGCCTGATGAAGAAAAGCAAAGAGATTCCATCCAATACACAAGCAGATGCATCACAAAACCCTTCAACTACGTCACAGACTCCAGTAGATGCGGCAGACTGTACTGCCCATGCGCCACAAAGTGCAGCAAGTGCATCACACAAACCAGCAGATGCGTCATACTATCCTATCAAACCCTAAAATCACAAATTCGTAGAAAGTACAGATGATTCACATCAGGTTTACCAATGTAAGCTAGGGTAAAACATTCAAACACTTGAAAACAATCCTATGCATGCCCTAACTCCTCAATGGAGTACAAATAGCCTAAGAAAAAGTATGCAAACAAAAGAAGTAAAACCCTAAGCTACATGTGTCCTCCCTCCATTGTTCCTCCAAGATCTTGCTGTACTTTGTTCTCAGACTTGCAAACCTGCAAATGTCATGAGAAGCTCAAGAGTGAATGAGTATCAGAATTAGAGAGATAGTGCCCAAGTTATGCTCGTGGAGAAGTTGTATATTTGAAAATGAGGCTGGAGGAGTGGTTTTATAGAAGACTAGGGTTGAATGAAGGGCTGAGATTTGATGTTGACTTTGGAAGGAAATGAATGGTGAGGATTGATTAGGGTTTCCCTCTCACAAAAGGACAAGAGGGAATTTTAAATTTGAAAAAATGATGAGGTGTGAGGAATTTAAATTAAATAAATTTAGTCAATCTATTTAATTTATTTGAAGTAGGGTAATGCATATGAACCCCATAATTAAATAAATGATATTTATTTAATTAAGGCAAGGGCTATAATTTAAACAAATGTTTATTTATTTAAATTAATTGGGTAAAGGGGACATTGAGAATGAATAATTAAATAATTAAAAATTAATTATTTAATTATAGAGGAAAAATGGAGGAAAGTAGACAAATAATTAAATAAATAAATAAAATTTATTTAATTATAGGTCAGAGATGAGAAAATGAATTAATTAAATAATTAAAAATTATTTAATTAATAGTTGAATGTGGAATTGGGACAAATTAGATGTGAAAATGGCACTCGCAAGTTTAGGACATTTTCAGGCGTCTACAGTTGTATAGATCTATGTCTTCTCATGTAATACATTATTCAAGATAACACATTCAAATACAATTCAAAACATTTACAAAAAACATGTGCAAGAAAGCATTTACATAATTAAACATATACAAATTAAGCTTATACAAAATAGACTCTTACCTCGACTGTGCGTAATATAAAGAAGTTTTATTTTTCTTCACATAAAATGAAGCCAACAACACTCTATTAGCTATCAACACTCTATTCACATCCAAAATGCATTTGAATCCCCCCTTTTCTTTTAATAACTCACATGCAATAATAAAACCCCAAAAACTAAGTTTCACAACCGCCCTTGAAATCTATCAATACATGCCTATAGTCTAGGTGTTTGGTTATCTTTGATGCATTTTGGGTTTAAATTCAGATTCTTATCTTATTTTTATCCTTATTTGTTTAAAATCAATTCCTTTATTTAAATTTAAATTTAAATTCTTACTTTAATTTTAATTTGAATCTATATTCTTTGAAATGTGAAAATACAATATTATTTTAAAATTTACCCTATTTAAATGTATTAAACTATACTATAATATTATACAAATAGGTTAAAAAATAATAATAATTATATATTATATATTTATTTCATAAATAGCATATAAATTCACTTAAAATAACACATGAATATGAACATCTTAAGATGATTTCATTGCATTAACATACTCACTCAAATGCAAACTAACTACATGATCTATGTGTGTGTAGGTTCTCTCTGTCAAGCCGCTTTTGAAACCACTATCACCTTCTCCCTAGTGATGCCCGCTCTCTGTGACCGTGAGAGTGTCAGTTTCATCCCATCACACTCAGGATCATCAAAAGAACAAAAGGTACTTTGTCATTATCAACCAAATGACTAAATCAACAATAATAACATCTGATTAAATGAACAGTAAACATATCATTTTTATATATTTGCAAAATTCTTGAATATTCAAAATCTTTACTCGTAATCACAATATTAACAAGTCAATAATGTTTGACACAACAACATTTAATCCATCCTAAAATTTTGTAACATAGACACACAAAAATATCGTCCAATGAATACACACAAGTGTCATTTTAGCAAGGCACATAAACTAGGATGTGACATCCTTCCCCTCTAAGAAGGGTCATCATCCCAATGCTTGAATGAATATATGGATATATCATTAGAACAAGTGAGTAAACAAGCGTCAAATTTATTTAGCATCCTCCCATGTAGTATTATTTGTAGAGTATTGGTCCCATTGGACCACTTCTCTATGGTATAGTTAAATTTTGCACACATCAAGGATTTACAAAGGTTCTACCTAAACAACTCTCGGATCTTGAACCTGTAAAGCATGTCAATCAATAATACGAGAATCATCTCGATGATAAGGTTTAATATAAGAAACATGAAATACATTGTGAATTTGAGAGAGATGGAGGTAGGGCTAGTCTATATGCAACAAGGTTGATAACTTCCAAGACTTCAAATGGCCCCACATATCTAGGAGCGAGCTTGGTGGAATTACCAAATGAAATGGAACTCTTTTGGGGTTTGACCCTTAAGAAGACTTTGTCCCTTATGAGAAACTACCTTAAAGTTCTATTTTTATCTACATAAATCTTTTGCCTATCAAAAGATTCCTTTAATCTTCTTCTAATCACCCTCATCTACTCATCCATCTCCATAAGCATATCAGGACCAATGACCACTCTATCCTCGATACCGTCCCAACTAATATGTGTATGGAATTTTCTACCATATATAGCCTCAAAATATGTCATTCCTATAGAAGATTAAAAGGAGTTGTTATATGCAATCTCAACTAAGGGAAGATATTCCTCCCATTTTTATTGTTGATCCATGCAATACATTTGAAGAAAATCCTCAACAATATAATTTACCCACTTTGTTTGACCATCTATCTATGAGTGAAAAGTTGTGCTAAAATTCAAGTGAGTTCCCAAAGCAACATTTAAAATCCTCAAAAATCTTGACGTCATGTAGACATCACAATTAGAAATGATCATCTCTGGTACCTAATGCAATCTAAAAATTTCCTGAACAAACTTATTTGCTAAGGTCAAAGATCCATCAGAAATATTTCTAGTAATGAAATGTGCTACCTTGGTAATCTTGTCTACCACCCTTGAAATAAAACCATGCTTATTCTTAAACATTGGTAGACCTTGGATGAAATCCATACTTATAACCTGGCATTTGTACTCTAGAATATCATGAGGGTATAAGAGTCATGTTGGATGAACATGCTCAACTTTGGCTCTTTGGAATTCTAAACATCTTATTGTAAATTTGGTAACATACTTCTTGAGTCTAGGACAAAAATATAGTTGTCTTAAACCTATCATAAGTTTGGTCACTCCTAAATGACTTGATTAATGAGCATTATGTACCTCCTCTAGGACCATAGTCCTCAATCCACCCTGATTGGGAACATGCATTCTTTTCTAAAATCTTAATAGTCCATCTAACTCAAACTTATATCGCTCAAATAAATGATCGGTGACATCATTTTCTAGGCCTACCTTAACCTTCAATTAGTGTTCATTTGTTTGCAGTTGGTTTAGTGCCTACTACCAGAAGGTAGATTGAACAGTTGTAATACCTACAAGATGTCTTCTCCCGCTAAGAGCATTTGTAACCCTATTTTCTTTTCCTTTGATATAATTAATTTCTAAGTCATATTCGCTCAAGAACTCTAACCATCATCTTTTTTAGCCATTCAGGTTAGGTTGTGTGAAGATGTATTTTAGTTTCAAGTGATTTATCTTGATCTCAAATGGTTTTCCCATAAGAAAATGTATCCACGTTTGTAAAGCATGTACAATGGCTACTAGGTCTAGGTCATGCGATGCATGGTTTAGCTCATAGTATTTTAATTTCCTAGACTCATAAGCCCCTACGTATCCATTCTACATTAGGAATCCACCTAGACCTTCACCTGAGGCACCATTTATGACTAAGAATCTACTATTTGGATCATGTACAATTATAATTAGTTCTATTGTGAGTTTATATTTCAATGTCTGAAAGGCTTGCTCATACTTATCTATCCACTTTTACACTTTTTATGTAGAGAGGTAATAGGATTTTCAATTTTTGAAAATCCTTCTACAAATTTTATGTAATAACTCACTAAACCCATGAAGTTGTGGACTTCCTGAACATTACATGGAGTTGGTTATTCCATGATGGCCTTGATCTTAGCTAGATCCACTAAAACTCCCTTACTTGATATAACATGTCCAAGGTAGTGTACCTTTATTTGGTAGAAAGTGCACTTGGATAACTTGTCAAAGAGTTGATGTTTCCTTAATTGTTGTAATACTATCCTCAAATGTTCATCATGCTCCTTAGATTTTGAGTAGACCAATATGTCATCTAAGAAAACTATGACAAATTCGTCTAGACAATCCTTAAATATACTATTGATTAACTTCATGAAGGTTGTTGGAGCATTTATGAGTCCAAAGGAAATATAATGAACTCACAGTGTCTGTATTAGGTTCTAAAAGTTGTTTTGGGTATATCTTCCTTTTTAATCCTTAATTGATGATAGCCAAACCTAAGTTCTATCTTTGAAAAGATTGTCACTCCCTTCATTTTATCAAATAGATCATTAATCATAGGAAGTGCATACCTATCCTTTATTGTTGCTTTGTTGAGCATCATGTAATCTATGTATAATTAGTGTGTGCCATATTTCTTGTTTATAAAAATAACATGTGCTCCCTAAGGTGACACACTTGGGATAATTAGTCCCTTGTCCAACAATTCATGTAGTTGAACCTTTAATTCATACAACTTAGTTGTAGTCATTCTATATGGGGCTTTGTACTATGGTTCAATTCTAGGTAGAGTGTCAATAGAGAAATCAAATCTCTTCTTAGTGGTAGCCTTGATAGTTCTTCTCAAAAGACATACCTAAATTCTTAAAGAATTGGATAGTCTTCAATCGAAGGATCCTTAACATTGTCAAGGTCATCTATATGAATTGTATACTAAATACACCCTTTTCTCTATGCCTTCTTCATTTACATAGTTGAAATATGCTTAGGACTCACTAGTTTTTGGATACCATGAATGTTGGTTGCACCACCATTGTCATTAAGACAAACTAATGTCTTATCATGATAGTTTACTATGGATTTGTGTTCTTCTAGCCAATTAATCCCCAAGGTAACATCATAATACCTTAAGGGGGACACATACAAGTTGAATTGAGTGGTAAATATTGGAAGTTCCAACTCACTACAAACTAGACAATGATCTACCTATTTCTCCACTTGGTTCCCATATTAAACCATCAAAGAGTTTGACATAAAACTTGCTCTTCTAGGTAGCTTGTCAATAGTTCTAGGATCTATAAAGTATTCAATTGCACTAGTGTCTATCAAAATATTAATGGAACTTCCAAAAATCTTACCAAACAACTCAATAGGTGTAACTTGGTAATATGCTTGCTTACTATTCACTACTGCATGGATGTGATTCTGAGCTAGTTATTGCTATTCTTTACCATTTCTCCTAGTTGCTCATTGTGGGTATTGAGTGGAATAATGTTCACCTCCACATATGTAACACTCATCCTTAGATCCTTTTTTCCTAGGTGGTTTTACTTGGTTATTGCTATTTTTGTTCCCATCATGTCCTTTATGTGTTGTTCCTTGATTTCCATGATTGCCTCCCTTGGGGAACTTGCTCTTGTTGTATGGTTTATCATATGAATGACCACCCTTCTGGATTTTTTTTTTGTAGGAAGATGAAGATGAATTGTTTTGAAAAGTCTTAGTTTTCTACTTTTCTTTCTTGAAAGATGCTATATTTAGAAGTTTATGTTCTTTCTTAATGGCTTTTTCAAATGCATCATCCATAGTCATAAGACTATGAATATCCATATCAACTTCTATCTATGTCTTCAGTCCCAATATAAAATTCCTAACTTTGAAGCATTCATCAATTGGATACCATGGCACATACTTTAGGAGTTGTGTGAATTTATCCCAATACTAAACTTAACAATCAACTTACCTTGATTAAGATTCTAAACGTTTTCCATTTTCCTATCAAAATATAGCTGAGGAAGCCATCACTTCCTAAACAGGGGCAAGAAGAGGTCCCATGAGATATTTTTAGTTGTCAACTAGTTTTTTGCCTTCTTATCATCCCACCAAGTAATTGCCATACAACTTTCATTTAATTGGACTAGTTCCTAAGTTCATAGTACTTTTCCATTTCAATAATCCAGGCCTCAACTCTGTCTCCTATGGTTTTGTGATCAAACTTAGGGGGTGAAACCTTTTTAAGATATTTAGCTATCTCATCTTCAATCTTAACACGTTTGTTACAAGGTCTTATTTCCTCCATCCTAGGAATTTGTTCCTCATAACCTTGTTGATGAACATGAATCTCTTGATTTTGATCCTCCTGGTTTACATCTTGATTAGACATTTCACGGTTCATTTTGACCTCTTGTTCTAGGAAATCCATTCTATCCCATGTGTTAGTCAACAAGGATAGTATATGATCTAGTTTGTCCCGTTGACCATTGCTATTACTTGGACCAGGATGATGAAAATTTCTTGTCTGAAACTGTAGTGTTGAAAAACCACTCCTTAATCAAATACTTTCTATCAAGGGAGTTAATCACAAACATCACACTTGGGATTTTCTATCTAAGGTCTTAGATGTCAAGTAAATCTACTCTAGATCACTACAAAGCCACTATGAGTCCCAGTCAGAGCAATACAACCTAAGCAATTGATTCACAATGAAGGGGAAATGAACAGAATGTATAAAACACAACTACTATAAACAAAATCTAAACAAGACAATTATAGAAATGAAACAAGACAAAAAAGAGGAACCTACAACAACAAGGAGAGGGTCTTAGCCTCAGATGACAGCACATCATGAGGACGTGTATGCTGGGCGTTGGAGTTTGAAACTTGCTAAAAATAAAAATATTCAATATTGTACAACCTCAAATCACCTGCACAACATGGATTTCAATAGATGTAGCAAATAAAAGTAAAAGGAAAACAAGTGTGTGCTCTTTACTCTAAGTGATCTAGGAAACTAAGAGCAACACCAAAATAACTAAACTAAACAAATTCACTTCCCTAGTCTACGAGGAATAAATCCTCAATATGCAATTAGTGCAATAAACAATAGGTGGTCTACACCCAACAAAAATATAACAATGGTGGTCTACACCAAGAAACAAGGATACAAAAATGGTGGTCTACACCATATAGATTTGAAATAAAACTATTCTAAATGAAACAAAGAACAATTTTTACCAATATCAACACCAAGAAGAGGCAAAAATCTCCCCAAGAGCTCAAAAGCAATGTGCAACTTCAAACTCAAGCAAAGTAAACCTCCTCAAAGAGCACCAAGTAGAACAAAACCTCCAAGAGCAAATGGAATTGATCTTGCAATGTCCAGGAGCACCAAAATCACATGTAGCTATTGTAGAAGTCTAGTTCACACAACAAAGTAGCAGAGTGTAGCCAAGAGTAAGCAATATTTCTAATGCATCCAAGATTGAGAGAGAAATCATGAATGTGTTTCAAAATATTTCCAATAAACCTTCAAGAGGGAAAAATTCTGAAATGACATGCAAGGAGTCATTCTGCAACTCTAGGAGATGTTACAAGGAATCCTCATGATCACTCAGGACATGTTGTAACACGTAGAAACAAATACCTATCAGCAAATAGACACAGAACACTAGCGCGACGCGTTGACGTCCATGTGGAGCACTTGGGTCCAGGTAAAACCAACTCTTGATTGTACAAGGCACCTTAGGATCATGTAAACACTCAAGCATCATAATGAATTTTTGAGAAGAGTAGAAGAAATAGACCAAAATCATACAAACCTAGCCTATTATGTAGAGAGAAGGTGCAAATGCCAAAACAGTTACTAAAACGTAGCGTGAAATTGCAAGGGCATGCAATTTTCTATGTTACATTTAGCCCCCGCTTTAGTGAATGCATGACATTATGTGCATATGCAAGCTAAAGTCGAAAGAAAATAACAAACATGTTATACCTCCAATAGGAATGTCGTAGAGAATGTAGGAGATTCTTTGAGCATAGGCATGAAGCCCCCAGACTAAGAACTTGCAAAATGACAATGTTAGACAATAAACCTGCACAAGAGGTATTGTTAGAATCATATAAAACATCCTAAAAGGATTAGATTGAATATGATTTGCCCAAACATCATTATTTTGCAAATCATATGATCTAATGCACAACCTACTACTATCTACAACAAACATACACACACACACAAGAAAACAATGAATGCAAAGCAACAAAAAGACATTTCTAGCACACTACGAAGCTAGAAAGGATGCCAAGTATGGTTCTAGGGCTAGCACACTATGAGAGCTACGAACCATACCAACTTTTGTGGGCCACTAGGACTAACAAACTTGTGTTGTTAGGTGACTCACAAAGAGTGCCAAACAAGTAGATGAAAGCATGGATAGGACAAGCAAGTGCATCTGCTTGGGACCACTAGCTACAAACACTGCAGGGAGTAAATGCTTCAGGGAGCATACTAAAAACCAACGCCTCAAGGAGCATACCAAAAACTAATGCCTCATAGAGCACTTCAACAAAGTGGTGTGTGTAAAAAGGTTTAAAGAAGAATAGATATGCCCCCACCTTAAAATAATTGCATAAATTACATGTATGCAATTGATTTTAAGTGATAAACGAGGAAGAGAGCTTTAAGAGGCATATATCAACAAATATGTTCTCAAAGCCATGTCTTTCAAAAGAAAAGGGGTTCACTCAAAGAGGGACAACCAAGGTGATGCTACACGAATGATACACACAGAGCTTGTGTAAGCATGGTATGACACCGAGCAATTGCTAACACATGCCACATGAAACAAGCAAAAATACCAAAGACACTAAGGGATCTACGTGCTGTGGGGTCAACATAATGTAATAATCATAGGATCTCATTTTCTATATTATTATCATCCCCCAAACACAGAGAACTACAAGTACTAAGAAGATCACAAAGAAACAAATACATATCAAAATGAAAAATGAAAAATGAAAAATTTAAAATTTTTGGGTCAACGAGGAAGGAAGCTAAATCTTCCAACACTTTGCATCATTCCCAAAATGTCACAACAAGAAACAAAAAGACAACATAGAGAAGGAATTATTAATAAATAGAAGAATATCATGATAGATGCATTTCTCCTATATCCATGTGTCTACTAGGGCATCGTGGGTCCTTCAGGCAGAATTAACAAACATAAAAGCACAACACAAGAGAAACATTACTGACAAGTAGGCAAACACATAAAACATATGTAAAGCTCTCACAAATCATCCACGAATAGATCATCTTGGTCCCAATCTTCATACTCACAACGAGATGGAGGAATTGCTGATAATGAGACCACAACCAAAATAGTTGAAGGAAACTCTCTTAGAACCAAGTGCGAAGGATCAATAGGCGAGGCTGGATCTTCCTAATTGCTAGGTTCAACAATTGTCAATGATTTTGAAAAGATCATGGATAATGCCAAGATGTTTGGAATAGACTCTATGATTCTCATAGGCAAGGAATTGGGAGAATCACTATTTGAAATGCAAACCATAGTTGGATCCTGAGTGCTATCAGTTGTAAGGTGAGCACTAGGAGACATGGATGGAGTAACATTCTCCATAAAGAGAAAAGAAGAAGAAGAAGAGGGGCAATTAGGTGGCAAAGGCAACTACAAAATGTGCTTAGGTCGAAGCTACAAAAAGGTAGGATAACGCTCAAGCTTACATTTAGGCAATGCAAGCTGAGTAGGCACAATAACAGTGGAGGTGGCGCTAGGAGTGACATTGACGACTAGAGCGAGGGTCGAGGATGGGAGAGATAAAGTGAAACAGGGGATCGAGAGGAAGAACAGGGTCAACAAATGGTTGTGAGGAAGAGGGATCTTTAGATTGAGGATGCGCATCAGCAACACGTGCTCGAGCCACAACACCATGGGAGGAGGATGAGGAGTAATTAATAAAGGCAGGTTTCCTGGTGCCATTGAGGATGAAAAAAATTAGCCAACCTAGGTTGAGGAACTTGAGGGAAATTTGGTGCACATGGATGTACTATAGGTCTATCATGAGCTCTCATGTAAGAGACATGAGTAGGCACTGTAGAGTACAAACAGGTGCACAAGAATGGGGAGGTGCACTCTATGCGGGCTACTTTCCTTTATCTATTGGGGGAACAAAAAAAGAAATAGAGGAAACCTCTGAAGATAGAGGCACCATAGGGGAAGAAGCCAAAGAAGATGAAGCTAAGGGGTCAGCTAACAACTGAGCTATCCTACTCAACTAGAACTTATGATATGATATAAATAGAAAGTCATTACAAGGCCAAAGCGGCTTAGTAGGGGCTAGCCAGAAGTAGTTAAGAGAGAAGTTTGCTTACATGGCGAGTAGCATGAATCCACTATGACGGATTGTATACACATTTATTACCTACTTGTTCAGAATGGGAAATACAGAGTAAACAAATTGTGCATAGGAAATACATATATCAACTTTATAATAAGTTACTCATTGTCTGCCACAACAAAACTGATGTATATTATTTGCAATATGATCTCATACAATGTGATAGGCAATTTTGCACTAGTGTTGTCTTGATTACAATGACATATAAAGTATATAAAGGTAGTCGATAGTTGGTCGGCAATGCCAACCACTCACAACCGACTACAACTAACCACAACTGCCAGGAGAACAACTAACCTCTTCGGTACACCTAACCCAAAATAAATACAATATAATTATTCAAAATTGCTTATTTACGTCATCCCCCCATATAGTTTAGTCATCTTCTAGATGACTAGGACTACAAAACTCATGAAATGATGCTATTGAGAACTATGTGGAGGGTGAGGGGATGTCCCTAGTGGTGTGTAGACTAACGAGTCTAGTTATTAGCTAGTTTTCTTATGGTTTTATGCAATTTCATAGACATTCTCAGACATTATCTTATACATATTCCTACATTATGCTATCTTTTATGTTCATTATGCAACCCTGAACCTGATTTAAAGTATATGGAAATATGGTTATAATATGATGAATATTGCATGATTATGTGTGGGAATGTATGAATTGTAAAGGATATCTATGCTTAGCTATGGTTGTTAGTATTGTTAGACTTAGGGCACAGAACTGAGAGGGGGGGTGAATTAGTTGTACAAAATTTTCTTCCAACTAAACACTTAACTCCACTTTGCAATTCAATAGTATAATAATAAATCAATCAAGGAAACACAATGCAACAAATTAGGAGCAGAAACACATCAACACATGAGACACCAAGATTTTGCCGTGGAAAACCCGGTTAAGGGAAAAACCACGGGGTGATTAACCCAAGATTGTATTCTCTGTTAGAAGAATATAAAGAACAAAATGGCACATGCCAACTAGGGCTCACTACCCGAGCACACTGCTCACTGCCCGAGCACACTGCTCACAAGAGGCTCACTGCCTACAAGAGACACACTATCTACAAATAAATAAGTATCACATACATGAACTGGAGAATAGCATCTTCACCATGCTTGAATCAGTTCCATTTAAGCCCAATACTTCTGCTCTACCTTTCACTCTCCTCCTTGCTACCACACACTCATCTCAACAAGGACAACTTTGAAATGACTTTGCAATCTCTTATTTATACAAGACATCAACTTAGGAATTATCATCTAAGTCGGCAAACATCAACAAGAACATTCGCAGGATGTGTAACTCATTTGGTTGGCCAATCTCAGAAAGAACACCATCATCTGGAAGATTTCTTAATTGTGAGATCCAACTTCAATGTGGATCACCAACACGAACTAAACACAATCCAAAGACCTCCACAAGCTTACTTGAATGACCAAGAACATCCACACTTCATCTGCTTACTGAAATCCTTCTCCCCTTCATTCGAAACCTCAAGAACACAGTTTGTCATTACTGTCACAAAGGAATAGATGCTTGCGGACCTTCAAACCATGAACCAATCAAGTTGATACTTCACAAAGACTTCCTCAACACTCCCTCAAATCTGTAGAACATGATAATGCATTTACAGATCTCACTGGACCTATCTGTAACACTCGGTCACCACTGAACATCTGCCAGAACCGGTTTTACTTGAGCGGCCACAACTTCTTCAGATCTTCATGTGGACCTCTGAAATCTCTACTAGACCACCTTAAGACACATATCTACAAACCATTTAAACCGCATCCTCTGATACTCATCCTATCTTGGACTTTTACCTTACTGTCATCACTGATCTTCACTATTCTTGATTGAGACTAATTTTCTCAATATCCTCAGCACACAGCTCATCCAATCCTTATCATTAATGCAATAGGAGTATGTTGACATCAATGACAACACCGATTAGGCCCATACTTCCAACAATCTCCCCCTTTGTCATTGATGGAAACATATGATGTGAAAAACTATTTTGACCATCAAGACAAGAACTTCTCACTGTCACAACTCCCCCTTTCAGCAACAGCCATTGACATGTCTTCTCTCCCTTTACTGCTCCCCCTTTAATCAGCAACCACTTGTTTTTCACATGTCTTCTCTCCCCCTTTGACATCAATGGCAAAGGTCACATACTTGCAATTCCAACACTTCAAAATCATACCTACTGCTCGCCCTGAGTAGCAGCTCTCCATCATCAATCTGGATCACAAGATATGACTGTGATATCCACCAGTATGTTGACATCAATGACAACACCGATTAGGCCCATACTTCCAACAATCTCCCCCTTTGTCATTGATGGAAACATATGATGTGAAAAACTATTTTGACCATCAAGACAAGAACTTCTCACTGTCACAACTCCCCCTTTCAGCAACAGCCATTGACATGTCTTCTCTCCCTTTACTGCTCCCCCTTTAATCAGCAACCACTTGTTTTTCACATGTCTTCTCTCCCCCTTTGACATCAATGGCAAAGGTCACATACTTGCAATTCCAACACTTCAAAATCATACCTACTGCTCGCCCTGAGTAGCAGCTCTCCATCATCAATCCGGATCACAAGATATGACTGTGATATCCACCAGACTAATGCACCTCAGTGCACCTTAGTTCATTACTGGAGGGGCAATAACCCCTAACTTCTCCCTGAGATACTCAAAAGAATCCTTAGGTAGAGGTTTAGTAAAGATGTCTGCAATTTGATCCTTGGAAGGTACAAACTCAATCTGACTTCATTCTTGTTCACTTGCTCTCTCAAAAAGTGAAACTTGATGGATATGTGTTTAGTCTTTGAATGCAACACTGGATTCTTAGATATATTTATTGCACTTGAGTTGTCACAGAAGATTGTGATAGGTTCCTCATACTCCACTTTGATATCTCTTAGCATTTGCTTCATCCACAAGACTTGAGTGCAACTACCTACTGCTGTAATATATTCTGCTTCAGTTGTAGACAGAGATATTGCCTCTTGTTTCTTGCTTAGCCAAGAAACCAATCTCTCCCAAAAAAGAATGCTCCACCACTGGTACTCTTCCGGTCATCCACATCTCCTGCCCAATCCGCATCTGTATATGCATGAAGAGAGAAATCATGATCTCTAGGATACCAAAAACCATACTCAACTGTCCCTTTTAGATATCTAAAAATATTCTTGATTGCCATGACATGAGATTCTCTAGGATCAACCTGGAATCTAGCAACAAGACCAACAACCTGCATAATGTTTGGTCTAGTTTGAGTGAGATACAATAGTCCTCCAATCATTGACCTAAACTTTGTCTGATCAGCCTTAGGAGAATCATCATCTTTACTCAATTTACATCCGGTTGCCATGGGAGTATTCATTGGTTTTGAGTCTTCCATCCCAAATTTCTTCAACAATTCTTTCACATATTTGGTTTGAGAAATGAAGATTCCTTTCTTTGTTTGAGTGATTTGCAGACCCAAGAAGAAATTCATTTCACCAAGCATGGACATCTCAAACTCACTTTTCATTTGATTTGCAAAAGTTTTACACATACTATCTCTTCCTCCAAAAATGATATCATCAACAAACACTTCAACAATCAAGATGTTTTCATGATCAATTTTGAAATACAAATTACTGTCAGCAGTACCTTTTTTGAAACCAATCTTCAAAAGATGCTTATCCAATCTTTCATACCAGGCTCTTGGGGCTTGCTTCAGTCCATACAATGCCTTCTTCAACTTGCAGACCATATCACTATGATTAGACAATTGAAATCCATCCGGTTGCTCTATGTACACTTCTTCTTCCAAGTCACCATTCAGGAAGGCAGACTTGACATCCATCTGATATACCTTAAAATCCTTGAATGTAGCAAAGGCAAGAAATAACCTGACTGCTTCAATTCTTGCCACCGGAGCAAAAGTTTCTTCAAAATCAACTCCTTCTAATTGAGAGTAACCCTTGCAGA
Organism: Cunninghamia lanceolata; assembly: GCA_027924645.1. Taxonomy (NCBI): domain Eukaryota; kingdom Viridiplantae; phylum Streptophyta; class Pinopsida; order Cupressales; family Cupressaceae; genus Cunninghamia; species Cunninghamia lanceolata. The sequence continues at coordinate 1,162,825 of BSBN01001501.1, forward strand.
CCAATCTGGCTTTATTTCTGATTACTTCACCAACTTCATTTAGTTTGTTCCAGAAGACCCATTTTGTTCCAATCACATTCTTGTTTCTAGGTCTGGGAACAAGATGCCAAGTGTGATTTTTCTCAATTTGCATCAGTTCTTTTTGCATTGCTTTAGTCAAGTTTTCATCATTGCAAGCTTCATTCACTGTCTTAGGTTCAATCTTTGAAATCAGACAATACTCTTCTGAATCTTGAGCAATTCTCCTTCTTGTTTGTACTCCTTTTCTTTTATCACCTAAGATCTGATCTTCAGAGTGGTTCAGTTTTACATTCCTGGGAACTTTGGGAATTTCTTACACTTCTGATTCTTGAACAGGCTCATTGAAACTTATCTCTTCTTCTTGATTTATCGGATTAGTTTGAATCTGTCTTTCAGAGTACCATTCTGATCATCTTCATCATATTCATAAAACCTTGAGGGTTTTTCAATTCCTTCATCAACCTTCACATTTGTACTTTCTATTATTTTTCTCAGTCTCTTGTTGTAACACTGGTATGATTTTCTTTGAGTAGAGTAACCCAAGAATATTCCTTCATCACTTCTAGCATCAAACTTTCCTAGATCTTCATCTCTTTTAATGTAACATTTGCTACCAAAAACTCTAAAATACCTCACAATAGGAGTGATGCCAAACCAAAGTTCATAAGGAGTCTTACTGGTATTGCCTCTGATTTGAACTCGATTGAGAGTATAGACTGCAGTGCTGACAGCTTCTCTCCAATAGATCTGAGGAACATTTGCTTCCATCATCATGGTCCTAGATGCTTCCTGGATGGTTCGGTTCTTTCTCTCCACTACTCCATTCTGCTGTGGAGTCCTAGGAGCAGACAACTGTCTCTTTATTCCATGTTTCTCACAGAACTCTATGAACTCACCGGATGTGAATTCCCCACCTCTATCAAACCTCAAACATTTCAATTTTAATCTAGTTTCATTCTCTACCATAGCTTTGAATATTTTGAATTTTTGAAGAGCTTCTAATTTCTCTTTTAAAAGGTTACCCAAATCATCCAGGAAATGTCATCAATTAGCAACAAAAAGTATCTATCACCTTGTACACTCCTAATTCTTGCTAGACCACAAAGATTAGTATGAACTAAGTCCAATAATCCGGTAGAAGATAGTTCCTTATTTTTGAATGTGACTCTGCTTAGCTTACCCAACTGACATTCTTTGCACAAGCTATTAGTAGGTTTCACCAATTTTGGAAGATCTCTTATAGCCTGAGTGTTGCTTATCTTGATGAGATTATCAAAATTCACATGACACATCCTCCTATGCCATAACCAACTCTAATCAACTTGAACAAATAAGCAACTTTTACCAGTGCCAACCAAGTGGAAGATATTACCTTTAGTTTGAGTACCGGATGCAATCTCTGTTCCGAAACTTTTAAAGATCTTGCATTTTCCATCTTTGAATCAGAGATCATAGCCTTTGTCCACCAACTGTCCAACACTGAGAAGATTGTGCTTCAATCCTTCAACATATAGTACATTACCGGTTTTGTTCCTTCCATCAAAAGAAATAGTTCCTCTTCCTCTGATTCTACCAGCAGAATTATCACCAAACTTTACCATTCCTCCTTCATACCTTTCCAAATCTATGAATTTGATATTGTCACCTGTCATATGGTGAGAGCATCCACTGTCAATGATCCAGTCATCCTTTTCTTCAACTTGGGCAGCCAGAGCTCTTTCTACAACTTTATGATTGACAGATACAGAGGATATTGGTTCTTCTTCCTTGATGGCAATAAACACCCATTCACTTCTGGATTTGTTTCCTATCTCTGATTCATCATCTATTACTCCTTCATTATCATCTTCTTCATGAACATAGTAACAATTCTTTTGGAACCTTGATCTGTTAGGATTTGGTCTTGAAAATCTTTCTGGACACTTTGAGGTAAAATGACCAATCTTATTGCAGTTAAAACATTTAAAAGGCAATTTTCCTTCATACTTACCGAATCCTCTTGGCAGCCTCTTTGCAATAAGGGCTTCAAGTTGAGCAGTTTCTACCTCTTCTTCTTCTAGGTCTTTTCTTGCTTTTTCATACCATGACAGTTTCCTTGATGAGTTCTCTCCCGGATCAAACCTTTGTTTACCTTTTACAGAGGCACTGGCTTTGAATGCAGATTTAGTCTTGGGGGGGTCATCTCCAAACTCTGTCATTTCAAATGCAGCCAATTTGCTAGCCAATTGATCTCTTGTGACAGTTGTATGGGCTTTGAATTCTTCAATGGTAGCAGCCTTGATTTTGTAAGAAGTAGGTAGGGATCTGAGAATTTTGCCAACAATCTCATTTTCATCCAGGACTCCACCAACATTTCTTATTCCACAATCTCATTTACTCTTGGCATAAAAGTAGTGATATTTTCATCATCTCTCATCTTCAGATTTTCAAATTTCCCTTTCAGACTTTGTAACCTTGCACATTTAACATACTTGTCTCCTTCATGCAAAAGTTCCAGTTTTTGCCAGATCTCAAAATCTGTTGGTAGGTCAATAACATTTGAGAGCCCTGAATCAGATAATGCGCTTAGAAGAGCCTCTATAGTCCGCAGATTGTTTTCAGCATCTGTGATTTCATTTTGGGTTTTCAGACCACTCTGTGGAGGTGTATACTATGTTGTAGCCATGGTCCAGTACACCATTCCCATACATTGCAAGTGACATTTCATGTCACCTTTCCAAAGATTAAAATTGGTTCCATCAAACTTCAGACTATCCTTCTTGTAAGACGACATCCTGGATCTCCTCAAGCGGTTAAGCTCTTTTTAGAGGAACTTGGCTCTGATACCAATTGTTAAACTTAGGGCACACAACTGAGAGGAGGGGGGTGAATCAGTTGTACAAAACTTTCTTCCAATTAAACACTTAACTCCACTTTGCAATTCAACAGTATAATAATAAATCAATCAAGGAAACACAATGCAACAAATTAGGAGCAGAAACACATCAACACATGAGACACCAAGATTTTGACGTGGAAAACCCGGTTAAGGGAAAAACCACAGGGTGATTAACCCAAGATTGTATTCTCTGTTAGAAGAATAGAAAGAACAAAATGGCACATGCCAATTAGGGCTCACTGCCCGAGCACACTGCTCACAAGAGGCTCATTGCCTACAAGAGACACACTATCTACAAAGAAATAAGTATCACATACATGAACTAGAGAATAGCATCTTCACCATGCTTGAATTAGTTCAATTTAAGCTCAATACTTCTACTCTGCCTTTCGCTCTCCTCCTTGCTACCACACACTCATCTCAACAAGGACAACTTTGAAATGACTTCGCAATCTCTTATTTATACAAGACATCAACTTAGGAATGATCATCTTAGTTAGCAAACATCAACAAGAACATCTGCAGGATGTGTAACTCATCTAGTTAGCCAATCTCAGAAAGAACACCATCATCTAGAAGATTTCTTATTTGTGAGCTCCAACTTCAATGCGGATCACCAACATGAACTGAACATGATCTAAAGACCTCCACAAGCTTACCTGAATGGCCAAGAACATCCACACTTCATCTGCTTACTGAAATCCTTCTCCCCTTCATCTGGAACCTCAAGAACACAGTCTGTCATTACTGTCACAAAGGAATAGATGCTTGCGGACCTTCAAACCACGAACCAATCGAGTTGATACTTCACAAAGACTTCCTCAACACTCCCTCAAATCCGCAGAACATGATAATGCATTTCTGGATCTCACTAGACCTATCTGTAACACTCTGTCACCACTGAACATCTGCCAGAACTAGTTTTACTTGAGCGGCGACAACTTCTTCAGATCTTCATGCGAACCTCTGAAGTCTACTGGACCACCTTAAGACACATATCTACAAACCCTTTAAACTGCATCCTCTGATACTCATCCTATCTTGGACTTTTACCTTACTGTCATCACTGATCTTCACTATTCTTGATTGAGACTAATTTTCTTAATATCCTCAGCACACAGCTCATCCAATCCTTATCATTAATGCAACAGGAGTATGTTGACATCAATGACAACACCGATTAGGCCCATACTTGCAACAAGTATTGTGCGCATGTTTTGTGAGCTAACTCTTGCAGCTAGAGGAGATGGACTGTAGCCTATATCAATTGTAAGGTGCAACCAATAGCCAAAGAGTTCCTAGACAACAGAACATGGGAGGTTCCAGAATAAACTAAGCGCAACAACTACAACATGGAGGCACTTGATGAAGATAATTATGCATCACGTGATGACAATTAATAAAGATGATTGAAGGAGAAGAATTCTATTGTAGTCAGGAGTCTAACGTGACTAATTCAACCAATCCACATTCTAGTTTTGTTACAACAAGAGTCTTAATTTCATTGGACTCTTCTTTCTTTCTTTTTCAGTTATTTATTGCTTGGCATTTATCACACTCTGGTATGTAGGGAGTGGTGATTTATGATTCTGGTTAAGAGACCTTGTTTTAATAAACTCCCCCATGCCTATATGTATGGCTTGGTGGTTGAGGTAGTTTAAGTTTTGAAGTTAGTAAGTTGCTCAATTCACAGATATAGTTACCAGATCTTTTTCTAGTTAGTTACACAGACGATGTTTATTGATTGATGATGAATTCATGAATACAATCTTCTAGCATAATCATATGTGATATTGTGAAGATTTAACAATGAATGATTTTGAATTAGTATGATTGTGTCAATCTAAGAAACTAGATTTGAGTTAGATCAGTGGAGACAGTCACTTGAGCAAGGGCCACTCAAGGTAACTGTCCCTCACTTCATTTTCTATATGTTATCATTGCTATAACAGTTAATTCATAAATGCATGATCAATTATATTCTTAGAGTTTTCTAGTTTGCTTAACTTGTTGTACTCTGAAGTGTAGAGTGCATGTTTAGATTATTAGTATCAGGTTAACCCTTAGCATTCATTTCTTGACAACAATTAGTTGCAGTCTTATATTGTATGTACCCGTAGCAATAGTGCCAGTATTAGTTTCTTTACCATTGTGCAGTTTGAGATTTTCTAGCAACTGTAACATTGTATTAGGATGAGTTAGGTAGTTTTAATCTTTGAAAGCACATACAGTGCCAGTACCATCACAACATTACTAGCCCTGGTTGATAATTCGATGAAGGTCTTTCCAAAGGTCGAAGTGGACTATTTAGTCAGGTTTTTCCTCTAAATTGTGTGATTATCACCAAGTTTACTAGACATAGTAAGGACTCTACATTTTTGACGCTGTTGCCGGAGATGGTGCTACTTTCAAAGATCAGTTTCTATTATTTCAAAGCTTTCCTAGTTTAAAACTTTGCTTTCAGAAAATAGGATACTTAGGTTTCATCCCTCCAGATACCATACCATTTTTCTAACATTGTGCATGAGCTATTCTTGTACAAAGTCATACCTATTATATATGGAGGCAGAGAGACAATTTGGGAAGGTTTCTCCCTTTAAACCAACAAGATAGAGCATATATTGGTGACTACAGTGATCAGAATGAGAGTATTACTAAAGAAGAATTTTCCCTTTCATCAACATCTAATAATACAAAGAGGACCTTCCAAACAATAGATGATGTAGTGGATGATCCAACAGAACATGTGACTTTTGAATTTCCAATTACCAACCAAGAGAGGGCTGTTGCCCTGAAGAATATACCTCCTTCAGCATTGCCAGTCTTTTATGGTTTGGTGACTAAGGATCCAGATACATTCTTGTTCAAGTTTGATGTCCTATATAGAAGCTATGATTACACAATTGATGCTCGTAGGCTCAAACTATTTCCTGCTACTTTGAAGGATGCTACTTTGAGATGGTTTATGGGACTGGACAAAGATGCTATTCTAGATTGGGACACAATGAAAACAAAATTCTTGGAAAAATACCAAGATTATTATAGAGGAATTGATAGAAGAAGAGATGCCATTTTTAGAATGACTCAAAAAGAGGATGAACCATTGGAAGATTATGTAGAAAGGTTCCAATTTTGCCTAAAGAAAACCCACAGAATCGACTCTCAAACGATCCCCTGAAGATTGTATTTTTGAGAGGAGTCAATGATGATTGCATGGATGCCCTTAATCTTATTGGGGTAGGGGATGTGTCTCAATTACCCTTTGATGATATCTACAAAGTTTGTAGGAACTACTCAAGGTCCTTTACCAAAAAGATAAGGGGGGAAAGAACATCTACCATTGGTAAGACATCTAATACGGTTTCAAGGGTGGAGTTAAGAAACCTGCTGACCAATATGAAAGAAGATATTATAAGTCACCTAGCTACACAGTTGGACACTCTACATTTGAAGAAGAAGTAGGAGGAGGCTGAAGCAATACTTACTGAATACTACCCAAATTACAGACAAAGGAAAGCCAACTGTAAGTGTAAAAGGGTGGCTAGTATTATAGAAGACAAATTAGAGAAACCATATTTTCAACCATTTGAAAGTGAAGATGGGTAGCTGTTCTATGTTGCACAGAGAAAGCCATGGCAACCAAGACAAGGTATGCCACAAGACCCTCTAAATTTCAATGCATCATTTCCAATTGGTAATCATAGTTTCTCCAGTTGGAACCCCCAACCTTGGCCAAATACCCAAAACTAATGGCAAAACCCTCAACAATGGAAAAACCCTCAGCAAAATAGGAACCAACAATAACCAAATGTATGGCCACAACAAAATTTCCAAGGTACCAATTACAATCCTCAATGGCCAGTACAACAAAATTAGTGGTAGCCAAAATGGCAAAAGGGACAGTAGTGGCAGAACCAAACTATGAATTACCCACAACCTTTGTTGCCTTCTCAACCACAACAACAGGCTATTATGCCCAATCCATCAAACCCAACATCTCAGCCACCAAGAGCACCACAACTACCTGCCCAAACTGCACCTAACCCCAATAACAAGATTGTCCAACATGCATACACTAATGAGGCTATTCAATACCCCACTTATGGGGTAGAGGTGAGTGATATCCACCTCAGGTTAGGGAAAACACTAGCTGGGCCTTCATCCCCTCAAATCACTGAGATGGTAGATGAGGAACCCACAGCTGAAAGCTTTAGACAATTCAACTTTGGAGCCTAAGTCAAATCAGGTAAATCAGACTATCTCAAGTCCAGAGCCTCCTTTCCCTGAGTGTTTAGCCATTGCAAAACATCATATCCAAGCTGAGACAGACCTATTGGGTTAACTTAAGAATGTCAGTATCAAAATCCCCCTCATTCAAGCTATCAAGGATATCCCAATCTATACCAAGAAAGTAAGAGACCTTTGTCTTAAAAAGCCAGGGAGAAAGAGGAAGGACCCTCAGACAGTACATGTCCTAGGGAACCTTGCTGACATTATGCTAGGGAATGTAACAGGGTCTAAATATATAGACCCTGGCAGTCCAGTAGTGGATGTTAAGATAAATGGTACCCTTATCAAAAACACTATGATTGATTTAGGGGTAGCCATTAATGTCATGACTAAGGACACAATGCAACTACTTCAGTTAGCTAATCTTAGGCCTACACCAACTATTTTATAGTTGGCAGATAGGTCAACAGTAAGACCTCAGGGGATCATTGAGGACATAGTCATAGAATTAGATTCCTAGGAGTATCCTGCAGATTTCATAGTCTTATAGCCAAAGGTCAACCTTGCAGGATATCCACTTATCTTAGGCAAACCATGGTTAGCAACAACTGATGCATTCATAGGTTATAGGTCTGGGAACATGATAATCTCAAGTGGAACTATAACCAAGAAATTGGTCCTTTATCCACTAGCCCAACCTCATGAAAATCTAGAGCAAATTATATGGCCTACCTTGGAAGAAGAAGACCACTATTCCCTGCAAACCCTCATGACCATTGAACATAGTCCCCTGTTGGAAAACCAAGATGAGGATGACTTATGTGACCACATCATATAGAATAACTATGTTAGGGACCCGTATTGACATGATTGTTTGATATGTCTGCAAGATCGACTGCAGAACATTATACTTGCAAACTCCTTAGAAGAAATATCCCAACTTTTTCACTCTTTACTTCCATAGGAATGTGTTCCCAACATTAGTGGATATGACCTTTCATCTATGCAATCAGCTTCCAAAACATTAGAAATCATGCTAGGTAAAATGATGAATGTTAACAATGCCCTAACTGAAGAACAACAAAATTCCTTGAACACTGTGCCGCAGGCACACACATAATCCTTTGCATGGGACTACAATGACATGAAGGGAATTGATCCAGACCTGTGCATGCATAGGATCTACATAAATGATGTTTTCAAGCCAATTACACAGCCTCAAAGGAGAATGAACCCTACCTTGTGAGAAATAGTTAAAACTGAGCTACAAAAATTACTTGATGCAGGCTTCATTTACCCTATTTTGGACAGTCAATGGGTGTCACCTTTAGTTATTATCCCTAAGAAAGGAGGCAAATGGAGGGTATGTGTGGACTACAGGGAGCTAAACATAGCCACTAGAAAGGATCAGTTTCCACTACCTTTTATTGACCAAGTACTTGATTCCCTAGTAGGTAAAAAGTACTTCTCCTTCTTAGATGGATTTAGTGGCTATAATCAGATAGAGATAACTCTAGAGGACCAGGATAAAACCACATTTACATGCCCTTAGGGTACATATGCTTATTCTGTTCTTCCCTTTGGATTATGTAATGCCCCAACCACTTTCTAGAGGGGAGTGCTAAGTATCTTCTCAGATTATGCTCATGATACCATGGAGACCTATATGGATGATTTCACCACCTATGGAGAAACATATGAAAAGGCACTCAACAATCTAGAGAAAGTTCTAAAAAGATGTCAAGAACACAATCTATCATTGATTCATGAGAAATGTTTTATGATGATGACTCAAGGGATTGTTCTAGGACATTATATCAAGTGAAGGAATTCAAGTGGATCCCCATAAAATTGAGATCATTTCTACACTTCCAGTGCCACAGAAACAAAAAGATGTCAGGAGCTTTCTAGGCCATGCAAGCTATTATAGGAGATTCATTCAGGACTTCAGTAAAATTGCAACACCTTTGTTTACTCTGCTCACAAAAGACATAGAATTTGACTAGACCATAGAATGTTAGCACTCTTTTGAGACACTTAAGATAGCTTTGACACAAGCACCTATCTTGAGAGGACAAAATTGGACATTACCTTTCCACATACACACTAATGCTTCTAATTTTTCTATAGGAGATGTATTGGGACAAAAGGAAGGTAATAAGGAGTATGCTATCTATTACATCAACAAGAACTTCCAAGGAGCAGAACTTAACTACACTATCATAGAGAAAGAGATGTTAGCAGTTGTCTATGCCATTAACAAGTTTAGGCATTACATCACTGGATATCTAGTCTTTATCCACACAGATCGTATTGCAATCAGGTACTTAATTAACAAACATGTGGTTGGAGGTAGACTAGTTAGATGGTTGCTCTTACTACATGAGTTTGATATAACAATAGTGGATAAGCTTGGGAAAGCCAATGTGGTGGTATATTTTTTGTCTAGATTGTCCACACAACTTGAAGAAGGTGTTGTAGATGAATCTTTTCCAGATGAGCATTTGTTTGCTCTCAATGTACACACACCATGATTTGTTGATATTGCAAATTACTTAGTGGCAGGACAAATACCATCACATTTCTCTCCTATAGAAAAGAGAGAGCTAGTGTATAAAAGCTTTCCATACTCTTGGGTTGATGGTTATCTATTCTACATTAGTCTAGATAATATTATGAGGAGATGTATAAGAGAAGATGAGGTATTTGACATCCTAAAAGCTTGCCATGATGAACCATGTGGGGGTCACTTTGCAGCCAAAAGGACAACATTTAAGATCTTTAAAATAGGTTACTATTGGCCAACTCTCCATAAGGATTCAATAAAGTATACAAGGAGATGTGACAGATGTCAGAGAATGGGCAGACCTAAGGACATATGAGATGCCTTTGCAGCCATAGATGGCACTCACACTATTTAATAAATGGGGGCTAGACTTCATTGGCCTAATTTTACAAGAATCCAATAAAAAGGAATATATTTTGGTTTGCACAAATTATTTGACAAAGTGGGTTGAAGTCAAAGCATTACAGTTTGCAAGAGATGGAAATGTAGCCAAGTTCTTGTATGACAACATCTTTACTAGATATGGAGTACCCAAAGAAATTATAACTGATCAAGGTCCCTAGTTCACTTCTGAACTCATTTCTAAATTGGTTAAAGAATATGAAATTAGACATAAAAAGTCAACACCTTATTACCCCCAAGCCAAATGGTAGGTGTAGGTTACGAATGGAGAGATTGAAAATATTCTGACCAAAATAATGCACATTCATAGGAAAGACTGGGCAACCAGATTACTAGAAGTAGTGTGGGCATATAGGACAACATGGAAAACAACTACAGGTTTCACACCTTATGAATTAATGTATGGAAAAATAGCAGTTCTGCCAATAGAATTTGAATATAAGACACTCAGAACAATAGTGGAACTTGACATGGACTTGATAACAACATAGAAAGAGAGGCTACATATTCTGAATGGGCTAGATGAAATTAGAATGGAGGCTATCCATCACATAGAGATAATTCAAAAATAGAGGACTAAATGGCATGATCGGTTTATAAAGACTAAAAAATTCCATGTGGGTGACTGGGCTTTAGTGTATGATCCCAAATACAAAGATTATAAGGGCAAGCTACAATCTAGATGGTTAGGCCCTTATAAAATACAACAGGTATTCCCCAATGGAGAAGTTAAATTGTAGACCATAGATGCAGTCAGATTCTCATTGCTAGTTAATGGCCATAGATTGAAGTTATACACAAATCCAACAAAATGAGATGATTTTATTCTTTCTCTATCATTGCTATGGTCCAAGCCCTAATTCTAATACCGACATGTTACCACCAGATAATAACTCAGAAAAAGACACTACCAGCTCTCACAATGACTCAGCAGATGAGCTACATAGCTCACCTCATGAGGTCACTCAGGTATAATTCCTTATCCTTCCTCCCATGCACACACAACACAGGTGCCACAATCTTCATGGAGACCACTTCACTATGTAGTATGGACCTGTAGAAAGCAAAATAAAAGCTGCCACAATTCACTTCGGGACCTATTGATGAAGGTACATGCAACAACTATATGTCAAAACGTTCAAATTTCACGCCAAGTTAATTGCTCATCAGCATTTACTTCACTTTTCTAGTGCATGCAACTGCCATCCATCCTATCACTGCATGCAAGTTTCCTCAACTCGTTCACACATGCTAGCCTATCATTCACTCTATCTCCCATAATAATGATTCCACGTTGAATCACATTCATGTTGTGGACACTCTTCACAAAGCTTCACATGTGCAAAGTTTGGTTCACTTCAAATAAAAGGTACACATACTAGCCTTCCATAATTAGCATAGCTTTCCAATACAATCAATATGAACTCGCATTTAATTCAACATAATTCTCATTATTAATCTTATTTCCATATTCTTTAATCATTCCCCTCCATCTTGTACAAGCATTGAAATGAGGTCACTTCCACATTTAGTTGGGGGGAGATGGGTCAGTGCAAGAAGTTGGGTCCACTTTTTGGCCAAAAAGTGGAAGTGTTTTCCTTGATTTTCAGATTTTGTCACATTTGACCTTAAAATTTGAAGCAATTAGAGATGGAATCTTTAAAAAAGTCACTAAATATAAAATGTAGTACTCGGAGTCTAGTTTCTAAATATGTAATTTTTTTCAATACCCAGATGATACAAATTGATTTTCAATAGGCATTTCTAAAAACCACTATTTAAAAGTCACTTTTTTTTAACCATACCATGCACGTGTATGGCCAACATAATTTGACCTAAATAAAATTATTTTTCAAAATCCTTTTGGGAAAAGATGTGTAGTACAGTGAAGTTTGATGAGGATATTTTTTTATAAATTTTTTTCTAAATAATTTTTTTTAATTAATTTTTTATTAGGCCTAATTGCTACTTTTGAAAACCCCTCGTGTACGGCCAACATAATTTGAGCAAAAAAAGCTTAAAATTAATTTTTTTTTTCATTGTGTAAAGAATGATGTGTAGATTGATGACATATATTTAAAAAAAATTAAAAATTAAAAGTTATTAAAAAAATACAAACACCTGTCATTTCAAGTTTTTGGACTAGTTTGCTCATAAATTAAATAATAAATAGAAGAACATGTCCAATAACAAAAAAAAATTACATATTTGAAAACTAGACAATGTCATCTATAATGGGTTTTCATTTCGTAAAAAAATTCAGAAAAAAGGTCCTCAGCCATATAGGTAAACTCAGTGCTTTTTCTTGTTCTATACTTAGAAAAAAACTTGTAGGTCCAAGGCTCAAGGTCAGCCAACCATGCCTATCCCGAGTCTAAAACCCAAGCAAAGGGAAGGGAAAAGGCGGTCGGGGATTTCCAATTTCAAATAATGGGTACTCGTTATAAAATGCGTACGCGTTACATAACGGGTACCTGTTTTATAACGGGTACCCGTTTCTATTATACTCGTTTCCCATATTAGGGAAAAATGTACTATTACTGTATCCCTGCAACTTGCAAGTCTGATCAGTATGGCACGACAACGACAATTTCTGCATTTGTTACTTACAAGTGTTTTGTGGAATCTCTTGAGAGGTCATATTCTATTCAGATTTTGAAAGGAGTCAATCATATGAGCTATTTTCAAGAGGAATAAAGAAAGAAGGTTTTTGTTTTTACATCTACCTTTTACTTCAAAATCTATGGAACAAAGGATCTACATCTAATTCTACTTCAAAATTTCAAATAAGTACATCAATTATGAAATTGGATTAAGTATCAATTGTTTTTTTTATCAAGAGGGTTTGGTAATCATGGGATCAAATCAATGTCAAAGAGAAAAACAGAGGGTAATGACACCTCAAGAAATTGAAGCAAATAGAGAGAAGGAAGCAAAAAGGCAAAGAGATAGAAGAGCAAGGATTCAAGAGATGAAGAATATTGAAGCATCTAGTTCCATGAGTATTGAAGAGAAAGACATTCAAGAGACTATAAATGATGGGATGAATGTAGATGATGCAAATGTGGAAATGGTGAATTTGGAAGAAAATGTGTCTATAGAAACAAATGCATGTATGTCTTCAAACCCAACTTTCGAAGATATGGAAAATGTGACTATACAAACAAATCCAAGTATGTCTTCAGAGCCAACTTTCAATGATATGGAAAACACGACTATAGAAACAAATCCAGGTGTGTCTTTGGAGCCAACTTTCAATGATATAGAAAACACGACTATAGAAACAAATCCAGGTGTGTCTTTGATGCAGAGCGAAACGCAACAGAGGCAACCTAACAGGAAGGAGCTGCCAATAATACAAACAACCTGATAAAAATGTCTATCGGCTCAGCATCATCATCATATTTCCTAGAAACACCAACAGCATCATCATATTTCGGTCGGGCACAATTATCCTCCTGCCGACTACTGTTCACCTCCTCCGCCTGTCGCCTATCATCATCATCATGATAATCAACGGGCGCGAACATCCTCCGGTTGCACTGTTCATCGGGCGCCAAATACAAGCGGCATCATCATGATATTCGACACCACCTTCGTCAGCAGGATATCCAAATATCCGGTAGCTTCTAATATCCTGATGACGTTCCACTTCAACAACTTGCCTTCGATGCTCCTCTGCCCGACGATACAAGCAACAGCATCATGATCTAACTTATCCGGTTCTCTCGAAACCTCCTGATGATGCTAATACAACTTCCTACCTTCGCCGATACTTAACCACTTAGTGACAACAGGATAAACTCGCATAGAGGGATTTCTTAATATCCTGATGACGATGACGTCATATCCTGATGACGAGGACGTCACACATCATCCTGATGAACTCTTCCACACTTAGTCAAAAAAACTTAACTTTCACACCCGCATCCGTTAGCGATATGCGGATGATGAGCTTCCCCGAGAGATGATCCTGACTGCGATATATATACACTGAGTATATATCCAACTCAAAACATCATGATGCACCTGCAACATGCAAACTTCAACAACTTCATGACCCGATCCTGATGGCGATGGATTCGCAGATGATGATGCGGCTCGTTCCGACTGGAAACGCTCATGCAGACTCCTGTGTATCCGTCCACTGCATGTAAACACTCAGATCCGCTCTATTTCACAAAGACAATGTGACGACCGGGCCGGATCACCTTCAAACCAAAATCTAACAGTTTATCTTTCTATACCTAGCACATGAGGATGCTAGGCTAATTTACAGCATGCTCCTAACTGATCTCATGAACAATGCAATGCATAAACAGAAAACACAAATGCAAACTAGACTATGATACAGGACCATTCCACCGATTTGCAGGGTCAACCGGTGGAAGGATTGAAAGTACCCATTAACTTGCAAACAGAAAGGAAATCAACACAGATACAACCGATCCACTCAAATACTGCAAAAGATGAGATCTTATTCAATTGAGATTCAAATGTCCTGCTTCTACAATTCAGCTTCACAATATCTGGACTGATCACCAGTACAGCATATCACCAGTACTACTCTCCGGAACATAACATCTATCAAACTCAATATGAACTATCAATATGAACTCAATGTATCTAAACCCTGACAGATCGAAGGTATATATAACAAATCCTTCGAGTACTACCAACTCACTTCCCAGCGGCTGGGAGCTTCCAAGCGGCTGGGAGAGAGGACAGCTCAGATAACCTTATCCCGATCTCTAACTGCCTACACATACTCCTATGCTGATCTAATACATAGCATCGGTCCAATGGACCTTATTACATGCTAAAGTCAAACATACTAAAAATAGACTATCCTGTCATCATGCTGATAATTATCCTATATCCTGATCATGTATGTCATCATGCGGACCTATATCCTGATCATATCCGGGTGCTCCTGCACCAGTCTTCAGAGCCAACTTTCAATGATATGGAAAACATGACTATAGAAACAAATCTAGGTATGTCTTCAAACCCACCTATTGATGATATGAATGAGAATGATATCCCTTTTAGGAGTGAAAATGAAAATGTTTTATTTGAGATTGAAAGAAATGTCTTAGATAATCTTCCTGGTAAGATTTCTTGGAGGCAAATGAGAACTCATGCAAATAGATTATATAATTTTTTTTTTATAGAAAAAGTCTTGGATTTCAATGTCAAATTATGATGCAATTGATGAAGATGGGAAAATTGCGAAAAGTAATGAAAAAGTTAGGCATTTTTGTAAAACCTAAAAAAAAATGAATCAATCAAACAAGTTTTATCTAGTGTTGCTAATGCTATTGATTCTATTGGTAAAAAGGGTCGATTTAAAGATAGCAATGTAGCACGAAGAGCTATAACAACTGCTTTAGTCAATAAATCATCTTCTAATAAAAGAATGATAAGTAAGACAAGTGAAATTCTAAAGATAAATCCTAAAACTTTGAGAAGAGCAGCAAAGAGAAGAGAATCTATTGAAAAAGATCCAATTAACCAATGTTGGAGTTTTAGTGGTAGACTCCCAAGGTATGACATGAAATTAAATAGTGAAATCAAATCTTTAATTGAAAAGTATTGGCATGATAATACAAGGGTATCATCTAATGTTAGAGATGTTTTAAAATTACGAGTGGGGTCTAAAATTCGTGTTCCTCATCCAAAACATCTATTAGACATGACTCAAATTGAATTATATAAAAAATTCTTAGATGATTTAGTGTTAGAACCATTTAATATTACCATAAGCCAAAGATCTTTTGAGAAATGTAAACCTTGGTATGTGAAAATTAATAAACATTGAATCTCTTGTTGTAAAACTCATGTGCAATTTTGTTATTATTATGATGTTTTTCGATATATACGTTCTACTTTGCATACTGATGAAATTATGCAGGAATGTGGTATTAATATGTCACCTCAAACAATTAAGGAGTTTGTAGCAGGTTTGTTTTCTAAAACATCTACTGGATACTTATTTTATTCAAAAGCATGTATTTCTGGACAATGCAATAGATGTGACAACTTTTCATTGTTAGGAGAATGTATGCATGAAAATATTTCACATGAATTTGGACAACAATTTGTGGATGTGAAAAGATTCAAAAATGTTGAATATTCTTTAAAGGATGGAAAAATTGGAAAGCGTTGTGAGTTAGTCACTGAAAAAATTTGTGTGCATGCATTCATCAAAGATTTTAAGGCTAATATTGTATCCAAATATGTCAAATACTCCCAATATGCTCGGTGCCTTGATGGACAATTTCATTCATGTAAAAACACGCTTCCAATTGGAACTATCCTATCAGTGGTTGACTTTGCAGAAAACTATACTCTTGCTCCACAAGAGGAAATTCAATCTCAGTATTATAATTCAGTGCAAGTGGCCATATTTGTTCATATTGTATACAGACATGCAGATGATAGTACAGAAGATAATAGAAATATTTTGAGGGAGTATCATTTCTATTTGAGTGATAACCGGTTACACTCTTCAGAGTTTGTGCAATATTGTTTCACAAAAGTTTATGAAAGTTTAAAAGAAAGAGGAATCCAGATGACACAACATTTCATATGGTCAGATAATTGTACAGGGCGATTAAAAAATGCAAGAATGTTTTATTGGCTATGTAGGGCTCACAAAGAAATCAATATCCAACATATGTAGAGTTTTTTTGAAGCTAGACATGGTAAAGGAGAACATGATGGAGCTGGATCATGTGTGAAAAGAGCTCTTGCTAGAGAGCAACTAAAATTTGAGGATGCAGCCAAATTTAGAGATGCACATGCAATTGTAGATTGGTGTAATGAAAAATTATCTACGGGATCAAGTCAGAACTCTACAATTCAATGATTCTTTTGGTTAGTTGAAGAAGAGAATATTCCTACTTGACTTGATTGTGAGACAATAACTGGATCAACAAAATGGCATTCATTTAAGAGTTCAAATTTAAGCACATGGACTATATGGACTAGGGAGCTTGCATGTTTTTGTCAATTTTGTATTACAGGTGATTGGGGAGCATGTAAAAATACAAAATAGGTTGAAGAATGGAAACAAAGATCCTTGACACCTATAGAAACACAAGATCAACTTGAAACAACAATTGAAGATGATAATCAAATGTTTGCATCAGATGATTATGATCGTGTTTCAGACCTTGTACAAGAAAGCACTTTTATTTTCAATATTTTTTATTGTCATTTTTTTGTACATCTATATATAATTAATTATATATGTATGCATGCACAAATTTATGTGATTTAGATACATGTCACACTTTATTGAATTACATAATTTTTTTGTAGGACATGTGTATGCTGTTGTTGCACCTGAGGGCAATGAAAAGGAAACCAAGTATTGGTTGGCTCGATGTGTTGAGACAAAACAAAAGTTGTTACATCCTAGAGTAGATGATGATAACATGGACTATCCAACAGGTTCTGTGGTTTTTGTTGGCACTTGGCTACGAAAATATCTAATAAGAAGGAATGGTTTGCTTACATTTGAAGATTATGAAACACATAAGAAGATCATACACTACTCACATTTGATTGTGGCAACAAATATAAAACTAGTCAGATATCAAGGCAAACCTTTTAATAAACATTTATGGATACTTTCGATGGAAGAACATGAGTCAATTATAGATGAATTACAAAAAAATGAGGATGCAGATGGTACAATGGAATAAATTTTCAGGATGTAAACCATACTCTTACATCCCCTAAATCCATCCTCTTAAATGTATCCTCTAATGTTATCTAGTTACATGTAATGCATCAATGTTTTGTCTTTTTGGTATATAATTTCTTTCATTCTCATTTCAGCTTCTATATTATTCCCCTTGTCTTAAATTTTGTATCGAAGTTCATGTAAATATATAGTTAATTTACTTGTACATTTGAACATTACTTTTTGCAGGTGTACTCTAGACAAGTAGTCAAATTTGCATGATTGTCAATAAAAATTTTCACCATACAAGTATGTGAGGTCATTTTTGTAGTCTTCAACTAAAAGTGAACGCAAATTAGGCAATTGTATATACTTACATTATGGCTTTCACATTCAACATGTTATCTAGAACTATATAATGCATCAATGTGTTGTGTTTTTGGTATATAAATTCTTTCATTCTCATTTCACCTTCTATATTATTCCCCCTGTCTTAAATTTTGTATTGACTCATGTAAATATATAGTTAATTTACTTGTACATTTGAACATTACTTTTTGCAGGTGTACCCTAGACAAGTAGTCAAATTTGCATGATTGTCAATAGAAGTTTTCACCAAACAAGTATGTGAGGTCAATTTTGTAGTCTTCAACTAAAAGTGAATGAAAATTAGGTAATTACATATATATATACTCATATATTTCTCATCCATCCTCTAAAGACACCCGCTTGTACATCCCCTTAATTCATCCTATTAGCTCCCCTTAAGCCATCCTCTTACATCCCCTTAAGCCATCAAGTTTTATCTTATACTTTGTAAATTGACTCGTGTACGTCTCTCCAAGTAAGCTATCCTCTTTCGTATCCCCTTAAGACATCCTCTTCTAGCTCCCCTTTTAATTAATCCTCTTATACATCCCCTAAAGCCATCCTCTTATGTATCCCCTTAAGACATCCTCTTAGCTCCCCTTAAGCCATCGTCTTACATCCTCTTTTGTGTTACTTAGTTACATATTGCATTAATATTGTTGGTTTTTTCCCAGACTGGATGCTTATTCCCATATTTCCCTACAAGGTAGCCATCAATGATCAACAGGATCTCTGGGCTAGGGGCCAACAGTGTAGGAGATAGACTCTATATTTTATCTCCTCTTCTTCTTCAGGCTTTGCAAAACCTAGGGGGTATTCCCTACTCAACATCCATGAGGATATACATACAAGGCTGGGATGCTGACAGAAAGCAGATAAGTCCTCCTGTAAGTAGACCAAAACTGTAAGATAAGAGCAAAGGGGCTAGCTTTGGGCCTATTTGCAATTGTAGACAGAGGATTTGGATCCTAAAACTAATTCTACTATCCTAATGGTTGTTTTAGATTTAGATTTTGATTTTATATTTGGATGCAAAGCTGGACATGGTATATAACACAAAGACAAAGCTAGATCAGTGCCTATCCAGGGCCTGGAGTCAGTAGACATACACTTGTGAATGATATGCATGAACAACTAAAACTGGATTTCAGGGGGATACATATGATACCTGCCTTACAGATATCTCCCAATACAGAGTGTTAAGCTATCTATACTTATGGCATCCCTACTGCAATATACCCTTCCCAATGTTCAATCTGAGGACAATTTAATCTACCCCTTGAGCAGAAGTTAAGAGATCAGACATTCAACACAGGAATTCTATGTTCTAAAGTCTCAAACATTGCTTAAATATCTAGACTCAGAACAAAGATACATGCAATACTGGAGACAGAATTAACAAAACACATGCTAACATAGCATTTCTCATATAAAATTAACCATGAAATCAGTGGATTCATACAAAAACGTACAACAACAAGAGATACATAAACTCACAGGTTTTGCTGTACAGAGCAACCAAATCAGCTGTATTGTATTACAGAGCCAAATGTTCAACTTTCAACAACCAAAACAATGGTAACACAGTCTGCCTATATCGGCCAGAAAGTGTACCCACAGCAATTAATTACATGATTTTTACAAAAAACATCCAGATATAGCCCATGAGAGATGGCACCCATAAGTTATCAATGCAGTAGGCAGGAGAGTTGACAGGGGTGGCCTCGAGCCCTGTGCCACCATCTAGAAGTCTTCATGCTAAAAATCGAGCAGTTTAATCACTTGTACTGTCGCCCACACCCCTGCTACAATCGCCATTGATGGCTCAACCACCCGCGGCCTACTTGGAAACCGTCGCACTGTTCAAAATGGAGCTTCCCGCCAAGAAGCGCTTCCTCGCAGGTTCAAAATAATGTAGGGAGATTAATCCCACATGCATAGTGAGAAGACCGCTTTAGTAGTTTAAAAGCATAGTCACTTGCATAATAGGTGTCGAGCACTTTTGCCACGCTCGACACACGCTCCTTCACCCAAAGCCAATCGCTGAGATCAACACCATCGGCCAAGCCCACGAATCTCCTGCCGACCTCAATTGTCCTGCCGACCACTACATTACAATCCCCTCTATCAGCCAGAGATGCACCATTGGGCCAACTCTTCAGATCTCCACCGATAGTATGAGTCTCTCCGATGACCAGCTTGCACCCCGTTAGCAGTTACCATCCTACCACCATCGGCCAGACCAATATCGTCGGCCAAGCAAAAAACCCCTCAGCCCACATAGCCAATCATGCCGATGAACAACTCCTGAAAGCCTCCAACATCCCCATCGGCCAGAGAAGAACCATCGGCCTAGCCAAAAGCTCCTTCATTGACAGACCAACTCTCACCGATACATCAATAGGCTAGGCCCTGCCCCTTCATCGGCTAGACCCACGCCATCGGCCAACCTGAAATTCCTCTGGCCGATCTTACTAGCCTCGCCGATAGACATCGACAATGACTCCTCATCGGCCAAACATCCACAGTCAGCCGAACAAGAAACTGCTTCACCGATAGCATAAATCACACCGATGACCACCATCAACTCCATCATCGGCCAGAGAAAGACCATGTCACAGCGATGTCCCTTGATCGGCAAGAAAATCACATCGGCCAAGCACTCACAATCCACCCGATCATACAAGTCTCCTCCGATGGCTAGGCAAAACACACTTGTCGCCAAGACATAGACCATCGGCACAACAAGAATGAAGCTCGCCGACACAACCGATCACCCTGATGATCACAAACATACCTTCAAATAACCCTGCATCCCGCATCGGCGAGACCTAAGTCATCGGAGCAAGAAAAAGATCCCTCGCTGATAGACCACACCTTCACCGATACATCAACGGCCAAACAAATGCCATCGGCCCAACACCTGCCCGCTCACCCGATAGTCTATGTCGTGCCGATGGCACATCAATCCAAGCTCCATCGGGAACACCCAATGCATCGGTGAATCACCTATCTGCTTGGCCGATAAGCAAACTCTTGTCGATGAACACCTAAAAAACCCTCATTGGCCTGACCATCTCCTTCAGTGGGACAAAAATTACCTCCACCGATAGCACAAAGTCCCAGCGACATACAAAGAACACACCACAATCCCCATCAGAACTGTCAGAATAACAATAAGCTTCCCTCCCGATAGGCAAAGTCTCAGCGATGACACCATCCCTGCCATCAACCTGATCGCCAAAACACCTGCGAGGTCATGCCGATGGGCAAGAAAATATAGGGTTTAAATGAAGAAACCCTCTAAACATGAAAAATCAACCTCCAGGTCAAAATGAGTACCAACACTAGCTCCGAATGGGGACGTGCAGGTGAAAACCTGTAGCGAGAACCAGATCTTCAGGCAGACCAGGCAAAAACCAAAAAGGCACGAACATGTACAAGACATTTACACTATATACATATTTTTACAAATGTGCACAGCGACAAGTCATCTATGTAAAATAGGACTTAAGGAATTGGCCATGCACAGGCAATTCCAGAAATTCACCATCTAGGGCCTGGAGGAAATAAGAATCCTCCCCATGAATACTGCAAATCTGATATGGGCCCATCCATAAGGGTTCAAACTTACCATGTTTACCCTTGTCCTAATTTTTTGCATTCCAGATGAGCACCAGATCATTGACTTGAAACTTCCTTTTTGTAGCTCTCCTGTCAAACTGATATTTCACATCTTGTTGTCTCTTGAGGTTGATCTAGTGTGCTTTCCTTCTGTTTTCATCCAGTGCAACCAGCTGGTTCACCCTTTCTGTCATGGAGCCTTCAATCTCCTCATCATTTTCCTAGATGAATCTGTAAACTGGTAGGAGATTGTTTATGGGCAATTTGGCTGATGCACCATATACTAGCTCAAAGGGTGACATTCCAATAGCCTTTTTTACTGTCACTCTGTCAGCCCATATTGATAACTTTAATTTTTAGTCCCAAGCTCTCTTGTTCTTGTCCAGTATCCTCTTGATAATTTTCATGATGCTCTTATTGCTTGATTCTGCTTGACCATTTCCTTGTGGGTGGTATGGTGATGCATATGATAGATTTATCCCATACCTGTTGCAAAAATTAACAAATTCACCTGATCTGAAGCACATAGCATTATCAGTGACTATCTTGAATGGTACTCCAAACCTGATGATAACAATTTCCAGTATGAAATCCATCACCACCTTACTTGTAGCTCTCTTAGTTGGAATGGCCTCGATCCATTTGGTAAAGTAATCAGTTGCTACTAAAATCCAACTGTGTCCCCCACTTGACTTGTCTGTAATTTCACCTATGAAGTCAATTCCCCATTGCTGAAATGGAGCATCCACAGTTACAGTTCTGAGGGGTAAAGCACCATCATATCTCAATTTTCTTGAGAATCTTTGGCAAGGGTCACACTTCCTCACTAACCTTTGTGCATCTAAAAAGAGAGTGGGCCACCAATATCCTGCTCTGAGAGTCTTATGAGCTATTGTTTGGGCAGTATAATGTCCACCACACAATCCTTTATGCATATCAATCAAAACATTGTTAGCCATATCCTCATCCACACATCTCAGCAGCACACCATCAGGGTTTTTCCAGTATAGCTCACCTTGAACAATAACATACCTGATTGCATGTAACTTTAAATTCCTCTTTTGACTGTCACTAAAATGGGAAGGACAATTCAGATTTTGCAAGTAGTAGTTAATATCCTTGTACCATTCAGATCTTGATACATTTACACTCTCATTTTGGACTGCATTAACTTGGCATGCTTCCAAGTTTGACTGTGCCATCATCTTGGCTAATCCTTGTCCTCTTACCAACTTGGTAATTTGTATCTCTATGTTGAACTCCTGCAGTTTGTTTATCCATCTACACCTTCTCCCAGTCACCTCCTGTTGAGTGAATATATCTTTGACTGCTGCATGGGGTACATATGCAATTATATGTGATCCTACCAGGTATGGTCTGAAATTTTTGATGGCTCTGACTAGTGCATATGCCTATTTTTCCATAATATCATACTTCAACTTAGAAGCCTGCAAGGACATACTGAAGAAAGCTATGGGCTGTTCAAAACCATCTTCATTTTTTTGTAGCAAACATGCAGCAACAGTGTGAAAGGAAGCAAATGAAAATACTTGGAATGGCCTAGAAAAATCAGGAGATTTAAGAACAGGGGCCATCTTGATTGCCTCTTTGATACTCTGAAATGATTCTATTGCTTCACTTTCCCAGTTGACAGTTGCATCCTTCTTCATCATCTTAGAAATGTTCCTTGTAGTTTCTGCAAAGTTGGGAACAAATCTCCTAACAAAATTTATCTGTCCAAAGAAGGACTGAACTCCTTTTACAGTTTTTGGCATTCGAATTCTGTCAATAGCAGCCACTCTCTCTGGATCTATCCTGACTCCATCCTTGGAAACAATGTGCCCTAGGAGTTTTCCTTCAACCACCCCAAAAGCACACTTCTTTGGATTTAAAGAAATGCTATACTCTAGTGCTCTTATGAAAATCTGCTCTAGATGCAAACAATGCTGCTCTTCCTTCTTTGAATATGCAGTCAAGTCATCCTGATATACAGCCAGGATTGAATCAATCAACCCTGCAAAAGCAACATCCATTGCTCTTTGAAATGTAGCACCTGCATTTGTTAGTCCAAATGGCATTCTAACATATACATAAGTTCCCCATGGAGTGGTGAAGGCAGTCTTATACTATTATGATTCCTTTACCTTCACCTGATTATAACCTGAAAATCCATCCATCATGGATAAGAGTTCACAACCAGTCACTCTCTGCAACATAGCTTCCATATCAGGCAGTGGATAGTTATCTTTTAAAGAGGAAACATTCAATTTCCTAAAATCAACACAAAGCCTAATATCACCGTTCTTTTTTCTGACTGGGACAAGGTTAGACACCCAAGTTGAATGTCTGATTGGCACAATTATTCCAGCTTCCCTAAGCCTTTTGAGTTCTTCTTGCATCTTTGGAGCTAAGGTAGGATTAATAGGTCTTTGCCTCTGTCTGAATGGCTTAGCTCCAGGCTTCAATGGGATCTCATGCTGGAATAAATCTTCCCTATAGGATTTTAGGTCCTCATATGACCAAGCAAAAACATGTTTATACCTTTTCACTAATGCAATCAGCATACTCCTGATGTGTGGTTTGAGCTGTTTACCAATGTATACCTTCTTGGGGGCCTGAGATGTCTCCAAATTTATCTCTTCTAAATCTTCCTTATTTGTGGGAGATGTCCCTGTGACCAATTTGTCTCTACTGTCAAAAGCTCTTTCCAAAGCTACTAACCCTCTAGGGATTTTATTAGTCTTCAATTGAATTATCTCTTTTCCCACAAGAGTTTCTTTTCCATCTATAGTCTCTACAAAAGCTTGGAAATCAATTTCTTGATTCTCATATTCATCTATGCAGTGCAAAAATTTAACAAATCCCTATCATCATTAAACACTTGCCAACTGCATATATTTTCTGGTACTGCAGGCCTGATTTTAACTTCTACATTTGTAACATCTGACAGAGTGATGTCATCTGGCCTTATTGCAACATTAGCTAAGAAATCAGCCACAACATTCTTTGATCTCTCTACCCAGCCTATTGAAAATGCATCAAATAGTTCAATGGTATCCCAAACAGCATGCTTGTATTGTTTCAATCTTTTGTTTTTTGAAGCATACCTATCTCTAATTTGGGATACAATCAGCTCAGAATCCCCAAATACTCTTAGCATTTTGATTCCATGTTTGAGAGCTATATTTAGGCCGAAGATTAAAGCCTCATATTCTGCAATGTTGTTTGTGTAAACAAACCTCAGCAAGAAAGAAAATTTGAGGAGCTTACCAGTTGGAGACAGGAAAACAACTCCAGCTCCAGAGCCTTCTTTTGCACAAGCTCCATCAAAATACATGGTCCATAAACCTTGTTGGTCCAGCTCTTTAATGCAGACATTTTTCTTTTTATCTTCTCTATCATCTGAGACAACCTTGAAGTTATCACAATCAGTGTTTACAAAGCATATCTGTTCCTCTGCTTCTTGGTCTTCCACTGTATCTGATGATCTTTGTTCTCTGATTAGCTTAACATCCCTGCCATTTATTGGAATCATGGCATATGACAGGTCCAGCTGCATACTTCCACCAATTAGTGCTGCCCATCTTCTTGACAGCAACATACCATACTGTGGCTTCATGTCAACCACTGTTATATTCATTTTATATCTTTTCTCAGGAAATGCTGCCAGTTTGAAATCTACATCCTTCATAATTCCAATAACTGGTACCTCTCTGGCATCCATAGCATAACATTTTCCACATGCCTTGTCAATTTTCAATCCAGCTTGTTGCATGACGGCTAAAGGCATGACATTTGTAGATGCTCCAGAGTCAAGCATACAATTTCTGATTATTTTTCCATTTATAACCAGGGATACATAAAATGGTTCCACTTGTGAAGGACACTTTGTCATAGTCACTCCTAAATAGACTTTAGGAGCCTCATCTTCTTCATTACACATGACATGCTTCTCACCCTGGATCTGAACGTTTTGTTTAGCTTGAAAAGGCACCCCTGAAATTAGGGATATTGTCCTATTCTTGATCTCTTCAACCTTCATCAGTTCCATAAGTGGAACAGAGACTTTTACCTGGGAAAAGACTTGAGCTATATCAAATGGAGCATAATTTTGTATAACAGTTGTAGCTTGCTCCACAATCTTGTTTTTATCCTGAGCTGATTTAGCTTTTACTTTCATAGTTCCCTGATCATCATTATTGTCTTGGGAACCTTTACTTTGATCTTCAGCCTGAGGGATTCTGTTTTCTGGTCCTTGAGATTCATGACCTGTTCTATGTCTAAAATTCTATTTATTATTACCCCACTGCCTTTTTTGTGATTCAATCCCCCTTGTTGCATGCACTGGCTGACCTACAAAAATACCTTCTGGCTGATGTGGGCTGCTTACTTGATTTTTACCTCTGAGATTGTAGTTGCTCTTGACTTGAGCAACTGCTGCAGCTGTGAAGGCCCTAATTTCCTCATCAGAAGGTCGTTGTAAGTTACTCAGAAAATTGTGTGAGCTCTGAGCATACACATAGCTCTCTTCATTACCTTCATCATAAAATTCTTGTTGACAAGCCTGAATTCCATCATCTGTACTCTCATCAGCATCATAAAGAGGGTATCCATTGTTTGTGGACATCATATTAACATCATCATCTTGCACATAATGTGGCTCATTGCATTCATTACAAGATGTAGCATTATCACACAAGGACTGGGCAATCATACACTGTGACTGTGAATGTGGCATCTGACAAATTATACACCATGGAGTATCATCAACAATATTTACAGCTTTCTTTAGAGGATCAAGAGTTTCTTTGACATATTGAGCTCTCTGATTTGTGCTGTTATGTGGGAATATAGGCTTACCATTATGCCAATTGGTATTATAAGGCATATCATGCAATGATGGCCTCTTTTCCTGCCTTTGATAGACTTGCCTATCAGGACCTATCCCTTTTTCACTTCTAGCTAGTCTGTAGCTTAGGTCCTTAACAACATTTGCCAATTTGTCTATCTTATCTTCAAGGGCAGATGTATTACCTTGAGTGTTCTGAGGCTTGTTTGGATTCTGCAGAATTTTCACATCATCCCTTCTGTTAGTCTTGCCTGATGCTTTCCTGTTGTTCTCAATATTTACTGCAATTCTGAAAGCATCCTTGATAGTAGCAGGACTTTTATCTCTTAATCCATATGCAGTTTTTGCATCAAAGGCGTTGATATACAATATTATGCACATAGGTTCATTTGGCCTCATGTGATGTGGCAATTTGTTTAACACTTTAGTAAAGCTTGCATTAAAATCTGCAACCTGCTCATTTGACCCTTTAGTGATACTGGTAAACTCATTTACAAAAAAGCTAGGGTCAGTTTTGTCACCATATTGCTCCTTGAACATCCTTTTAAAATCATCCCATGATGAAATACTCCGGTCAGGCAGATTCTTATACCATTCCCTTGCCTCATCTACTAAAGATTGCATGAATGACTTCATGAAAACATCCTCATGTTTAACCTCAAAGTTATCCATGACATTTTGAAAGGCCTTTAGATGATCTTCTCCTGACACAGTGTTGTTTCCTGAAAATTTAGGCACCTGCAGCCTCAGATGCTTGTCAATGGGGTTAGGATACCCAGGAATACCATCAAATACTAGCTGTCTGAATCTATCTAACTGCATGGGCTGTCTGTCAAACTGATTAATATTAATATTTCTGTTTGCATTCTGGTTTCTTACATTGTTCAGTGGTATCCTAGCATCATTCACATTTTGTCTCTCATCATTATGCTGATGTTGCACATCATTTCTCTGTTGATGTCTCTGCACATTTGCATTCTCAAGGGTAGGAATTGAATTATTTTGGGCAGCCCTTAAAGCTTGCACTTTCTTGCTCAGGTCATCTTTGATTGTTATTGCCTGCTGATATTTGAACTCGACCCTTAAGCTCCTAATTTCATCAGCTAGTTCTTCCTCACTAGGCCTAGAGGAGGATGGTTTTACCATATTCTGATCTTCATCTTCATCATCCCTTAGAGACTCTGCCTCTTCAAACCTTTCACTAGGGTCTAGAAATGGGCGTTCTTGGAACACCTCTGACCTCATTCTCATGCTACCACCCTGTTGCCTCTCATATGCACCCTGAATATCAGCTTCTGCATTTGAAAAGTAAGGCACATGCTGTCCTGATGGCCTAGGGTTATCTTGCATATCATCATTTTTTCTGGGGGAACCCTCATGACTGACTGAGACAGCTCCCTTTCTTCTGTACATCATTCTTCTTGTTACTGGTAACTCTTCAAATAAAGGATTTTGTTGGGATCTTCTCCCCTGCATATAAATTTTACTTTGACCGTTTGGGAGATTACTTCGGAGTCGCCACCTATTACTATGAACTGTTTTCTTTTAAAAATCAGGGTTCTTTCACAAACTCCCCAGCGGAGTCGCCAATTTCTATTGGTGACTCGGATGGGCACACAGATATTTCACCAGGGAGGACAAAAATAACAATTTTCAAATCACCATCCCTAGCGGAGTCGCCAATTTCTGTTGGTTTTTTCCCAGACTGGATGCTTATTCCCAGATTTCCCTACAAGGTAGCCATCAATGATCAACAGGATCTCTGGGCCAGGGGCCAACAGTGTAGGAGATAGACTCTATATTTTATCTCCTCTTCTTCTTCAGGCTCTGCAAAACCTAGGGGGGTATTCCCTACTCAACATCCATGAGGATATACATACAAGGCTGGGATGCTGACAGAAAGTAGATAAGTCCTCTTGTAAGTAGACCAAAACTATAAGATAAGAGCAAAGGGGCTAGCTTTGGGCCTATTTGCAGTTGTAGACAGAGGACTTGGATCCTAAAACTAATTCTACTGTCCTAATGGTTGTTTTAGATTTAGATTTAGATTTTATATTTGGATGCAAAGTTGGACATGGTATATAACACAAAGACAAAGCTAGATCGGTGCCTATCCAGGGCCTGGAGTCAGTAGACATACACCTGTGAATGATATGCATGAACAACTAAAACTGGATTTCAGGGGGATACATATGATACCTGCCTTACAGATATCTCCCAATACAGAGTGTTAAGTTATCTATACTTATGGCATCCCTACTGCAATATACCCTTCCCAATGTTTAATCTGAGGACAATTTAATCTACCCCTTGAGCAGAAGTTAAGAGATCAGACATTCAACACAGGAATTCTATGTTCTAGAGTCTCAAACATTGCTTAAATATCCAGACTCAGAAGAAAGATACATGCAATACTGGAGACAGAATTAACAAAACACATGCTAACATAGCATTTCTCATATAAAATTAACCATGAAATCAGTGGATTCATGCAAAAATGTACAACAAGAGATACATAAACTCACAGGTTTTGCTGTACAGAGCAACCAAATCAGCTGTATTGTATTACAGAGCCAAATGTTCAACTTTCAACAACCAAAACAATGGTAACACAGTCTACCTATATCGGCCAGAAAGTGTACCCACAACAATTAATTACATGATTTTTACAAAAAACCGCTAGATACAGCCCATGAGAGATGGCGCCCATAAGTTATCAATGCAGTAGGCAGGAGAGTTGATAGGGGTGGCCTCGAGCCCTGTGCCACCATCTGGAAGTCTTCATGCTAAAAATCAGGTAGTTTAATCACTTGTACTGTCGCCCACACCCTTGCTACAATCGCCATTGATGGCTCAACCACCCGCGGCCTTCTTGGAAACCATCGCACTGTTCAAAATGGAGCTTCCCGCCAAGAAGCGCTTCCTCGCAGGTTCAAAATAATGTAGGGAGATTAATCCCACATGCATAGTGAGAAGACCACTTTAGTAGTTTAAAAGCATAGTCACTTGCATAATAGGTGTCGAGCGCTTTTGCCATGCTCGACACATGCTCCTTCACCCAAAGCCCATCGCCGAGATCAACACCATCAGCCAAGCCCAGGAATCTCCTGCTGACCTCAATTGTCCTGCCGACCGCTACATTACAATCCCCTCTATCGGCCAGAGATGCACCATCGGGCCAACTCTTCAGATCTCCACCGATAGTATGAGTCTCTCCGATGACTAGCTTGCACCCCGTTAGCAGTTACCATCCTACCACCATCGGCCAGACCAATATCGTCGGCCAAGCAAAAAACCCCTCGGCCGACACAGCCAATCACATCGATGAACAACTCCTGAAAGCCTCCAACATCCCCATCGGCCAGAGAAGAACCATCGGCCTAGCCAAAAGTTCCTTCACCGACAGACCAACTCTCACCGATACATCAACAGGCTAGGCCCTGCCCCTTCGTCGGCTAGACCCACGCCATCGGCCAACCTGAAATTCCTCTGGCTGATCTTACTAGCCTCGCTGATAGACATTGGCCTCCCATCTCCATCGGCCAAACACACGCTGATGACTCCTCATCGGCCAAACATCCACAGTCGGCCGAACAAGAAACTGCTTCGCCGATAGCATAAATCACACTGATGACCACCATCAACTCCATCATCAGCCAGAGAAAGACCATGTCACAGCGATGTCCCTTGATCGGCAAGAAAATCACATCGGCCAAGCACTCCACAGTCCACTCGATCATACAAGTCTCCTCCGGTGGCTAGGCAAAACACACTCGTCGCCAAGACATAGACCATCGGCACAACAAGAATGAAGCTCGCCGACACAACCGATCACCTCGATGATCACAAACATACCTTCAAATAACCCTGCATCTAGCATTGGCGAGACCTAAGTCATCGGAGCAAGAAAAAGATCCCTCGCCGATAGACCATACCCTCACCGATACATCAACGGCCAAACAAATGCCATCGGCCCAACACCTGCCCGCTCACCCGATAGTCTATGTGGTGCCAATGGCACATCAATCCAAACTCCATCAGGAACACCCAATGCATCGGTGAATCACCTATCTGCCTAGCCGATAAGCAAACTCTTGCCGATGAACACCTAAAAAACCCTCATCGGCCTGACCATCTCCTTCGGTGGGACAAAAGTTACCTCCGCCGATAGCACAAAGTCCCAGCGACATACAAAGAACACACCACAATCCCCATCGGTGAGATCAAAACTGTCGGAATAACAATAAGCTTCCCTCCCGATAGGCAAAGTCTCAGCGATGACACCATCCCTGCCATCAACCTGATCGCCAAAACACCTGCGAGGTCATGCCGATAGGCAAGAAAATATAGGGTTTAAATGAAGAAACCCTCTAAACATGAAAAATCAACCTCTAGGTCAAAATGAGTACCAACAAATATTTTGTGTTTTTGGTACATATTAATTCATTCTCATTTACATTCATTATTTCTTGCAGGTCTATCCTACAAGTAGATTTTTCCATGATTGCCACTACAAGATTTCATCATAATGTAAATGGTAGATCAATTTTGTAGTCATGTCAAACTAATAACATGGACCTATAAGCTAATTGTATAGATATACTCATATGTTTAATAATGGACCTATTTTTTTGTTTTGAGACTCTTTTTATGATCTATGTATTTAATTTTCACGGATTGAATATTATTTTATGATTGCCACAAATGATATTAGTGTAGAGGTTCAATAAGTATATAGTTTGTATTTTTCCTATCATTTTTGTACCCACTTTAGCTATGTTTTAAGATTTGTTGATTTAGCATTTATTTTATATTATTTAAATGCACAAAAGTTGAAAAGTAGTGTCATGATAGTTAAAGGGAAATAGTCCTAGGATAGTTTGCATATTTGAAACATGGTTTAATATCACATCTATGAATGCCATGGTCCTCCTCTATGTCCTTCAATCATTGTCTTGAATAGTCTAATGCTATCACTAATAAATATGGGACTGTGCTATCATATTACCTAGGTGTAGTCATTGGTGAACTGTAGAGTTATTTACGACTGCTATGGTAATAATGAGGGTTATCATGAATAGGTAAGGTAGTATATAGTCATCATTTAAAACTAAATGACTACCATAAAAGGTTACTCATTGTCATAGTAAATAGAAGATTATTGTCATGCATGAAGATTATTGCCACATCCAATCTAGACTGTCATGAATCATTGAGATGTTCTCATAAGAGCAATTCAAATCTAAAAATCAGTCATAATGAGGTTATATCATCTAAATTCCATTGCAAAAATCTATATGACAATAATAAAACAAATAGGATAGTCATGAAACAAATAGGACACTCATGAAACAAATAGGACACTCATGAAACAATAAAGTAATCATGTTAGTCAAGAGGTTTTCACAGTGATTGATGATCTTATATCATTCTAAATGGTCATATGCTAGTTAGATAGACATGTATTTATGGCAACAAGTGGCCTTCATGAAATTCATAAGAGGCTACCAAACCAATTATAGGATTGTCCTAATGAAACAAGAGAGGACTATAAAATGCATAAGTGGTCATTCAAACACCTATATGATTGTCATAACAATCCCTAATAGCCACTTGCCTTCATGACCAATCAAAGATATTATTAAGAACTTGAAGATAATCCCTAATATCCACTCAATAGAACTACTAAGAGAATGGCTAATCAAACCAAGACAAGAATCTACATAGCAAAAGGAATCTCAAAAATGAAATAATTCCCTAGCACTAGAGACATTCTAAGTAATCATTATAAGCCCGATTAATGCACCAAAATTGTGAACCAATAAGGTATAAAAGAGAAGATCTCAAGAGAATGTATAAATACAAGAAGAGATCACTTGGAGAAGGCTACTAAAGCTAAACACATGAAATTGGAAGTTCTGGAAAGAGCGGAAAATGGATTGTCAAAAATAGGAAAAATGAAGGGGCCTTGATAAGGTATATACTATCTATTCAAAAATTGGAAAAAATTATCTACACATTAGATAAATTCACATGTACATATGAGAATTCATCAAAGCATAATTGAAAGTGGATTTTTGTAATATGTATTAATTGCAAGTGCTACTTCTGATCACCACAACCCTCATAAGAAATTATGCTACTTCTTGAATAATTTCAAAATGTGATAAATTTTTTTGTAGCTTATATTGTGTGGATAAGATTTGAATTTCCTTCTAGTTTCTTCTAAAGACTTAGTTTCTCTACAAGAATTGAATGCTTCATTTGAATCATGTTTTGAATGTTTTTTTAAGGAAGATTTTGTTTGGACACTATCAAAGTGAGTCTAACATCATTAAATCATTTTATCATGATTTTGTAGGTTTATCCTAGGTAAATTACCTTATTATAAAGTGCCCTAAATTTATCTATTAGATAATTGTAACACCAAACCTATCTATTCCACTATGTAAATTAACTTAATTTAGGTTTGTGAGGTGATGTATTAAAGAATTTTGAATTTTGAATATAAATATAAATGAAAACTTTTAATTAATTTTGGCAGTTAATAGATTGTTCACTATTTCAAGAAGAACTATTGAACCATAATGCGGAAAATGGATTGTCAAAAATAGGAAAAATTGGAAAATGGATTGTGATAATTTTTTTTGTAGCTTATATTGTGTGGAAAAGATTTGAATTTCCTTCTAGTTTCTTCTAAAGACTTAGTTTCTCTACAAGAATTGAATGCTTCATTTGAATCATGTTTTGAATGTTTTTTTAAGGAAGATTTTGTTTGGACACTATCAAAGTGAGCCTAACATCCTTAAATCATTTTATCATGATTTTGTAGGTTTATCCTAGGTAAATTACCTTATTATAAAGTGCCCTAAATTTATCTATTAGATAATTGTAACACCAAACTTATCTATTAGATAATTGTAACACCAAACCTATCTATTCCACTATGTAAATTAACTTAATTTAGGTTTGTGAGGTGATGTATTAAAGAATTTTGAATTTTGAATATAAATATAAATGAAAACATTTAATTAATTTTGGTAGTTAATAGATTGTTCACTATTTCAAGAAGAACTATTGAACCATAATGCGGAAAATGGATTGTCAAAAATAGGAAAAATTGGAAAATGGATTGTGATAAATTTTTTTGTAGCTTATATTGTGTGGATAAGATTTGAATTTCCTTCTAGTTTCTTCTAAAGACTTAGTTTCTCTACAAGAATTGAATGCTTCATTTGAATCATGTTTTGAATGTTTTTTTAAGGAAGATTTTGTTTGGACACTATCGAAGTGAGTCTAACATCCTTAAATCATTTTATCATGATTTTGTAGGTTTATCCTAGGTAAATTACCTTGTTATATAAAGTGCCCTAAATTTATCTATTAGATAATTGTAACACCAAACCTATCTATTCCACTATGTAAATTAACTTAATTTAGGTTTGTGAGGTAGTTAATAGATTGTTCACTATTTCAAGAACTATTGAACCATAATGCATAATCACTTCTTAAATTAAAAATGTAGTAGAGAGAAATCTTCTAACATGTCTCAATTAAATAATTTATGATCTAGAAGTGAACAATGAAGCATATTTAACATATTATCTAGCATACTAAAATACATTCAAGCATATACTCAATAATATATACATGTAGATCTATCTAGATAAGTCCATGAAATACTATCAAATATAGGTAGGACCCATGAAATGTGTACTAAAACATCTACTCATCATCAACATATAAATAAATACAAATCATAACTTTCATGAAATACTGAAATATATCTAGAAGTACATGTAATAGCATATATAAAAAATAATGTGCACATCATACAGTTCAGTCTATGAAATAAAAATCTATGTCAGGTATGATCATCACTCAAGTTCAAATCTAAAAGAGGCCTCTTTCTTCCTCGTGAAATAGATGGATCTACCTCATACTGTACACAAGAGAAAGAAACTTGCAATCAGATTTAAAATTTTTAAAAATGACATGAAATTAAATATTTAAATGTAGGCTTTAAAGTGTGCATTTAAATTACCGTGCAATCATGCTCATCTACTCCCACATTTTGTTGTGCAGGTGGTATAGTTGTTTCATTTTCTTGACTAAAAGTTTGACCTGCTAATTGCTAGAATTTCAAATAAAGCAAGTTTGAAATAAGTTAGAATTTATTTAGCATATAAAGACCTAGAAATTGCACATAGAAAATTTAGTAAAGTTTAGGACCTCAAAATGTGTAGATGGCTCATGAATTTGTCCCTGACTAGCAACTTGACCAATAGTCTCACTCCTATCATCCTGCACTTACATATATATGGGTGCATATATAAATTTATATAAACTCAAAAAAGAAACTTAGTACAAATTTAGTACAATTTTTTAAAACACACACCAGGGAATACTCAGGCATAACAGCTGATGATGGAGGATCAGTGGAAGAAACACCTGAGCCACGTGGTCGGTTAGACATGGGAACTGCCACATGACCTGAGCCTCGCTGCAATAGTAGTGTTTCACATACATGTACATATAGTTATTTATTTATTTATACACTTGTTAATTTAAAATATAATATTGATAAGTTTCAAGAATAAAATTTAAACTAGAATTAGATACATATGGTTTTAGGGTTAAGATATATTGGTTTACCCCGTAAGGTGTGCCAATCTCTACAACTGTTGATGCAAAACTCAATGTATCAAATCGTGATGTGGCCCTAGAGCGACTTGAGATCTGTACAACAAATAGTTCACAATTATATATTAATTCATTAAATTATTTATATAAGTTTTGATACGTTCAAATTTTGCACTTGAAATATTTAATAAAAAGTGGTCAATGTACCTGTGTAGGATTATCATCCGAATATAGTAGATCCAAGTATGACTCCACCTTTGCTGTAGCTGCGTCTGATGTGGATGTAGGAGCATGACCATAACACTGTTGATTTGTAATTTGTACACAAATGTGCCCCTGACATGCCTGAGGCTCTATGATGAGATGCATCGACTCCTCCATGATGCTCTCCACCATTGAATTCATCTTCCATGTGGGCAGCTTGTTCAGTGAGATTGACCGAGAGTCTACTCAATGCTCCTAATGTCGACAAAATTGCCTGCTGTTGAATAGGTGCAGGAATCGTGGGCAAAACAGGAGCAACCATAGGAGCAAGAGGAACAGGTCGATTGGGGTCAACTCATGCTCCTGGTCTATGTTGTGGCATGCCATGACCAACATCCTAAAATTCTCTCATATTAAAATAATTGGGTTTTTGACCCAATTGAAACTCCACCCATAATTTTCTCAAAAAATATAGCGGTACCTCACAATTAGCATGTGGTGTGTGATCAAACACCATCCACCACCGATCCCAAAAATGTCTCGAAATCACCTCATGCGTACACCACTTAATTGATATTCTTTTTTTTTGTTGCAGCTATAGGTTGATTAGTTTTTGGGTGACAAAAAAATGGGGCTAATGTTTGTTTTGTTATGTGGAGGTCATGGATGTATTTATATGAAAGACCATCCACATAGAATTGCCTCCTCTCCTCCCGCCAAAGGTGAAATCTATTTAGGTCTGCATCGATAGACCTAACAAAATCAATAATGGTTTGCATCGAAGATGCAAACCAAACCACATGAGGAGGCATCAAGTGAGGTTGATTATTAATCAAATTAATGTTCTCCTCAATTGCATTAATATTTTCATTAATGTTTTTCCGCAATTGGGCCTCATCAAGTGGAGGGGGTGGGGGGTTTTGAGGTGGATTATGGGGTGGGGGTTTTCATAAAGAATGTCATCTATTAAAAGTTCATCTAGACTCTGGTCATCCCTTAGATGTCTCCTGCAAATTTCCAAATATGTATTCATATAAAAAACTTACAAATGTATAATTTAAAAAATATATACATATTGAAAACTTACAAACAAATATCTATAAATTTAAACTTAATCTAATAGATCTATAAATGATTTAGTTTAAAATATCCATGAATTTAGAGAGCAAGTAATACTTGAAAATTAAACATGCACAAGTTTATCATATAATATGATCAAATGATGATGCCTCAACCCTAAATATATCTTGTATACCCTTATTTAAACCATTTGAGTCCATTTGTAGTGGTAACCATCTCCTACATGTGCATCTAAAGCCTTGTATTTATAGTTTACTATTTCCTAATCCGGTGCACGAATTTCTATTTCCATTGTCTTGTTTGTTTAACTATCATTGATTATTTCCTTTGATCATTTATCACATTAAATCTAACCCTTTGATCATTTATCACATTATTTGGACTTCTATTTTTGTATGAAAATATATAAAATAGGCCTACCTCTCCCCATTTGAACATAGAAAAATTGTGAAGTTTCCACTTGATTGCTATTTTGGAGCCATCTTTCTTGAATAAGTGTAGGAATGTTAGTGTTTACTATATTTGTTGGTTTTAACTCCATTCTTCCTCTATTATACATTTTATCTTCCCTTTTCAAACCCACATTCCTTCTGGACTTACCTCTTTCTAAACCATTTTCTTTCCTCAATTTCATTTTAGATTCTCATTTCTACTTTATTTTTCATCAAGTATCTTTCATATTATTTCTTTTCTTCTCCCATATTAGTCCTCTCTATATCCATATTATTCCCCTTTATTTTTTTTCATTGAGTCTTATTTTTCCATCTCCTAAATTCCCTCTTTCTCCTTCAAACCTTGGTTTAAACCTAGCTTTAGTTTTTCATACCAATGTCTCCTTAAATTAATCCAACATTTCACTAAAATATTAGATTCTCCTTCCTACTTCATTCCTCTTTAACCATTTTTTAGAGGGTTTCTTCTATAGAATTGGTATTTATAGATAAAATATGGAATAATTAGAAAAAATCTCACAAATTACCAAGAGGAAGTTATGCAAAAAATCACAAGATGAAGCCATGTCTAAACTTTTAGATCCTTTTCACATAGTGGACAAGGTTGCCTTCTAGGTTCTAGTCATACACCAAGGTACTAGGAGAGGGCCATGTGACACCCAAGGTGTCACTCTACCTAACAACCTTGTCCTATCATCATTTTTCTCAAAATTATAATGGAAACATTTTGACACCTTATATAGTCCAAATTTAAAAGTGCATGATAGCCCATGCCAAGTGTATTCTTCCCATTTCTCTATTATCCTACTTCTAGCTTAGTTAAGCTCAATTGTGACATATTTTACTATTTTGTACCATCTTCTACTTTTTGTCTTGATTGGTTTCTAGATAGAGAAGTTATTAGTAAACTATTCTAAACACACCCAAAAATTTATTATTTAATATTTATTTTGAGTCCATTTGTAGTGGTAACCATCTCCTACAAGTGCATCTAAACCCTTGTATTTATAGTTTACTTTTTCCTAATCCGGTGTCAATTTCTATTTCCATTGTCTTGTTTGTTTAACTATCATTGATTATTTCCTTTGATCATTTATCACATTATTTGTCACAATTTAAACATGCATGATAGCCCATGCCAAGTGTATTCTTCCCATTTCTCTATTATCCTACTTCTAGCTTAGTTAAGCTCAATTGTCACATATTTTACTATTTTGCACCATCTTCTACTTTTTGTGTTGATTGGTTTCTAGATAGAGAAGTTATTAGTAAACTATTCTAAACACACCCAAAAATTTATTAGTTAATGTTTATTTTGAGTCCATTTGTAGTGGTAACCATCTCCTACAAGTGCATCTAAACCCTTGTATTTATAGTTTACTTTTTCCTAATCCGGTGTGAATTTCTATTTCCATTGTCTTGTTTGTTTAACTATCATTGATTATTTCCTTTGATCATTTATCACAATTTAAAAGTGCATGATAGCCCATGCCAAGTGTATTCTTCTCATTTCTCTATTATAATATTTCCAATCACTTATCAATGTAGGGTTTACCAAATCAATAAGGCACATAAGAAACATAAAAAATTGCACTTTGGGGCATGGGCCAACAACCTCCTAGGTCATCACTAAAGATTAGACTAGGCCAGTAATGACATGATAGATGGGTATGCATGCAGATGAGTTAATAACTTTTGAAGAATGTATTTCTTTTCAATGTGGCTCATGGTAAGCTAACTCTTTAGAACTCAACACTTGATGAATGAAAACATGAAAGATCCACCTACAAGCCTATAGGAATCAAAAGTGGGATTTGATATTAGGAAAGTGAGATGAGAAATACAAGCATGGAGAAATCATGGAATTCTACATAGCATAAGGTAATAAATACAAATAATGCTAGTAAGAATAATGATAATAGAAATATGGATAATGAAAGTGGTTGCAATGAAATTAATAGGAGGAAAAGAATGCTTAAAGCAGAGAGAATCTAAGAGATGGAGAACTATGTAGTCAATGGGCATGGCATGGGATTCAAATGAAACTATGGGATCCTCAAAAGCAATAACAATTGTAGAGGTTGAATAAATGGAATACTAGTAAATGATGATGAAGATATATATAGTAAAGTAATTATAAGATATTTTTATTAGTAGTTTGCATTTTTAGGAGGATGGAAGAGTGGTTTGTTTGGAATTTCAAGTCAATTCAATATAAAATTTTGTTTAACCACAACAATTCAATTCATAAAGCTTGTTTTGAATGCTATTACATTCCCATTAGAAGTCATTGAAAAGTTGAATGCATTCGAATCATACTCACACAAAATTAAATCTTTATAATTTGGTTTTTTAAGGTTTATAGTTTAGGTTTTTAGGGTTTGCAGTACAACATGGTTTTAGGGTTTATAATTTGGTTTTTTAGGGTTTATAGTTTAGGTTTTTAGAGTTTGCAGTACAACATGGTTTTAGGGTTTATAATTTGGTTTTTAGGGTTTATAGTTTAGGTTTTTCGGGTTTATAATTTGGTTTTTTAGGGTTTATAGTTTAAGTTTTTTAGGGTTTGCAGTAACATGGTTTTAGGGTTTATAGTAACATAGTTTTAGGGTTTGCAGTAATAGACAATCACAAAAAAATCATAAAACTCTAATAACAAGTAAAACCCTAATTTTCATTTTAATCCTACAATCACAAAAAAAACATCTAAAACAAGCTAAAAACTATCAGAGAACCAACCTAGAGGAGCTTAGTAGTGATGAGGTGGTGGGAGGAGTTGACAGGGCAAAAAAAACTCTGGTGTTGTGCTCGTTTAGCCTTCAACAATGCGTACCCATTCTAAGCCTTCCGCTGTCACTGTTGCTATCGGCTGGAGTGGAAGGAAATGAGCCTGCAGGGCTATTTTTTAAAAATATATACTTTTTTGAAAACGGGTACTCGTTTAGTAATGTGCACCCGAGCCTAAACGGGTACACCTAAAGCTAAACGAGTACCTGTTTAGGCTTGGGTGCACGTTACTAAATGGGTACCCGTTTAGGTTTGGGTGCCCATTCCTGGTGGCATTTGTTTTCCCCGTGCGACTTCCCCTATATGTGGACCGAGTTTCTTGCTTTTACCCAGATGGTATATGTTCAAAATAAAAATATTGTTTGCCACCAAAAGCCACCAAAATGTAGATAGATAAAACCTCTTTCCCTTGGCCTTCCTGCATCTATAACCTTTTGTCTTGTCAACTTCCTAAATCCTGAGTCAGTTCAGGCTGGTTCAAGCTCAGTGCATGCAAGTATAACAGGGGGTTGAGCAGAGGGTTGTTAAATTTGAAGGGCATGCAAGTATACCAGGGGGTTAAGCAGAGCGTTGTTAAAAAATTGAACCTTTGGCAACATGGGAGGTGATCTTCTCAGAAGGGAACCCACAGTACATCAAGTAATATTGGAGGACATGTTAGCCTTGCCAATTTTTGCAAGAGCAGGATGACTTGATTACTTTTTGAAGCTCATAGAATATAATGAAGGCATGACAAGACAATTTGCAACCACATTACACCATGATGAAGCCACTATCAAGGGTTTGAAAGTGGATGCTTTGGAGGCTGCAATCGCAGAAGTGTTTGTTCTACCTAGGAATGGAGAAGAATTCCTTGTCAAGGCAAATGCAATATCTGCTAGGGATGAGTTCAACGAGGTAGGGGAAAATCTTGACTCAACATCACAAGGTACCAAGAGATTATCACTTCCATGGGTATGGGCTTCTTATGCTGCTTATAATATTAAGTATATTACTTGTGATGGTATATAGTCTCTTCTGTATACTATGCATTTTAAGCTATTGAGTCACCTTCATCATAATAGAATAGTCAATGTACCCAATTTTCTCTATAATTTGTTAAAAAGAATGGGGTATGAATACCAACGGAAGGAAAATGATTCAACTTTGTCACTTGATTGTTTGATTACCTTGTTAGTAAAAATGAGCCTTAGGGTTCAATACCCACAAGTACACTGGGAAAGATTTTTGAATTGTAGAAACATTAATGATATTCTTGAGGAGCCAACAACACCAGGAAATATAGAATCACCTGCTGCATCTTTAAGGGAAACTCCTCCTATTCCACCTGCTACTTCACCCACCGACAACAAGGGAGAAAAGGGGAGCAAGATGTGCAAAATTAGCCACATGCAGAATTTGGTCAACCTATAGCAGAAGAGGTACATCAAACCCCATCTTCTAGTAAAACACCAAAAACTAGAAA
Organism: Cunninghamia lanceolata; assembly: GCA_027924645.1. Taxonomy (NCBI): domain Eukaryota; kingdom Viridiplantae; phylum Streptophyta; class Pinopsida; order Cupressales; family Cupressaceae; genus Cunninghamia; species Cunninghamia lanceolata. Next base: position 1,204,085 of record BSBN01001501.1, read on the forward strand.
GAAGGGAGGTGGTTCTTCTTCCGCACCTTCAAAAATGTCGAAGAAGAAACCCACAAAACTAAGGCGTTCAAATTGCCTAAAAAGGAAAGGTGTTATGAGGGGTAGTATTGAGAAGCAATGAGAAGAAAAAGGTGTTGTGACAGTGGATATTGACCCTGAACAAGAGGCTAATGTGACAGAAAATGTGCAAGTTCCCATAAAAAGGAAATGGTATACATCTACCACCTCTGAATCAGAGTCAGAGGATATTTTTGTTGCCAAGAAAACTAGGAAGAAAACCTTGATGGTAGTTGTTTGTCATTGATGTCAAAAAGATATTGAGGGTGTTGAGTCAATTGAGTTGGCTTGATTAGTGTATACCTTTCATGTGTTGTGTTGATTATCAATGGTGTTGTTGTTCATCACATTGAATATCATATTGATTATCAATGGTGGTGTTGGTATTGCTTATACAGGTGATGGAGTTTATTATCTTGCTAACATGGGTTGATCTTGTGTAAAGTCTTTATTCAGGATGTCTTCAAGGGCGCATAAGCATCATGTGTGAGAACAAGATGTGTAATGTTGAAATCAGGTGATGTCATCATGTACTATGTGAAAATGTCAAAGATTGGACAGGAGGATCTCAGTTGGATCTCAGTTGAACAATGTTTGATGCTCTATGTCATGATTGTCATGGGTTGTGTTTTCATTTGGTTGTGGCTTCAGAAGATGGTTTTGATGGACAAGACATCAGAAGGTCAGTGGTCCTTGGGTTTTGTGTTTAGTCTTCATATGCTGCATTTTGTCTTGATTTCATGTTGCAGAGGAAATCATATGGTTACATAATCATATACAAAGGTTATTCATGTGCAGAGACATCTGTTCATTCAAGTTCATGACAAGATTGAATTTATTTTTTATTGAAGATATTAATTTTGTTTATGAGCTCAAGGTTTATAAAGTTCTATTTTCATATTATTCACTGCCCTTACAATGACAGTTATACTTTATGCTTTAATTTCACTTTGACCTGTGAGAGAAGGCCATTTCACTTATGCAACCTACTAGAGGGGTCACATGTCGTTGTGAATGACCCGCCCCATCCTTGTTCAACTGACTGCATTAGTTATGAGTTTCATGCAATGGGCTTATAGTTAATAATTCAAGAGTCTGATTTAAAGGAGGAAATATTTTAAAGTATTTGAAAAAGCATGGAATGGATTTATTAGTGAAGAGATTTATTCATTAAAAAGCTTTGAAATATTTAGTAACTTGTTAAATATCCTTTATCAAAGGAAGAAGCCCAAAAAATGGTAAATGGTTTCTTTTTTAAAAACTTAGAAACTTTCTTTTTAAACTTCCTTTTTGATGGTCGTTCCTCTATGACATCAAATTAAGGATTTTTTTATAAGGAGTTTTTTAATTTTTTGTTGCTTTTTCTAAATGTGAGAAAAATCTTTTGAAGAGATTTTTTTAAAATGGTGATATTGGAATAAATGAAGATGATTTTTTTCTTAAGAAGAGGGTTTGAGATATTGAAGAAAATTTTCAGGACAGATTGATGAAGATGTTTTTGAAGAATATTGTTGAAGACAGAAGGAGATTGTTTTATGGGGAATTTGAATGGATATGGAAAATTTAAAAAAAGGGGTGACATCATTAATGATTTTGTTTATGCAGGGCAGATAAAAGCACATGGAAGGTTTTTTAGAAGTGAATTAATTTTGCAGATTGAAGGAGAAGAAGTTGATAGGATTTTGCAGAGAGAATGGGATTTTTTGAAGATGTTTTTTCAAAAGGAGATTTTTATGGGAATATGAATGGGGTTGGAAAATGAAAGTTCTTGAGATTTTAAAAGAGACAAAATGAATTGAAAATTTTATTTAATAGCTTTTTGAATAGGTTTGAAAATGCATAGATAGAAGAATATCAAAGTTTGAACATTTATTTTGAAAGAAATTTTTGAAGATTCTCTATGCAGGGAAGATGGATGATGAACAGGGAAAATTGATTCAAATTGATTGTAGAAAGGGAATATGATCAGATTGAAGACTCCTAAAATATGAAAGTCATTTTTGTGAAGATTTGTTTGAGAGATGATTTTATTTTTGCAAATCCTTCGTGAATGGAAATGGTCATACAAGTGATATTGATTTTTTTGTAGAGATGTTAATCAAATTGAAAAATTAAATATGAGAGGGATTTGAAAAGTCAAGTTATTTTGTATTGCAAGAGAAGAGTTGACTGTGAAAGGTCATATGATATTTAATGACATTACAGGTGCTTGGATAGTATGATTGTTATACAAATCAATGAGGAAGATAATTTGATGATACAATTGTAATGGATGTGAGCCAATATGAAGACAACTTGTATGACACAGATTGAATAAAATCAAGTATGAAGACAATATCAATTGAATGTGAATTGATTGAGCATCAGATACAGGTTGAAGACATACACATGGAGAAATTACAAATGGATTTTGTATTATGCAGAGATGGGATAATGAATTGAATGGAAACAGAGTAACCCTCTGATTTTGTTTATATTTTCTAATGGTGATTGTGTTTTCCAGTGAGGCGCAGTATGCCAGTGAGGCTTATAGGTCAGTGAGACCTTACATTTGTCAGTGAGACACATATTGTTGCCAGTGAGGTAAATTCAGCCAGTGAGGCATCTTGTAGCCAGTGAGGCTTGTATGGTCAGTGATGGTCAGTGAGACCAAATTGTATGTATTAGGGGTTGGTGCTCCTTGAAGTTAGTGCTTCTAAACATTGTAACCAGTGAGGTTTTTGCTTAAGCTAGTGAGGCAATTTTGAGAGGTTTTTCTACCCGAGGAGGGTTTTCCTCTCGTATATTTTTTTTTGTGTCTTGGTCTCATATCTTGTGTGTATTCATGTATTCATATATTTCATATCTTCAACATTATAATTGTGCATATGCATGTTAATGTCTTTATCTCTCTTTATCCTTTAAGTCAAAAGGTGTAAAAAAAATTGTAAAATTTTTACAACATTGATTCACCCCCCCTCTCAGTGTTGTCCTGGATTCCAACAAACCCCAGATAACCCTCCAACAAACCCCAGATAACCCAGGCAGTGAGGGCTAAACAGTCTTTGAGAGATGAGGAATTGTTGTTAGAAGAAAGAAATGTCAGAAAAGAATTGTAAGAAGCTTTTGAAAGAATCAAGCTGCTAGAGGAACTAGATAAAACATATGAGAAAAGGGACAAGGAAAGAGAAGCAAAGATTTAGGAACTAGAGGAAAAAGTAAATACTTATGGGCAGGGGTCAAAATTAGATTTGCTTGTAGAACTAGCAATAGTTGTAGCAGGAAATAAGGAACTAGTAACTAAGGATCACAAAAACTCCAACCTGCCACACAATCATGTCCTTAGGTTACCATTTGTGGAAAGATAATCAAGTTTTTTCTAAATGAGAAGAGGAGTGGAAGAAATAAAAAGAAATAATGATTGCAGAGCATACTCAGGCATTGGAGAGAAAAGATGTTGAATTGAGAAGGTTAGCAGTTAGGATAGAAGAGATAGCAGATACGGCTACCCAAATTGTTAAATGCAGACCTCCAACGAGAACATATGCTTTGTTTTTACAGGAAAAGTTTTTGAGTTATCAATTCAGTAAATTGATCAGTAACAAGTCAGTTGCTATGAATGGACAATTTACTTTTCTAAAAGTTTTTGCTGGTACCACACCAGAAGAACATGATCAGTTATGTGAGTACTACTTGCATAACTATGTTGCGCCTGAAGACACAGAATGGAACCCATTAATTTTTGTGGGAGATTTACAATTAAGGGCACTAGCATCTTATTTTAGAAATGAAAAGTTGAGGGGTGAAATTATACAAGCATATATGGAGAGAGAGAAATCAATTGCTCTTCCAATAAGGAGAGAATCTAAAACCCCTGATTTGATCATTAAAGAATGGAAACAACTTTGGACCATAAATGTGTAGGCAGAAAGATTATGAACTTGAGATTGCAGGATTATGAAATAATGTATCACTTAACTGTTGGACTCATCCACCATTCTTATCAGTTTGTGCAAGAAAGATGTAACAGTTTAATCCCTGAATTGAAAAGAAAAGAACCCCACTCTGTTTATAATTTTATGGCCATGTTTGAAAGAGTACGAAAATATATGAATATTACTAGAGGACAGGGACTTGAATGGGTACCACTTACCTTCCAGCCACCAATGCTTCTGTACCCAATACCACACTGGACAAGGAAGAAGAATGAGGAGTGTGGGAGGGCAGAGGTTACCAGAATGAGCAGACTGGCATGTCATAAAGGATTTTATTTGAAACAGGTTGAAGGAGTGGATGATGTCATAGACTTCAGGGAAATCAATTTGCACTACAACCTCTAGCCCGAGTTAATTTGCTTGAGGACAAGTAAATGGGTAATTGGGGGGAAATGATGAGTCTAGTTATTAGCTAGTTTTATTATGGTTTTATGCAAGTTCATAGACATTCTTAGACATTATCTTATACATATTCCTACATTATGCTATCTTTTATGTTCATTATGCAACCCTAAACCTAATTTAAAGTATATGAAAATATGGTTATAATATGATGAATATTGCATGATTATGTGTGGGAATGTATGAATTATAAAGGATATTTGTGCTTAGATATGGTTGTTAGTATTGTGTGCATGTTTTGTGAACTAACTCTTGCAGCTGGAGGAGATGGACTGTAGCCCACAACAACTGTAAGGTGCAGCCCGTAGCCAAAGAGTTCCGAGACAACAGAGTAGGGGAGGTTTCAGAATAAACTGAGCAGAACAACTACAACATGGAGACACTTGATGAAGATAATTATGCATCATGATGACAATTAATTTAAAGATGACTGAAGGAGAAGAATTATGTTGCAGTCAGGAGTCTAATGTGACTGATTCAACCAGTCCACATTCTAGTTCTGTTATAGCAAGAGCCTCAATTTCATTTGGACTCTTTTTTTTTTCTTTTTTAGTTATTGATTACTTGGCATTTATCACACTCTGGTATGTAGGGAGTGGTGATTTATGATTCTAGTTAAGGGACCTTGTTTTAATAAACTCCCTCGTACCTATATGTATGGCTCAATGGTTGAGGTAGTTTAAGTTTTGAAGTTAGTAAGTTGCTCAATTCACAGATATAGTTACTAGATCTTTTTCTAGTTAGTTACACAGACAATGTTTATTGATTGATGATGAATTCATGAATACAATCTTCTAGCAAAATCTTATGTGATATTGTGAAGATTTAGTAATGAATGATTTTGAATTAGTATGATTTGTTGATCTAAGAAACTAGATTTGAGTTAGATCAGTGGAGACAGTCACTTGAGCAAGGGCCACTCAAGGCAACTTTCCCTCGCTTCATTTTCTATATGTTATCATTGCTGTAACAGTTATTTCATAAATGTACAATCAATTAGATTCTTTGAGTTATTCTAATTTACTTAACTTGTTGTACTCCAGAGTGTAGAGTGTATGTTCAGATTATCAGTATCAAGTTAACCCTTAGCATTCATTTCTTGATAGCAATTAGTTGCAGTCTTATATTGTATGTACCCGTAGTAATAGTGTCAGCATTACTTTCTTTACCATTGTGCAGTTTGAGATTTTCTAGCAAGTGTAACACTATATTAGGATGAGTTAGGTAGTCTTAATCTTTGAAAGCACATACAATGCCAGTACCATCACAAGCTTACTAGCCCTAGTTGATAATTCAACGAAGGTCTTCCAAAGGTCCAAGTGGACTGTTCAGTCAGGTTTTTCCTTTGAATTGTGTGATTGTCACCAAGTTTACTAGACATGGTAAGGACTCTACATAGACTGAAGGAGATAATGCATGCTGTTGGAAGACTAAGCTACGGAGTTAGTAGACCTCCTTTGTACACTACTTGAAGTAGTGAGCTGCCTTAAGCTCTCACTCTTGAGCTTCTTTGACCGTCTGGATGACCTCCTTCAATTGTTTCTTGGTTGTTTGTTGGCATTGGAAAGATCGACCATCACTTGTCCTTAGGTTGCCAAATCTTGTTCCTTTGCTACTAGTTCCTTCTGTGTGGCCTTTACTTTGTTCTTTTCCAATTTGGTCAATGTATTTTGTTGGGCCAGCTGCTCCTTACACCTATTAAGTTGATCTTTTGTGGTCTCCTTGAGTTGTTTTAACATCTTATAGGCCTCATCAATCCTAGTCGATGCCTTAGCATTTTGTTGGAGATCATCCTCCCATACATAGAATAATGCCCGAAAATGCTCCTTAATGTTATATAGGGCATGATGAGGTATAAATAACCTCATTTCATAATACACCATATAACCCTTTCTGTGTTACCCAATCACCCAAACCATGCCAATTTATTAATTTTATAAGCAACATTTGTTTATTTTTGATAGAATGATGTGCAAATCTTTGTTTCCCAATAGATTGAAGTTTTCCACTAATGTTGACATGATTGTGTGTAAAGGTCTATGTATTTATGTAGGTTTTTATGAAGAGCCTAGTGGAACTTAAAAGAAACTGAAGTCAGTAGCGCTGGAATCTCAGGGAGCCAGAAATCTAGGAATACATGATCGTGGACTTTATTGACAGTTTCTTTAATTTTCTGTTAAAAACACTTAAGACATTTCATGACTCTACTCGGAGCCTTTACTATGTTGAACTTAATAGACATCTAGTTTAGTTAAAAGTTTGTTTTTTTGTTGAAGACTTCTTCAAGTTGCATTTATGTGTCACCTAGAATTTAGGATTTTGGTAGTATTGATTATGAGTAATTCCTAAAACAGTTATGCTATGATATGCTATGCTCTGATATACAATACAGAAGTGATGTTTAGTAGTTATTTTCTGTGATAATTTTATGATATGAAGGAATACAACCAAGTTTATTCTGAGTAATATATTTTGAGCAATGGAAATGCAAATGCAAATGGAATTACTTTGGAGCTGTTGAGATAATGCATGCGATTTGAATCGATAAGATCTTCTGAGAGTTGGCCACTCGAAGGATATATGATAGATAAGTGTTTTATCATTATGAAATTGTGTTGTTCAATTATGTTTAGTAAATGTTTTGGTTAGATTAATGTAACATTCTGTTTTAGCATTGTTGTGTGTCCCTACAGGATATTGTGTTCAAGTTAACAATCTTTGAAGTTCTGTTTGTTATGCTAATGTTTCTAGAGCATCTGCTTCATTCATAAAATCTATTTTCAGCTGTTAGCTCAAGTTTTAATTTGTTTTTAGTTGCTAGTTAGTTGTCTTTTCAAAATTCATAGTTAAAATGCATGTGTTGATTCCCAGTTTCGAGTTTATATGCTTTCTAGATTAAAGATTCAAATTCTTTATAGTTTAGAAATTGTATGCTTTCTAGTTTAGATTCCATTAAAGGCTTTTCATAAATTCAAAAAACCATTGCTAAGTTGAGATGTCCAAATCCATTCCCTATTGCAAACAACCTTGGACACTACCCGATCGACATAATTGACATATTTCAACTAAAGTGTTAGGACCTCACGACAACCTATAAGGGAAACCAATACCTCACTATCCCCACCGCCAGAGAATGACACATTCCTCTTAGGCTACTAGTTTTTTTTCATTTTTGTAGTTAATTTGTCTGGCCACTCTTTATCTTTGAAAACACATGCAAACTCTGTCTCACAATCGTCCACAACAAATCTCTCAATACACTGAGCCTCCTAAAGGACCAAGGGGGAATGAGTGCTATCTATATCTCGATCAATCTCCACCACCTCACTAATAATGGCACCTATGGGTTGGAGATCCTAAACATACCTCACAACTGTGCCAAATGGATCTTGGCAGTTGGGTTTGTATAACCTTATGTTAAGCTCCTCTAGACTCTGGAGTACCGAATATGATGAAGACTCTTGCTGGTGACTAGTGGATGTTGATTGAGTGGATGGGTCCACTACAATTGGCAACTTCCCCTCATCCCTAGAGGGAAGAACTGTCAGTCTTTGATCACCCTATATCTTAGTAGTAGGCTGAACTGCAGGCATTGCTATTTCTCGAGCGAGACTCAAGGGAGGAAAGTTTGTCATACTAATAGTAGCTCCTAATGTGCTAAGCCAAGTGTCCATTGTGCACCATCATACTCTGGTGACCATCTCGTGTGGGAAGTGACTATGGGGCTCTAGTAAATAGAACCATATGGAGGTATTGTTGTCTTCTCAACTATTGTTGGTGGCCATGGTGTCTCATCCATAGCTACTGTCTCCTCAATGACTACTATCTCCTCAACCACTACTGGTGTCTCAACAATGGTTGTTGCTAACTGAATCGCATCTGGGAGGGTGTACCCTATTAGTGGTATCTCTTGTGATCATACTAGAGAGGAAGGTACCTCAATTGTCTGCTCATCCTCTTCCTCTTCTTGGTTATCCCCTTCTTCCTTTGAAGATGTGTCCATGGTATGATATTTTCTTTTCTTGTTCGAGGGCTTAGGTTCCATGGATGTGGCCACTTTTGCCCATGTAAATATAGTTGGCCAAGCTAGATCATATTTAGGATTTGGATGAAATTGGTCCTCCTGTAATGATGGAACCTATCTATGTAATGCATCCAAAAATAATGCAATTACTTGTTGCATCATATAAAAGGCCTTGTGTTTCATGGCCATGAACTCCTGCATATGGTTGGCCAAAATTGCTACCTAGTTATACATTGTACCTTCCCACAATCCTACCATATACTCTCCCATCCACATGTCTATATCTGAGGATCTATTGGCACCAATCAACCTACTTTTTGTTACATCCATAACCCAACACCATTCATCATTGGCTAAGTCATCCTTCCGCAACCCTCTATTACCCTTTCCCCAAATTCTAGCTCTTGCCTCTTTTAACAAATATGATTTATGCATTTGTTTGATGTATGCTTCTTTGTCCCATTATGTAACCTTCAATGAAGGTTTACTTGCATCAATGCCCCAACTGGGAATGCCAAGGACCCTAGTGAACCCTTCAGGTGTGAACTTACCAGTGACCATAATATTCAGAAATTGTACCTTTGTCTCATTCTCAAGTTTATTATAGTGAACCAACATGATTTTCAAGAATGGATCAAATTATCTAAAATTAAAAAATGGGACTTGGATTACCTTATCCATGTGAGAATATGTGAGGGATACCTTCAATGGGTGGTCTACAGGATTTTTGTGCCATCATGTTTGGCTCTCGACCATTGCAAACTTTCCCACGTGATATTGTTCGTGGTGATTTTTTCCTTTGCAACTGGTTGTGCTGGTGTATTCTTCTTCTTTTCAGAATCCTTGAGTATTTTTGGCCTAAACCATGATGGAGTTACCTCAGTGATGTCTTTTGCTACCATGGCTGAAAACTTCTCCCCGACTATCAATTTTTTTCTCCCAACTACCATTGTCCCGACTATCAAAAAACATTTCTTGCTATCTTGACTATTGCCAACTTCTTTTCCATCACTCGAATGGTTCTTGTAACTAGTTTTGTTATGCTGGAGACTCAATTGCATAGAAAAATATGAATTGGATGAATATGATGACCAAGGATAATTTCCTGTGCGTACGACTAAGGATAGAGTGTGGGGTAAGAATAAAGATGAAGTCGTATGATTTAGGGATCATACGACAATAAGAATTTAGTATCCACTAGCAAAGAGGAATTGTACAACCCACCAAGTCATACGACTCAGATGGAGGGTCAACTTCTTCATATAGTGAGCAGATGTTGTACGATCAACAAATGTAAAACTCTTAGAACTTTCTCCTCTACAAAATCGTATGGCAATTCTCTTCTCTGCAAATTGTATGACACTCACTTAATGCTCTATGAATGTTGATCTCCAACTCTCTCGTTGATCTCTAACTTGCCTTGTCGATTCCCACTTCCCTTGTCGATCTCATATTCTTTATTTTAGATATTATAAGGCGGCAAACCAGGGGCCGATCCCTTACAAAATAGAACCCAAAAAGGGCAAAAAAGGCCCAGAAAACAAAAAGAGCCAGAACCACCACCGACATCTTCCATACAACCAAAATACAAAAAAAAGGAACTACTAGTAAAAAGCCAGCTAACAGAAAGCATAGAAAGACTAGGAAGGGATATCCTCCTCTCCCTTAGAAAGAAACTCCAACATTTTGTCAAATTCTTTAACCCTGTCATTATCAGCACCATGAATGAGAACCTCATGTTCCCTCAGCAGAGAGAGATTGGCCATAATAGTCTTGCATAACATGCTAGTAATGAAATTACCAAGAGACAAGACCCTTTTTTCCAGGAACTCCACCCGCTCCTTCAACTGAGATAGATCATCAACATCATTAACTTCCTCAATATTGTCTTCCTCTCTACCGTCTTGAGCATTGTTACCATCCTTTTGAAACAGATCAAGATCAACAGGCACAACAATGGGAACATAGTGGGCATCTTTTCCAGTGTTATCAACAGTATCAGTCACCTTCATCTGAGTAGTAATATCTCCCACATCCACACAGTCACCAATGAGGACAGAATTATGAACCCCAATATTATCTTTAGTATTAAAGGCCTCCACAAGAAAATCCTGCCCATCAATTTCTTCTTCACCACCAGAATCTTCAATATCAATTATTCTTTGTTGATGGCAAGAAAAAAATTGACTTTTAGAAGCTGTTGATTACAAAAAGCTAATAAGATTGTATGGTTTTCAACTAAGCAAAGTTTATGTTCTTCTTGTACGACGAAGGGTTCAAATTGCCAAGGTCTCTATTGCCTTTGAGTGTTTTGTTGGTGCCTTTAAATGGTGAGGGAAGGGGGATTGTACGACCCCTAGTCATACGAATGGGGTCATACACCCACAATCATACGACTGGGGTCATATGCCCATAGTCATATGAATGGGGCCGTATGCCCACAGTCGTATGATTGGGGTCGTACAACTCAACAATACGATTGGTGTCATACAACTCAGCAGTATGACTTCATTTCTTTCTTTTTTTCAAATTTTTCAATTTGTTTTAAATTTTTCTTATCTTCATTATTCTATTTTTTCTTTTCATTTTCTAATTTTCAATTTTCTCCCTTTCCCAATCTTTAAATTTCATCATGTCCCATAATTTTTTCCAATTCCATTTTTCTTCTATATCTCCTTCCTTTGACACATCTCTTTTTGTCTCAATAAAACATATTGTCCCAATAAGTTCTTGTAGCCATCGGGGTCGTTTAGTTACCTCATCTTTGTCTCTTATTCTTTTACCATGCATGTTAAATGTTCTTTGTAGTGGTTGTCCTTCATTAGGCGTTTCTATATTTCATGTTGTATCCTTTGGTTTTTCAATTTGGTAAGATGATGAAAGATACAATCTGCATTTGCCCCTCTCAATATTCATTTGAACATCTCTCTATTGGTTCCAACTTCAAAATTTGATCGACAAAACGAACTTCCTCCCTACCTTCATGTAATGTCCTTCTATTGATTAAGTTTAGCCCTTCTAGTTCTTGGAGCCATGTCACCAATTTTCCATCTACTTTCAATCTCCGTGGAGTATACACTGCTCGCCACATCCATGCCTTTGGTAGAGGTGTACTTTAGGGTGCTCCCTTTGGCAAATCTTTTTCACTAAATTCTTGCAGTGCATCATAATAGCCTGAACGTTTAACTATGATTGTACTATCTGCCAGATACTTTGTTTGTTGTGGAACTTTTTCTTCTTTTGGTAATAAAAATTCAAATATGTCACGTACCTTGTTACATTCTCTAATCCATTCATCTCACTTTTCTTCTTTAGAACCTTTATCTTCTTGATTTGCCCAAGGGTTGAAGTTATTGTCTTCGACTATACCCTCTCTCATGCTAGTGTAAGGTGAATATAGCCTCCATTAATCCTCAATTTTAATTGATTGTACTCTTGATCTAGAAAGGCCAATGACTTCTTCCAAATGTGTGCTTTGAAAAGCCACTTCGTCGATTCTTCTATTTATGTCCATCTTCATAGGGTGTTTTTCTACTCCGTAAAATCTAAACTCGTCTGGTTCATATTCCAATTCCTTGATAGTTTCCTTCTATATTTCTCCTTTATTTTTGTACTCCATAAAGTTTATTGAGATGACTTCTTGTCATTTTTTTAAGTTTTAAGTTTGGACCCATTTACTATATCTTTGATTACTATACCATCTATGTTCTCTAGTTTTATGGAACCATTTTCTACTACCTCCCGTACTCGGAATGGTCCTAACCACCTCACCTTGAACTTAATTGACTTTATTTTGTTATGACCATTATACTTGAGAACCATCTGGCCTTGCCAAAAGTTCTTTCTTTGGAGATGCTTGTCGTGCCAGTTTTTCTGACGTTTCTGCATTACCTCGGTCGACCACTATGCCAAAATCCTTTGTTCATCAAGTTTGTTTAATTGAAATAATCTTTCTTTTAGGCTCTATATATCCTCGAGTCTATTCTCAACTGCTATTCGGAGACTTGGTACCATATACTTAGCTGGAACCACCACTTCCTAACCATATATCAACTAGAAGGGAGTTTGTCTTGTTGTCACTTTGTAAGTCATAAGGTATGCCCATAACATATCTTGCAACTTCTCCTCCTAGCCACATCCTTCTATACCGTATGACTTATATATGATGGAGACTAACACCTTATTTGTCAGTTCCGCTTGCCTATTGGCTCTCAGGTAGTAGGGACTCGACAGTGAGTGAAATATATTGAACTTGTTGGTCATCAACCAAATGACATGGTTGGTGAAATTTCCCCCTCTGTCACTTGTAATTTGAATAGGGATGCCATACCTTGTCACTATTTTCTCATAGATGAACCTTGCGGTACTCAGGGCTGTGTTATCTTCTAATGCTCTCACTTTTGCCCACTTGGTTAGATACTTGGTTGCCACAACTATGTATTAGCACTTGTGTAATTTGTTGACCTTCAATGGCCCTATAAAATCCAATCCCCACTTCTCAAATAGTTCTTGTGGTTGTGAGGGTGAGAGTGACATATAATATCGCTTCAGTAGTTTTTCTATTCTCTAGTATGTATCACAACCCACTACCCACTCTTGGGCATCAGTGTGGAGAGTTAGCCACCACAATCCAGCCAATAGAACCTTCCTTGTAGTAGTGTTAGGTCCCATGTGTCCTCCATCTAGTCCTTCATGAGCCTCTTAAAGTACCCCTTGAATTTCTTCTTCCATCCACATCTCCTTAGGATATGGTCGGGCCCCATCTTGTATAGGCTTCCATTCATTAGTTGAAATGTTTTGCTCTTTAGGGCCAATTTCCTTCTCTCCCTGATTGGCATGTCCTTAGGGAAAGTCCCTTTTGATAAGTAGTCACCAATGTTCTCGTACCATGGTGGTAGAGCAGCTATTTGGAACAAGTGTGCATTGGGAAAGTCTTTGTTCACTCCCTCCGATGGTTCTCCCAACTTGATCTATGAGAGCTGCTCTGCTATCACATGGATTTTTCTTGGATGTACAATAATGGTGAATGTGAACTCCTCAAGTAGGAGTAGCCATCTACTGATTCTTCCTTGTATAATTAGCTTATTCACTAGATACATGAGTGCCTAATGGTCAACATAGAATGTGAAGGGTGTCACTATGAGGTATTGTCTAAACTTCTGGACCAAGTAGACCATTTTGAGCGCTTCTCTTTTAGTCATACTATAGTTGCGCTCAACACTTGAAAATAGTCGACTAGCAAAGAACACTTGGTGGTCGAGCCCTTGAGGCCCGACTTGCACCAAGGTGGCTCTGATGGTGAAATTTGAAGCATCCACACAGACATGAAACTCATTGTCATAGTTTGGATAGGCCAAGATCACTGAACTGATCAAACTCATCTTTAATTCATTGAATGCTTTTTCTTGGTTGTTAATCCATGTGAATGGCACACCCTTCCTTGTTAGCATATCCAAGTGATATGATATTTGGGAAAAGTTCTTGATGAATCTTTGGTAATACTCCACATGTTCGAGAAATAATTTTACCCCAGACATCTCTCAGAGCCTCCATCTGCATGATTATCTGAATCTTGTCTGAGTCTGTCTTTACTCCTGCCTTGCATACAATGTGGCCAAGAAGCTTTCCTTGTGGCACCATGAACCAACACTTCTTCGGATTTAGGGCTAACTATGCCAACCTACAATGCTCCATGCATTCGATGATAGCCTTCAAGTAGGTTTGTTGGTCACTATAAATTGACCAATCAACTAGGAATGCTTTGAAGTTCACCACCGACATCTTATCGAATATGTGGAGGATTATTCTTTGGAAGGTGGTTGGAGCATTACATAGGCCAAATGACATGCAGTTGTATGCATACACTCCATCCTCTACCTCGAAGGTGGTCTTCAACTTATCCTCCTTAGAGATACTAATATGGTTGTACCCCAAGAATCCATCCATGAATGAATAAATCTCATGACCAACCACCTCCTCTAGGATTGAATCCATGAAGGGGATTGGGATGGATCCTTAATAGTCACCACATTTAGGCATATGAAGTATACACATATCCAGATCTACCCTCTTTCCTTTTTGAGTGAGATGATGATGGGTGATACCCACTCGCTTGTCTCCACTTTAAATATGAGTCACACTTCCAGTATTTTCTAGATCTATTGCATTTTTGCCGCATAATTTTTGTTCATCTGGTATGGTCTTTTCCTCACCGGTTGTGCATCTAGAATCAGGGGAATTTGGTGCAAACAAAGTTTTAGAGGAATTCCATTCATGTCTTCATACGTCCAGGTGAATAAATCCTTGTACTCAAGATTTTTTTTGAATGCAACTTCTTTTAACATTGGGTTCTAATTGTCACCCACCAAAATTACCTTCAGGTTGTTTTCATCTCCCATCTCTTCATACATGATCACCTTATCTGGCTCAAACCTTTGTGCTGGTGTATCATCTACTTTGGCCTCACCTTCTTTGTATTCACCATATGCTGTGGGAAATGTATGCCTTACTATTGTGGAATGATCTTCTTCTTATTTGGGTGTGTGATTCACCTCTGGTAGTTCACTCGATGTACGACTTGTAGTCAATAGATGAGTTGTTTCCCCTAATGTTTCCCTTGGTGTACGACCAATAGATGATGGATGAATTATTTCCCCCATAGATTCCTTTGGTGTACGACCAGTAGTTGATAGATGACTTGTCTCCATCCTTGATCCTTCTGTCATATGACTTGTCTCACCACCGGTCGTACTACTACTTCTGAGAAAGGGGTTCTCTTCCATCTCATTTATCTCTATCATATTACAGGCCAGTGAGAACACCTCATAATTTTCCATCTACCAATGGAATAATCTATTGAGTGAACTTGTTTCATCTTCAGAGCATGATTGTAATTGCAGCACTCCCTCATCGTCAGGCTCCTTGAGTCCTCTTCCTCCAGTTGATGGCTCATCTGTATTTGATTCAGAATTAGAGGAAGCCATTTCTTCACCCACGGCTTGTGTCCTCAAATCAATAATAAATTTTCTTCCTTTATTCTCGATTGATAGGGTGTTCTTCTCCCAATTATGATCGGCCTTGGTCACTACCAACCATCCTCACCTAAGAAGTGTATCATATGCCTTTTTGTGAACAAAAATGACAACAAAATTTAACAAGAAGTGTTGAGTGCCAATTTTCACCTTCTGTCCCATTAGTACTTTGAGAGCCTTAATTCTATGTTGGTCGGCCCCTACCAACTAGAAGGTTGGTAACTGTAGGGTTGGCTTCCCTAAGTTTCTCCATGTATCTTTAGGTAGTATGTTTACTTCCAAGCCTCCATCGATGATTGTATTGGTCAAAGTTCTCCCAAGAATCTCCATTTGGACAACGGTTTGTTTCTTCCCAACATTGATCTCCAGCAACATAGGGTCGATGACTTGCTTTCCACTCGACGGTGGTTCCAGTATGACATCATCATTTGCATTTGTCTTGGTTTTCTCCTTGTCCACCACATTAGTTATTGCCACCCTTAATTGTGGCATGCTCTTTAATAGATTAACCATTTTTATGGATGTGTTGGTTTGCAGCATCTGACTGGCAATGTTCTTGTTTAATTATAGTGAGGTAGATGCACTGGATTTTGCATTAGAGTGTCTTTGTTCCTCTACCATTGCCTATTTGACCTCCACTCTGGCTTCTTGGAGTCTCTCTTTCTCCATGCGAGGATCCAGCTAGACTCCCTTCTTTGTTTGCGCTTAGGTGATGGCGAAGACTTCATCTTATCCTTCTATATCGATCAAATTACTACTTCCTTTTTGTTTTAGGCAGTGAATATCCTTGTGATCACCTGGCCCATGCCATTTACAAAGTATGCCCTTGTTTTGATTTTGTTTGTTTTGTCACTCTCAGGCGAAGTCTCCCCATTCGCTGCATTTTCAACATTAGATCATTGGTTTCCCTTTTTCATCATACTGTATGTGGCTTCTCCCCCCACTATTGTTATTGAATCTATTATTCCTCGTCAGTTCTGATACCTACCTGGCAATGCACTGTTATTATTTTGTTGCTTCAATGGTGTAGTAGGTGGGGTAGATTGTTCGCCTTGGGTGAAGAGCACCTGATTGCTCCTTGTATTCCTCCTTGTCTTCATATTGTATGGGCATTCTTTGGTGGAGTGTTCCAAGACATGGCAAATGTTGCAGAACATATTTTTTGGGCAATTTGACTTAATGTGGCCTTCACTGTATACCATAGTTCCTTGTCCTTAGTAACCTCATTTTCTATTTTTAGTTCCTTCATCATCCTCATCACATCCTTCCAGAGTGCTTGTACGGTTTTTGTTTCATCATTGATGTCATCCAAACTTTCGTCATTGTCATCTTTCTTTTTCCCTTAAGAAAACATTTTATCTTCACTCTCAATGTCCATCACCCGGTTGTAAGCATTGACAAAGGTGGTATGATTTTCATCTTTACCCTTAGTGAGGGAATCAAACCCTCAATGAACCAATAATTCTGTAATCCATCTATAGGTTCCTTCTCCAATTTCACCAAAATCTCTTTTAGCCTATGAATATAGGCTCCTACATTCTCATGTTTGCCTTGTTTTGTGCTATAGATTTTGGCTACGATTTCATTTTCATCCCTCAAGAGTTTGAATTATTCTTGAAATGCCTTCTTCAATGTACTCCAATCAAATTTTGAACTCACTTCCAATTATGTGTACTATTTGATGGCTATGCCCCTCAAAGTTGTTGGGAATGGTCGTAGCCAATAGGACTTGTCATCCTATCCATTGGCCACCCATATAGTTTCACAAGTCTTGCAATGCCTCACTGGATCTTTTGATCCATTCCCCAAGAACTTCAAGAGTTTTTGCCTTTCCATACTTGGACGTTCTAGAGGAGTCACCATCTTCCCTCCTTGGTGCAACTTTCATGTTTGATTTTTGGTCAAAGAGTCTTGACTCGTACGTTTGGTGCTTTTGGTGCACTCTCAGTCATGCAGGTGTCCTTCACTTCTCCTTCACCAGCAAACCACACACTTCTATCACCCTTGGGTTCTTTCCTGTGCTCCTCTAGTCCTAGAGTTGTAGGCTCTCACCCTTCAGTCAACAATTCTTGGAAATGCCAGATATTATCTTCATATGTCTTTGACAATGATTCTTTCCATGATAAGTTTTCCCACTAGTCGTCAGTTGGTGGAATTCGTACAGTTTGGTTCTCCATCACTTGGTCGGCGAGGTCTTCTTATGTTTCATCTAGGAGTGGTAATTGTCTCACAAATTCTTCCCTTTGTGTTTGTGTTTTTTCGTGTAGTAGGAACTTTCTTTTCTTCCTGACTACAACTTTGACTCACGCTTCTACTCTTTCTCCGCCCCTGGGGTGGTTTCTCACTCTCAAGTAGTAGTCTTGTTTCTTCAACTATTTTCTTCAACCTCCTTCTTTCTCTTTGCTCTTGTATTCTTAATGATCTTGTTTCCTGATCTGGTGTTTCATGACCAATTTGTGGTCACCTATATTTATTTGGATATGAAGGCATTAATTGTATAGTGTGTGACATCAGTCAGTGGTGCACTCTTCTTCTCACCTTGTAGTTCCTCATACCATTGTAGCATCTACTGTCAATGTTGTTCTCTTTCTCTCTCAACATGAAATTCTTGTAGCATTAAAAAATGCCTCATGAGGAGCCTTAGAAGAAGGGTGAGAAGGTTGTCAACCTCATCATTCACCACTAGGTTATCCTAGATTTGATCTTCTAGTACTTCCCTGGCGTTCACTTCCCTCCTTACATGCTCCCTCAATGATATATCTCATAGGTGCACAAGGTCTTGCATCAACTCACCTCCTACATCATCTTCACTATGCTCATTAGGTTCTCATTTTGGTTTTACCATTAGCTGTCCCATTATGTTGTTATCTTATCACCGACTACCCAACTTGACTCCATATAGGGAATGATGCCAAATGTTTACTGCCTACCAGTTCAGAATGGAAAATACAAAGTAAACAAATTGTGCATAGAAAATATGTAACATCCATGTTCTAAAAACATAGTAAAACAAGAAATTTACCATAGAGTAACTCAGCAAGGTAAAAATGAGATAGAGAATTTTTTTTTTTATTCAACAAATAATCAAGTAACTACAATTACAAGATTTCTTTTTACAAAATACAATAAACCATATTGTCTTTCTCATTTACAATGTTTACAAATGTAAATCCATTACATATACAAATTTGGAATAAATACTACTTCTAAATATCTGACATCTTTATCACAAGTCCTAGCATGTTTCCTGCTTGGAGAGAGAGCATCTTTCTAGTGATTTACCTCCAACCACAGACCGGCGGTCTCCCACACATCTTCCACATAGGAAGTGGCCCTACCCTTCATGAGGAATATAGACCTTAGGTGACTAGTGGTAATTTGCCTTTCCCGAGTACATAGTGTTGTATTCTACTCAACTCTATCAACCATACAACCCTAGATACCCTCTAGCTAAGTATGATTTCCGATAGAATGAGCAATCCAAATATAGTGAACTGACAATGCATGCAGAAAACAAATGCATTACTTTGGCCAAAGTTTTTAATATCAATATCATTCATAATGAATGTAGTCGTTGTGTTCACCCACCCCTACTCGACTTGGATACTATCATATTCTCACAGTTTAAATCTCTTATCAACCCTAATCATGTAATAGTTTAATCTATGAGTCATAATAATAATATCTTTACACTTTAATAAGTCCTTATGACAAAACTATGTACAGTTAGTTCATAATTAGCTCTAGGGTTAACCTATTATCCCATGGCTAATATAATAATTCTATATATCCTTATCGCTTATCTAGGCAACCTAGATTCATAATTGACTTATGGCTAATTCAACCAAAGAATAAGAACACTATAGTTCTTTTAAAATAGATATTAACCCTTGTCAAATACCTTAACTAATGTGATAAAGAAAAACATACCCAATATGTCTTTCCTACAAGGTCATCCTTCAGTAGATTAAGTCTACTCCATTGTATTGGATCTTCTCAAGGATAACGTGAATAATGAAGACAGATAGACATTAATGGATTCTCATAAGAACCTTATTTTATCTTCCATAGTATCTCTACATTATTCTCGTTTGATGTGATACAATAGTTTACTAAAGATTCCCATGAATCTAGTTCCCAAGAATAGATAACAATTTCTGTTATATATATACAGTCTAATCAAGACAATATATTAAATCATTATTACCTCAATACTATATGGCTCAAGTTGATAGTATAATAACAAAGTTCATTCATCTATACAATACTCGAGAGCCTATTGTTTTGTTAACTCACAATCATTCTATTGACTAGCTACAAACTTATTCAATAGGTGATCTATTTTCAATGTAAATGACAACTTAAACAATCTTACACTATGATGGATGTTTTATACTTTATGCTAAGCATTCGATATGATAAATGGTTTCAAATAAATAGCAAATGGTCTATTCTATAACTAAAACATGTACTCACTTGTACTACCAATGTCAACCTAATAATTTGCATTC
The DNA here is from genome assembly GCA_027924645.1 of Cunninghamia lanceolata. NCBI lineage: Eukaryota > Viridiplantae > Streptophyta > Pinopsida > Cupressales > Cupressaceae > Cunninghamia > Cunninghamia lanceolata. The sequence goes on from BSBN01001501.1 coordinate 1,224,084, forward strand.
TAAATTTCATTAAATACAAAGATAAATCAACCTAGATTCCTCAAGAGTTATTTGTATTTTTCCTACATTGAAGCTTACTGGTTATCAACTGTCACACAATATAAATTAGGAGACTTAACTCCCTGGCAAACTTATATAGTTGCCATAAACTATGGTGTATTTCCTAAGATATGATAATCGATTTCCTTCATTGATATCAAATATACAATCAAAGAATACCTGAAATATAATGAATTCAAGAGTTGACAGAGATATGCATATAAGACACAGGCCAACACCTTATCACTGCATACTCCCTCATGTCTCCAGCCAGATCACTTCTTCCTCAATGTGTTTTGATTCTCCTCTTCCATTCTATCCTCTCCCTGCGTTCTGATCTTGTTCTCTTTTTTTCTTTTCTTTTTCCTATCTCCGGCTCAAGTGAGTCATTTTTAATAAAGAGAACTAGGGCATGACTCCTATAGAGTTGCCCCCCATTCATCCCTCAACTACAAATTAGTTGCAATATTAATTACACCATAACAAACATCAACGACTAAGTCCCAAACTGAAATCAATTTTCTAGCAAATGAACACATGTCGATTAGAGATGGTTGCCTCAAGGCTCATTCGGTTGGGCAGTTAGTATTACATTTATCCTCATAAGGATGAAGCTAACACTCTTATTAAAACAAAATTGATCTCTTTAATGATCAAGAGATATGTGTGGTTTGACCCACCTCTTATATTAATGAAGGCTTACTATTATATAGCCAACAACTTCATCACTACCTTCGACTCATTTACGAGGTATTATCCTGTTACAATGCTAAGGCATTTACATATTTGATTACATCAAATATAATTCTCATAACATCACCTATATATTAGATAGATATGGTTTATTCAATAAAATAATATTATTAAACAAAGGATTACAGATATTGTGATTGGGTTGAGCTTGTCTCCCCATCATAATCTTTCGACAATAATCACGAATTCTTAACTAGACAAAATCGTCTTAATGTTAAGAATTGTTTATAACACATCAAGTGACTTAATAATAATAATAATGACAACCATTTTACAACAATAACGTCGTAATATTTACGTTACATGTAAATAGTCACAAATCAAACTCAAATGACATTGTTAACATTATTAACGACTAAGATGACTTAATACGACTTAGAAAGATTTGAAAACAATATCGACTACCTATCGATTTGGTTCAGAAGTAAATTAACAAGACAAGCTTACGTCTTACGACACATTGGTTCACATTTTTGTTAAACACTTATACTTGATTTGGCAAATAAACCACTTGTAACCCGAGGTCTATATCTCTCTCCTGGAAAGATACTCTCTCTCTCTTTTCTCCGAGAGTCATCTGATAACCTGTAATCCTATTTCAACTTGTAACCAAACAATATGTGATCAGTGCATCATTATTCAATTAATTCAAATAATAAATCAAATCTCATAATACAAATATTAAATCGATAATAACATATCACTCCTACAATTTCTTAAATGACATACAATATAATCCATATTCTTCCTTGTCACTAATCTAAACATCATAATAAATTTACTTATGTACAAGTAAAAAGTAAAAGTATAGCAAGACAAAAATTGGGGATGTAACATATCCTTCCCCTAAAGATTCATCGTCCTCGATGATATAAGGTATTAAAAATAACTAAAAAGCAAGTTCATTGTTTTTAACTGATAACATTATTAAATAAATGAGGAAATTTTTCATAAAATTCATGGTAATGCTCCCATGTAGCATTTTCCTCAGCATATTGGTCCCATTGGACCTTGCATTGCAAGACCTCTCTGTTACGCAAGTGGAGCTTGTGCATTTCTAACACCTTGAGTGGCTCGATCGTGACCACCCCTGGGTCTTGCATCTGTAAAGAATTCCAAGTCAAAATATGATTATTACTTGCAATATATTTCTTCAAATAAGACACATGAAAAACATTGTCCATTCTAGATAAGGCTGGTGGTAGAGCAATTCTATAGGAAACTAGATTGACTACTTCAAGCACTTCAAAGGGTCCCACATATCGAGGGGCTAGCTTAGAAGACTTCCCAAACTTAATAGAACTTTTTTGAGGTTTAACCCTCAAAAAAACTTTTTCTCCAACTACAAATTGCCTTAGAACATGTTTTGCATCTGCATAGCTCGTTTGCCTATCATTGGCTTCTGCCAATCTTTTTCTGATTAGCTTAACATTCTCTTCCATTTCAGCTAGCATTTCTAGTCTGATGCTAATCCTATCCTCTAGCTTATCCCAGCTTATAGGAGTTTGACATCTTCTTCCATACAATGCTTCGAATGGCACCATCTTAATAACAGAATGATAGGAATTGTTGTAAGCAAATTCCACAAGTGGTAAGTATTCTTCCCACTTATATTGCTGATCCATGCAATACATACGCAACAAATCTTCCAAGACTTGGTTAACTCTCAGTGTTTGCCCATCGGTTTCAGGATGGTAAGCTATACTCACATTGAGTTTAGTCCCTAGCGCAGAAAACAAAGTTTGCCAAAACCTTGAAGTTACACGCGCATCTCTATCCGAGATAATATTTTAAGGGAAGCCATGCAATCTAAACACCTCTTGCACAAATTTACAAGCTAACACAGGTGCTCCATCAGTCAAATTCCCTGGTATGAAATGTGCTACCTTTGTGAGTTTATCAACCACCACTAAAATGGCATCATGTCGATTCCTTGACATAGGAAGACCTTGAACAAAGTCCATGCTAATTACTTGCCATTTCCACTCTGGCACATAATGTGGGTACAACAATCCTGCGGGGTGGTGATGCTCTGCTTTTACCCTTTGACATTCTAAACAGCTTGCTACAAATCTTGCAGCATCATTCTTCATTCCTTTCTAGAAATAAAGAGGTTTAACATCCGCTAGGAGTTTGGTCACTCTTGGATGTCCCGAATACGGTGGTGTATGAACTTCTTTCCATACTAGATCCCTTAATCCAGCTAAATCAGGAACATAAATTCTATCTTTATACCTCATTAGTCCATCTGACTAAAATAGAAAACCATCATATCTAGGATCTTTAGGATTATCTTTCAGAGCCTGCTTAACCTGCTCATAAAACTCATCACCAAACAAATTTTGCAATACCAAATCCTTGAAATTTCCATGAATAGAAATAATAGAAGCTATATGTCTTCTATGACTCAAAGCATTAGCTATTCTATTCTCTTTTCCTTTGATGTAGTTTATCTCAAAGTCATAGTCAGATACCAATTCTAACCATCTCCTTTGTCAAAAATTCAAATGCGGCTGTGAGAAAATATACTTAAGACTTTGATGGTCTGATTTAAGTACAAAAGTCTTTCCCAACAAATAATGCCTCCACATCTGTAAGGGATGAGTTACCGCTGCCAATTCCAGATCATGCGGTGCATAATTTTTCTCCTAGGATTTCAATTTCCTTGACTCATATGCTATGGCTCTTCCTTCTTTCATAAACACTCCTCCTAATCCTTCTCCTGAGGCATCTGTGATTACCTCAAATTATCCTTCAGGGTTAGGAACTTTCAAGATTGGAGTTGTAGTTAACTTTTCTTTTAAAAGATCAAATGCTTCCTGACATATGTATGTCCATTCAAATCTCTTTCCTTTCCTCTGCAGGGAAGTGATTGGACTAGCAATACTGGAGAAATTTAGAACAAATTTTCTATAATAGCCTGCCAGGCCCATGAAACTATGCACCTCATGTACATTTGTTGGTACAGGCCAATCCAGAATAGCTGTGATTTTTGCAGGATCAACATATATTCCATTAGCTGATATAATATGACCTAAGTATTGAATTTCCTTCTGAAAGAATGTGCACTTAGATAGTTTCCCATATAACTTATGTTCTCTTAACCTTTGCAGAACTATTTGTAGGTGCCTTTGATGTTCTTTATCATTCTTAGAATAAATGAGTATATCATCTAAAAAGACTAAAACAAACTTATCCAAACAATCTCTGAATATACTATTCACGAGATTCATGAATGTAGCAGGTGCATTTGTCAAACCAAATGGAAACACTGTGAACTCATAGTGTCCATATCTAGTTCTAAAAGCTGTCTTATGAATATCTTCATCCCTTAGTCTTAACTGATGATATCCTGATTGCAAATCAATCTTTGAAAACACAGCAACTTCACGCATCTGATCAAAAAGATCATCAATACGTGGCAAAGGATATTTGTTCTTCACCATTGCTTTATTAAGCATACAATAATCTATACACAAATGAAGGGTTCCATCCTTCTTCTTAACAAAAATAATCAGAGCACCCCAAGGTGAAACACTGGGCCTGATTAAACCTTTTGCCAACAATTCTTGTAATTGTGCTTTCAATTCCATTAGCTCCATTGTTGTCATAAGGTAGGGTGCTTTTGATATAGGCTCAGATCCTAGTTTAATGTCAATAGAAAAATCAAAAACCCTCTTGGGAGGTAATCCTGGAAGTTCTTCTAGAAACACATCCTGAAATTCTTGAAGAAAAGGATACCTTTCCCCAAAAGATAAACTAGGGTTTTCTACCCCTTCCTCCACTTGTTCCATTTTGACTGCAAACAATTGACAACCTTTCCTACTAGCCCTTTTTAATTGCTTGGTAGAGATAGTTCTGATTTTAACTTCTCTTTGAATCCCTTAGAATCGGGTCAGATTTCCCAAGTCATCTAAGCATTCAACTATTTTTGAGAAACAATCTATCTTAGCTCTATGTTTCTATAACCAACTCGTTCTTAGGATTACATCATAGGAACCTAGAGGAGCTACATAAAGGTTAACTTCAGTTGAGAAACTAGGGAGATCAATCTTGGATTCAAGCAAACATTGCTCTACCTAGCCTTAGATTGGTTAGCATATTCAACTGACCAAGGTTTGGACATTTAACCAGCTTTTCTAGAAAATTTATTCAAAATTATAGGAGAAACAAAGTTTTCCGTGGCTCATGTATCAATCAAAATAGATATAGGGATTCCAAACAAAGTACCTGTCATCTCAATGGGTGTGATTTGATACTCTGCTTGACGATTGTCGAGAGATGCATGAATCCTTTGCTGGAATGCTTCTTGCTGAGTAGGTAGTGCAGTACCTCTTTGTTGACCATTTTAGTTCTTGTTAGGGTAACGATTTGCATAATGGTCACCCCCATAAGTAAAGCATCCTCCAATGGGTCCGTTCTTATCTGAAGTTTTACCATTGTTATCCTCATTTCTTTTGTAGTTGCCATTCTTCTTCTCATTACCAGATCCACCTTTGTTCTTCTAAGGTCCTTTATCTTTTCTCTTGTTATCATAGCTCTTTTCATATCTTTTCTTGTAGGTTTGATTGTTAGGAGTTCCATTAAACCTCTTGCGGCTTCTATCACGATAAGCCGAGATGGATTTCATCTTTTGCTCTTGCTTGATCACCTTCTCATACACTTGATCCATTGTTGTGGGACCATGTACATCCACTTCACCACCAATTTGAGAATTTAAGCCCATGATGAATTTTTTGATCCTGAATCTCTCATCCTTTTGATACTGTGGAACATATTTTAGGAGTCGTGTGAATTTTTCTCCATATTCCACCACTGTCATATCTCCTTGTTGAAGATTTTGAAAATCAGTTAGTTTCTGATCAAAATAGAGTTGTGGTAACCATCTTTTGCAAAAGAGTTCCACAAAATCATTCCAAGTTACCCTTAAAGAGCTCAAATTCAATTCCATCTTTTTATTCATCCACCAAGTGGATGCTTCTCCTACCAGTTGGAATGCTCCCCATACTGCCTTGGTCACCTCCGAGTAATTTCTTATCTCAAAGTACTTTTCCATCTCTGTTAACCAAGCTTCTGCAGCATCTCTGATTTTTGTCCCATCAAATTTTGGTGGAACAACCTTCTTCATATCCTTTGAGAGCTCCAAGGTCAATCTATCCCTTGCCTCTTTATGAGGTTAGGTACTCTTACTTTGATCTTCATGATTTTCTCTACTTTCACCATGAGAGTTTTCACCTCCTCCCTCAGTATTCCCTTTAACGTCCACCTTCTTTTCCAAATCACCCAATCTTTTCTTGGTTTCCTCAAGCACGGTTATGATTTGGTCCAGCTTATTAGTTGGCGGGTGGTTTTCCTCTTCACTTTCACCTTGGTTAGTTCTTGTCTGCACCATGTTTATCACTTTCTCACACCTGAGAATATTGAGTTGTCCATTAGTTCAAGATTATAATGTAACCCATTAAATCTAAACATAATACTCAATTTAAACAATAGTTTGGCACTAAAACAACTCTTTTTTTAATTTATAGCATTCAAAAGTAAAGAGTATTCCTCTTTATACAATAAATGACTTCAAAAGTCATGCTCAAGAGGAGTATATCCCTCAGACTCATTTTTAGATACATAATCTCAAGGTATATAACCCTCTAATTCACTATCAGACCTAACTTCTATGATCTCAACAATTGAGGGTATGTGGGGATCTCGCCTAACCATAGTTGTTTCCTCATCTGACATATACTCTATGATTTTGGTAGTGATCTTAACTCTTTCTTTGTTTTCCCTTCTCACTCACTTAATTCGAGTTAAGGCAGTCGCCAGAGTTTCATTATCACTTAGCCAAATGCCACTCTCATCATTGGTTCCCTCAAAGGTTTTGATAATGGCCTCACGTTCTCTTTTTTCTTTGAGGAAACATTGACTCAAATTAACAAACTTTCTTGTTGTCTTCTTAAAACCATCCTGGCACAGAAATTTTCAAACATTTAGCTAATTGCATAATGTTGACTACATGCAAGCATAGTGGTCTCATAAGCCCTAGTGTTGAACTTGGTAGCTCTGATACCATATGTAACATCTACATTCTAAAAACATAGTAAAACCAAAAATTTACCATAGAGTAACTCAACAAGTTAAAAATGAGATAGAGAAATTTTTTCTTTTATTCAACAAATAATCAAGTAACTACAATTACATGATTTCTTTTTACAAAATATAATAAACCATATTGTCTTTCTCATTTACAATGTTTACAAATGTAAATCCATTACATATACAAATTTGGAATAAATACTGCTTCTGAATATCTGACATCTTTATCACAAGTCCTGGCATGTTTCCTGCTTGGAGAGAGAGCATCTTTCCAGTGATTTACCTCCAACCACAGACCAGTGGTCTCCCACACATCTTCCACATAGGAAGTGGCCCTACCCTTCATGAGGAATATAGACCTTAGGTGACCAATGGTAATTTGCCTTTCCCAAGTACATAGTGTTGTATTCTACTCAACTCTATCAACCATACAACCCTAGATACCCTCTAGCTAAGTATGATTTCTGATAGGATGAGCAATCCAAATATAGTGAACCGACAATGCATGTAGAAAACAAATGCATTACTTTGGCCAAAAGTTTTTAATATCAATATCATTCATAATGAATGTAGTCGTTGTGTTCACTGGTGCAGGAGCACCATAGTATCTTCATGCTTCTATAGAGAAATTTTGAAGTTTGATGTAATTTTGATGTTTCTACCTTGTAACAAGGTCATTTGGACCAATTCACATATGTTAGGTCATTAAGGTTCAAGTCTTGTGTTCATTTTTGTAAAATGTAAAAGGTGTCACAAATGTAAAACTTGCAAAGTTATAAAGTTGCAATGCAACATATGGAATATGAAAGGTCATGAAGGTTTGATTCGCTTGTAGGAAGTTAGAAATCAGTTAGAAACTGAAGAGTCATGATGTAATGCCTTTAAAAGGCCTTGTAACCTTCAAAGAACTCGGGGGTGATTGAATGTAGAAGTTGATCAAATTAAAATATTGTTTTCTGTATATTCTCTCATGGAATTCACTATTTCTTGACTGTGTACGGCCTAGTATGGATATGAAATGATGTCTAATCGATTATAAGTGGTAGTACATTCAATCACCTTCCCTTTTCTTCTTGTCCCATGCATTTTGGTTTTGATAGGAGTTAGTTATTGCAATTTTCCTGAAAACTGTTAAAACCCTGTCCTAGGGTAAACAGTGGGCATTTAAAATGGTGTTTCTCCTAATTCACTCGATGGGATGAGATAAAAACTAGAGAAATGATAGTTCTATGTTTGTGTTCACTAATTCCAAGAGTGCAAAGTTTTTGAACGAAGTGTGGCCCTATTTCTATCAAGCCCTAGTGCTGTCCTGCTCTGTTTCAGACTAGTAGAAGGGCATAAACTTATGGTTTTGATGATTTTAGTATGGTTGAACATTCTTTATGATGGTTTTGGTGTGATAAAGGAAGTAAGTGAGATAATTCCATATTCCATATGTTGAATTTGGCAAATGGATTGAGGTTTATACCCTTAGGAAAGTCTGTCCTGTCAGGACTGAGTGTAACAGTCACTGTCATGACTGAGTATGAGACAATAGTGTGTCTTAATGATATTTGGAAACCCTAGGAGGGGGTTAAATAAGAAGTTTTTAATGTCTTTAATCCATGGTAAAGGATGTAAGATCCATGTATTGGAAGAACACCAAGAAGGACACAAGAGTGATAGTTTGGAAGCCTATTTAGGCCTAATTGGTTTGGTGACAGTCCTTTGTTTAGCAATACTTCCCAAAGTAAGTTATGTTGATTTCTTGATATGTTCATAATAAGGATAATGGGTACTCAAAACTATTATTACCATGCCAAGATACTGCATCATGTGAAAGATAATCACTGACAGACCCTAAAACAGGGCTATAAGGGTTTGAGACTGTTTGTAAAGGAATATGTAGTAAATGGAGTGCAAGGGCTTGGTTAAGAGTTTGAGTAGGTTTGGCTTGGAACCCTGAAGTGGAAAATAACCTTGGAAACAGTAACTGGTTTAAAGAAGTTGGAAATTTAAAAAATATACTTGAGTAGAGGTCATTGTATGGTGAAGTTCTCTTGTGAACTTGTGTTATCCAAATGGATTGAAACCCATTGTTATGAACTATGCCTATAAGGAGTTGAATTTATCCCATTCCTCTGCATCATATTGGTATCAGAGCTAGCAAAAGATCTGGGTAAAGTGTTGTGTATCTGAAGGCAGATAAGGAGTTAAAGTTTGTTGGTGACCATTATTTTGTGTTGTTAAGTTGTCTGGTTGTAGGTGCTTGGTCCATCTAGCTGTAGAAGGATGTTTTCTAAGGTTGTGTGTGTGGGTAGACAAGATGAGGTCTGTCATGACCATTCTCCAATGGAGATTAGGCTGGATAAGGGTGCAGAGAGAAACCACTAAGGAGAGGGTGGTAGGTGCATCACCAGGATCTACTGTTGGGTGAGATGAATGGTTTGGTGAGTTGGTGATGTGAAGTAGTGAGAGAGATGGATACTTGACTGAAAAAAGCACTTGGGATGTTGCAGCCTGAAGAGTACTCCACTGATGGGAGTAGAAGGAGCCTGAAGAAGCTCTAAAGTTGATGGTAGTTTGATTTTGTCGGTTGGTTGGTCACTAGCCACTGATGTGAAGATTTGAAGCCTGAAGCCTAAAGCTAAAGATGAAGAGACAGATAGAGATGCAGGAAAAGATAGTTTTGTTTTGCAGATACATTTCCAAGGGACTTGGAAATCTTTGTTGGTTGGTTGTATGGTGTAGGAGCACCATAGTATCTTCATGCTTCTATAGAGAAATTTTGAAGTTTGATGTAATTTTGATGTTTCTACCTTGTAACAAGGTCATTTGGACCAATTCACATATGTTAGGTCATTAAGGTTCAAGTCTTGTGTTCATTTTTGTAAAATGTAAAAGGTGTCACAAATGTAAAACTTGCAAAGTTATAAAGTTGCAATGCAACATATGGAATATGAAAGGTCATGAAGGTTTGATTCACTTGTAGGAAGTTAGAAATTAGTTAGAAACTAAAGAGTCATGATGTAATGCCTTTAAAAGGCCTTGTAACCTTCAAAGAACTCAGGGGTGATTGAATGTAGAAGTTGATCAAATTAAAATACTGTTTTCTGTATATTCTCTCATGGAATTCACTGTTTCTTGACTGTGTATGGCCTGGTATGGACAAGAAATGATGTCTAATCAATTGTAAGTGGTAGTACATTCAATCACCTTTCCTTTTCTTCTTATCCCATGCATTTTGGTTTTGATAGGAGTTAGTTATTGCAATTTTCCTAAAAATTGTTAAAACCCTATCCTAGGGTAAACAATGGGCATTTAAAATGGTGTTTCTCTTAATTCACTCGATGGGATGAGATAAAAACTAGATAAATGATAGTTCTATGTGTGTGTTCACTGATTCCAAGAGTGCAGAGTTTTTGAACGAAGTGTGGCCCTATTTCTATCAAGCCCTAGTGCTGTCCTGCTCTGTTTCAGACTGGTAGAAGGGCAAAAACTTATGGTTTTGATGATTTTAGTATGGTTGAACATTCTTTATGATGGTTTTGGTGTGATAAAGGAAGTAAGTGAGATAATTCCATATTCCATATGTTGAATTTGGCAAATGGATTGAGGTTTATACCCTTAGGAAAGTCTGTCCTGTCAGGACTGAGTGTAACAGTCACTGTCATGACTAAGTATGAGACAATAGTGTGTCTTAATGATATTTGGAAACCCTAGGAGGGGGTTAAATAAGATTTTTTTAATGTCTTTAATCCATGGTAAAGGATGCAGGATCCATGTATTGGAAGAACACCAAGAAGGACACAAGAGTGACAGTTTGGAAGCCTGTTTAGGCCTAATTGGTTCAGTGACAGTCCTTTGTTTAGAAATACTTCCCAAAGTAAGTTATGTTGATTTCTTGATATGTTCATAATAAGGATAATGGGTACTCAAAACTATTATTACCATGCCAAGATACTGCATCATGTGAAAGATCATCACTGACAGACCCTAAAACAGGGCTACAAGGGTTTGAGACTGTTTGTAAAGGAATAGGTAGTAAATGGAGTGCAAGGGCTTGGTTAAGAGTTTGAGTAGGTTTGGCTTGGAACCCTGAAGTGGAAAATAACCTTGGAAATAGTAACTGGTTTAAAGAAGTTGGAAATTCAAAAAATATACTTGAGTAGAGGTCATTGTATGGTGAAGTTCTCTTGTGAACTTGTGTTATCAAATGGATTGAAACCCATTGTTATGAACTATGCCTATAAGGAGTTGAGTTTATCCCATTCCTCTGCATCATTCACCCACCCCTACTCAACTTGGATACTGTCATATTCTCACAGTTTAAATCTCTTACCAATCCTAATCATGTAATAGTTTAATCTATGAGTCATAATAATAATATCTTTACACTTTAATAAGTCCTTATGACAAAACTATATAGTTAGTTCATAATCAGCTCTAGAGTTAACCTATTATCCCCTGGCTAATATAATAATTCTATATATCCTTATCTCTTATCTAGGCAACCTAGATTCATAATTGACTTATGGCTAAATCAACCAAAGAATAAGAACACTATAGTTCTTTTAAAATAGATATTAACCCTTGTCAAATACCTTAACTAATGTGATAAAGCAAAACATACCCAATATGTCTTTCCTACAAGGTCATCCTTTAGTAGATTAAGTCTACTCCATTGTATTGGATCTTCTCAAGGATAGCGTGAATAATGAAGACAAATAAACATTAATGGATTCTCATAAGAACCTTATTTTATCTTCCATAGTATCTCTAAGTTATTCTCGTTTGATGTGATACAATAGTTTACTAAAGATTCCCATGAATCTAGTTCCCAAGAATAGATAACAATTTCTGTTATATATACATAGTCTAATCAAGACAATATATTAAATCATTATTACCTCAATACTATATGGCTCAAGTTGATAGTATAATAACAAAGTTCATTCATCTCTACAATACTCAAGAGCCTATTGTTTTGTTAACTCACAATCATTCTATTGACTAGTTACAAATTTATTCAATAGGTGATCTATTTTCAATGTAAATGACAGCTTAAACAATCTTACACTATGATGGATGTTTTATCCTTCATGCTAAGTAGTCGATATGATAAATGGTTTCACATAAATAGCAAATGGTTGATTCTATAACTAAAACATGTACTCACTTGTACTACCAATGTCAACCTAATAATTTGCATTCTAAATCTCATTACATACAAAGATAAATCGACCTAGATTCCTCAAGAGTTATTTGTATTTTTCCTATGTTGAAGCTTATTGGTTATCAAATGTCACACAATATAAATCAGGAGACTTAACTCCCTGGCGAACTTATACAGTTGCCATAAACTATGGTGTATTTCCTAAGATATGATAATCGATTTCTTTCATTGATATCAAATATACAATCGAAGAATACCTGAAATATAATGAATTCAAGAGTTGATAGAGATATGCATATAAGACACAGGCAGATGCCTTATCACTGTGTACTCCCTCACGTCTCTAGCTAGATCACTTCTTCCTCAATGCATTTTGATTCTCCTCTTCCATTCTATTCTCTCCCTGCGTTATGATCTTGTTCTCTTTTTTTTCTTTTTTCTTTTTCCTATCTCTGGCTCAAGTGAGTCATTTTTAATAAATAGAACTGGGGCATGACTCCTACAGAGATGCCCCCCATTCATCCCTCAACTATAAATTAGTTGCAATATTAATTGCACCATAACAGACATCAATGACTAAGTCCCAACCTAAAATTGATTTTCTAGCAAATGAACAAATGTCGATTAGAGATGGCTGCCTCAGGGCTCATTCGGTTGGGCAGTTAGTATTACATTCATCCTCATAAGGATGAAGCCAACGCTCTTATTACAACAAAACTGATCTCTTTAATGATCAAGAGATATGTGTGGTTCAACCCACCTCTTATATTAATGAAGGCTTACTATTATATAGCCAACGACTTCATCATTACCTTCAACTCATTTAAGATGTATTATCCTCTTACGATGCTAAGGCATTTACATATTTGATTACATCAAATATAATTCTCATAACATCGCCTATATATTAGATAGATATGGTTTATTCAATAAAATATTATTATTAAACAAAGGATTAAGGATATTGTGATTGGGTTGAGCTTGTCTCCCCATCATAATCCGTTGACAATAATCACAAATTCTTAACTAGACGAAATCATCTTAATGTTAAGAATTGTTTATAACACGTCAAGTGACTTAATAATAATAATAATGACAACCATTTTATGACAATAACGTCGTAATAATTACGTTAAATGTAAATAGTCACAAATCAAACTCAAATGACATCGTTAACGTTATCAATGACTAAGATGACTTAATATGACTTAGAAAGATTTGAAAACAATATTGACTACCTGTCAATTTGGTTCAGAAGTAAACTAACAAGACAAGGCTTACCGCTTACGACACATTGGTTCACATTTTCGTTAAATACTTATACTCGATTTGGCAAATAAACCACTCATAACCTGAGGTCTATATCTCTCTCCTTGAAAGATACTCTCTCTTTCTTTTCTCTGAGAGTCATCTGATAACCTGTAATCCTATTTCAACTTGTAACCAAAAAATATGTGATCAGTGCATCATTATTCAATTAATTCAAATAATAACTCAAATCTCATAATATGAATATTAAATCGATAATAACATAATCACTCCTACAATTTCATATATGACATACAATATAATCCATATTCTTCCTTGTCATTAATCTAAACATCATAATAAATTTACTTTTGTCCAAGTAAAAAGTAAAAGTATAGCAAGACAAAAATTGGGGATGTAACAAAATAAATATAACAACATTGTAACAAGTTACTCATCATCTACCACAACACAATTGATATGTCTATTATTTGTAATATGATCTCATACAATGTGATAGGCAATTCGGCACCAGTGTTGCCCCGATTACAATGACATACAAAGGATATAAAGGTAGTCGATAGTTCATCAGAAATGCCAACCACTCACAACTGACTACAACTAGCCACAACTACTAGGAGGACAAATAACCTCTCTGATACACCTAACCCAAAAGCAATACACATATAATTATTCAAAATTTCCTATTTACAATGCACTATGCCATCATAAGGAAGCTTCAAACATTGATGAACTACCGAGGTGATTGCTCTCATGGAAGTAAGCCAAGGTAAGCCCAACTTCACATGATAATGATCAATAGTAAGAATGATAGAGAAAGGCACATCCAGGGTCTTTCGTCCCACCTAGACGGAGAGGGTGATTGATCGAAGAGTCGGTCTAGACATCCCATCACGACACCGTATAAAAACATCAGATGACTCATAAACATCCTTATACAACTCATGGATATATATAAACTCCTCTATAATAATATTAGAGACACAAACAAGATCAATGAGAACACCTTTGACAGGTTTCCCATTTACCTTTGTCACAATGTAAAGAGGTATCTCAGACATATTGTTTGGGGTGTTAGTAGAAGAGGAGATAACCGGTTCAGGAACAAGACGTTCTCAAGCAAGGTGAGAATGAATGTCCACCATAGATATCATCTTAGAATAAGAGTGAGAAGAAGAAACATCAGAAGTCAACTCTAGTGCCATGGAGGGAGAAGTAATGTAAAAAAAAATTGATCTATGATGAGGCATCAAATCTGCGTAGATCTACTAATGTTGGTTGGCAGAAGCCACATACTTGTTACTTTTGTTATTCACATGTGCGACCTAGATAATACCCTTGTCGATGGGGTCTTGTACTGTGCACTTCAGACATAGACATCACTCAATATCATGACTTGGGAGTTGGTGGAATTGACAAAAGTCCTTTGGGTCATATGAAGGCGGCAATAGCTTGCTGGTATTAAGAGGATGGATGGGAGGTAGATGCACCAAACCGCTATTTAGGAGCTGTGTCATAATTATGCTATAGAAAGAATCCTTTAAAGGAGTGGATTTTTTTTTAATTATTTTTAGGAGCAGATAGGGCTAGAGAAGCTTGTGAAGTAGCTTCAGCTACTAAAGAAACTTGTGAAGCAGCTTCAGCTGCTAGAGTAACTTGTGAAGTTGCTTCAACAGTTAGAGTGTTGATTAATGTTGATGAATTACTTTTGTAAGTTTAATTTTAAGATGTGGAAGCACTAAACTAGTCAACAGGAGCCAATGAGGTAGAGCTCTCGAACTAGCTTAATGACTGTTGATAGTCACACATTGCAGTGCAAATATGTGTAAAAGAAGAATAACGTATCAACAAAACCCGGTCCTGGATCTATGAGTATATGTTTCCTATGAAGATGTTGGTATGTGGTGACTAATCATGCAAATACTATACACTCATAACGTATCCTTGCTAGGGTTTGGGGGTGTAACCCCCAATTTTTTCCCCTTTTTTGCACGGTCGGGGTCGGTTGTTAATTTATGTTAACTGACAAAAGAAAAATGACTTTGTAAAACCCTAATTCTAGAAGCTTCCAAAAGATTGTTATAAGCGGCTGGGATGTATATTGCAGGTGTGGAATTCGCAAGATTGTAATATGTTTTGCACTAGATAATAAAATCATTGGATGACTGAGTTTCTATGGATGTAGCCCATTTTGGGTGAACCACATTAAAATTCTATGTTGATCTCTTTTGTGTTATTATTCATTGTTATATTTGGGTTATTTAATCTGCATATAATTGTTAGTGTTTATTGTACCAATCTGCCTGAACCCTAACAACTGGTATCTGAGTGGGTTGTGTTTGATTATTGTCTGCAGGAAGGTCTCACGGTTCAGTGGGAGTCTCACGGTTAAGTGGGAGAAATGGCAGACGTGGGTAAATTGAAGGTAGATAAATTTAGGGTAGAACTATGAGTTATGGAAGATGTAGATGGAGGATTATCTTTATCAAAAGGATTTATGGAGGCTGTTGGAAGGAAAAGCCAAGAAACTGGCAGCAATGACTGATGAGGATTGGGAACTTCTAGACAAAAAGGCACTGGGAACCATTCGATTGTGCCTGGAACCATCTGTGGCGTTCAATATAATAGAAGTGAAGACAAAAGATGAACTGATGAAAGATTTGGCTAAATTGTATGAAAAAACCTCAGCCTCTAATAAGGTATTTCTCATGAAGTATTTGTTTAATTTGAAAATGAGTGAAGGTGGACCTGTGTTAGATCATTTAAATGAGTTTAATACAATTACCAGTCAGTTAACTTCTGTAAAAGTGAAATTTGATGAAGAGGTGAGGGCTCTCTTGGTTTTATGTTCTTTGCCAGAAAGATGGGATAGATTGGTAATGGCTATAAGTAACTCTGTCTCTGGTTCAAATACTTTGAAATTTGATGATGTTGTTGGTGTTATCCTTAGTGAGGAAATGCAACGGAAAAGCACAGGTGAGAGTTCAACATTGGGTAATGCTTTGACTGTAGAGAACAGGGGAAGAACAAAGGAGAGAGGAAAAAGCCCAACAAATCAAGGGAAGTCACAAGGGAAGTCGAAGAAAGGTAGATCTATAACTAGAGGAAGAATGGATTGCTGGCACTGTGGAAAGCCAGGACACTTGAAGAAGGATTGTTGGTTGTGAAAGAGTAAACAAGGAGATGGACAACATGATGACAGTAAGGAAGCTAATGTTGCAAGTAATAAATTACAGGATGCTTTAATTTTGTGTTTAGATAATACTAATGATTCCTGGGTAATAGATTCAAGGGCTTCATTTCATGCCACACCCCATAGGAAATATTTTTTAGATTATGTTCAAGGTGATTTTGGACAGGTATATTTGGGTGATGATGAACCATGTCAGATTGTTGGAAAAGGAAACATAAAAATCAAGTTGCAGAATGGAAATGAATGGTTGCTACAGGAGGTAAGGCATGTTCCAAATTTGAGAAGGAATTTAATCTCTACAGGACAACTGGTTAGTGAAGGCTACATAGTTACCTTTTCAGACAAAGCCTGAAAGGTCAATAAAGGTGCATTACTAGTAGCTAAAGGTGAAAAGGTAGGCATATTGTATTTGTGTACTGGTAATACTTATTCTACCTTAGCTGCTACAGAAACAGTTGCTACTGAGATAGTTATAACACTTGCTACAGGGATAGAAAAAAAATTGTGGCACTGGATAGACTTGGGCACATGAGTGAGAAAGGGATAAACATCCTTCACTCCAGAAAGTTGCTACCAGGTTTGAAGCAGATTGACTTGGAGTTCTATGAAAATTATATTTATGGAAAATATAAAAGAGTTTGATTTCTCAAAGTTGGGAAAGAGAAGAAGAGTGAGAAATCAGAGCTTGTGCATTAAGATGTATGGGGACCAGCTTAGGTATCTTCTCTTGGTGGCTCTTGCTATTATGTTACTTTTATTGATGATGCAACTAGGAAAACATGGGTGTATTTCCTAAAACAAAAATTAGAAGTATTTGAAACTTTTAAAAAGTAGAAATCTTTGGTTGAGAATGAGACAGAAAAAAGTTGAAGTGTCTCAGATCTGATAATGGAGGCGAGTATTGTAGCAGAGAATTTGAAAATTACTGTTCATATAATGGAATCCATAGGTAGAAAATGGTTCTTGGAACCCCACAAGAAAATGGTGTGTCTGAGAGGATGAATAGGAACATTATGGAGCATGCAAGGAGCATGAGATTGCATGCTGGACTACCCTTACACTTTTGGGTAGATGCTGTAGATACCGTTGTTTATTTAATAAATAGGGGACCTTCAAATCCTTTGGATGGTGGCATTCTAGAGGAGGCATGGACGGGTAAAAAGGTAAACTATTCATTTCTAAAAACCTTTGGTTGTGAAGCTTTTGTCATGTTGATATTGAAAATAGAACCAAGCTTGAGGCTAAGTCTAAAAAATGCACCTTTATTGGATATGGAGTAGACGAATTTGGTTATCAGTTATGGGATTATGAAAATCATAAAATCATTAGGAGCAAAGATGTTATATTCAATGAGAAGGTCATGTATAAGGATCATTTGCAGGAAAAGAAGCATGAACATGCCAAAAAGGAATATGTGGTGCTGGATGAGATTCCAGAAAATAAAATGCTAGTGGTACCTAATGCTCAACAACAACAAATTATCCCATAGACTCCTGCAAGTGTTAGACGTTCTACAAGGATATCTAGACCTCCAGAAATATTTTCTCCATCATTATATTCTATATTATTAACTAATTCTGGTGAACCTAAAGGTTATGAAGAAGCAATGCAGGTAGATACCAAAAATAAGTGGGAGCTAGGCATGAAAGAGGAAATGGATTCCTTGCTGCAGAATCAGACTTGGGACTTAGTCCAATTGCATGCAGGTAAAAGCGCATTGCCAAATAAATGGGTTTACAGGTTGAAGGAAGAAGATGGAGGCAATAAAAGATATAAGGCCAGACTTGTGGTAAAAGGTTTTGCACAGAAAAAAGGTATAGATTTTGATGAAATATTTTCTCCGGTTGTAAAGATGACTTCTATTAGAACTATTCTAAGTCTTGTGGCTATAGAAGACTTGCATCTTGAACAACTAGATGTAAAAATAACATTTATCCATGGGGATTTGGAAGAGGAAATATGCATGCAACAACCATAGGGATATGAGGTCAAGGATAAGGAGGAATTTGTGTGTAGGGTAAAGAAGAGTTTGTATGGCCTGAAGCAAGCACCTCAACAATGGTATTTGAAATTTGATAGTTTTATGGCTGAACAAGGTTACAAAAGATGTCATTCTGATTATTGTGTTTATTTTAAGAAATTGGGTAATGGCAGCTATATTATCCTGTTGCTTTATGTTGATGACATGCTTGTTTCTAGGTCTAACATGCATCATATTAATGAACTTAAGTAGAAATTAGAAAATTCATTTTCTATGAAGGATTTGAGTGCAACAAAACAAATCCTTGGTATGAGGATCACATGGGACATGACAAACAAAAAAATATTTTTGTCTCAAAGTGAGTATGTAGAGAAGGTGTTGAAAAGGTTTAACATGTAGAATGCAAAACCAGTTAGTACACCTTTGCCTAGTCATTTTAAGTTGACAAGGATATGTGTCCAAAGACACAAGAGGAGGAAGACAAAATGTCTAAGATATCATAGGCATCAACAGTTGGCAGCTTGATGTATGCAATGGTATGTACAAGGCCAGATATTGCACATGCAGTGGGAGTTGTGAGTAGGTATATGAGCAATCCGAGAATGGAACATTGGAATGTGGTAAAATGGATTCTCTGATATTTGAGAAGTACTACTTCAAAGAAACTATGTTTTGGAGGAACAAATTCTGCTCTAAAAGGATATGTTGACTCTGATCTGGCGGGTGATATTGATAGCATGAGGAGTACTACAAGGTATGTTTTTACTGTAGGAGGTACTACAGTCAGTTGGATTTCAAGGATGCAAAAGGTTGTTGCGCTTTCAACCACTGAAGCTGAGTATGTTGCTGCTATGGAAGCTAACAAGAAGATGATTTGGCTACAACATTTTCTAGAGGAATTGGGGCAACGACAAGAAGATAGCCCTTTGTACATTGATAGACAGAGTGCCATTCATCTTGCTAAGAATTCAACTCTGCATTCAAAAACTAAGCACATATAGCTTAGATACCAATTCATCTGGTTAGTTTTGGAAGATGGATAGTTGAAGATGGAGAAAATTCACACAAGTGAGAATCCTGCAGATATGTTCACAAAGGCAGTTACATGGGAGAAACTGATTTCCTCATCAATTTTTGTTGGCCTTCATGACTGATAAGGGTGGACATAAGAAACTAGCCAGGCCTGTAATCCAGTGGGAGCTGCAAGTGCAGCGATGTCGTCCAGGATTAGTCTCCAAGTGGGAGATTGTTAATTTTTGTTAACCGACAAAAGAAAAATGACATTGTAAAACCCTAATTCTAGAAGCTTCCAAAAGCTTGTTATAAGTGGTTGGGATGTATGTTTTGGGTGTGGAATTTACGAGATTGTAATATGTTTTGCATTGGATAATAAAATCATTGGATGGCTGAGTTACTGTGGATGTAGCCCATTTTGGGTGAACCACGTTAAAATTTTGTGTTGATCTCTTTTGTGTTATTCTTCATTTTTATATTTGGGTTATTTAATCTGCATATTATTGTTAGTGTTTATTTCTCTGAGCTGCCTAAATCCTAACAAAAGAGCCGTTGCACGTCAGACTCAAGCAAGGCTTACGAAATCTGTGAAAACAAAGATTGGTAATGACAGATAAAATCAATTACTTTTTTGTTATTTCCCTGCTTACAATGGACTAGGTCTATGAAAGTAACCCGAGGCCCAATGTTAGCCTGGAAATGCTGTAAGAACTGATTTACTAATTGGTCAAAAGAGAGAATAGAATGGTTAGGAAGTGAGAAAAACCAATCCAATGCTATATCCTTAAGAGACCAGGGGAATAGTTTCACTAACAGAGTATCCTAAAATAGAAAGTCACCGCAAAGAGCAGTGAAAGTAGAGATATGAGTATTCAGATCACCCTTGCCTATGTATTTCTCAAATATAGGGGCCTCAAATCCCTATGGAAATGGTGTAGCTATGATAGCAAGAGAGAGGACTGCATTGATAGTAAGCAAGTATAAGGGGTTGTGCTAATGAAGTGGAAAGAGAGGCAAGTTGTTGCTATAAGGTACCAACATTTTGTAATAGTTGGTTTATCATAGGGTCTGTAGTATGTGAGAGTGGAGGAAGTGAAGAAGATGTAGGGGGTTGTGAAATCTACTCGGAAACTTAGGGGTACAAAGAGGAATATTGAATTGTAAAGGCCTTGAGGGTGGAATGAATCCATTTGATTAATGGGATTCAGTCCACCAACTGACGAAGCAAATCCAAAACTACTAGAATGAGCACAACTAGTAGTCATATGTAGAGAAGTAAAAGTGTGAATACCTATGGTAGGTAGAGGCAAGGAGAGATGATTGCTAGGGGTGTGAGACTAAGAGTCCCGAGCACTTGAAATAGAGCTCACCAATGGTGAGGCTTTGTTATGCACAATGTGAGCGATGCCCTAAAGAAAGTGAATGCCCTAAGGATGATTATTTAGAATGATGTGGAGAGCATCAACTAGGGGAAAAAATGAGATATGTCCTCATGAGTCAAGAAATTCTAAAAATTTCCCAACTCACGATCTAAAGCATTAATTCTTTCTTGTGGGACAAATTCAAGTGCTGCTTCGTGGTCAAAAACTTGCTCCGCATCATGAAATGAAGTCATCAACATAAAGAGAGAAGAAGAGGGAGATGAAAGAGATATATCAATTTGTTTAGAAGAAAGATGAATGAAGTCAGGAGCCTTGCAAATATGTGTGGAATGATTAACAAAAAATGCCATACTAGTCAAATTCTTTCAATTCCTCACTCCTACGCACCACATACTCAAAATTAGAAGTCTGGGTTGTAAATCTCATAAAATATGTTTAGGCTCTACAACATACAGTGCTAACTGATGAAAAGAAAATGTTATTTTTTTGTTTTTGAGAAAGTGTTTATTTAAAACGTTAGGTTCACCAAAAATGTAGTGTGGATAAACTACTCCTTAATCAAATACTTTTGATCAAGGGAGTTAATCACAAACACCACACTTGGGCTCTGCTATCCGATGTGTCAGATGTCAAGTAAATCTACTTTAAATCACTACATATCCACTATGAGTCATAGTTAAAGCAATATAATCTGAACATGTGATTGACAATGAATGGGAAATAAACAAAATGCAGAAAAATAGCTACTGTAAACAAAATCTAAACAAGATAATTACAGAAATGAAATAAGACAAGAAAGAGGAACCTGTGTCAGCAAGGAGAGGGTCTCAGCCTCAGACGAGAGCGCACCACGAGGACTTTTGCGCTGGGTGTTGGAGTTTGAAACTTGCTAAAAATAAAAATCTTCAATCTTGTACGACCTCAAATCACCTGCACAACACAAATTTCAATGCAAACACACCCAATAATATTCCAAGTAATATAGAAATTAAAATAAAGTTAATTATACTAAAGAAGATGAAAAGATAGAAGCACAAAAGGAAGTCACACAAAACCTTAGTGCGACTGTAAGGTCTTCACTCTAAGAAACCTGTAAGGAAGGAGGATAAATGGTGGGCTACTTAGGAACTTGCCTTAGGCAAGTCCCGATGTTGGTATTTCTACCTTCATGAGTAGAAATACATGTAGCGAATAAAATTGAAAGGAAAACAAGTGTGTGCTATTTACCCTAAGTGTATCTAGGAAACTAAGAGAAACACCAAAATAACTAAACTAAATAGATTCACTTCCTTGGTCTACAGGGAAGAAATCCTCAATATGCAGCCAATGCAACAAATAATAGGTGGTCTACACCCAACAGAAATATAATAATGGTGGTCTACACCAAGCAATAAGGATACAAAAATGGTGGCCTACACCATACATATTTGAAATAAAACTATTCTAAATGAAACAAATAACAATATTACCAATATAGACACCAAGAAGAGGCAACAAACTACCCAAGAGCTCAAAAACAATGTGTAGCTTCAAACTCAAGCAAAGAGAACCTCCTCAAAGAGAAACAAGTAGAACAAAACGTCCAAGGGCTAATGGAAGTGATCTTGCAATGTTAAGGAGGACCAAAATCATATGTAGCTATTGTAGAAGCCCAGTTCACACAACAAAGTAGTAGAGTGTAGCCAAGAGAAAGCAATATTTCTAATGCATCCAAGATTGAGAGAGAAATCATGAATGTGTTTCAAAATCTTTCCAATAAACCTTCAAGAGGGAAAAATCCTGAAATGACATGCAAGGAGTCATTCTGTAACTCCAGGAGACATTACAATGAATCCTCATGATCACCCAAGACATGTTGTAACACCCAGAAATAGATACCTATTAGCAAAAAGACGCGGGACACTAGCGTAGCGTGCTGACGTCCACGTGGAGCACAGGGTCCAGGTAAAACTAACTCCTAGTCATACAAGGCACCTTAGGATCATGTAAACACTTAAGCATCATAATGAATTTTTAAGAAGAGTAGAAGAAATAGACCAAAATCATACAAACCTAGCCTATTATGCAGAGAGAAGGTGCAAAAGCCAAAACAGTTACTAAACATAGTGTGAAATTGCAAGGGTATGCAATTTTCTACATTACAGAAACATGTTTGACTCCCTACAATCAGAAGAATACAACCTTTAGTAATGTAGACTCCAGGCCCTAATATTGAACCGAGGGCTTTGATACCAAATGCAACACTTAATTTAAACAGCTCAACTAAAAACATAATAATGAGATATTTACTCTTAATATTCATTCAATTAAATAATTAAATAACAATATATTTCCAGTATTTAAGCACAACTCTTATCTATTACATAGAGAGTCAAGAACATACTACAAATTATTTTTCAAAATATTTACAAACAATTCAGAACATTTACAACTAAGGATCAAGTCCTTATTAGTCATTCAAGTTTGAAGTTTACAACTACAAAAGTGTTAGTCAAATCTCACTAACATAGGTTGTACATATGATGCCATAATCCTCAATAATTAGAGGAGAGAGAGCATCACTAGGGTGTTCTTCCACCTAACTCATGAATCATAAAGCTTCCTCATGCTTACTCCCATACTAGAGAAGCCCGAACCTTCAATGGAGGATTTATAGGTCTAAAGCTAACTTGAGAGAGAGAATCTATGCAACATGTTCCACTAGAATTCTAACATTCATACTAATGAAAATGTACTTAGGAATCATGATATGGCAGAAAATATCAAACTAAATAAAGTTTTCACACTTATATTCAATCTCAAAGGCTTTGGCCAAAGCAACTTTTTATGCAATACTATACTTACATGCTAAACTGTAAGCTCAATATTACGCTTATTATTCCTTGGTATTCCATATTCAACACTGTCTCTAGTACAATTGTAGCTTAGTCTTTGACAAAGGTAGTTCAATTAAACAGTTTATAGAATTCAATGTATTTGTTAATAAAATTCTAAGTATTTCCTAACTTTTAACTCTTGATTCATAAAAACAAGTATCTTGTCACAACATCCAAGTTTGCATGTAATATCTAGGTGCAGTCTTTCTACAAAGCAATTTCAAATATACAACCCTTATAATGGTTAAGTAAGTCATAAGGAATTTAAATTATGTAGTCATTAGTTTCCCTATACTCTATTGTTCTTAGTTGTAAGAAAGATGCTATTACTCCAATGTGCACAATGTTAAGTTCTTTATTGTGAGGTTACTCATCCCTCAACTAACTCAAGATTTCATAAGCTAGTAAGGTTCACTATACGTGCATGTAATATAAAGGCCAACCAATTTCTAGGAATCAAGCCTATTGAAACAAGACAAGATTTTGGACGTTTACAATTCATATTTAACCAACTATATTGCCCACAATATACCTTGACATAACTGTCTTTGGATTCCAAAACAAGGAAATAGGTATATCAAAGAAAGTTGATAAATTTAGTTGGGAGAACAATGACATGTACACCAAATTTGGTATAAGAGTTACTCTTGTTTATTCACATTTCAAAGTTTGTTGGTTGATAAGTTGGATGAGGGTATGGCACCCATCCAAACATAACATAAATAGATTTTCATAAAATATGGAAGCAAATACAAGACATATGAACTGTTGATAGAATGCCTCAATATGATGTCATCTCATAGAGTGTAATGATCACAGGATATGCACAAAATGGATTTGTAGAAAATCATTAAAAACTTTAAGAAAATACAACTAGTGAGAGTACAACCCAACTCCTCCCCTTTGCCAACATCGTCATGGATTGGTTTGCACATAATGAAGCTTTTGGATGAGGGTATTTATACCCTTCATTGCATAAAGTCTGGAGGAATTTACATCAAACATGTAATTGGAACTGTAGGCATACGTGTAAGAAATAGAGCTTAATCGAGGCTTGAGAATTATTATGTCGAGACGTCTTCTCATGTAATACATTATTCAAGATAACACATTCAAATACAATTCAAAACATTTACAAAAAAAACATGCGCATGAAAGCATTTACAGAATTAAATGTAACAAATTAAGCTTATACGGAATAGACTCTTACTTGGACTGTGTGCAATATAAAGAAGTTTTATTTTGATTCACATAAAATGA
The DNA here is from genome assembly GCA_027924645.1 of Cunninghamia lanceolata. NCBI lineage: Eukaryota > Viridiplantae > Streptophyta > Pinopsida > Cupressales > Cupressaceae > Cunninghamia > Cunninghamia lanceolata. The sequence goes on from BSBN01001501.1 coordinate 1,249,096, forward strand.
ATCCAACAACACTCTATCCACATCCAAAATGCATTCGAATCCCCCTTTTTCTTTCAATAACTCACGCAATAAGAAAAACCCAGAAACTAACTTTCAGAACCACCCTTGAAATCTATCAATAGATGCTTATATTCTAGGCATTTGGTTATCTTGGGTGCCTTTTGGGTTTAACTTTGGATTCTTTTCTTGCTTTTATCCTTATTTATTTAAAATCAATTCATTTATTTGAATTATAATTTTAATTCAAATCTATAATCTTTGATATGTGAAAATACAATATTATTTTAAAATTTACCCTCTTTAAATGTATTATACTATATTATAATATATATTTTTTTGCTCGGTCAAAGGTGCAGAGCACCTAAACTTATATTAATATATTAAACTATATTATTATATAATTAATTCATATATGGCATATAAATCCACTTAAAATCACACATAAATATGAACATTTAAAAATGATTTCATTCCATTAAGATACTCACTCAAATACAAACTAACTACATGATCTATGTGCATGTGTGCAGGTTCTCTCTGTCAAGATGCCTTTGAAACCACTATTGCCTTCTCCCTAGTGATACCATTTTTGTCTGACCACGAGAGTGTTGGCTTCATCTTGTCACACTTAGCATCATCAAAAGAACAAAAGGTAGTTAGTCATTATCAAACAAATGACTAAATCAACAATAATATCTAATTGAATGAACAATAAATATATCATTTTCATATATTTGCAAAATTCTCAAATATTTAAAAGATTTGCTTTCAATCACAAAATTAGCAAGTCAATGATGTTCAACACAACAACATTTAATGAATACAATGAAGTGTCATTTTAGCAAGGCACATAAACTAGGATGTGGCATGCGATAAATGATGATAGTTCAAGTGCCCTACCATTGTGTTAGAGAAAACTCTATATTCCCATTTGATCATCATGATGAGGCCATTTGTAATGGTTTTGAGTATTCCTCTTATGCATTCATGCCTTATGCATTGATGACATGTTCTACAAGTGTCATTATATTATGTCATGATAACTCTAGTGCGTGAGTGTGCATTTTGTCACATTTGTGTTGCAATTATAATGTGAAAAATTTGTTAGCTCATTTGTTAACCGTTAGTGCCTTGGGTTCATTCTTGGGGCATTATAATTTTCTCATGTGACATGTTGTTGGGCACCTTGGGGTAGTTTCTATGTGTTACACAAGTGGTTTATGTTAGTAGTTTTCTTTAGATCTTTTTGTGAGGCTCTTGAGTATTATATTGCCTTTGTTTCTATGCTTGTTTTGAAAAGTTAATTTTAAAGATTTTCAAATATGGTTACTTAGTTAACCTTATGGTATTTGATTATATGAGGTTGATTTAATGAACCATCTACTAGACCATTAGTATAACTACAATATAATACTGCATATAATTTTTCTTTTAGAATTTCGAACAATCACCTATCCTTTCAATAAAACATGTAATACAAGTGAAAATTCATATCATAGAAATAAACACATCTTATGTGTACACATAAGTATTTAAATTATTAATTATAACAAAATTAGAGTACAAGAATGCATAGACTAATCATTGCAACACAACCCATCTAGGTTCATTAGTTCTAGTAAGTTGGTATATCATTTTTAATGCATCAATGCTCTAATCCTCATTATAGCCATCTATTCTCACATAAGGTTTATCAATGCCAATAGCAATTAATACATAAAAATCTCTCTAGTAAGTTAATCAAACCCTTATTCATTTTGAGATGATGAAACCTAAGCATCTATGGTTAATGACCTAACTCCATGGAAATTCTTCTTCTATAGGCCTACTTACATATTTGTATCGATAGAATCAAGATCACATGCAGTTCTTAAATTTATTTATTTATATTACTAGATTTGATCCATTGGTTAATTACTTACAAGAGGCATTCTTTCATTTCAATTTCTTAGTTTGTTTAACCATTGTATTCACCTAAAAATAGGTTCAAAAACCCTAACATGCTATTTTAATACCAATCAAATTGAGATATCAAAATTTTGTTCCAAAAGAAAGATAGTTATCCATTTGCAATTCTGTGCAACTTGCACTCTTGTGCATTAGGCCAATTTAAGCTCATCTCATGCCACAATTTTTCTTGTAGACACAACTCAACACCAGGATGTCTTCCACATGGATGGGGCTTTGCAATAATGGCTTTGTGCACATTTGCACATGCATCATTCTTAATAGATTCATGCAACTCTATACTAGACATGCACTCCTTAGTCACACTACACAACTTTAGGAGTTTGTACTTCTACACAGCAATGTGAACTCTTGCAACCTTTTTGCATTGTGTGCAACTTGCACACAGGTAGCACATGTATCTACACATTACATTTGATTTGACTCCATATTTGTCTAGCACTTGGCTACATTTGCTCCATATGATTGTGCCAACCAACTAGCACCACACAAATATGAAATCTAGCACAATCTTGGCCACATTGAAAGTGTACCATACATGCATGACACTTGTCAACATACTATGGAAGACTTAGTTGATAGCCTATTGTATAAATACACATCACTATATATTATATAAACTAGTCTTCTAGTTTACCAATAATCCATGCAACATTTTGTGGATTGATCTAGTTGTACTCCATAGTGCCTCTCACAAATTAGGTGTGTGCATCTTTTCATTGCCTAATCAAGAGATCTTGCTTCCAACCATAGCCTCCATATATCAATTGTACATACATGCAAAATCAATGACTATAAGACAATATTATTCATGAATTTTTTATGCCTTTTCTTTGCTTTAGACATGGCATTATATGATAATTCTTTTACAACTCAAGCTTTCCATTGTGAGTAAAACTATTTCCACTAGCTTAGCCATAACTTTGCCTACATGTGAAGTTGGTCTCCAATCTTAGACATAAATTGGATTAGATAGAGTACCTTTTTCCATGCATCCTATTAATTCACATGTTCAACCACATTAGTGGAAGTGTTCACTATTTTATCATAGACATATTTAGAAAAACTCATAAATCTTAAAAAAATAGACTTCTAGGGCTTCAAAAACCTTAATTTTGGACCAAATTTGGTGGGGGCATAGAATTGACCCATGAGATTGAAATTCCAAGGCTCAAAAATGACCTTGGGGAAGGGATTTTACCCAAGGCTATGTATTTGAACCTCACTAAGTGTTTTTAGAAAATAATTTCTCAAATTGATGTGCCTTAACTTCTTCATGGGTCCTATCCACCTAAAGTTTGAATTATGTTTTCTAGAAAATGGGAATCAAGAGGCATTCTTTCTAAGATTTATGAGTTTTTCTAGTACATCAAAAGGCCCAACAAACCTTGGTACCAAATTCAATGACTTACCAAAATAAATAGAGCTCTTGTGTGGTTTGACCCTCAAGAAGATCTTGTCTCCCACATTGAAATTTCTATGTGTTCTATTCTTATTTGCATAAATTTTCTATTTATTTAATGCTTCTTTCAAGTGTTGTCTGATCAACTTAACTTGATCATCCATTTATCTAAGAATATTGAGACCAATCACAACTCTATCTTTTAAATTATCCCCACTTAGAGGAGTTTGACAATTTTATCCATACAAAGCTTCAAAGGGTGCCATACACAAAGTTGAGTGATAAGAGTTATTATATGAAAACACTTCACACTTAGATTGATGGTCCATACAATACATCCTCAATAAATCCTCTACAATATGATTCACTCTTTCTCTCTATTGACCTATCTAATGATGATAGATAGTGTTGAAATTAAGTTGAGTATCCAATGTTGTTTAGAAAGTAGTCAAAAAATTGGAAGTAAATTTGAGTTTAAATTTGGGTACACCATGTAACCAAAAGATTCCCTTGCTATGGAAAGAGAACCATCAATCAAATTACCTACTATGAAGTGAGTCACTTTGGTCTACCTATTGACCACCACCAAAAGTGTTGTGTCTATGGAAATCCTTGAAAAATATTCATACTTATAAGTTACCATTTATATTAGAAATATCATGTAGATAGAATAGTCCTATTGGATGCTCATGCTCTAATTTTACTCTTTGGCACTCTAAACATGTTTCCACATAAAGAGTTATATCTTTTTTCATCCCTTCCCAAAATACAACTTCAAATCTATATAAAACTTCCTTACTTTCAAATGTCTTAAATCCATAACTATAAAAACATACCCTACAAATTCGTGATCACTAGAGTGAGCTTCTAAAGATGCACTTACTTGCTCATACCAAGAATCTCTAAGATACTAGGATAATAGTTTTTGTTTAAAAGTGGTTTTTGTACTTACTATAGTAGTAACATGTCTTCTTTTTCTCAAAAACTCTCTACTCTATTTTCCTTTCCCTTAATATATTTTTTAAATCATACTCACTAAAGAATTCCAACCACCTTTTTTTCTTTGCATTTAGGTTAAGATGAGTAAATGTAGAGTTAATTCCAACTTGATCAATCTTTAATTCAAAAGGCTTACCCAAAAGAAAACACCTTCACTTTTACAAAGTGTGCATAATGAAAGGAAGCTAGGTGTGCGGAAATCACTTCCTACACTAATCTAATGAGGAGAGATGTATGCAAATTCAATTTTAATTCTTACAACTACAACAACATAGAACATCTAACAGAGATATTGTAGCAATACACATACACACAAAAAGTAGACAGAAGAGAGATAGACAAGATATACGTGGGGAAAACCCTTACGAGTGAAATACCCCACACTCCAAAACACAACTCAAATGTATTAGAGTAAACAATAACCGATTACAATACAGTTTCAGAGCCAATGCTCTTTCAAGAGTCTTCGAATGTCAAATCTGGAGATATTCCAGCAGCATAATAGTACTTGTAAAACACACTACTTATCTCCCATCTAAGCACCTATTTTCATAGAGTTTACAAGGCAAATATGGAACCTTCTAGAGATAGGCGTCCATCTTGGACTCATGCCCCAAAACCCACGCCTAAGGACACTTGTCCAACATCCCATCCCAATGTGGGCACCTTGTCCCAAGATAGGCTATGACAGATGCTCTTACACACCTTACAACTGTCATAGAATCTATCATAACTGACAACACTTATAGCTGTAAGAGAATCTGTCATACACTGACTAAAAATATCTTATTCCTCTTACAACATGTCATAACCTTCCTTGACTGCCCAAAGATGCCTTTCTCTCGTGCAAAGATACTCACCGACACTTGTCATTAAATAAAAGTATGCTGCCCTTGGACCCCGCAAGGGGCTCCGCCCCTTGACCCCGTCTTGGGGGTGCTGCCCCCAAACCCCCGTTAATTATTCAAGGGGGAAACTGTGGCTGCCAAAGTCACCAAAATTTATCCTGCTGCATGTACACAAGGTGCTGACTATGCCAACTCAACATGGGATGAATTAAATACAACATTAGGAATTTGCAAAGGTTGAGACACCTTAATTCCCAACATTTAGCTACTAGCTCAGGGTCATGCGGTACATAATTGACTTCACGAGTCTTATTATTTATAGATTCATATGCAAACACTCCATTCTATATCAATACTCCCCCAAGCCCCTTAATAGAAGCATCTATAACAAGTATTTGCTCAAAATTTGTGCACCAATTAGCTTTTCTTTCAATAATTAAAAAGCTTTTTCACACTATTCTATCCAAATGAACTTATTATTTATTTATAAAATTGTTATAGGAATTTATACTCTAGAAAATCCCTCAAAAAATATTCTATAATAACCTACTAATCCCATGAAGCTTCTAACCTCTACAACATTGTTATGTACCCCATTCTATTTTATGACAGCTAGTGTTAATTGGACACATATGCTTTGTAACTCACCCTTAGGTAGAATTAATAAAGGGATGTGTATGCTTTGTAGGTCATCCCACTAGTTGTTAGAATAAAGTATTTATCCCACATGCATGGGATAGTAGTAGTTGCCTTTGGTAAAACTCTATATATTGTAATGACTTCTCAATTGAAAAGCATCTTGGAATATTTGTAATTAGAGTGTATGCTCTATTTGGAGGTTTCCCCCTCAAAGTGGTGTTGCAAAGATAATGAAAGGATTTCTATTTCTCTCATTTATGCAATATTTTTGTCTTCAACATATTTTGTCTTGCACATTCATTACAAGTGGTATTCGAGCTCTTTCTAGGGCCATTTTTGCAAGTAGTTTTACTAATTTAGGTTTGTTTATAACTATCCACTGTATGCTCTCACTTCACCCTAGAGGGATCCTGGTGATCAAAAAGTGAGTACAATTGTAGTAGCACTAAAATGGTTACCCATAGTTTTCCCCTTACAAGTAGTTTCTTTTTTTAGGTTAGAAACCTATGTTGAGGGTTTTCAAATATCCTCAAAAGAGATGTCATTTTTAGCTAAGCTAGATTTCCCATAAAGGGTATGGTGAAATGAGGAGTATTTTGGCTCCAATACCCAAGCCTCAGATAACCTTTGCATATAATTGTGAGCTTTCATGTATCTAAAGGAATATCAAAAGACCCCCTAAGATTGTTTGTAACCTAACCCCATGTGGCTTTTGTTCATTTATATTTTGTGATGCATTGGTAATTAGATAGCCATAGGAAGTTACTCACCACATACCTCAAAGATGGAACAGTGGGAGAAAAGTATCATCCTAACCCTTTCTAGTGAGTGCTCTAAAATATTGGGTCGACATTATTTTTGAATGGAAATTAAGTATATTGGTTAGATCATAGATCAAACATATCCTCTAGTGCCTTCCCTTTTTACTCCACCTACATGCTATCTACCTTGAATACATCTGTGCCAGATTCTTCTTGGTAGTTGGGTATTTGGCATCTGTTCTACAGTTCTCATTATTCTCTTTGCATAATAACCCATCTTTAGTTTCTAGAGTATTCTTATAGATCTAGAATTGTTATAGTAGTATTGTGATATGTGGGATTGGTTTTCTACACTAGTCCTGCACCCATACAAGCCAAGAAAATACTACATATAACTCTCTACTGAGCAAGAAATTAACGAAACTGATCACATTTTCCACCCAAATGGATCTAAAATTTCAAAAAATCCTAGGTAAAAAAAGAGAGTACGAGGCCAACTTTTGTTGAAATGTGAAGTCAGTTTGACTTATTCCAGTAGTGATGAGTAGTTGACATACTCTCCCGGCGGGGCTGAAGGCCAAGGAAAGGAAACCTGCAAGGTTGTTGGATAGGGGGTTGCAGGGGGCTAGGCATAGCCCCCCTGCATGCCAAAGGCATTTTCCAACGAGGTTGTTGGGCTGAGCCAAATTTTTTTTGGCCATGTTCCACGTGTACACCATGCAAAATTGCATGTGGAAGTGCCACTCCCATTTTTATGCATGGAGATCTATCTTTAGATTTGATCGGTTTTTTACATGTGTTTTTTCGTGATTACTTAAGGTTGTCAAGCTTGAATGCCAAGGCATGAGAAAAAGTTTTGTAACTATGAATTTTCTTCTGAGAATAAAATTGAGAGATCTTTGCGCATGGTTTTTGCTTGGTACATTACCAGGTTTTCCACATAAATATGTGGTCTATTTTGTGCTTTTATTGCTAATTCATTGTTATTTCAATTCTGCACTACCTATTTTTCTAACAACTTTTACCCCTTTTGGTGAATTGTCCTTTTACATTGACCTCTTTGAGCTGGTCAATTTTCCATATAACTTTAACCTCCCTTTTTTTTGGTTTGTGGTTAATTTTCACCCATTTTGGTCGGTTGTCCCGTTACACTCATCTCTGAGTTGTTCAATTTTCTATATATCTTTGACTACTTTTTTGGGGGGCAGACTCCTCTCTGTGGTGGAAAGTCACCATTCTCAGGACCAATAGGATCCACCAGAGCCCATTATGCTATCTCTCAATGATTTCCTTGATCATATACAAACCAAATGTCTAGCAAGGTTCAACAACTTTAAAAACAATCTCTTCTAAATCTTGAGCCAAATTGACATACTCCTCTACAGTGTAGGAAAGGGTGACCCTTCCTCTCCTATTGTAGGTTCATTACATTTGGTATCAAAGATCTTTCCAAGGAAAAGTGGGAAGAATCTTTGTTTCTAATTTTTCCATTTAGGGCCAAATTTATTGTAGATGGTCATGTGACTCACACATGGCTTAAAAAAAGTGACCATGAATTCACTGGAAAGAGGACTTCGAGAGATTTATAAAAAGTAATCACATTAAATATTTGGATCAATATCAATAGAGATGACAATATGAAGTTGATCTTACAATTCTATTTTTTTAGAATTTTTTTACGCATGACTTTTGGAAAAAATCATGTCATGTGCAATCCAAGTGAGGAAATCACATTCTATTTTTTGCAAGTGGATAGAAATATTTAAATCTAGTTTTCTACATGATTTTCTTCTCAGGTTTGTGGTAGAATAATAGATTTCTTGAAAAAATATTTTTGAAACCTGAGTTTTCATGGATATTCCTAAGTTTAATGGAAGTGGTAATACATTAAAATGATGGCTGCAATATAAAAGAGCTTATGATCAGAAGAAATTTTAGGATGTATGCTTTTAAGACATTTAAAAGATATATCTTACCATTGGTTTTAGCCAACACATAAAGGTCATGCGTTTCTTCTTTTGATGGATTGGAACAAGTGTTTTTAGATAAATGGGTACTAAAAGCACCAATAGTTAATAAAAATGAGGATGGAGTTTAAAACTAGATGAAGTAGAAATAAGGGGCCGGGATGAAAAAATACAAGATAAACATACATGTTTTTTTCTAAAAAAAGAATATTTTATCTTTCAATTTCATGGATGTATTCAAAATGCAAGGGTTATTGTTCCCGTAAAGCCTAGCAACAAGTATAATTTCATCAACATAGACTTAATGTTGGGATAATTTGTCATTAACTTTGCAATCCTAACCATTTTCATGTGTCTCCAAAGTTCTTGGAAAGTGTTATTGAACACATAGAGACTTGAGAGATAAATTATTATGTAATTATGTCACTTAGACATGTTGTAGTTACAATCTATGTGGTGGGACCCAATATGGACGCCCACTTTGGAAGTGTATCCCATGGAGACTTGGAGTTGACATCTTGAAGTCCATTTTGACTTGGAGATACTTCCTAGGAGGCGGGACCCATCTTGGGCACCCACTTTGGAGGAGATTCCAATGTGGACTTGTAGCTAGCTTTTTTGTTTGCACGAGTGGATAATGTTGATATACTTTGCATGAGACTTATGTGGGAGTTAACATTAGAGTTAGAGATGCATGATAATTGCATGTTGCTTGCATGAGCTTGCATGGACTTGCATGTTGTTGCATGTTACTTGCATGGACTTGCATGTTGTTGCATGTTACTTGCATGGACTTGCATGTTGTTGCGTGCCACTTGTATGAGCTTGCATGTTGTTGCATGTTGTTGCATGTTACTTGTATATTGTTGCATGTGAGTTGCATGTGAGTTGCATGTACGTGCATGCACTTGCATGCACTTTCATTTTGTTGAATTTTAGTTGCATGTACTTGCATGTTAGTTGTATGTATTTATATAGTGTTTCATGTGTCTTGCATGACACTCTAACTTAGGTTCAGCATTGTATGACTCTTGCATAATGTTACAGGTTGTTGCATGACTCTTGCATGATGTTACAGGTTGTTGCATAACTCTTGCATGATACAAACAAGTTGTTACAGATCCATATTGGGGATGCCAAGAAATGCATGTTGTTTGCATGACATTGGTGTGAGTTGGAGCACTTTAGTTGACTGAATTAGATTGGGACTTCTTGGGCACCCATCTTGAGACTTTCAGTTCTACCTTGTTGTTGTCACATAACACTTTAGTTGACTAAGTTTGATTGGGACTTCATGAATACCCATGTTTGAGACTTGTAGTTAAGTGTTGATTTCTACTATGTAGCATTGGAGTTCACTATATTGGGTGCTTGGTTTTTGCATGAGGATTCTTCCCATGTTATTGGATATAATGATTATATTTTGAGATCCATGGCTTCTATATAATTATGCCTTTGGTTGGTAGAAATTAATGACAAGTTTTTGAAGTTGAAGGAGTAACGAAGTGCTGCCAGAATTTAGAGAGAATTTAGTGTTAATGTAAACTTGATTCAAGAATTAATACAAGAATAATATCTCTTTGGGTGTGGAGTTTTTTCCCATAATGGTTTCTCCACATAAATTTTGTGTCAGCTTCCTTGATTAATTTCCTTCACTACTACATTGATTGAATGTGCAAATCACTTACATATTAAATTGAAACTCATTAATCTAATTTTGAGATTGAACACACATAAATAAAGTTTTATAGTAGCAGTTTCACCTTGATTTTCAACATTTGGTATCAAAGCTAATGATTCTATTGAGAGAGGGATGCCTTTCTCTTAATGTGTTGAAGGTTTTCTGGCTGTAGTGGGAGCTTTTGCTTTGTGGGTTTTACATATTTGTGAAGAAGATTGTCTACAATGGGTTCTACCTCGCGTTTAGATATTGTGAAGTTCAATGGATTTGGATATGAGATGTGGAAATTGAAGATGAAATATCTTCTAGAAGAAAGAGATCAATGGTTAGCTATTTCCAATGAAAATAAGCCATCCACAACAATAATTGATGAAGATTGGTTAAAAATTGACAAGAAGGCATGAGGAACCATAAGGTTGTGTCTTGCATATGCTATCCTCTTGAATGTTTCTGATGAACCTACCGCATACAAGTTGTGGTGATATTTACCAAACCAAAAAGTCTTACTAATAAGTTGTATCTCAAGAGACAATTATATTCATTAAAAATGAAGGATGGTGATTCTATTGCAAATCATTTAAATGTTTTTAATATGATTTTAAGTCAACTTGCATATGTAGATGTTAAGTTAGAAGATGAAGATAAATGCATCTTGTTACTTTGTTCTTTACCAAAATCTTGGGAAAATTTAATTGTTGCTATCAGTGGTAGTGGTGCAGATCCAAAGATGGACAATATCATTGCTACTCTTCTTTTAGAAGAAATGAGAGGAAAGTCCAAGAATGGTGGATCCCAAGATTGCCTTGCATGTGAGAGGGAGGTCCAAAGAAAAAGGACCTCAAGGGGATAAGAAGAAGGGTAAGTCTAAAGGATGTTCTAAAACCCCTGGTGGTGGTGTTCACCTAGGGTTAGGGTTTTGAAGTTGGTTTGCTATCTTTTGTTGTTGTTCTTTCAGACCCTGAGTGCCTTGGATTCTCTTCCCTGGACTGCTGTGTTATTTTCTATTCTATGTTGGCCTCCTATAACAAGCTCTCTGCTACTAAGTTTCATTTTCATGCCTTAGTGTTCATAGGTTGACCAGTCTAGTGCAATGTTTTATCGCCTTTTCTTGTCGCACTCATGAGAAATGTTAAGTTCTGTGTATGCAAAGGCAAAATGTATGATGGTGAGCTTGAGAAATCTCTATCGGTCTCCAGAAATGGTGAAAAAATTGAGTTATATGCATTTTGAATGCATATCGGGTTGCATATGCAAAGGTGGAATCTATCGCAGATTCCCCAAGAATATCCTGCAGTTGTATGCATTTCCAAATGCATATCGGGCTCAAAGGGAAAATGTACAAGGGCAGCATATACATTAAAGATTCTAAGAATATTCGGTGCTTGCATACCGGGTTGCATGTATATTTGGTTTGTATGTTTAGACATACAACAATTAGATACAAGGAAAATATACATTGCAGGTATATTCTGTGGAGGATTCCCGCTTATATATGGGGGTTTGTATGTTTGCACTTGCATATTCGACATACAAAGGAAATGTACATTTAAAAATATACAAGGGCTGGCGTGCATACGTTTGCTATTGTGCAGCAGAGATACAAGTGGATGGGGCTTGCAGATATATACAAGTGAGTTTGTATGTGGTCTATATACAAAAGAAATATGCGTTCGCGGATATACAAGCCGGATTCTAAAGTGTTTCAAATGTGCTTTTTGATTATGGCAAAGTCCGACTTGTACATTGCATTTGTATATGCGATGTGCAATCAAATGTGCAAGGGAGAGAGAAAAATAGGTCAGCCCCACCATTTATATACAATGGTAATTGTATGTATGCCGACATACATGCAGAATATACAAGTGAAGGACATACATTCTAGACCCAACGAGGATTTCAGGCTGCTATATAAATGTTTGGGGTCCGTGAGTTGTATATGTGTTTATACATGTCAATATGCAGCCCAATGTACAATGAAAGGATACAATGCGGATTCCAAGAGATGTTCCAATCCAACAGAAGGGGTACTTGACGTCCACCTTGTATATGTTTTGCGCTTGTATGTTCCGTAATATACAAGGTGATGAAAGAAGAAGAGGATACAAGCCGGACCTGAATTAAATTTCAATTTGTTCTAAACAAATTTGGGGTCCGACTTGTATATAGGGTGTTTGTATATGCATATGTTTTTGCATATACAAGGGCGAAAAGGTAAAGTGGAGAGAGCGAAAAGCCAACGGTAGAAGATTAAGGTGCCTACATGGCACGATATCATTGGCTGGCAGCTCTTCATGCATATTTTGGGACCGTTGATCTCGGTGATGGGTTTTTGATCAATGGTCGGGTTTTAAACCTTCAGCGATGGGTTTTTCCTTATATCTATAGTCATTTTTTGAGCGGGAAACCTCCATGGGTGCGCTATTGCGATTTCCAAGAGGAGTTGCAGGTGGTTGAGCCATTAACAATAGGACTGCAGACAGGCATGGGCCGATGGTCAAACGGCCAGGTACTAGGTTTATGACAGAGAGTTTTCCAGCAGCGGCACAAGACTCGAGCTCAACTACTCCTCGCCCTTCTCTTGCTTCTTCCTATTGTGTTCCCTGCTGCTGCATTTATTACTTTGAGCACCATTCCTAAGGCAATATTTTTGGCAGAAATTTTGACCTTGTCATGTAATTAATTTTGCTGAGTACATAATTCTGGTATAAAAGGGCCAAACTATGTCACTCATTTGGTTGTAAAAAACTGGACAAGTTTTGGTGCTGTGATAAAATACAACTTCATTGGTAGCCCTATTCTTGATGTCTTGTAAGTTTATGACTCTCATGTTGTATGTTTCATGCATAAGTTCACTGGTTTCATGCTGTTTTATATGAGAAATGCCCTGTGCATGTGTTTAATCATTTGTCTCCAAGCTATGTGCATATTTTCTTTTGAATCAAGGTAGCTAAGGGTTGTTAAGGTTCAGGAATATAGCTTTTCTATATTGGATGTTTAATCTCCTACTTTTGTTCAAGGAACAAATTAAATGTTTCAGGTTAATCATTGAGGAAATGTGTTGTAGTAGGGATACCATTAAGTATGAATGATTAAGCACCTAATTTTTGGGAAGTATCTGTAAGGCAGATATTAAAAGTCCCCTTGATATCCAATCTTTAGTATATGTTTATGCTGGCCATTCACATGTGTATGTCTATTGAATCCAAGCCCTGGATAGGCACCGATCCAGTCTTGTATTGAGGTCACAACTAAAGTCCTAGTTTTGCATCCAAATACAAAACAAACTCAAACTTCATATATAAACCTTTAGGACTTTAGAAGTAGTTTTAGGATCTTAAATCCTCTATCGACAACTGAGCATAGGCCCAAAGCTAGCCCCTTTGCACTTATTCCACAGTTTTGGTCTGCATCATAGAGGATTTATCTGCTTTGTTTCAACATCTGAGTAGTTTCATGTGCATATGTTGTACATGTTGAGTAGGGAATACCCCCCTTGGTTCTGGAGAGCTTAAAGAAGAAGAGGAGATATTTATAGAGTCTATCTCCTATACTGTTGGCCCCTAGCCTGGGAATCCTATTGATCATTAATGACTATTTTGTAGGGATTACTGGGGATAAGCATCCAGTCTGGGAAAATAACCAACAGAAATTGGCGACTCTACTGGGGAAGTGAAGTGAAGTGAAGTGAAGTGAAAGTATTATCTTTTCATCCCTGGTAAATTATTGCCCATTTGAGTCGCAACAGAAATTGGCGACTTCGCTGGGAAACTAGTAAGGACCCTGGTAACACTGATTCCTACTTGTAGGTGGCGACTCCAAACTAATCTCCCAACCGATAAAGTAAAAATTTGTATGCAAGGGAGAAGATCCCAATGTAACCCTTTGTTTGAAGAGTTACCCATAAAAATGATGTATAATAAAAAAAGGACTATTCGAGCCAGTCAAGATGGTTCTCCTAGCCCCCGAAAAAATGATTTCACTCAGGACAATCCAGGATCCTCAGAGCAAACGATACCTTATTTTATGAACACTGAGGCTGAAATCCAGAATGTATATGAGAGACAGTAGAGTGGTGGATTGAAAATGAGGTCAGAGGTGTTTCAAGAATGCCCTTTTGTTGATTCCCCTGATATATTTGAAGAAGCCGAATCCCTGAGGGATGATGATAATGATGATCAGAATGTGATAAAACCATCCTCTTCTATGCCTAGAGAGGAGGAACTAGCTGATGAAATTAAGAATTTAAGGGTAGAATTAGAATACCTGCAAGCAGTAAAGATCAAAGATGACATGAGACAGAAAGTGCAAGCTCTGAGAGTTGCTCATAATGATTCAGTTCCTACCCTTGGCAATGCAAATATGCAAAGAAATCAACACAGGAATGAAGTACAGGATCAGCACAATGATTAGAGACAGAATGCAAACAATGCTAGAATACCATTTAATAATATATGAAATCAGAATGCAAATAGAAATGTAAATGTAAATCAGTTTGGTAGACAGCCGATGCAACTGGATAGATTCAGGCAGTTAGTTTTTGATGGCATTCCTGGTTACCCAAACCTTATTGACAAACATGTGAGGCTGCAAGTGCCTAAATTTTTAGGACACAACACTGTGTCAGGTGAAGACCATTTAAAAGCTTTTCAGAATATCATGGACAACTTTAAGGTTGAGCATGAGGATGTTTTCATGAAATCATTTATGCAATCCTTAGTTGATGAAGCCAAGGAATGGTATAAAGGTCTACCTGACAGAAGCATTTCATCATGGGAGGATTTCAGGAGGATATTCAAAGAACAATATGGTGACAAAACTGATCCTAGTTTCTTCATTAATGAATTTACTAGCATTACCAAAGGATTAAATGAACAGGTTGCTGATTTCAATGCTAGATTCACTAAGATATTGAACAAATTGCCACAGGACTTGAGACCTAGTGAACCTATGTGCATAGTGTTGTACATAAATGCTTTTGATGCCAAAATAGCTTATGGATTGAGAGAAAAGAGCCCTGCTAGCCTCAGAGATGCATTCAAGATTGCAACAAATATTGAAAATAACAGAAAAGCATCTGGTAAAACAAACAGAAGGGATGATGTGAAAATTCTGCAAAATCCAAATACTAAATCTCAGAATAGTCAAGGCAATGCATCTACTTCTGAGGATAAAATAGACAAGTTGACAACCATTGTCAAGGACCTAGGTTATAGAATGGCTAAAAGTGAAAAGGGGATAGGTCCTGACAGACAGTTTTACCCAAGGCAAGAAAGAAGACCATCATTACATGACATGCCATATCATACCAATTGGCATAATGGTAAACCCATTCTCCCACACAACAATACAAATCAAAGAGCTCAGAATGCAAAGGAAACACCTGATCCTTTGAAGAAGGCTGTAAATATTGTTAATGACACCCCATGGTGTATCATATGTTAAATGCCTCACTCATAGTCACAATGTCTGATTGCTCAGTCTTTATACAATAATGTTGTTTCCTGTGATGAATGCAATGAGCCACATTGCATGGAAGGTGAGAATGTCAATATGCTGTCTACAAATAGAGAATACTCTTCTCACGATGCTGATGTAGGTGCAAATGATGAGATTTAGGTCTGGCAGCAGTTTCCCTATGATGAAGATGAGGAAGATAGCTATGCTTATGCTCAAGATTCACACAATTTTTTGAATAACTTGAGGAGGCCTTCTAATGAAGAAATTAGAGCCCTCATAGCTGCAGCAATAGCTCAAGTTAAAAACAATTACAACCTAAGAGGTAAAGCTCAGGTAAGCAACTCACACCAACCAGAGAATACTCCTGTGAATCAACCAGTGCACAGTCATAAAGGGATTGAAGCACAGAAGAAACAGTGGAGCAACAACAAGCAAAATTTTAAACAAAAAATAGGCTGTGATCCTCAAGGACCAGAAAATAGAATTCCCCAGGCTGAGGATCAAAACATAAATTCTCAGAGTAAAAATGACAGTTAGGGAGCCATAAAAGTTAAAGTTAGATCATCTCAAGATGGAAGTAAAACTATGGAGCAAGCTACGACTGTCATACAAAATGATGCTCCATTTGACATCACTCAGGTTTTATCGCAGATAAAAGTCTCTGTTCCACTGATGGAGCTGATGAAAGTGGAAGAATTCAAAAATAAAGCAGTGTCCTTAATTTCAGGAGTACCTTGTCAAGCCAAATTGAGTGACGAACCTCAGGGTAAGAAACAGGCCCTGTACATTGATGAAGATGAAGTTCCTGAAGTATATCTGGGGATGACCATGACAAAATGTCCTTCACAAGTGGAACCATTTTATGTCTCCCTTGTCATAAATGGAAAAGTAATAAAGAACTGTATGCTTGACTCAGGGGCATCAACAAACATCATGCCTTTGGCCATCATGCAACAAGCTGGGTTAAAGATAGATAAGGCATGCGGGAAGTGTTATGCCATGGATGCTAGAGAGGTACCTGTCATTGGAATTATGAAAGATGTTGATTTCAGACTGGCAGCATATCCTGAAAAGACTTACAAAATGAACATAACAGTTGTTGATATTAAGCCATAGTATGGCATGTTGCTGTCAAGAAGATGGGCAACATTGATTGGTGGGAGTATGCAATTAGATTTGTCGTATGCTATGATCCCTATAAACGACAAGGATTTCAAACTGATCAGAGAAGAAAAGTCATCAGAGACAGTGGAGGATCAAGAATCAGAGGAGCATATATGTTTTGTGAATACTGACTATGATAATTTCAGAGTTGTCTCAGACGATGAAGGAGGTAAAGAGGGAAATATTTGCATTCAAGAACTGGATCAACAGGGTCTTTGGACCATGTATTTTGATGGAGCTTGTTCAAAGGAAGGCTCTGGTGTTGGGATCATTTTTCTGTCTCCAACTGGTAAACTTCTAAAATTCTCTTTCTTATTGAAGTTTGCCTGTACAAATAATATTGCAGAGTATGAGGCTCTATTATTAGGACTGAATGTGGCCTTAAAGCATGGAATTAAGATGCTCGAGGTATTTGGTGATTCAGAGCTAATTGTTTCCCAAGTTAGGGATAAGTATGCATAAAAAAATAAAAGATTAAAGCAATATAAGCATGCTGTCTGGGATACAATTGAATTGTTTGATGCATTTTCAATAAACTGGATAGAGAGATCAAAAAATGTCAGGGCATATTTCCTAGCCAATGTATCCATAAGGCCAGATGATATCACTCTATCAGATGTTACAAATGTTGAGGTCAAACTCATACCTGCAGTGCCAGATAACGTATGCAGCTGGCAAGTGTTTGATGACGACAAAGATTATTGGAATTTCTACATTGCATTAATGAGTATGAGAACCAAGAAATGGATTTTCAAAACTTTGTGGAAGTTGTAGATGGAAAAGACACTCTCTTAGGGAAATAAATAATTCAACTCAAGACAAATAAGATTCCTAGAGGGTTGGTCGCTTTAGAGAGAGATTTTGACAATAGGGACCAATTTGTCACAAAGTCATCTCCTACAAACAAGAATGATTTAGAAGAGATAAACCTGGGGACATCTCAGGCCCCCAAAAAGATATACATTAGCAAACAACTCAAGCCACACATCAGAGCTATGTTGATTTCATTACTGAGAAAATATAAACATGTGTTTGCCTGGTCATATGAGGACTTGAAAGCTTATAGAGATGATCTATTCCAGCATGAAATCCCTTTGAAGCCTGGAGCTAAACCATTGAAACAAAAACAGAGACCTATCAACCCAACCTTAGCTCCAAAAATGCAAGAAGAACTAGTGAAGCTTAGGGAGGCTGGAATAATTATGACTATCAGACATTCAACTTGGGTGTCTAACCTCGTCCCAGTCAGAAAAAAGAATGGTGATATCAGACTTTGTGTGGATTTTAGAAATTTAAATGTGTCTTCTTTGAAGGACAATTATCCATTGCCAAACATGGAGGCCATGTTGCAGAAGGTGACAGGGTGTGAACTTCTATCCATGATGGATGGATTTTCAGGGTACAATCAAGTGAAAGTAAAAGAATCCAAACAATTCAAGACTACTTTCACTACTCCATGGGGAACCTATGTATATGTGAGGATGCCATTTGGACTGACAAATGCAGGTGCTACATTTCAGAGGGCCATGGATGTGGCTTTTGCAGGATTGATCGATTCAATCCTGGCTGTATATCAGGATGACTTGACAACTTATTCAAAAAAGGAAGAGCAACATTGCATGCATTTGGAGCAAATTTTTATTAGAGCACTAGAGTATGGCATCTCACTCAACCCAAGGAAGTGTGCTTTTGGGGTTGTAGAAGGAAAACTGCTTGGACACATTGTTTCCAAGGATGGAGTCAGGATTGATCCTGAGAGGGTGGCTGCAATTGACAAAATTTAGATCCCAAAAATAGTGAAAGGTGTTCAGTCCTTCTTTGGACAGATTAATTTTGTTAGGAGATTTGTTCCTAATTTTGTAGAGACCACCAAGGAGATCTCTAAAATGCTGAAGAAGAATGCAATTGTCAAGTGGGAAGATGAAGCAACCAAATCATTTCAAGACATAAAAGAAGCTATAAAGATGGCTCCTGTGTTAAAATCTCTTGATTTTTCTAAGCCATTTCAATTGTTTTCATTTGCTTCTTTCCACACTATTACTGCATATTTATTGCAGAAAAATGAAGAAGGGTTTGAACAACCTATAGCTTTCTTTAGCAGGTCATTACAGGCTGCTGAATTGAAATATGATACCATGGAGAAGCATGCATATGCACTGGTTAGAGCAGTCAAGAGCTTCAGGCCATATTTAGTGGGCTCTCAAATAATTGCCTATGTAGTTCATGCAACAGTCAAAGATATATTTACTTAGCATGAGGTAACTGCAAGAAGATGCAGATGGATAAATAAACTACAGGAGTTCAACATTGAAATACAAATCACAAAATTGGTAAGGGGACAAGGTTTAGCAAAACTGATGACACAGTCAAATCTAGAGGCATGCCAAGTGAATGAAGTGCATAATGAAGTTATAAATATGTCAGAATCTGAGTGGTATAAGGATATAGTACATTATTTGCAGAATTTGAGTTGTCCTTCCCACTTCAGTGATAGTCAGAAAAGGACTTTGAAGCTACGTGCAATCAAATACATCGTTGTTTAAGGAGAACTGTATTGGAGAAATCATGATGGTGTATTACTCAGATGCGTGGATGAGGATCAGGCCAGGGACATTCTAAATGACATGTACAATGGAGTATGTGGTGGACACTATGCTACCCATACAACAGCCCACAAAATCCTCAGAGCTGGCTACTGGTGGCCAACTCTTTTCTCTGATGCACATAGAATGATAAGAAAATGTGATCCTTGCCAAAGGTTCTTAGGAAAGCTAAAATATGGAGGTGCATTGCCCCTTAAGACAGTAACTGTAGAAGCCCCATTTCAGTAGTGGGGAATTGATTTCATAGGGGAAATCTCAGAAAAATCTAGTGGAGGACATAGTTGGATTCCGGTTGCCATTGATTACTTCACTAAATGGATTGAAGCCATTCCAACCAAAAGAGCTACCAGCAAAGTGGTGATGGATTTTATTTTAGAAAATATTATTATTAGATCTAGAGTACCAATGAAATTAGTTATAGATAATGCTATGTGCTTCAGGTCTGGTGAATTTACTGATTTTTGTAGTAATTATGGAATCAATTTGTTACATGCATCACCATATCATCCACATGGGAATGATCAAGCTGAGTCAAGCAATAAAAGCCTCATGAAAATTGTAAAAAGGATGGTAGGTAAAAACAAAAGGGCTTGGGATTCAAGGCTGAAAATGGCGTTGTGGGCTGATAGGGTGACAGTCAAGAAAGCAATTGGGAGATCACCTTTTGGATTAGTAAATGGTACAGCAACTAGATTGCCTGTCAACAACCTCCTACCAGTTTATAAATTCATGCAAGAAAATGATGAGGAGATCGGGGACCCAATGACTGAAAGAATCAATCAGCTGGTTGCATTAGATGAAATGAGAAGGGAGGCACAGAAAATGAACATCAAGAGACAGCAAAAGGTGAAATATCTGTTTGATAAGAGAGCTACAGAAAGAAAGTTTCAGAAAGGTGATTTGGTCCTTGTATGGAATGCAAGGAACCAGGATAAGGGCAAACATGGTAAATTTGAGCCCTTATGGGTGGGCCCATACCAAATCAGTGACACTCATGGAGGAGATTCTTACTTTCTCCAGGCCCTAAGTGGTGAATTATTGGAATTGCTTGTGCACGGTCAATTCCTAAAGCTCTACTTCTTGTAATGGTTATCTCGTGTGCACGTTGTAAACTAAATGTAAATATTTTGTACATGCCCTGTATAGTCGGTCATATTTTGAAGTTTTGTGTTTTATCTGGTCTACCCCGGAGTAATTTGGTTCTCGCTGTAGTCTTGCATCCCCAGTCAGAACCACTGGTGGTGTTCACCTAGGGTTAGGGTTTTGAAGTTGGTTTGCTAGCTTTCGTTGTTGTTCTTTCAGACCTTGAGTGCCTTGGATTCTCTTCCCTGGACTGCTGTGTTATTTTCTATCCTATGTTGGCCTCCTATATGGTGCAGGAGCACCTACCTGACAGCTGGCCTCCATGAGGCAATTAGTTAGTTATAGGTCTTGTTAATGTTTCCAAGAAGGTCTTAGAAGACCAATGCATGTAATAAGGTCAAGTTGACCATACTTTACTATTTTTAGCTAGGTTGTTAGGACAACTGTTATGCTGTATGTCCGGTTGGATCTCCCAGCCACCTGGAGAGATCTCCCAGCCACTTGGAAGCTCCCAGCCGCTTGGAGTCGAGTTGGTAGTACTCGCGAGAATTCCTATTTATGCATTAGGATCGGTTGGTTTTAGGCAGATTGAGGAGTTAGATTGCAGAGGAGAGACATAATATTGTACTTGCATCTTTTGAAATCAATAAAGAGATCCTGTTGTGTCAATTCTCTATGAAATCGTGTTGCTGTTTTGGTGGTTGCATGGATTCGCTGATCCATTCCACCGGTTGATTCATCGAATCGGTGAAATGGCTATGTACAATAGTTTAGGATTTAGTTTGCATTTTCTGTTTGTTCGCATGTATGTTTGTAGGATCGCAGTCGAGAGGTGTTGAGAACCCTAGCATGGGTATGTGCTAGGTCGTGCTGGTTGTTAGAGTCTGGAAGATCATCCAGGAAGCGGATCGGGTCACCTCAGGAGGTTCAGTGAATCAGAATCCGCTAAGGTTTCGCATCTGCATCATCAAGATATTTCTGTGTATATCCTGCAGTTACATCGGGCATCGTCTGAGTAGATGGAGGTGAACATGATGTAGTAAGATTGCATAAGGTGAATGCGCATTGGGGTGATGATCGCAGGGTGTTGCCGAAGAAGAGCATATCGGCATAAGTTTGTCGATCGGGTTGACAATTCCGTCGCGGGCCGATAATGTTAAGTTTGGCCGACAGCAGGATATTGAAGGAACTGCATATGACGTCATTGTCATCAGGATAATCGTCATCAGGACATTCCGAAATATCACCCGATAAAGGTTTATCCTGCTGACCCTAAGTGTTTTGGTATCGGCATAAGGCATCAAGGAGTTAAGTGGATCGGGAGGAGGATATTCGGCAGAACATTCGTCATCAGTATAAAGTTGAGTATCATCATCAGGATGTTTCATTTGACCGGATAAGTCATATCCTGATGCTGTTGTTTAAGTAGCCAGATATCGAGGTGACGTAAGCATCGAAGGAAAGGTGCTTGAAGTTGTCGTCATCAGGATATATGGGAGGAACTGGATATTTTATATCCTGCTGATGAAGATGATGTCGAACATCATGAGGCTGCAGATAGAGGTTGGCAGTAAGATGAACAGTGATCGTCAGGAGGATGATTGTGCTTGCCGAATATGATGATGCTGCCGATAGCCGGATATGATGATGCTGCTGATAGGTGAAAGGTCGAAGGTTTGTCTACAGGAGGATATCGGTCAGCAAGAGAAAATATGATGATGATGATGATGGGTTGTAGACATACATGCTGTATGTCAAGGTTTTAGTGTGGATGCCTTTGCATCATAGTGGTATCAGAGCTCAGCAAAAGGTCTGGGCTGTTGTGTGTTGATTCTGTCACTGAAAAGACAGAGGTAGAGGAGTGAGAGGTTGACAAAATGCCTCCGAAAGGTAATGGTACTGCAAGGGAGTTGCAGGAGATGAAGGAAAAACATGCCAAAGAGATGAGGAAGATGAAGGAGCTTGCTGAAGCACTTCAAGCCAGGCTTGTAGCCCTAGAAAAGAACAAAAAGAGGGAAGTGGAAGACAGTGAGTCAGAAGAAGATGAAGATGCTGGTGAAGAGTATGAAGAGGTAGCTGAAGGTCTGAATGCTGAAGACCAGAGATTTGTAAAACTGTTAAAGGCAATACAGAGTGATAAACCTAAGGTAAAGGTTGATGTTTCCAAGTATAATGGAAGTTTGAATGAAGATGAGTTACTGGATTGGATTGCTGCACTTGATAATCACTTTGAATGTGAAGATGTTGCTGAGGATCAGAAGGTAAAGATTGCAAAGACCAAGTTAGGAGGTCATGCTTTGGTATGGTGGGATTATGTACAATCCGAGAGAAGGAAACAAGGAAAGTCAAAGATCACTTCATGGGATAAAATGGTAGCAAGGATCAAAGGTAAATTCTTGCCCAAGGATTATGAAATTCAGATGTTTAAGAAGCTGCAATTTTTAAGGCAGAAGGAAATGGATGTGAAGGCATATACTGAGGAGTTTTATAAATTGAGTATGAGATCTGGTCATCATGAGAATGAGGTAGAAAAGGTAGCTAGGTACTTGGCTGGCTTAAGATTGAACATACAGGATGAGTTAGTTTTAGCTAACCCTAAGAATGTGGAAGATTGTTATCAAATGGCAATCAGGATTGAAGAAAAGGTGAATAGAAGACAAGATAAGTCCATGAGAGGAAGAGGAAACAATATGAGGGGAAGAGGATCAGCCCCTACAACAAGGCAAACCAATGAGGGTCAAGAAGACACTGGTAAAGGACAGGGACAGTCTGATTTCAAAGGTGGATGGAAAGGTAATAGAGGCAGATTTGGAGGTGGTAGAGGTTCTACTACATTTTCAGGAAAGTGTTACACCTGTGGTGAGTTTGGTCATCCATTTTTCAAATGTCCAGAAAACAAGGGTTCATCATCCAGAGATGATAGAACGAATGACAAGAGAGTACAACTTGTGCAAGAAGAGAAAGTAGAGCAAAGTGTGCAAAGTTTAAACACTTATCAAGATAGAGTTCCTGACAATTATGGGTATCCTGAGGAGGGAGAAGCATTGATGCTAAGGAGAACTAGTTTGCAGACATCAAAGGATATGATGCAAAGAAGAGCTCTTTTCAAGACCACATGCAAGAGCAAAGGTAAAGTATGTAAGGTTGTCATTGATACTGGTTCAACAGACAACATGGTCTCTCAGGAAATGGTGGATAAACTAAATTTGGAAAGGATTCCACACCAACACCCTTACAAGGCATCTTGGGTGAGTGATAGTCAATCACTTTTTGTATATGAACAGGCATATGTTGATTTTCAGATTGGAGCATATCATGATAGAGTTTTGTGTGACATTTTGCCCATGGAATGTTGTCACCTACTGTTGGGTAGGCCATGGCAATTTGATAGGAGGGTACTGTATGATGGGTATGCTAATACCTACACCATCAAGAAAGATGGGAAGACTATTATGTTGATGCCATTGCAGGCAAATGCTGCAGCATAGGGGGCAGCCAAAATCATTTTAGTGGGAAAGAAGGAGTTTGTGCATATGCCTATAGCAGTAGGCATACAGGCAGTTGAGGACATTGCAGGGAAAGAAGTTGTTAAGGACAACAGTTTGAAGACAGTTTCAGTTTTGACTGACAGAGGTCAGCAGCAGGTTCAGCAATAGGTTTGCAAACAACAACCAGTTGAGAGGAATGACAAGGATGTTGTCATAATTGGGACTATTGTTTGTCCTATAAAAGTTGAAAGGAAGACAGATTTGAACATTGCTGAAGTTCAAGAGGCAATTCCTAAGGTTATTCAACCAGGTATTCAGACAGAGGTTCTGGTAAGACAACCTGACAAACACATGGTATGTGTGAGAAGGGCCTACATTGACAGGCATGAGGGTTTACTTACAAGACAGCAAGTTACAGTTCAGAAATCTTGGAGCAGCCAAGAGACAACAGAGGATAAAGCTGGAACAGGGCAGAACACTGACATGGCAAAGTGTAAAGGTGGAATTTTTCCACAACCTAACTCATGGGACATGAGTTCTTTTCTGTTGGGGAGTATGGTGCAGGAGCACCTACCTGACAGCTGGCCTCCATGAGGCAATTAGTTAGTTATAGGTCTTGTTAATGTTTCCAAGAAGGTCTTAGAAGAACAATGCATGTAATAAGGTCAAGTTGACCATACTTTACTATTTTTAGCTAGGTTGTTAGGACAACTGTTATGCTGTATGTCCGGTTGGATCTCCCAGCCACCTGGAGAGATCTCCCAGCCACTTGGAAGCTCCCAGCCGCTTGGAGTCGAGTTGGTAGTGCTCGCGAGAATTCCTATTTATGCATTAGGATCGGTTGGTTTTAGGCAGATTGAGGAGTTAGATTGCAGAGGAGAGACAGAATATTGTACTTGCATCTTTTGAAATCAATAAAGAGATCCTGTTGTGTCAATTCTCTGTGAAATCGTGTTGCTGTTTTGGTGGTTGCATGGATTCGCTGATCCATTCCACCGGTTGATTCGTCGAATCGGTGGAATGGCTATGTACAATAGTTTAGGATTTAGTTTGCATTTTCTGTTTGTTCGCATGTATGTTTGTAGGATCGCAGTCGAGAGGTGTTGAGAACCCTAGCATGGGTATGTGCTAGGTCGTGCTGGTTGTTAGAGTCTGGAAGATCATCCAGGAAGCGGATCGGGTCACCTCAGGAGGTTCGGTGAATCAGAATCCGCTAAGGTTTCGCATCTGCATCATCAGGATATTTCTGTGTATATCCTGCAGTTACATCGGGCATCGTCTGAGTAGATGGAGGTGAACATGATGCAGTAAGATTGCATAAGGTGAATGCGCATTGGGGTGATGATCGCAGGGTGTTGCCGAAGAAGAGCATATCGGCATAAGTTTGTCGATCGGGTTGACAATTCTGTCGCGGGCCGATAATGTTAAGTTTGGCCGACAGCAGGATATTGAAGGAACTGCATATGACGTCATCGTCATCAGTATAATCATCATCAGGACATTCTGAAATATCACCTGATAAAGGTTTATCCTGCTGACCCTAAGTGTTTTGGTATCGGCATAAGGCATCAAGGAGTTAAGTGGATCGGGAGGAGGATATTTGGCAGAATATTCGTCATCAGTATAAAGTTGAGTATCATCATCAGGATGTTTCATTTGACCGGATAAGTCATATCCTGATGCTGTTGTTTAAGTAGGCAGATATCGAGGTGACGTAAGCATCGAAGGAAAGGTGCTTGAAGTTGTCGTCATCAGGATATATGGGAGGAACCGGATATTTTATATCCTGCTGATGAAGATGATGTCGAACATCATGAGGCTGCAGATAGAGGTTGGCAGTAAGATGAACAATGATCGTCAGGAGGATGATTGTGCTTGCCGAATATGATGATGCTGCCGATAGCCGGATATGATGATGCTGCTGATAGGTGAAAGGTCGAAGGTTTGTCTGCAGGAGGATATCGGTCGGCAAGAGAAAATATGATGATGATGATGGGTTGTAGACATACATGTTGTATGTCAAGGTTTTAGTGTGGATGCCTCTGCATCACTATAACAGGCTCTCTGCTACTAAGTTTCATTTTCATGCCTTAGTGTTCATAGGTTGACCAGTCCAGTGCAATGTTTTACCACCTTTTCCTGTTGCACTCATGAGAAATGTTAAGTTCTATGTATGCAAACGCAAAATGTATGATGGCGAGCTTGAGAAATCTCTATCGATCTCAAGAAATGGTGAAAAAATTGAGTTATATGCATTTGAATGCATATCAGGTTGCATATGCAAAGGCATAATCTATTGCAGATTCCCCAGGAATACTCTGCAGTTGTAAGCATTTCCAAATGCATATCGGGCTCAAAGGGAAAATGTACAAGGGCGGAATATACATTAAAGATTCTAAGAATATTCGTTGCTTGCATACCAGGTTGCATGTATATTTGGTTTGTATGTTTAGACATACAACAGTTAGATACAAGGAAAAGATACATTGCAGGTATATTCCGTGGAGGATTCCCGCTTGTATATGGGGGTTTGTATGTTTGCACTTGCATATTCGACATACAAAGGAAATGTACATTTAAAAATATACAAGGGCTGACATGCATACATTTGCTACTATGCTGCAGAGATACAAGTGGATGGGGCCCGTAGATATATACAAGTGAGTTTGTATGTGGTCTATATACAAAAGAAATATGTGTTCGCAGATATACAAGCCGAATTCTAAAGTGTTTCAAATGTGCTTTTTGATTATGGCAAAGTTGAACTTGTACATTGCATTTGTATATGCGATGTGCAATCAAATGTGCAAGGGAGAGAGAAAAATAGGTCGGCCCCACCAGTTATATACAATGGTAATTGTATGTATGCCGACATACATGCAGAATATACAAGTGAAGGACATACATTCTAGACCCGACGAGGATTTTAGGCTACTATATAAATGTTTGGTGTCCGTGAGTTGTATATGTGTTTATACATGTCAATATGCAGCCCAATGTACAATGAAAGGATACAATGCGGATTCCAAGAGATGTTCCAATCCAGCAGAAGGGGTACTTGACATCCGCCTTGCATATGTTTTGCGCTTGTATGTTCTGTAATATACAAGGCGATGAAAGAAGAAGAGGATACAAGCTGGACCCGAATTGAATTTTAATTTATTCTAAACAAATTTGGGGTTCGACTTGTATATAGGGTGTTTGTATATGCATATGTTTTTGCATATACAAGGGCGAAAAGGTAAATTGGAGAGAGCGAAAAGCCAGTGATAGAAGATTAAGGTGCCTACGTGGCACGATATCATTGGTTGGTAGCTCTTCATGCATGTTTTGGGACCGTTGATCTCGGTGATGGGTTTTTGATCAACGGTCAGGTTTTAAACCTTCAGCGATGGGTTTTTCCTTGTATCTTTAGTCATTTTTTGAGCGGGAAACCTCCATGGGTGCGCTGTTGTGATTTCCAAGAGGAGCTGTGGGTGGTTGAGCCATTAACAACAGGACTGTAGACAGGCATGGGCCAATGGTCAAATGGCCGGGTACTAGGTTTATGATAGAGAGTTTTCCAGCGACGACATAGGACTCGAGCTCAACTACTCCTCGCCCTTCTCTTGCTTCTTCCTATTGTGTTCCCTACTGCTGGATTTATTACTTTGAGTGCCATTCCTAAGGCAACATTTTTGGCAGAAATTTTGACCTTGTCATGTAATTTATTTTGCTGAGTACACAGTTCTGGTATAAAAGGGCCAAACTGTGTCACTCATTTGGTTGTTGAAAACTAGACAAGTTTTGGTGCTGTGATAAAATACAACTTCATTGGTAGCCCTATTCTTGATGTCTTGTAAGTTTATGACTCTCATGTTGTATGTTTCATGCATAAGTTCACTGGTTTCATGTCGTTTTATATGAGAAATGCCCTGTGCATGTGTTTAATCATTTGTCTCCAAGCTGTGTGCATATTTTCTTTTGAATCAAGGTAGCTAAGGGTTGTTAAGGTTCATGAATATAGCTTTTCTATATTGGATGTTTAATCTCCTACTTTTGTTCAAGGAACAAATTAAATGTTTCCGGTTAATCATTGAGGAAATGTGTTGCAGCAGGGATACCATTAAGTATGAATGATTAAGCACCTAATTTTTGGGAAGTATCTGTAAGGCAGATATTAAAAGTCTCCTTGATATCCAGTCTTTGGTATATGTTTATGCTGGCCATTCACATGTGTATGTCTATTGACTCCGAGCCCTGGATAGGCACCAATCCAGTCTTGTATTGAGGTCACAACCAAAGTCCTAGTTTTGCATCCAAATACAAAACAAACTCAAAATTCATATATAAACCTTTAGGACTTTAGAAGTAGTTTTAGGATCTGAAATCCTCTATCTACAACTGAGCATAGGCCCAAAGCTAGCCCCTTTGCACTTATTCCACAGTTTTGGTCTGCATCATAGAGGATTTATCTGCTTTGTTTCAACATCCGAGTAGTTTCATGTGCATATGTTGTACATGTTGAGTAGGGAATACCCCCTTGGTGTTGCAGAGCCTAAAGAAGAAGAGGAGATATTTATAGAGTCTATCTCGTATACTGTTGGCCCCTGGCCTGGGAATCCTATTGATCATTAATGACTATTTTGTAGGGATTACTGGGGATAAGCATCCAGTTTGGGAAAATAACCAACACTTGGGAAGAGCAGGGTAAAGTGTTGGAACTATGGGAAATGGGGACATGTGAAGAAGAATTGTAAAAACAAGAAAAAGAGTTCAAATTCCTCCACAGAAAAATCCTCAGATGATGGTGATAATGATGCTTTGATTATTTTAGCTAACACTATAAGTAATGATGCTTAGCTTATTGATTCAAGTTGCTCCAATAATATGACTCCCAACAAGGAGTGGTTTACCAAATATTAATCATATGATGGAGGAGAAGTTTTCCTTGGTGATAACATTACTAAACAAATAGTTGGAAAGGGAAAGATAAAGTTGTGTTTTAGTGATGGAAGGATTAAAACCCTTAATGATGTTTTACATATTCCAGGACTTGCAAGAAATTTACTATCTATCCAAGTTAAATTATTTTGGAATGCATGTGACATTTGACAAGTCTAGTTGTAGGTTGGTAAGAGGGAATTGGGTGGTTGCTAAAGGATCTCGAATTGGAACTTTGTTTAGCCTTAATGCCTCCACTTTGAATAATTCAGCCAAAGTAACTGACACTGAAAATACATGTATGTTGTGGCACCATAGATTGGGTCACATAAGTGAAAAAAGTCTTAAGACCATTATTAATAAAAAATTGGTTGACAGTCTTTCTAATTAGTCTGTTGGCAAAAATGATTTATGTGAACATTGAGTGTTTGGAAAACAAAATAGATCATCATTTCTTGTTGGAACTAACAAAGCTAAGAGTTTATTAGAGATCATTCATTTGGATGTGTTTGGACCAGTGGATGTTGACTCTTTTGGAAAATCTTGATATCATGTTACATTCATTGATGATGTCTCACGATACACCTGGATTTATTTTATGAATGCTAAATCTGAAATCTTCACTAAGTTTAAGGAATTTAAAGCCTTAGTTGAGAAACAAATAGATCATAAGATAAGGGTGTTGAGATCAGATAATGGTGGTGAATATTGTTCTAAGGAATTTGATAAATTTGTAAGCATGCATGTATTGTTTGGCAGAAGACTACTCCTTATACTTGCCAACAAAATGGGGTAGCAGAAATAATGAATTGAACCTTAATAGAAAGAGCTAAGATCATGTTGAGTAGTGCTAAGCTAGATCAGTGCTTTTGGGCTAAGACTATAAGTACTACTTGTTATTTGATTAATAGATCTCCTTGTTTAGCTCTTGAAGATAAAACTCCTTATGAAATGTGGGTAGATAGAAAGCCTTCTATTTCACATTTAAGGATCTTTGGTTGTGAGGCTTATGCTCATGTGCCTAAAGAAAATTGTACTAAGATGGATCCAAAAGCTCAGAAATGCATCTTTGTAGGTTATGGTGAGAATGTAAAAGGTTACAAGCTTTGGAATCCTCTAACCCAAAAAATGATTTTATCTCTAGAGATGTGATTTTCAGGGAGTTTATAGCTTATTCAGTTGAAGAACAACCAAAGGAGAAAGAAAAGACTAAAATAGTGCACTTCAAGATGCATACAAAAAATTAGGAAGATGCACATGTGGAAGAACAATTAGATGGATTAGACGATGGAGAAGAAGAAGAGGGTTTAGATGATTCAAATAATGATGTACAGGATGAGCATACAAAAGAACATGAAGAGCCCCTTACTCCTACCTTGAGAAGGTCCACAAGACAATAAAATCTAGTTAACAGGTATAGCCCACCTGATTTCCATTGTATATTTTCTTTTGTTAAGTACTGATGATGAACCTAGATCTTTTAGGGAGGCTCTATCTTCAGAAGATAGAGAGTCTTAGTTGCAGGCTATGCATGAGGAGATGATGTCTTTGGATATTTGTGACACCTAGGATCTTGTTAGTTTACCCAAAGGAAGAAATCCCATTGGTTGCAAGTGAGTTTATAAATTTTTTTTGGTGCAGATGGTAAGTTAGAGTGGTACAAGTCTAGATTGGTGGCCAAGGGCTACTCCCAGAGAGAGGGAGTTGATTTTGGTGAAATCTTCTCTCCTGTTGCTAAATTAACTTCTATTAGATTCCTTTTATCTATTGTCGTTTCTTATAATTTTGAGATAGAGCAAATGGATGTTAAAACTGCTTTCTTGCATGGGGATCTTGAAGAGGAGATTTATATGCAATAGCTTGATGGTTTTATTGTGAAAGGAAAAGAAGACTTGGTTTGCAGGTCAAAACGATCATTGTATGGTTTAAAACAATCACACAGGATGTGGTATCAGAAGTTTGATGCTTTTTCATTGAATTTGGGTTTTGGTAGAAGTGAGGAGGATCATTGTGTTTATATTAAGTTTATTGATGATCAAGTACTAATTATTGTCTTGTATGTTGATGACATGTTGTTTATTGGTAACAACAAGGTGATGATTAGAGAGCTTAAAACTTAGTTTTCTGGCACATTTGATATGAAGAGCTTGGGGGCTGCTAGATATATTCTTGGGATGGAGATCAACAGGGATCATGTACACAGAAATCTATGGTTAAGTCAAAGTAAGTATGTTGATACCATTTTGCAAAGATTTAACATGCATGACTGTAAACTAGTAAGCATTCCATTTCCAATTGGTACAAAGCTTAGTTTAGAAATGATGCAGAGGCATCCACACTATATCATTCGCATATAGCATGAATGTCTGCAGACCAACCTCATCATCATCATCTTCGCCATCATCATCATATTCCCTAAAACTACCAACATCATCATATTTCGGCTTTACTCTGTCAGCATCATGTTTCCGAAAACCAACAGCATCATCATATTGCGGACACTCGCAATCATCCTCCTGCCGACTACTATTCACCTCCTCCGCTTTCCTCCTAACATCATCATCATGATGTTCAGCGGGCGCAAACATCCTCCGGTTGCACTGTTCATCGGGCGCCGAACTCCTTCGTCATCATCATATGCAACACTTCCTTCGTCAGCAGGATATTCAACATCCGGTTGTCCCAAATATCCTGATGACGTTCACCTTCAGCAGCTTACCTTCGATGCTCCGCTAACCGACGATACAAGCAACAGCATCATGATATAATTTATCCGGTTCTCTTCGAAACCTCCTGATGACGCTAATACACTTTCTGCCGATGCCGATACTTAACGACAGCAGGATGAACTCGCATAGGGGGGATATCTCAATATCCGGATGACAATGACGTCATATCCTGATGACGATGACGTCACCCAATATCCTGATGACCTTCTCAACACTTAGCCAAAAACACGAACTTTCTCTTCCGCATCTACTCGCGATATGCGGAAGATTGGCACTCCCGATATGATGATCCTGATGCCGATACATGCACTTAGTCTATGTCCGACCTAAACATCCTGATGCACTCGCAACATGAAAACTCCAACAGTTTCATGACCCGATCTTCTACCTGATGCCGATGCACTCCTCCTCGGCCCCTCCAGATGATGATCACCCCGACGAACTCACACTTCATGCACTCGAAAACATCATGCTCTCCTTCACTTATCCGGATGACGATGTCCGAACTGTCTGCAGGATATTTGCAGAAATATCCTGATGATGCCGTCTTAACCAGTTTCTTCACTTAGCGAAATCTCACTTCGCTGATCCTCCTGGGATGACCCGATCCCGTCTCAGGGTGATCTTCCAACTCAAACTTCTCAACTTGACCTAGCACATGAGGATGCTAGGGTCTTCAACATCTCTTGACCGCGATCCTGCACACCTGCATGCAAACGGAAAACAAACTACTACCTACCCTACTGTACATTACCATTCCACCGATCAGATGAGTCAACCGGTGGAATGGATCAGTGAATCCATGAAGTCTCTCAAACCAGCAAATCAATCAAGTAATGGAATGCAACCAGAGCAAGAACACAAACAGGATCACTTTATTGATTTCAAAGATGCAATACAATATGATCAATCTCTCTCTTAGTCTCACTCAAGCTCGATCGATGATATCTGTCTCTCTATATCCAATATCAAACGATCTCATGCTTATAAAGACTTCCCTATGAGTACTACTGACCCGACTCCAAGCGGCTGGGAACTCTCCAGGCGGCTGGGAGATCCCACCGAACATACATCATGACAGCTGTTATAACTAACTGGCTAAAAATAGCAAAAGCCTGGTCAGCATGATCTTATCATGATCAGCATGACCTTATTACATGCAACTGGTCTTAACAGACCTTCTTGGAAACACAAACAAGACCTAAACTACTAACTGCCTCATCCAGACCAGCTGTCAGGTAGGTGCTCCTGCACCAAGAAATGTGTCCTAATTTTGATGATGATTTTGAAGAGATGTCTAAGGTTCCTTATGCTAGTGTTGTTGGTAGTTTGATGTATGCAATGGTTTGCACTAGACCAGAGACTGGGTATTGCCCAAGAAGTGGGAGTTTTAAGCAGGTTTATGTCTAACCCTAGTAGAGAACATTGGACTTTTGTTAAGAGGGTGTTTATATATTTGCAAGGAACTTTTGATTATTGTTTGGTCTATCATGGTACTAATAATGTGGATAAGTCATTGGACATACAGGGTTTTTTTGATTCAGATTGGGCATGTGACTTGGATAGTCAAAGGTCCACTAGTAGCTATGTTTTCACTCTATTTGGAGCTGCAGTAAGTTGGATGAGTAAAAGGCAGCCTATGGTTGCTTTGTGTCACGTGTCATTTTTATGGACTATATTATTATTTTAGATTAATGAACATTTACCATGATTGTTTTACTTTGAGTAAGTTTCACAGGTGTGAAGGTAATTATTGTGAAGTTATATTTGAATAAACTGGAAAATTGATTTAAATGTTAAATATTATCAATGTGATTATAATGATTTGCTTTGGCTATGTTTTGGAGACACTAACCTATTGACATCAATTTGAGTGTGAATGAATGCAGACCTGTACTCATCAAAGACGAGAACATGGTTGAGGTAGAGATGTTCTAGCCACTTGGTAAGAACTGATGGGATGGTTAACCTTGATGCAATCACACACTCACGTAGTCTCATATTGCATTTTGAATGATTTATTATGCACTAATTGTGTGGATGATAAATGTGGTGAATGGTTAGATACTTAGAAAATATTGTGTTTTAATTGTGACAGTAAGTCCTTTTTGAGTGCATGATTTAATTATAAAGGTTCTTTCGATTGCATTTGAAATGGTTTATTTTAATATTTTATTTTATGATATTTAAATAAATAGTGTGTTTAAATTATTTAAATAATAAAATATATGTGTTTTTCTATTTCTTATAATATTATTGTTTGAATAGCAATATCTAATTTAAATTGTATTTTTAATGCAATAGATATGCATATTTATATATTATTTTAATATTATTGTTAATACTCTTGTTTAAATTAAGTGACTATTTTATTTTTGAAAATAAATAAATCCTATTAATAACACTATTATATTTAGATTGTTAAATTGAGAAATTAAGTGAATGGAATGTCGTCATGCAAGCAACAAGAGAAAAATTAGTTTAATTTATTTAATTTTAAATGCTTTTTCTTCACGCAAAACTGAAAATCAACACTAGTTATCAAAAAGCAAATTGGGGAAAAAAAACCTAATTCTGAACGCTAATTTTTGGAGAGTCTTTAAATAAAAACAAGAGGGCAGAAGTGAGAACAATAACCATTAATTTGAAGGAGGATTCTAAGCAAAAGAATAGACATGTTTGTTTGGATGACAGCAGCAAAGGAGAGGAGTTGCAGGCTGTGACAGGAGGAAGGGAAGGAGTGGTGATAGCAGTTGCAAATCACACTTCTACCAGTGTTTTTCTCTAGGTTTTCTTCCTAAAATTTATTGCATTGAAATCATGTTTCTATTTGTCTGTCAAATGGTAGCTTTTTAGCTTGTTTTTTAAGGCAATAGTTTCTTATTTTTGCTTGACCTGCTTTGACTATTTGCTGTCACCAGTTTTCCACCTTAAAATAGGCATTTTTCCTTTTATTTTCTGCAATTCTTTGGCTTGAAATTGTTCCTTGCTGCATGATGGTTGACCTGCCCAGCAAATAGAATAAAAATCAGAAGATTTTGTTAGTCATTTTCTGCTCTTGTAGCCATTTTTCTGCTCTTGTCACCAATATAGAAGTTCCTGTCGCTAGTACAGAAGCTCATATCGCCAGTTTTTCAGACTTAAATCAGAAGCATTTTACCTTATTTCTTCTACAATTTTTGATTGGAACCATTCCTATCTTTATGCTGATGACCTGCCCTTGGTTTAGATTGGAAAATATGGATTTTTATTAGCCATTTGACCTTACCAAAGATCAAACTTTTGGAGCAGAATTTTCCTTATCTATAAATCTGCTCTTAACCATTATCCTTATCCATGGTGTGGGTATAATTTTAGACATAAGATTGGACGTTTTTTTTAATTTTTGAGAGGATTTTTCACTGTCCATTAGCTTGATGAAATAAATAGATACTGTAGCAGCTAGTAAGTTAATCTTGTAGCAGTTTTGTTTTTCAGCCATTCCTTATAGATGCTAAAACTATCTTTTTCCATTTATTTGTTGTCAGGTCTGCAGAGTTACTGTAGCAGACATGTGCTCAATGAATTAAAGCTCCTGTAGCTAAATGAAATGCTTCTATAGCTTAGTTTTAGACTCCTTAAAAACCATTGTGGTAACATTAAAACTGAGATAGTTTGAGTTTTGATTAAATACTTATCTCCTTGCAGGTGTCTGACTGAAACAAGTTATAATTTAATATTATATTTTCCTCATATGTTAGTGATTATAGAAAGGATAAATAAAATTGTTTTGATTAAAAGTTTATTGAAGAGAAATTGTATATTCGAGATGAATGAGATGGAAAACTTTACATGTTGAAGAATTTAAATAAAATATGCACTAGGAATGAAACCAGTTTAAACAACCTTTTTATGCAATTGTTGAGATTATTGCTTGGAAAGTGTGTTTCCTCGATTGGTGTTTTGGGGTTTTGAAATAATTTATAGAAGAACATTAATTGTTTTATTCTATTATTCTATTTACTTAATCTTGAGGAAAGATATAAATAATATTTGACATAAGTATACATGAAACCTCATTGTATGAGAGTGGAGTAGTCAAACATCATCATTTGATTTTATTGCTTGGATTATGAAACAGTATTTTGATATGAAGTAAAATCATTAGTTCTACAATCTATTTATACCATGGAAATACAAATTGAGAATATAATTAGATTACAAAATCTATGTTGCTTTAAAAAAAAATATTTATGATCTTTTTATTGCCTGAAAGATGTGTTTCATGATTGATGCATGGGAAAGGGATCTAGAAATGGTCATAGGTGATTTTGGTTCTTTATTCATTAATTTTATTTATTTACTTGCTTATTTACTTCTTGGGGAAAGAAGGTAGATTTTTATCTAGGAATGTTATTGGGTTACTTTCTAGTCTAGGATGTCGAATGTGGATTATCAGAGATGGCTTTTCCTCTTTTCAGGAATTGAACGAGGTTACTATTTAAAGGATTAGATCTAATCGAGATGACATTGAAATAGATGTTTATTTTTCTAGCAAAACTTATTTATATATATATCTCTGCCACATCGTGTTGTGAGACAATCTGCTTTTCATTATTTAGAATTGAACATTTAGACATTAGGGTTGCATCAGGTGTTCCCTCCTGCCAGTTGTTTACAGGTAGCTAGACATTTCGTGCAGGGTTGGGTTTCCTTCATTTCATGAAGGGATCCAGGGAAGTGTAATTACTTCATGGTTGGGTGGAAAAGCACCTGGGCCATGTTCCCATCTCTCGGCTCGCAGGTGGTGGACCACTTGGTTCATGTGACTGATGAGTGTATTGATTTATTTATTCATGTTGTTCATGATTATTGGATGTATTATGGCATGGTTGTCAAAGGACTTTGTGTATGATTTTATAGTGCTTTTACCTAGAATGAGCACGCAAATTGTAAGATTAATGACTTTTATTGATTTATATTGATGAGATTATCTTTTGCAAGATTTAATGATTCTTATGGATCCTTATTTATGAAGATTTATTGACTCTATTGAAACTTATTTATGAGACTTATCATTTTATTGTGATATTGTAATTAAGCGGATTAATTATACCCTTTTTATCTATTGGAAGTTGTATTTAAGTGGATTATTTACATCTTTTTACTTTAGATATTGTGATGTTGTATTTAAGTGGATTATTTACTTCATTTTACCTTATTTACTTTAGTGATAGTTTGAGGGCTTTTACACTTTATCCACCATAGAAGCAAATTATATGGCTGCTACACATGCCTCTAAAGAGGTATTATGGTTACAAAGACTTGGTATTGTACACTCAAAATTGTGACCTCGGTTGCTTGGGGCTGTCGGGTTAGATTTTGGCATGCACACGGACCCTTCCCTCATTGCCATGGGGTGAACCACCACGTTACTCTCGCTCTCATGGAAGTAGCTAGTCGAGAGGAGCTGAGACATGGTGGTGGTCTGCCTCGCTGGAGAGCTGGACTTCGTGGAGAGGGGTCGACACGTCCTGGGGCCTCTGTTGTTGTGTGGTAGTGTGTATGTTTCGTTTAATGAGTGTTGTTGCAGAGATAACCCTATGACATGAAGGGTCACTAGTTACTCTTCATCTGTTGGGGTTTCTACTGTTCCACCTCTGTGTGGGTAAGCTGTTACTTTCATTGATGGCTTCTTGTCTTTCAATTTTTTGAATGATTACACATTGTATTTGAATTTTTCTAAGTGCCTCTAGTTGTTGTAAGACAAGTGGATCTTGTTGAGGTCTCAGATGGTTTTCTTCAATCTCGCCTAGGACTTCCCTCACCCACTCACCTCTTAACCCTAGGCACATTCGTAAACCAAGACAAGAGATAGGTGTATGTGGACTAACCTTGACTAGATTTAGGGTTTGACCTAGGGTTTAGTTGTGTGTTGACTTTTGTTGACCTTGTGATGTTATCAAGGTTTTGACCTTCATTGACCATGGTTGACCTTGTGATGATATCAAGGGTTTGCAATGTATCTAAATACATAATATTTTTGTTCTTTTCTATATTTTTATGAATGCAACTATATGACATGCAAAACTTGTTTTTGTGCTTGTTTGGTATTTTTGTAAATAAAGATGCTTTTTAATCTAGGAAAAGAAATATGTATGCAACTAGAATGAATTTTACCTAATGCAATTATTCTATGTTTTTTGGTTTTTTGAATGTTTTGAAACAATTTAATCTAGAAAAGGAAATTGCAAGTAATTAAATTTAAACTATGAATGCAAATTACTTCTAAAATACTAGATCTGACTATTCTATCAAGGAAAATGCAATAAATTACTAATCCCAAGAGCAATTTCAATTTTCTAATTACTACTAATTGACAAAAGCATAGAGGAACATGAAATTATGAAGATTTGTGAGACTCCACTATCCTCAGAGATCCTTGATATCAACCTCGTATCCTCTTGAAGCAATAGGAAGACCTCTTGGTGATAAACCAACACAAAGAAGCAAAAGAAGCATTGGAAGCCTTACAAAATGAGATCAATGAGAGCTATTGATGAGCACAATGGCTTGATTGAAGCAATGTGATGATGCTTGAAGAGCTTTATGTGAAAGCTTTGATGAACAATGAACAAATAAAAGGCACCTTCGTCCTATGTGAGCATGAGAATGCTAATTGGAGAGCAAAAACTTAGCAAGAGCTATGTGCACAATGAATTTGCCTCCCTTTGTGCTTGAGGGAGGGGGTATTTATAGGTTGGAAGAATGGAATTGATTGAGAAGTTAACTCAATTGATTGATGAGTTAACTTGGATTGATTAGGGAATGAACTGGATTGATTACCCAGTGAACTCAGTTAATTTAAGAGTGATAATACCATAATAACTTATCACTAGAGATGAAATGAAGTTAGAAGAATGCATGGAAGATAATGAGTTGTTAACTTTAGATCAAATGGAGTTAATTATGCATGTGTGGGTGCATGAAATAGTCAACTCCAAATTAGGTATCAAAAATCATACGAACTGGAAGAAAAATGGGTGAAAACAGAGCTATTTCGAGTTAGAAACTCAAGTTTTTATATGGCTGGGAACGCGATAGGGTTGCAAGGGTTACCCGGGGGGGCGACCCTACATTTTGAGGGTTGCCCGATGGGAGATCCAGAAAGAAAGGGGTCTGGAAGGAAATGCATGATGGGAGATGGTAGAGGAGATGAAAAGGAGGGGATCTACCTCCAGAAATAGGTCAATCATGTGCAAGGATCCAAATCTCCACTTGTGACACAGGATCTCATGATGGGAGATCTAGCAATAATAGGGGAGATTTGGATTGGTTGAGTGAAACTGAAAACTGAAAGTGGGAGATGGGTCCGGGGGACCTATAGAAGGCTTCTAGGGGGTGGAGAAGGTGAACAACATAGGGAAAAGGTGA
Organism: Cunninghamia lanceolata; assembly: GCA_027924645.1. Classification (NCBI taxonomy): domain Eukaryota; kingdom Viridiplantae; phylum Streptophyta; class Pinopsida; order Cupressales; family Cupressaceae; genus Cunninghamia; species Cunninghamia lanceolata. Next base: position 1,288,221 of record BSBN01001501.1, read on the forward strand.
AAAATCACCTACAAGATGCATACAAGGCTTAGGAACAGGGTTGAAAGCTTAGAAAACATGAATCGACAAGTGTCACAAAAGTGTCGAAAAGCGTCGACGATGAAGAGAGGGAAAATGACAAAGAAGAAACAACACAATAAGAAAGAAATGACATTTCACCAAGAGGTCTACTGCTTAGAGAACATTATTTAATGCTTACATGTACATGACAAGGATCATATATCATCATAGGGGTCCTCGAGGAGTCTGTGCGTGATTTTTGTGCTTACATATTTGTCCCCTCGGGGATGGTAGTCTACATGAAAGGTAGGTACCGTTCCTGAACTAGGCCTTACCTATTGTCAATTTTCCCGCAATTGTACCTATAATAACTAGTGTTAGCCCAACATTTGAATATATCAAAATGAATAATGAAATCTGAAATGATGAACTAACCATAGATCGTGAGAGTTCGACTAGTTGTTTGCCTTTGTCAGTGAGACCTGTAGGAATGAATGCACACAAAAACGATGCATGAAAGATGCATAAAAGAAAAAACTAATCTAAGAATACATAAAGAAAATAGAAGACATGCTAAGCTAGAGAGGAGAACAAGTTCTCCTTTTATTGTAAATTTTGAAGAGCATATTTGATTTTTAAGGATTTTTGATGTTTTACAATTTTTTAGGTTTTTTTGATTTTTCTAATTTTTATGGTTTTTGTGGAGATTTTGCAAAGGTTTGATTTAATACTCCTTGAGGTCTTTGAGAGACCTACATTTATTGAAGGGATCTCTACCCTTGTCCCCTTGCATGGGGAGACTTGTGTACTTGATTACACAAATTTTCTCCTTTGACTTATTGGAGGAGTGACTTGTGCTCAGACATTGCTTTACACTTTATTGTTACAAGACTTGATTTGATGAGATCCATACATAGCTTTAGTTGACATCTTGTACTTCACTTTCCCTCTTGTGCATATGGTTGGTTAAAAATTTTATTTTTCTTATGAGAATGCATACCTAAGATGATCACATATGGATGATGCAATTTGTTTTTGTCTTTTTCAGAATATATATGAATACAGGTGACAATATGCAGATGCAAGAACACAAGCAAGGCTAAAATGAAACATTTACTTCTATGGAATTCCATGAGTTATGATATTGACTTTATTGCTTTGGAACTCTTTTTCTGATTTTGATATGAATGTAATGTGGAACAAACAATATGATTGCTCTTTAGTATGATTTTTGATCCAAGGGATTGCAAGTTGTTCTGATATAAGAGACCTAATCAAGGCTGTGAGATAGGAATTGAAAACTCAAGTGGGGAACAAGAGTGAAAATGGAGTGCTTCTAAATTTGGGCTTTGCTAAAGGCTAAACACTGATCCTTATCTAGATAAGACAATCTGACAAGCTTTCAACTTTAGATAAGTAACAAATTTTGTTGATGTTCGCTAGGCTTAGATCATAAATGGCAAACAAGATAGACCCAGGGTAAAGGATAAATGGGAAATAACCAGGGTCCCTAGATAGAAGATGATCCTAAAGACTACTAGACTCTTGCCTTTGCTCAGTTGGTGCATGTGTGTGCTTCGTACCTTTCTTTTTTATTTCCTTTGTTAGAATGTCACCCTTGAGGATTTGAGCTTAGATTGATCTCCACCCAAGAGTACGAACAATCAACAATCTTCCCTCTTTCACTCTTTTTTTTTCTTTTTCTCTTTTTTTTTGTATTTTCTAGAATGACTCACTTGATTTTCTCATTTTCTTGGATTTTTTTTATTTTTATGAAATGAATGCTTTTGGAACTTTTGATATGCAAGCTTGATCTCTCAATTCTCACTTTTCTCAACATTCTTATTTTGATCACTCATTTTTTTTATTCACTCAGATTTTGGATTGCTTCCTTCAGATTTTTGATCCTCCTGACATTTTTGGCCAGGAAAGATAAGGGGCTGAGCGCCACCTAAAGTTTTTGTAATCTGGTCAGACTTGTCTTCTACTAGGGAATAATTGGGAAGGTCTACTTGCAAGCTTATTTTGAACATTGTAGGTTTGAATACTGACTTCATTTAGACCTAACATCTTGGCTCATTAAGACTGGGATCAGTGTAAAGCTAAGAGCTAGGCTTTAATTAAAATCACTGGGAATGAAGGGGGATATGGTGATTGTGAAAATGGAGAATCTCTAGGTCCTGAAAGGATCACGTATATCTAGGCAACCTTAGACTCCTTACTGTAATGAAAATAATAAAAGAACAAGTCATTGACTATAATGCAAGATGAACAAAATGAAACTAAAATGCAAGAAACAAATTTTTTTTGGCATTTTTTATTTTATAATTTTTTTTTTTGTGTTTTATGTTTTATGATTTTTTTGGATTTCATAGGCTTTTACAATGTTTTGAGATTCTAAAATATTCTCCTTCCATAATGCACAAGAGGTAGAGTTATTTATGACATCTTCCTTAACTACGTCTGGACCTATCCAATTTGGTCTGAACTTTGCTTGAAATCCTTTACAAGGACACTTGAAGACTTGGTGTAAAAATGTTTTTGCATTCAGTGAGGAGTTTTGTGTACTCACATGTTTCATTGTTTGATGATTTGCTCCATAGCTTTATCATTTTCTATTCTTGTTGAGTTCCCATGCTTGTTTTAAAATTTTGAGGGGAAATTGGAGTTGGTGTTGACTCTCCTAGTTTCTGTGTGAATTTTGGTTCTTCTTTAGTCATGATTTCCATCATATGAATGTTTATGTCTGGATCAATTGGAATGGTCACTAAGTTGAATGGAGCATAAGACTTTGTTGAGTGGGCATCGAAGGGGAATTCTCATGTTGCCCTCCTTCCTATACATTTTGAGGTCTTGGCTACATTTGCAATTTGTTTTGATGTCTCTCCTTTTTCAAAAGTGTTGATTTTTGGGTCACTAATGGTTTCCATGGTCTTTCCTTTATTTTCAACTCTATAAAGGCTAAAAGGATCAAGATCTCCTTTGATGACGTGGGTTTGTCCCATGTGCGAGAAGTGGATTTCTTGAAATAATGTGGAGGGAATGGCCCTCATCCTATGGATCCAAGGTCTTCCTAAGATCATGTTGTAAGTGGTTTCTTTATTGATGACATAAAATTTAATTGAGAGGGTATTGGGACCTAATGTGATTTGAAGATTGACCTTACCCATGGTTCGAATGTTTGGGTTATCATGAATTCTAAGGATGGAAGTTTCTTTTGTGATTTGAGTTTCGTCATAACCCATTCTTTGAAGAAGTGAAAAGGAGACCATGTTGATTGTAGACCCATCATCAATCATTACATGTTTAATGGAACATTCTTGAACTTGGACTATTAGATGGAGGGGGAGATCACCCTATTTAGCTATGTCATTGTTTGAGGGTAAATTTTCAAAATTAAATGTCGAAGAAGAAAACTTTTTACTTGGAGTGTTTTGAACTAGATGGCCTAGATCTAAGGCTTTGAGGAAAGCATTCTTGTGTGTAGGAGAACTTTTGAGAAGTTATATCATGTGAGAAAAATTTGAGTTGTTGGAGGTGTCATCTAGTTGTTCTAGTCATTGGGTGACACAAATTTCTTGATCTTTATCTAATTCCACAAGGCCTAAGGTGTTCTGATCAAAGTTGTTGGGACTAAGTTCTTCATCTTGTGAGAATGTGTCCATGAATGCCTTTTGTTGATGTTTTGGGAGGTTTGATATGATGCAATGGTACCCACGACATGACTTTATATCATGCCCCCTTCTCTTGTGAAATGAGCAATATTATCATGATTGTGATCTTGAGGTTTATGATGATTGTTGTATGACTTTTTGTTGATTCTCAAGGGAAAGTTGTTAGCATTTTCATTTCCCAAATTTGTATGAGTATTGTAGTCATAGTTGTTGTTGTTTCTAGATGGTGAAGTGCTTGTTGACCCATCTATGTCTTGATAATTTGTTGAGGATTTGTCATTTGCATCATGGTTTATCAACCTTCCATTGGAATCATACTCCCTTCTTCCTCTATCAATAGCAGCTTGGTCAATTCTAAGGGCACTTTCGAGTGCTTCTTTATATGATTTGTAAGGGAGTTTTTGTACTTGTTCTCGTATGTCATTGTTGAGAGCATGTAAGAAGAGATCACAAAGTTCTCTATGATCCATGTTTGGTGCGCTAGTTGAATAATAGAGAACTTTCCTCCATCGTGTGATAAAATGTGCAACCGACTCGTTGGGTTCTTGTTTGATTGTTAAAAATTCTTGTATTCCTGTCTTGACCAGTTTGTTTATGTCGAAGGCAGCCACAAATTGATCAATGAGTTGCCTAAAAGAGTGGATTTATGCTTCTGGAAGTTGATAGTACCAATCCACAGTAATACCCTCCAAAGTCTTTGGAAAAATCTTTGCTTCCACCCCATCCCAAGGGAGGATTTCTTGCACCGTTGTGATGTAAGCCTGGATATGAGAGTTGGGATCACCCTCTCCTTTAAATTTTGGAAGCCCAGGGAGAGGACGTGGTAGTATTACTTGATGAATGTTGTAGTCAAGAGGTTCCCTTAAATACTCAAGGTATGTTCCTAAGAGGGGGTTATGTGTAGAGAATTTTGTTCCTCCAAACATTATCCCTTCAGGTGAAGCTTGCTGCATTTGTTGAAAGTGTATGCTAGATTGTTGATATCCTGAAAAAGTTGGATGACTAGATGTCGTCATGTTTATGTTTTGAAGATTGGATGGGATTGTTTGTGGTTGATTTTGCGTCATAGGATTCCCACCTAATTGATTGAGACCTTTTTTATTGGATGGTGAGGGAAAGGGAGCCCTAAATGTTTCATGGAAGTTTGGATGAGGGGTATTTTGTGTTGCCCCTAATTTCATTTGAAATTGTTAATGAGATGATTTCCATGTGCCCTAGGTTTTTCCTCAATTTTGTTCTGGCAATTTTGTTCAACCCTCCTAGCCTCAAGGGTCTCAATTCGTTGGACCAAACTTTTCATAAGGTCTGTGAGTGAGGCTTTGTCCATCCTTTGAGTTTTTCCACCTTGCGATGGATTGCTTTGCATTGTGTTTGAGTGACCCTATTTGTTCTTTCTGATGACATTTCACATGTTGTGGACTTTTTATCTTGATGTACTATGTGGAGTGATTTTTGTGCCTCCTGATCTTCTTGTTATTTCTTCTCTTGATAACATACTTCATTGTCCATTTTGGTGGCAATTTTTCTATGGCTTGTTATGGGTTGATCATTTTGATAGATCGTAGATTGAATATCCACATGTTGTGTTTTGATTTGGTCAAAGTTGAGGGGATTTTGTTGGACCCCTTTTGGATTTGTAATTTTACTCGAGGGGAAATTTCCTTGCATAGAATGTTGTGAAATGCATAAAAATGTGAAAGAATCCATCTTAAAAGGTTTTGTTCTTCACATCAGGTTTACCAAAACATGTACACTCAAAATTGTGACCTCGGTTGCCTAGGGCTATCGGGTCAGATTTCGGCACCCACACGGACCCTTTCCTCCTTGCCATGGGGTGAACTGCCACATCACTCTCGCTCTCATGGAAGTAGCCAGTTGAGAGGAGGCAAGACATGGCAGTGGTCTGGCTCACTGGAGAGTTGGACTTCGCAGAGAGGGGTCAACACGTCCTGGGGCCTCTGTTGTTGTGTGCTAATGTGTTTGTTTTTTTCAATGAGTGTTGTTGTAGAGATAACCCTATGACCTGAAGGGTCACTAGTTACTCTTCATCTATTGGGGTTTCTACTGTTCCACCTCTGTGTGGGTAAGCTGTTACTTTCATTGATGGATTCTTGTCTTTTAATTCATTGAATTATTGTACGTTACATTTAAAGTTGTCTAAATGCCTCTAGTTGTTGTAAGATAAGCAAATCTTGTTGAGTCTCAAATGGTTTTCTTCAATCTCACCTAGGACTGCCCTCACCCACTCACCTCTTAACCCTGGGCATATTTGTAAACCAAGACAAGAGATAGGTGTATGTGGACTAACCTTGACTAGATTTTAGGGTTTGACCTAGGGTTTAGTTGTGTGTTAACTTTTGTTGACCTTGTGATGTTATCAAGGGTTTGACCTTCGTTGACCATGGTTGACCTTGTGATGATATCAAGGGTTTGCAATGTATCTAAATACATAATGTTTTTGTTCTTTTCTATATTTTTATGAATGCAACTATATGACATGCAAAACTTGTTTTTGTACTTTTTTGGTATTTTTGGAAATAAATATGCTTTTTAATCTAGGAAAAGAAATATGTATGCAACTAGAATGAATTTTACTTAATGCAATTATTCTATGTTTTTGGTTTTTTCGAATGTTTTGAAACAATTTAATCTAGAAAAGGAAATTGCAAGTAATTGAATTTAAACTATGAATGCAAATTACTTCTAAAATACTAGATCTGACTATTCTATCAAGGAAAATGCAATAAATTACTAATCCCAAGAGCAATTTCAATTTTCTAATTACTACTAATTGACAAAATCATAGAGAAACTTGAAATTATGAAGATTTGTGAGACTCCACTACCCTCAGAGATCCTTGATGGCAACCTCGTATCCTCTTGAAGCAACGGGAAGACCTCTTGGCGACAAGACAACACAAAGAAGCAAAAGAAGCTTTGGAAGCTTTACGAAATGAGCTCAATGAGAGATGTTGATGAGCATAATGGCCTGATTGAAGCAACACGATGACACTTGAAAAGCTTTATGTGAAAGCTTTGATGAACAATGAACAAATAAAAGGCACCTTTGTCCTATGTGAGCATGAGAATGCTAATTGGAGAGCAAAAACTTAGCAAGAGCTATGTGCACAATGAATTTGCATCCCTTTGTGCTTGAGGGAGGGGGTATTTATAGGTTGGAAGAATCGAATTGATTGAGAAGTTAACTCAATTGATTGATGAGTTAACTTGGCTTGATTAGGGAGTGAAAAGGATTGATTACCCAGTGAACTCAGTTAATTTAGGAGTGATAATGCAATAATAGCTTGTCACTAGAGAAGAAATAGAATTAGAAGAATGCATGGAAGAGAATGAGTTGTTAATTTTAGATCAAATAGAGTTAATTATGCATGTGTGGGTGCATGAAATAGTTAATTCCAAATTAGGCATCAAAACTCATGCGAACTGGAAGAAAACGGGTAAAAATGTAGCTATTTAGAGTTAGAAACTTGAGTTTTTCCATGGTTGGGAATGCGACAGGGTCACCCATGGGTTGCCCCTTTCACCAATAGGGTTATCCATGGGTCACCTGGGGGAAGATCCTACATTTTAAGGGTCGCCCAATGTGAGATCTAGAAAGAAAGGGGTATGGAAGGAAATGCATGATGGGAGATGGTAGATCAAGGATCCAAATCTCCAGTTGTGACGTAGGATCTCCCAACGGGAGATCTGGCAATAATAGGGGGAGATTTGGATTGGTTGAGTGAAACTAAAAATTGAAAGTGGGAGATAGGTCCAGGGGACCTCTAGAAGGTTTCTAGGGGGCGGAGAAGGTGAAAAACATAGGGGAAAGGTGAAAACTCACCTACAAGATGCATACAAGGCTTAGGAACAGGGTCAAAAGCTCAAAAAACATGAATCGACAAGTGTTGCAAAAGTGTTGAAAAGCGTTGACAACAAAGAGAGAGGGAAAACGACAAAGAAGAAACAACACAAGACGAAAGAAGTGACATGCCACCAAGAGGTCTGCTGCTTAGAGGATATTATTTCATGTTTACATATATGTGACAAGGATCATATATCATCATAGGGGTCCTCGTGGAGTCTGTGTGTGATTTTTGTGCTTATAGGTACAGGTTGTGGTTTTGATTGTAGGATAGTGAGGATCATATGTGACAATCAGAGTGTCATTTGTTTAGCCAAAAATCCTATGTATCATGCTTGTACTAAGAATGTTGATCTTTAGTATCAATTTGTGTGAGAAATGTTTGAGAATGGTAAGTTTTTAATTGAAAAGGTTGACACTTTGGTTAATGTTGTAGATTCTCTTACAAAGCTAGTTACCACAGATAAGTTCTCTTGGCATAGGAAGGCCATTGGCCTTGATCACTGTACTTGTTAAATAATTTTATTACCTCATAGATGTAATTGAAATGTATAATGTCAAGTGGGAGAATGTTGGGATAAGTTTTCATTAACTTTGCAATCCTAACCATTTTTATGTGTCTCCAAATTTCTTAGAAAGTGTTCTTGAACACAGAGTCTTGAGAGATAAATTATTATTTAATTATGTCACTTGGGCATGTTGTAGTTACAATCTATATGGTGGGACCCAATATGGGCACCCACTTTGGAAGTGGAGCCCATGGAGACTTGGAGTTAACTTCTTGAAGTCCATGCTGACTTGGAGATACTTCCTAGGAGGTGGGACCCATCTTGGGCGCCCACTTTGGAGGACATTCTAATGTGGACTTGTCGTTAGCTTTTTTGTTTGCATGAGTGGATAATGTTGATATACTTTGCATGAGACTTATGTGGGAGTTAACATTGGAGTTAGAGATGTATGATAATTGCATGTTGCTTGCATGAGCTTGTATGAGCTTGCATGGACTTGCATGTTGTTGCATGTTTTTGTATGTTACTTGCATGGACTTGCATGTTCTTGCATGTCACTTGTATGATCTTGCATGGACTTGCATGTTGTTGCATGTCACTTGTACAAGATTGCATGGAATTGCATGTTGTTGCATGTTTTTTATTATGGTAAGCTACAAACAAGGATGCATATCCCTTTAAAAAAATCCCCTAGTGGACAGCAAAACAGGCCCAATAGGCCACCAAAAGCAGAAGACCAACACACTAATAGTAAGTGAACATATTATAGTCCATAAAAAAACAAAACCCATAACCAAAAACATAAACCAAAGCAGAAAGACAAGCTACTGGAACAACTAGCTCCAATCCTTCTTAAGGAAACCATACATTTCATCATACTTCACAAAAGTCTTTAGGTCTAGACCATGTCTCTTCACTTCAAATTCCTATAGGACCGCCATAGTAGCAGCAACACGATGCATTACCTTTGAGCTTAAAGGAGGCTATGACTTTCAACTTCCCTTCCATGGTGTCCACTCTCCATCTCAGCTCGACCATCTCCCCACTAACTTCATTACAGTTCCCACACTCCCTCTGCTCAAGGGCATTCTTCTCAACTAGCTCAACTTCATCCTGATCAAGTTCAGTCTTCTCCTCTTCAGAGTCATAGTAGGAGTTATTCAACTCCTTGAACAAGATGGCACCATCCTGGCAATCAGTCTGTACTAGGGTGAACTTGACCTACTGAATTTCCACTTCCTCCTTAGGGTCTGAAACACTGGAATAATCTACAATTTTGACTTTGGGAATTTAGATGCCAGCAAGCCTGCTAGAGCAACATATGCTAGGCCTCCTAGTAGCAGCACCACTAGTCTTCTTCCCACCAATTATTTTAGTTGTGCCCTTCTCCTTGTTACTAACTCCCTCCACTTTCTCTATGTCAACACCTCTATCATTCTTTTGATCCTCTTTGGGAGTAACTTCCACATTCTCCCCCATTTTATAGTCCACCTCCTTAGCCAAAGGCATATCACCCTTAGGTTTCTTGGCCTTAGCCTTCTTCGAGGTCTCAATCATGCCACTTTTCTTCCATTACTTTCACAAAATTTTGCTTTTTTTTAGACTGGGCCATAGGGGTCATAGAATCCAAGGGGAACCCAACAACTACAAGGGGCTTCTTCAAATGGGACCTACCAACAATAGTAGGAAAACTTCCCATGAGAGTATCAACAACAGTCTTAAAAGAAGTGGACCCTTCCCTAATAGTAGAGTGAATGGCTTTCTCATCAAACTGCTTGTCATGCACATCTTCAACCAGAAAGGCACGAATAGGTTTAGGATGGCATAGGGCTAGGTGAAATTGAAAAAGGTGGAGTTAAGCCCTAGTGAAGGGGGACCGCTATGATATTGGGATTACTAGCATGAGCATCCTTAGCCACTTTGACTGAGGATTCTAAAGAAGACAATAGTTAAAAAGGAAAATTGATGATAGCCTTGTGTCTGAAGTGGTTCAAAATCCCAAAGTGATAGTGATAGAATCATTTAATGTGACCCTCCAAAGTCACATATTTCATTAGCAAGAAACATACATTATCCCAAGACGACACTAGGATATCTCTTTTGAACCCCTCTTGCATTCTAACGGGAGTTTCTCCTTCCTTGAAGAACATAGCCATGCTTTCACTGTCCTAGACTTTGCTTTGCTTCTTCAAATTTTTGCCTTTGCAAGATAAACCCATGGCCTGAGCTAGTCTCCTCACTAATCTTGAATTACACCCCACCCACTTGCACCACCCTTGAGTCCCATGACATAGCAAATCGGATAGACAGGTTTTCATCAAACCCATTGAAGCATTCTAGAAAAGGGATGATACGCCCTCATAACATATTATCAACCCTAAACTATTCATAGGAAATGGGTTCATTCTCACCCTATCACCCCCATAATTAAATTGTTCAAACCACTATAAAAAAAACTTGTTCGGCTATTGCAAGAAGAACCAGAAACGGATGTTACTTGCATATACTTGCATGTTGTTGCATGTGAGTTACGTGTACTTGCATGTGCTTGCATTTCAGTTGCATGTACTTATATGGTGTTGCTTGTGTCTTGCATGACACTTTAACTTAGGTTTAGCTTTGCACAACTCTTGCATGATGTTATAGGTTGTTACAAGACTCTTTCATGATACAAACAAGTTGTTACAAATCCATATTGGGGATGCCAAGAAATGCATGTTGTTTTCATGACATTGGTGTGAGTTAGAGCAATTTAGTTGACTGAATTAGATTGGGACTTCTTGGGCGCCCATCTTGAGACTTCTAGTTCTACCTTGTTGTCACATAACACTTTAGTTGACTAAGTTTGATTGGGACTTCTTGGGTGCTAATTTTTGAGACTTACAGTATAGTGTTGATTTCTACTATGCAACATTGGAGTTCACTATATTGGGCACTTAATTTTTGCATGAGGATTCTTCTCATGTTATTGGATACAATTGATTGTATTTTGAAATCCATGGTTTCTATATAATGATGCCTTGGGTTGGTAGAAATTGATGATAGGTTTTTGAAGTTGAAGGAGTATCGAAGTGCTGTTGAAATTCATAGAGAATTCAATGTTAATGTAAGCTTGATTCAAGAATTAATACAAGCATAATATCTCTTTGGGTGTGGAGTTTTTTCCCATAAGGGTTTCTCTACGTAAATTCTATATCAACTTCCTTGATTAATTTCCTTCACTACTACATTGATTGAATTTGCAAATCACTTACATATTAAATTGAAACTCATTAATCTAATTTTCAGATTTGAACACGCATAAATAAAGTTTTATAGCAGCAGGTTCACCTTGATTTTCAACAAGTCAAGAAACTACAAGTATAGGAAAGGCAAATCAAATATAGTCAAAAAGAGGGTAAGAATATTCAAATTTTTGAGGATTTGAAGCTCTCTATAGATAAATATGTTTTAAAATGTAATTTTCATGGTTTGGATATGGATGAATTAGACATTATTCTTGCATGTCCTTGTTTAGAATCTTTGGGAACAATCAAATGAATGTGCAAAAGAAATTTATGAAGCTTTGGTATAGAGAGAAAAAAGTTATATTGTAGGATATTACACATAATGAAGACCAAAGCAATGTTAAGGTAGAACAAACTCAACCATCTAAATAAGAAAAAATGAAGAAGATGAGGAAGCATAAAAAAATCAAAAAGAAGAAACAATTATTTCCCATCACAAGACAATGGAACAAGTGGTACATGAAAGGAAATTTGCAGCCATAATAAACTATTTCCACCTAATAGACAAATATATCATCAAGATAACACAAAATGTACTTTGGGAAAACCCTCATGAGGAAAAAACCTAGCCTCCAAAATCATCCACACTCAATGTATTATTCAATAATGAAAATGTTACAATACACTTACAGAGCCTCCATGAATACTTCTAAATTATCAAGCTCATCCAATGCATCCTCCATGTGTCCAAGCAAGTGGGTAACCATGCAACCACACATCCCAATCCATGCTTCACATATGTACTCTTCATGATACTTCAATACTAATGATAACCAACCCAACCACTAAATATGTGCTTGATTTTATAGATTCAAGCTGCCACAAATACAACCATGGTATTGGATAAACCACATGTCTCAAAACCATGAGAGCACAAAACTATTGACCCCCAAAATTAAATATTTACCACAAATATTAAATATTTGTCCTATGTCTCCCACACATAAAATATGTGACCAATGTCCAATAGAACTTTACAAGTGGACCCAATAAATACTTAATGTGGTTAAGCACATCTCTAAAGATGCACCACAAATAAATATTTATTTTACAAAATTAAATTAATCTTTTCTTGTGTTATGTGTACAACTCAACACCTTTTCCTAAAATTCTCCCACTTGTTGTATACATTGCATAAGGGTCAACTGATGAAATAAATCATGATATCCAACCATGAAACTGCATGAATCTCTAGTATGCTCTTGTGTTCCATCAAGATACCTACAATAACAACTAAGGAGACAACCATTTAAAACAATAACTCCTCTTATCCTCCACCATGCCACACATGGAAGAAAAGGAACAAGCCAAGATGAAGACACACCAATCCAAAGAACACAAGAATCAAATCTAGGTGATAACAAAGGCTCTAAGTTTCTGCCAAGAAAAAACCCACATGATTAGAAATAGCAACCACAACAAATGATAATACATCCAACCATATATACCTCCAAGGTATCTAAGACATTAGTAGAACTTTTTCCAACAACATATCCAAGCCATGAACCATAATCACAAGCTCCTTGTATAACTTATCAATGAAGAACTCACACACCCAAGAACTCCCAATGCATGGGTAATGTCAAATATAAAATAGATCAAGACATCTGCAAGTTTTCCAGTCAACACTCATACCAAGGTGTGTCTAATAATCAAAGTTGTGTAGTAACAAAGAACAATCACAATTATCTACACATGCAACAAAAAACCATTGCATTCTCTCACCACTAGTCACCATAACTCTCCCAAGTTCACCACGTCCAAAACATGTCAACAAAAACCTCAAGGATGCAACCATAGAAAAAAGAGAGAAAACTTGCAAATCACATCACATACCATACCCTTCTACCAATAACTCAAAGTGCTAAGTTGTGCCAAGTTAGACCTCCTTCACAACACCAAGTGAAAATCCTTAACAAGACCCAACCATTCGATCTCTAATATCAAATAAAACATATATATCTCATATAACCAACATGGATGGAAGCCTCTCTAAACCTAAAGGAAGATCACACTCATATCCATTCCTAAACTATGAATAAGCCCAATAAACATCTCCTAAATACCTTATAAATGATATCATAATCAAACTCATGTGTATAAGGAGATAACTATGCCAAACACTCCTCAAATGAACCCTTCAGAACTAAAAACCATAGCTCAAGATTCACCTTCATGAAAAGACAGAATAAAATAAAATGCATCTAAAAACAAGGTGGAGAATACTTATCAGATGATTTTTTGTTGAGCAGATCAAGAGTGGGGAATGAGATTTCTCCAAGCATGAACAACCTCCTCATCAAGTCCATTATGGACTCACATCCATATCTAGGTGAAGGATCCTCAATCTTCCTACTGAAACCTCCAAAGAGTAACCATCTCAACAAATGTCTCTATACCAAAGAGAACTCTAGCCTCACCCAAGTCTCCAAGTGTCTATAAGCACCTACAATTGATCAATCCATGCTAATCTCCAAATGTAACATTGCACTATCATGAAGCTCCTAATAATGACCAATAGACTAATACCAAGAGAACTAGCTAGACCACGGTTAAAAGCTCCCACTATAGTAATCATGAACATATCATGATGACATGATCTAACATCTCTTCCAATAAGATCATATGCTCTAATGAGCATATCCTGCTTCCAAGAGCACCTATATCATGCCAAAACTCTAATATGGAATCAAGAGTCCACCATGGCACAATACCAACTATCCTCTAAACCAAGGATCCTCTGTCAAAATTGACAAGTCATAAACTAACACCTCACCAAAGACTCCAAGAACTCTCCATGGTAAACTAAGATGTCAACATTTCTAAATCACATGAATATAACCATCTCCTATCAATAGAACTCAAGATGTCAAAGAACTATCACTTCATACAAGAAACAAGATCCAAGAGCTTCTCCATGATACCTACAACCACTGTAGAAGATCATCCATCACCAATTGATGAATCTATAACATTACCAAAGCTCCCATTGAATCATGATACCAAGCTACACATGGCATTGTGTTAACCATCTCCTAAATGAAGATCACCCATGGTCCACACACACTCAACTACAACACCAGAAACTCCAGAGGATAAAGTAGAGCTAAGATTTCCAAACCGAGAAGACAAACCACCACTAAAACATCACTGTCAATAGCTTCCATTGAATTGTATAACCAATATATCTAGAACATCGTGATAAACACCATGCTACTAGTGCCAATCATTGACTATATTAGGTACTTTAATCATCCATCCTCTCATTTCAATGCAACATACTGGTCAATGTACAAATGACCTTAGATAGTGTCAACTAACAAAGTCTACATCAATAATAAACTGATTTGTGGATATAGATAGTCCATGTGTGAGTCGTAAATACAATCAATGGGTGAGGACAACCCACTAAAATACACAAATCATAGATCAAAAATAATAAAGAATACAAACTCATTATGACATTAGTAACCTACAATACTGGCACATGAAGATAACCTATAGACCTCTCATGAATCAAACACTAGATCAAGTCCATACCTGATTTTCCAAACAAATCCACAAATGATTAACCATACTTAATGAATCAAAAAAGAATCTAGAAGATAAATAATAACCTCCTAACTGAACACACCACCACTTGTAATCATGGATCATATCCAATACCACAACCTATCAATTGTATACATGACCATGTCATATCAATACTCAATCATACATGAATAATCATGACACCATAATCATCACCATCAATATAACTATACTCAACTCTCATTGAATCGAGACTCCAAGTATCACACATGTGTCAACCATGTCCTCAAACTAGAAGACAACATGTGTACATGTCTCCATCAAAGTTGACTCTCTAAAATACCCGTAAACTTATATCAGGGAGAACCAAATCTAATAACTTACTATACCATCATATTGGTCTTATAAAAACATGCAATCCCACAAGTTTTTGCCTATAAATTCATATGGATGCTCACACAATCACACCCCAAATTCTAGGAACCTACAAGCACTCAAACAAGTAAAACACTCCTTTCTCATCCAAGTGAAACACCACTTGATCCACTATGTAGTACACTATAAATGCTCTTCGTTGGCCTTTCAAAATCCAAAATCTAATTTTGTATGCTCAAGATATCATTTGTCAATCATTTAGGAGAAAAATTAGCTTCAGGCTCCAAATTCTGACACAAATTGAAAAGTTTGATAACCAAAACTATACCACTACATAGTGCTTGGAGAGACATTTTTGACACCTATTTGACGTTGAAAATCTGATATCATGGGTGAAAGTTATGCCTCCTAGAAAAATTCTACTATATTAGGCTTTACAACACATAGTTGGTGGCTATTGGGTAGTCCTTGGGTGACACAGTCAGTGGTTGGTTGGTGATAGTGGCACATGGGTGATATATTCTAGTGGTGCCACTAGGTGGGGGTGTGGTGGCACTCTGGTGGGTAGCCAGTGGTGGTTGGGTGGCCGACCAATGATAGACAGACATAACATATATTGTTGGGGACTCAACCCCCCATAGCTTCCCATGACTAGAAGCTGGCCCCCATTAGTGACCAAGGTCTAATTCTTGGCCAATGGTCACCCATGCATATAGGGTTGTCCCACTTTCCTATCTTCTGCGACAGTTCATACACTGTCATCTTCAAAATTTTCCTATAATTTTTTTTATTCATTTCTATTTATGTGAACCATATTGTACACCCTACGCTGAGTTGAATATGTTGAAAATATCATCTATATGATTAAAATAGATTTCTATTATATGATATAGATATGAATGTAAGGATTTTGTATAGAATTTTAACTCCGAAGATTCCTTCAACCCCTGCGAAAATGGTTGATTATTTTACAAATATAATTGAGTTTTATATTAAAATATAAATTTTTGGGCCTTCTAGAATCAATGGTTCATCAAGGCATGTTTTTGTCTAGGAGGTCTTTAACAAATATCACCCCCAAAACCCTCATAGGAAGGGCCCAAACAAAAAAACCTTGTTATGCCCTTACTTCCATAGAGTATAGGGTTATGAATAGTCAGCTTGTGGCTATCTTAACTCTTAATTAAGCCATATTATCATTAGTATATTGGTATTTAGTTGTTTAGGTCGGCCTAGGTGATATCCTAGGCATAAATAGGTATATATAGGGGTAGTGAGTCTTATTGGATCATGATATTGTGTATTGTGTGCTTATTGAAGACTATTGGAGGTATCCCCCTCGAAGTGGATTAGGAGGTTGCCCCCTCGAAGTGGCATATTATTATCAAGTATTTGCAGCATATTTTCTATTATATTAAGATATTGTGCAAGTTGTTTCATTACAAACCCATTTGCTAAATCTTCATCAAACCCTAGATCTGTAACAACCGAAGTCTACAAACACATCTGTAACCTTGAAAATGCCCTCATTCTTTTCTTGTAAGGCCATGGGTTCAACTATGCACAAGAATATACTCATACCAAGGATTACAAATACTAGGGAGATCTCCTCCCACAACCAAACAACTAGGCTTTGATACCAAATAAAATAAAATTTGCAACCATAGTAAGCTATTTCCACATAACCCCAAGAGAGAAAAAAATGTAAACAAATATTTAGAATCCATATGCAAAAGAATAAACAAACATACCATCAAGATAACACTAGATGTACCTTGGGAAAACCCTCACGAGGGAAAAACCTATCCTCCAAAAGTATCCACACTCAATGTATTATTCAACAATGAAAATATTACAATACACTTACAAAGCCTCCATCAATACTTTTGAAACATCAAGCCCCTCTAATGCATCCTCCATGTGTCCAAGAAAGTGGGTAACCATGCAACCACACATCCCATGCCATGCTTCACATGTACACTCTTCAGGAGAGCTCAATACTAACAACTAACCCAACCACTAAACATGTTCTTGCCTTTATAGATTCAAGCTCACACAAATACAATTGTGGTATTGGCTAAACCATGTGTCTCAAAACCATGAGATCATAAAACCATTAACCCCCAAAATTAGGTATTTGCCACAAATATTAAATATTTGTCCTATGTCTTCTACACATTTAAAATATTTAACCAATGTCTAAGACAACTTTACAACTGGACCCAATAAATAAATAATGTGGTTAAACACATCTCCAAAGATTCAACACAAATAAATATTTATTTTACATATTTAAATTAATTCTTTCTTGTGCAAAGTGTACAACACAACACTTTTTTCCTAATAGTACAAATAGGTGAACAATCAAAGAAGGTTCCAAAGATAGAAAGGGGTGCAACATACAAGCATCCACCTCATTGTAAGAGGCAAGGATTATGAAATAAACCATCATGAAGGAATGAGTCTACATGGAATTTGAGGGCCAATAACTATGGCTCTAGACATGGAATCACATGTAAAAGTATAGTAATCATTGGCATAATAGAAGCTTTGGGTATGCATGGCAACATAGGAGAAATTCTTATAGTGGTTCTAGAACTAGTATATTTATATTTAAAAAAATATATCTAAAGTACGCCAAGGGATATCTCTTTTCCATAGTTTATTTGATTTTCTCACTTTTTTTTCTTCCATCGTTTTTATTTTTTAATTTTTCAATTTTTTTTCGTTTGATATTTTTGCTGATTTAAAAAGAAATTGATAATAAGAAAATACAAAAACTATGGAACCCAAAAAGAAACTGGAAAAAATAAAAATAAAAACCCAAAAAGAAATTGGAAAAAATAAAAAATAAAAACCAAAAAAGAAATTGAAAATAAGAAAATCACAAAAACTATGGAACCAAAAAAGAAATTGGACAAAATAAAAAATAAAAACCAAATTTTAATTTTTTTGTTTTGTTTTTAGATTGGAATTTTTTTTTTTTAAATTTTTAGATTGGAATCTTATAAAATTACACGGAATCAGAATCTTTGAGCTCTTCAACTCCACCCCTGCTTTGAATGTAGGAATGCCTCTCGGCGTAATTAGAATGGATATGGATTGAGGATGGAATCTAGGTACCATCAAGCATAATCTATAGCAAATATTGCATATGCTAGTTAGATGAAAGAGCATGGAACCATATTTGTTCTGATTTGCAATAGTATTATTTTTTACTTCTTCTCATGTTTCGAGGGAAAAACATATCTAAGGGGGATGGAATATAATGTACCTAGGGGTATAGTATTACAATTTATTAGGTAGTAATAAATAATGTATTGGTGTGCATATGCTTTGTAAGTCATTCCACTAGTTCGTTAGAATTAAGTATTTATACACATGTATGGATAAGTGGTAGTGGTAGGTAGTTGAGTAGTATATAATAAGGACAAGAGACTCATGCATGTGTCAAGACTATTGTAAGTGTTTGGATCTCATATTGAGACATAGTGTGGAATGGATTCCTTTCAATAAGGAGCATTGTGTGGTATTTCCCTACCTCATGGGTTTAATCTATTTTTTGAGCTGTGAGATCTCTTTTCTATTATTGAGTTATTTCTATTATTTTCTATTGAGGTTTCTAATATTTGGTTAGATGAATGAGCACTGCAATAATTTCCTCAATAGTTGCAGTATTTTTTTATCAAGGGCCAACCTTTTACGGCTGTAATAATTTTTAAATTATGGTGGCCAATGGTAATACTATGTCTTGTGGGGGCAAGTGTTGCAATGTGAGGATTACATTCGGGGATTATCAATTGACCACATATGTGTTTGCTCTTTCCTTAGGAGGTGCATATGTGGTATTAGGTGTCTAGTGGTTGTAAATCATAGGCCTAATCACTTGTGAGTACTCCTAAATTCCACCATGATGGCTGAGAGTATACATTACAAGGAATAAAGACACAAGAAGTTCATATGGTCAACTCCCATCGTAAATAAAAAATGTTGAAGAAAGGGTGTTTTGGCCCAATTTCACTCTCTAGAGGCTCAAATTATTTCTCCTTCATCTCCTCCATCATACTTACAATGCCCACTTGATAAGTATCAACTAGTATTTGAGGAGCGTATGCTCTATTTTGAGGTTTCCCACATGATTATTCTAATATTCTTTGGATCAATTAAGATACCCTAAGTGGGTATTATATGATACAAAAATCTTCTTCTCAAATAAAGCATACTTAGATAACTTTACATAAATATTGTGCTCTCTCAACCTTTGCAAAACTTTTTTCAAGTGAACTAAATGTTCCTTTTCATTCTTGGAGTATATCAAGATGTCATCCAAGAATACAAGTACAAATTAATCAAGGTAGTCATGAAATATGCCAAAGCATTAGTGAGTACAAAAGGAACAACTATAAACTCATAATACCCATACCTTGTCCTAAAAGTTGTTTTTGGAACATCTTCTTCCTTAATTCTCAGTCGGTGATACCCTAAATGGAGATCAATCTTAGAAAATATAGTTAGCCTCTTCATTTGATAAAAAAATACCATCAATATAAGGAAAGACATATCTATTCTTAATATTGAATTTATTTAGTATCCTATAGTCAATGCACAACCTCAAATTTCCATCCTTCTTATTCACAAATATCATAGGAGCTCCCTATGGTGAAACATTAGGTCTTGTTAAATCCTTGTATAATAACTCCTAAAATTTTACTTTCAACTAAAAAATGTTTTTTTGTGTTCATTTTGTAAGGTGCATTATAATTTAACTATGCACTTGGTAAGACCTTAATGAAAAAGTCAAATTTCCTTTTAGGAGGAGGTCTTGGCAACTCTTTAGGAGATGCATCCTTGAAGTCATAAAGGAAAGCTAAACTTTCCAATATAGGTGTTTTCTCTTCCACCTTTTCATTATTAGTTATGGTATACAACATTGTTCTTTTCCCGTTCCCCCTTTTTAACTACATAGTTGATATAATTTGTAGAATTACTAGTCTATAGATTGCCTACAAGATTACCTTCTATCCTAAATTATCTAAGCACTTTATTTACTTAACATAGCAATATATATTTGCCTTATGATTGATAATCCAATTCATCTCTATGATCATATCATATGATCCAAGGGATGCTACATAAAGATCTATCTTAGTAGTAAATTCAAAAACCTACACTTCTATATCTAAAAGATACTTATTTACTACTTTGGATGTCTTGTTTCCATTCTTTAATAACCATGATGTGTCCATATGAGTGACATGATTATTTATCTTAGAAGCTAAATGAAAATAAATACAACATTTAGTAGAACCTATATCTACTAAAATAGTACATAAAAACTATAAGAAATCAAACATAAATACTAACCCTCAATAGGTTAGAACTAATACTAAATATGGAAAATCACATTAATCTAATTAGAAGAATAGTTGCAAGATAGAATAGAATCAAAGTATTCTAGTAGAGAAAAACACATAAAAAAATATACCTTGGAAAAACACTTTTCAAGAAAAACCTAGCCTCCAAAGCACACCTAATGTATTATCAACAACAATTCTAGTCATAATACAATATTGGAGTATCATTTCTCTATCAAAAGAAAGATAAGATCAAATCTATCACCTCTAACACATGCTCTCTAGCCCATGAACAACCTAGCAACATCAAAACTATACATCCTTAGCCATACTACAATGTCACAACCAAGAGCAATAAGAGATCAACACTCTTCAACTATGAAGGAAATCTGACAACATAACCCTACCTTCTAATTGCTCCATAACACAAATATCTTATCCCAATAACCTTGTAAATAGACAAGGATCAACAAGAAAATTAAGTTTTCTAATCTATGCACCCAAGTGCCATTTCCAAGGTCGACACCTAAGTTTGAATCTTGATCTAAAAACTCATTGCAACCTCTAAGGAAAAACCCATATAACCCTTAATTTAATTCTTGTACTCAAGATAACATGTGTTCATGTGACCTTATTGCATATATTATATGTATTTTCCTAATGTTTTGATAAGATAATTTGGGAAAAGGGTCCCACTCCCTTACATAATAAAAGAGTTTAGAACCATAACAAAGAACAAGAAACAAAACATCAGGAAATAACAGACATAAAGCATTAGTTGGATAAACCAATCTAGACCAAGCAACACAATAGGAGACAAATAAAAAAACACAAAAATAGCTAAGAAACAACAACAGAACTACACCAAACAACAAAAAATACACCATGTAATGAGCAACCAGGGTCTCCCAATCTATAGACATTCTCCTCCCATTGACAACACCCATGTCCTGTAGATTTGTCTTTTTCATTTTTTTCTTGGACTGGTTTTCTTACTCATGTACTTGTTTGCATTTCTTTAGTTCAACTTGTAGAATAATAATACTTGAGTCTTCTTTCCTCATCATGTTATCATTTACATTAACCAAATAATTCATATCCTCTTCAATTTTGAGAAACTTGTTATGAAAGGTTTTCATACTCTCATTCACGATCTCCCATTTTCATTACAACTGTCACAATTTTGGGGATTCCCAGTAGTCTATTCAAATTTAGTCATTCTGAAAAGGTCATCCAACTTATCAATCAACACAACTAATTTTTCATTAGTATTTATATCCCTACAAACATCCTCCCTCATTACATTTTCATGAGCTCTAAACTTCTCATTCTCCCCTTTTTCCTCCCCAACTTCCTCTTGTTCCTCCTCAACTTCCTTGTCTGAATTATTAGAAGAAAGAGAACCCAAGTCATCAGATTCCCTAGGGAGGGATTCAAGACCCCCTTCATCTTCAAAAATATCCTCCTCATGTTACATACAACAATTTCCTAGGAAAATATTGATCTACCCAAAGTGTGGCATCCCATTTCAAGATAAGCCACAACTTTACAAATTATTAAATATTTTATACAAGGTGTACAACACTGTAAGACCCACCTATGTTAACTCCTACCCTGTTTAATAAATGGTTAAATCATATGTTGATCACATTTATTCAATAGATGATTAATTTAAATGTGATATTAAATGTGAATCTTATGACATTAGGTAATTTTACCATTCGTTTTGGCTATTGTTATGTATTGGGTAGATGTGCATAATGTTTAATTATGTGTGTAAGAAACTTACAATTATTTGACCAATGGAAGGCATGTGGAGGAGAATGACATGGATTTCACTTAGCCATCTCATATTACGTAGTCCCTGAGGTTGAGATAGTGACCTTGCAACCTTATTTATCATTGTTTGTGCATTGCTTGGAATGTGCAAAATAATTAAAATATAGTTTTGTTGAAATGATTTTATGTTTCTAGAATAATTGAAAAGGGAATTATTGTTTTAGTTGAGTTAATTGAATTTAGATATATTTCATTTGTGTGAAAAGTAATTAATTAGCAAATGTTAGTGATTTGGGGAAATAGAATTATATCAAAAGTGAGAAATATCTCATATTAGATATTAGCTCGTAGTGAAAGGTTGCAATGTGAAAATAGGAAAAAGGTTATGGGATATTTTATTTCCTAGGTTTTTGGATTATATTGGAAAAGGCATGTTATTCATTGTCATCATATGTTTTTAAAGAAAATTAGAGAGAAAAAGGAAGAAAGAACATATTCTTGAAATCCTACCTTGGTTTGGTGATTGGAAAAGCTTGGATTATGGTGTGGATTACTTGTGTGTGGAGAATTTCAACTTCCTTGTTGCCTTTGGATTGCATTGTTTAGGTAATCTTCATTATTTTATTTTTAAAAAAATATACAAATCTCTTAAAGAATTAAGTATTTCATGGTTTTAGTAATGGAATTGACTTGGCCATGCTTTCCTAAATGGGATTACGCAAAGGGCTTAGTATGTAGTTGTTAAATTTTAATTTTTGGATAAAATTTCATTGTTGTAGGAAACTATTGAGAAAAATGAATTTCCTATTGAAACCTTGGTAGAATTTTCCCTCAAAATGCGTGTGATTGGAAAATTTTGATGTTGGGTAGACTTAAACCACAAGGATATATTTAGAATTTTAATTTTGTGTGTTTTCAAAATTTGGGAAAATTTTAGGAAGGTAAATTGAAGATCAGTAAATGGTAGTACCTAGATAGTTTTAGAAAATATTAATTTATTCATTTTTGAAATTTGGAATTTCTAAAATATTTTTGATTAACAGTAAAATAGGTTTTGAAGGGGCCCAAAAGCCCTTTACAAAATTTTGTCCATCAAAGAAGACACAGCCAACCGACAGACAACTAGTCGCCACAACAAACTATCAGCATAACAAAATGACCATTAAACTAAAACAAAGAACAACAAACAAATAACATAAACACAGAGGACTACAGATGCTTAAGTGTTTTAATAGCTTCCATCTCTTGCTTTTTAAAATAATCATGGAGTTTTACAAATCCCAACAACTCTTTCTTCTCCTCTTCAAAAAGCTTTTTCTTACTAGTACAGGTACGAGATCTCGGTCCTGCTTGCTCAATTTTGTCCCCTTTCTGATTCTCATACTTCAGGTCTGTTGGAACTGGAAATTTCCAGTCAATTTTTTTTCAGAAAATGATTACCTTATATGCACTTCAAGATTATTTTACCTAATTGAGTGCAAAATTTCTAGAATGCATGTGTAAGATTGCTGGTTCAGTTCCAATGTAGAGGTAAATATTGTCAAGCGATGTGATGATACATGAAAGATCATTTTTGTGTATACTTTCTTGCTCAGTCGATGTGTGTCATACAGCTCACGAAGTATATAATAACTGTATGCATTGTCATTTAAAAATCAAGTCTATGTCAAGGAAGGTATGTTGAGTTTGGGGCCTCCCTGTACCGAACAATTGTATAGAAACTACCTTTATGAGAACATCTAATTATTTGGCATTCATTGTGTTAATTGCTATTACTATTGTCATTTATATGTTATCACAATTTAGTAGTGTAAAATCAATAGCAAACATTTCGGTGCCATTACCTTCGTAAACTGGGTCATCAAAAGGTGATTGAAAGGAAACATCAGTCAATACTTATTGAAGAAGACATTAAAATGATGGCAAAATAAATGGGATGACCGATCAACGAAGTAGTGAATACAAATCAAGAATGTGAGATGGATTTTGAAAGGAACTTAAAATATTTGTGGGACCTCTTTGCACGAGAGCATGTTCGTGAAGAAGCTAAAAGGAATCAAGCGTCACAAGACATGATTTAGAATAATTGGGCGGTAATTGAAGACATAGATACAGTGCGTGATCGCTATCTTGACTCCTTGCTTGTCGTTATATCATATTGCAAGATCTTTGGGCCAAATTAGACCATAAAGCACAATTACAACAAATCCTTTAATGGTACAAAGAAAATAGTCATTTTGAAGAAGCCCTAAAATTTATTGTCGTATGTAAACACCCATATTGACTGTTATGAACCAAAAAGTTAAAACAAAAAGAATCTGCAATTTTGATCATAAAATTGCACTTGTGAACGTGTACACCGTACGCTTTCATCCCCACGTCACGACAGACCTCACAAAAGGTTTGTTAGCCTGCAAAAATAGTAAAGCTCTGACAATGGGGAAGAAAAAAGTGTCAAACATCCCCTGTTTTTGGCGACATAGGCCAAAAGTTGCAGTGGTTGTTGAGGTAAGACGGCAAGCATATCGAGGGTTTAAACTCAATCATTCATTCACATTATTTCAAATTCTCGTAAGGTAAGCTCCAATGTAATTATGATATGCAAGAGGCACAAAGTTAATGCATTTTATAAGTTATTTATCACATTTTTGCATCGAAGGGGACGCTTTTAGATATTTTTTAGGGCCAAATGACATGTTTGTGTTATTTGAACACGAATTTTAAATATGGAGCCTATAAGATAAAAATTTCTATGCATTAGGGTTGCCGAAAATATTTTTGAGTTAGTGCCTATTCAAGCTCAAGGATGGCCAATGGCTCTGAAGGGACGGGACTTGATTGGACTTGCTGAGACTGGGTCTGGAAAGACACTGGCATATCTTCTGCCTGCCATTGTTCATGTTAATGCACAACCTATCTTAGCTCCTGGAGATAGTCCTATTGTATTGGTCCTAGCTCCTACTCGGGAGCTTGCTGTTCAGATTCAGAATGAGGCAACCAAGTTTGGGACATCTTCAAAAATAAAAAATACATGCATATATGGAGGGGCTCCAAAAGGCTCACAAATTTGAGATCTTCAAAACGGGGTTGGGATAGTCATTGCAACACCAGGTCGATTGATTGATATGCTGGAACAACAATATACAAACCTGCGAAGAGTGACATATCTTGTATTAGATGAAGCTGATCGAATGCTAGACATGGGTTTTGAACCACAAATCAGGAAAATTGTATCTCAAATTCGGCCAGATCGACAGACGTTATACTGGAGTGCCACTTGGCCTAAGGAAGTAAAACAACTTGCCTGGCAATCTCTACATAATGCTTATAAGGTAACTATAGGATCACAAGATCTCAAAGCAAACCATTCAATTGATCAAATCGTGGAAATTGTTTCTGAGCATGAGAAGTACCCAAGGTTAATAAGGCTTTTAGAAGAAATCATGGATGGTAGCCGTCTGCTTATTTTCTTGGAAACTAAAAAAGGCTGCGATCAAGTTACAAGACAACTGCGTATGGATGGATGGCCGGCACTCTCTATCCATGGAGATAAAAAGCAGGCTGAAACTATCCCAAATGCAATGCAAACTGCACTAGGAAATGACCGCCAGTCAAAAAGTGAGGATGTTGATCAAATTCCTACCTTCAAAATATCGGCAAATGTGGCACAGACAGAAAAAAGTTCGCCGGATACACTGAAACAGGCAGTAAGCACCAAAGAAGAGATTGTTTCTGTGGATGTTAATTGTCATCACCAAGAAGAACAATCTAAAATGTGCAACAGTCAGAAAATGCTGTAGAGAATACGCCCAAAATGATAAGTTACATGCCAATCTTTCAAGGAACGCTTAAGAAATCTTATAATATTTATATTCGATACGAGTCAAACCATATAAAACCGTTCCACACAGGTGAATCACAATACAGAAAGGATTTTCAATTTAAGGGGCTGTTTTTTAGCTTGGAAAAAGTAGCTGTGACAATTACAGCGTTATAAAATGTTCTAGAGCTCCCAAAAAAGTCTAGGCTCTGACCACTTCTGCTTCTAATCTCTGGTCGCAATATCTATTTTTTTCTAGTGACAAATGATTTGCCATAGTACAGACAATCTAGCCCACTGAGCAGGTGCAAAGATCTATTTCACAACCTAATTTTCTAGATCTCAATACACCGGTCTCTTGGAAGAGAATTGATCAACCCTAACCCTTTCTCCTTTTTAAAGCCCATTTCAAACCCACATCGCTCAGGTAGCAGGTGGAACATCCTTATCTGGCCCTTTGCTGAACTTACTAAACCTAATGGCTACTTTTCCCTACATCATGAACTTCCACAGTTATGACCTTGAATTGGAGGATTATGGCCAGTCAAAAATCAGTTCCTTGTCACCAGGCTACCTATTTCAACATCCCCATGCAGAGGAATGTAATCAAAGTGTTGTGGAATGTTATCAGAAAATCTCAGATAGCCCTAATATAAACCCTAGTTATTTGGAAAACATGGGTAATTCTATTCAGTCAAAAGAGAAGAAGACAATCGTGAATCCCACTAAGCAAGTCATTCATAAAGAGATTGAAAAGCAGCGGCGAAGAGATATGAATTGTCTCTATTCACAACTGAGGTCATTACTTCCATAAGAATTCTGTAGAGGTGGTCATCGAGGAAAGCCAAGAAATACATTTGCATGAGTATAAAATCAGTCATATGTCTAAGGGTTTTAGCCTCCACAGTTGTGGAATTCTTCTGTGATGCTGTATCTACAGTTGGCAAGAATTTTTTCAAGTATTTGTATGAACTAAATTGCCTTCTTTCTACTCTTAGTTCAAGAGCAGATCTTGCACCCCCACATTTTAGTCCTCTTGTGATCTGTGTCTTGTAAAAGTGCCTTCGAGTTGTTGAGTGAAGTTCCAAAAGTCAGAAGGTTTCCCAGCGGACAATGATTTCAACCTATGTGACTAGTATATTATCCAAAGGGGAAACTGGATCCAACTTCGAATCAGTAGATAATCAATTTTTGAGCGAAGGCAATCCTACCATGCAACGGTCTCTTCCCCAAGTACTGTCAGTTGTAGAAAATACAGATTGTAAGTAGACATTTGGTGCAGCAACTGCGTTTGCCTCCTCCACGGTATCTACAATGCCAAAAGAAATTGTGGAAGTTGCAAAAATCATATATAGAATACACGATGAGCCTCAGAATCAAGATTATAACCATGTCAAAAAGATTTCAAATCGAGCATTGAAGAAAGAAGGGGGCGGCACATCGATCAAGGCACTAGTTTATCTGATCTGCGGTGCCTATCAAAATAAAACTGGAAGCTACAAATACATAGAGGCCTCTTAGAAAAAGTCAACAACGTATAAAAAGTATCAGTGCATCAACCAAAGTCCCCAAAACAACCATGGCATCACCATTGATGAGGGCACAACCTCCCCACCTAAACAAGGATGTTGTTCAAGCTGCAGCTTTAAATCAAATTTCAGAGAGGACATTCTCAACAAAGTGCTTATTAAACCAGATGAAAGAAGATGTAATAAAGGAAGAGAACCAAGAGCTTTCTAACAAACATCGCAGGTGAACAAGAGAACCCTAAAGTCACACATTGGAGTAACAGGTATTATCAAAGTAGGTTTTCCATATCTCTCCAACTATACATGTTACTCCGATAAGGAAAATCATTAAACGTAGAATAAGATTTCAAATACAAGGTGTAAATAAAAAGGCAAATCTCATAAAGAATTACAAGGTGAATAATTATTTCACTCAGTGCATACAATCAATATTCCAAGTGAAGATTTAGTAAATATAACCAAAGATTTCAATTTGGAGATAAAATGCTTTCCTGGAAGAATTAATTGAGCAAGTAAGTGTCTTACCTAGGGAATGCATTATGGGTAAAATGTTTAACCAAGAAGTAAATAAGAAACACTCTGGGAAATATATTGAAGTCATTATGCGAAAAATTATTTTGGGAAGAAATAAATTTTGCAAAAATAAGAAATATATTTACTAAAAGTGCCATGAGATTAATTGTTATTCACGAAAAGGTATTGTAAATAAGGATATGATGTTTTTTACGAAATCAACCAAAAGGTGAAGATTTTATATGGTAAGATACCTTCACGGGAAAATTGAAATATTTTCCACTTGAAGGGTTATAAATTGGACATTACCCTTTCATTTAAAGTGAAGTATTTATCACTGAGGAGGTGCGAACACGAAAATGTTTTACCCAAATTAACATTCCAACAAATGAAGGTGAAAACACACAAGGATATAATTGAGAGTTAAAAATATTGAGGAATATTTTATTTCATGACGGCAAAAGATTAATATTAAAAATAATTAATTAAACCTAAAGTCATGCCATAAAATTTGTGAAACTATTGGAGCCCTAAAAGGAAATATCAAGGCAAATTATTATTATCATTTGGGTATGATAAAGTGACAATAACAATTGATAAAATCAAATATTGTCACAGTGATGAAAACCCTAAATGTAAATATAGGTGAGAAAATATACAACAGAAACATTACCGCACGCCACAGGTCCAAGGCTCACTTCAAATGCAAATTATATGTTATATATTGCTTATCTAATGCATATTTTGTTTTCTATGCAGGATTTTGGTCATGTTGAAGCAGTTTTCGATCGGCAATTAAATGAAGCGGCTCGGGAAGATTAAAGATTAATTTTCAGCCTGAGATGATCATTTAAATCTTTCAAATCATGTTATTTAATTTATGTAATCAATAAAGTCAGTTCTTATGGTTGGTTCAACCAATTATCAACCGTCATGAATGTTGTAACGGGTCTGAGGCTTGTTGCATCTCTATAAATAGAGATCCCAGGACCCGGAATAGGGAGTTAGAATGAGGTTAGAATTAGGATAGAAATAGGGATTTTCACAAAAAGACAATTGAAATACTTTAGGATTAAATTAGGTTAGATTTTATTCAATCTGATGCAAATTTTATCCTTCTGTGCAATGTCGTTCTGAGAAAGATTATGGTGCGTGATATGTTTTGAGGCAGCGTTGAGGATTCAAATTCGAAATACACTGTGACGGTATCATCTGTTTGTTGTTTTTCATTCAATCAATTTAATTATCTCCATGTCATTCATTTTCTGATTATTCAATTTGAATGTGTTAAGGATATGTTCAAATTGTCTGATTACAGTTGCTAATTCAGTATATTTGATTTGATTGGTTTCTCAAGTAGAATTAAATCCTTTCTCATCAATTATAGTAATCTTAGAATGTTGAATGGATTATTAAGTACGATTAATTGATTAGGGTTATTAATTTGTCTCCAGAGTTGATCTAATTTGTTAATTTGCAAATTTAAATTGGTTCTTTCCGGAAAGATTAAAATCCTTTTTAATATTTTGCATTTAATTCAATTATGTCCTTTGGATTATTAAGAATGAGTTAATAATTTCTTCCTTGCACGTTTGTACAAGTTGCAAACTATTATATGTGTCAATCAGATCGAGTTATTACCCAATACAAGTTATTTGTTTTTGATATCCTGACTCCGTTGCCCAAACAGACAAAGCACCAGTCTAATTATTGATTTATTTTACATTTAAGATCTTTGCTCTGTCGTAGATTCATTTCATGTTATTTGTTATTTCTGTTAAAATTTAGATTAAATCATTTACTTTTCCTTAGAAATAGTTTATAGTATTTCATCTGATTTACAAGTATGCCAGTGTAATCAGATAAACTAGCAGCAAACCAACATCGATTTAATCATACAACCTGCTTTGAAAATCAAAGGTTCACCCGCCTAGGTTGTAGCAGGACCTGAAGCGCAGGGAGAAGTTGATCGTTAAGGTCAAACTCCAGTCATTGGCTCAAAAAACGTTGTAGATTTGACCATAGGGCTTGGCATCCCCTTAGAATCCACAACCTGCATTTTTGAGACCCAACAAGGTCTTCTTCTCGGAGGTCTTTGATTTTCTTAGTTAGAATGTTAAGCCCAGCTGTACTATTTTTAATGGTACCATGACTCACTTTTAACATACGCTCCAGGTTATCTTTGATAAATTTTGAATCCTTTTCTAAGGCATCTATCCTTTCATCCACGTCTTTCTTCTAGGTATCCAGTTTGCCCATTTCATCTTTAAGGTACTCTTGAAGGTTTGAAATCTCCTTCTCCATACTATTAAATCTTGGTATAGACTCTCCCCTTCACTATGTTTACCTCCTCATCATTCTATAGTTGATCCTCTTTGCCATAGATTTTATGTAAAATGGCCAACTTGAGATTAATATAGTTTATCTCAAGATAAAACTATTTGGACATAATATTATGAGCCATGATTACTTCTTTGAAAATACTCAGGGTATCAACAACATCCTCTATGTTATCAACATGAGCAACACAATCCATGTAGCCCTCATGAATTAGTATCATGAGATTCGGGACGAGGGAAAGGGACTCCCACATCTGGCTCCACAATGATCTTACCCTTCCCTTTATTATTATCAACAGAGGTAAAATCTTTTTCCCCTTCCTTGGTCTACTCCTGAATTAGCTCCTTCTCCCTTTCCATTTCATGTTCCTCAAATTTATAGGCTTTAGCTTTCCCTTTCTTCTTATCCCACATCTTCTTCTCATCCCTCTGCAAAGTGGCTTCATCACCTTTCTCACTCCCAGTCTCATAACCCTTGGACCACGATATGAAAGTTTTGCCTTTCCCCTTCTTTACTTGAATTTTTTGGGGTGTCAACCTGTAACTTTCTTTTTCTTTTCATAGGGTTTTTTTCTCTTCAAATTCAATATACTTAGGGTCTAAGGAATGGACCGAAACCACATGATTAGATTCCCCAGAGTGTTCCCCCTCTTCCTCCTCTTCATGCTCTTCATCCTCCATGGATTCTGAAGTATTAATATCTGTATACTCAACCATCCTAGGTTTATCAATCTTCTTAGATTTAGAACTTTTCCCATGGATAACCCTGCTAGGAGTGAGGGTTTTAAGGTAATTGACAATCAGAAGGATAAGGCCTTCATGAATGATCCAAAATTTAGGAGACTTTCTATTGTCAATGATAGAATGTTTCATTGAAATTAACATGCAAAATATAAAGGAAACAAGTATTTTATACCTAAAATGATCAAGTAGTGTAAAATGATACTCATATAAGACTATGTATCTCCCTTCTAGGGTCACATATCTCATAACCAATTCAACCATTATAACCCAAATAGGTTTCAGTGAGGTGTGTTCATAACTAGAGTGTAAATTCACCAGCCTACTTCGTTATTTATCTTTGAAGAAGATTTTCATTGCCTCTTCCCCAGCTTTAGAGTCCTTAAAGATTTTCTGGCCATTCATTGAAAGGCCTATCACCTGAGCTATTATCTCTTCATTTATACTAGACTCCCTTCAAAACATTGTAACCTTTCTTTTCCTCCAACTACGAGAAAAGGCCTTAGTGGATTTAGGGTCATGGCCATGAATCCTTTCCATGAAAGGGACAAGACCACATTCCTCTAAGATTCTCCACACCTGAGGATTGTTGCAGGCCTAAACATAATTACCTAGTTCCACTCTATTCTGATCTCCCCCATTTTCTTTGTCAAAGCTTCCACACTGTTTGCAGATAACCAAACTATCAATTCCCCACCACAGTGAATGTATCTATACTATAAAATTTTATAGAAATTGCTAGAAATAGCACCCACAAAGTGTGTGAGTTTCTCTTTCCTCATTAATATGACATCATGATTTGAATCTGTTGTTAGGGGTGTAATCATTAGATAATAGGATTTTAGCAGAGGGATAGTTTCGTACTCATCCCAAAGTTTGAAGTTATCATAATTCACTCATATATTCACAAATGCATCAACAAGTTTATTTCCCTCGCAAAACACATGAGAAAATTTCACCAAGTTCAAAGAGTCCTTAATAAAGGTATCAATGGTCCATCTTGGAATTTGGATTCCCTTAAGGCATTGAATAATATTTAGGGAGTCACCCTCAAATTTTTTGTTTTGAAACCTTTAGAATGAGCAATTTTAATAACATTGTAAGAATCAACATCTTCGACAAAGTGGTTAGTCTAAGATCCCAAAGGCACTGCCACAACTGCTATAAACTTTAGTATGCCATTTCTTAGCACTCCCCTGCACCCAGTAGGCCCTAGGTTACCTTTGGTAGCCCCATAAAAATTGATCTTGATCCATCCAAGAGGTAGGGGTTTCGAGGAGACCCCAACTCTAGACTTCATAATTTTTAAAGGGATAGAAATATCAAATTGAAGGTTCCAATCCTTCATAATTTCAAGATCACTATAAGAAACCCCTAAATTAGGTTCCTTAGAGACCTTATAAGAAATCCCTAACATGAAGTTTTATTTAGTAGTTGCAATGATTTTGTCAGCCACTCTGTCCTCAATACATTTTTTTCCCAAAAACACAGTTATTCCTTTCTTTCCATAACCCCCATGCCACATGAGGGAGCAAGAGAGTCCATAAGAGCTTCAAGGATGGGTCGGAGGAAGGAGAGGTCTATTGCTCCACCATCTCTTTTATGGAATTTAGGAAGACTAATGGGTTGAATTATTGACTTCCTTTTATGTTGTTTTTATATGTTTTAAGACCTTTTCATATGATCCTGCAGATACTTTACAAACATTACTATTACCATAAGTTGTTTCTCATATACTTTTCAAAGACTTTAAACCTATGTTGATAATATGGAATATGGTGGTTATATTATCAAATGTATGATTTAAATTATAATTATGCATGTAATATAACTAGAATCCTATGGTTTAAATATGAGAGTTATATTGTGTGCATATGTTTGGATAATTAACCCTATGCATCAAGGACATGGCATCAAGGAAAGAGCAATTGCAGCGAGTTGCAAGACAGGGGAATTAAGAGAAGTGCAGTTTGAACACCAAGAGTGAAGACAAATGGAGGATGAATCTGTACCATCATGGATTGGAATAAATGTAGAAAGGATGACTTGTTCTAAACACAGTCTATGAGTGTTTTTTCATACAAATCGTTTCATGAGAGTTCTTGTTTGAACATGACTTTTCTTCTTTTGATCAGTTAGATTAATAAATCAATCATGCAAATTGTATCCTAGTATCTAGGGCTGAATTGATTGAGGATTAGTTAGTGGTTGTATAGAACTCTCCCGATTTTGTATAAGTTGGAGGGATGAGTTCGTTGCTAAGTTAGTTTCTTTCACTTTCCAGTTACTTAGTCCTTACTCTATTTTTCAATTATCAATTATCCAGACATGTTTTGATTTGAATAAAATCTGAGAAGATTTTGTTTCTGATATGAGTTGAATACAATTCGGTGTTATGAGAATGCATGAGAATCTGAAGTAGATTTGGTTTTCCAGATTAAGTGAGATAGTTCCCTGATATGGCCACTCAAGGTACTAACCCTCACTTCATATATTTCCTTATTTATTTATGCATTCCTAGTTAAAACTATTTTTTTGTTATTTCATCAATTGCATTGTGAGACAAGTGAAATATCTTGATTGTTATTTCCAATAGTTGTGATTCATGAACAAGTGCATGTTTTAAGTCCTCCAGAGGTTAGTGTCAGTTCTTTTATCATCTTGAGTATTTTGAGTTAATTCTGTAATTCTCTGTTGAATATAGTCATCTTCAGCTTATGCTGAAGGTACCCATAGCAACTAGATTTTTAACTGTTTTTGTTGTTCTTACATTTTTGTGAACTTCAGTAAACTAGGTTAATTATAATAAGTTTGTATGAGTTATTTTAGGATAGAAATGAGTCTTGAAGGCATATATAGTGCGGGCATCATCATAGGCTTACGCACCTTGGTCGATAATTAAATGTAGGAATGTAATGATAGAGTGGATTGTTCAGATAGGTTTGCCCCTAAATTTTTTTTAAGTCTACAATGCATTAGTTTTCCTCTACAAAGACCCAACAAACATTCCATAAAGACAATAACTTATTCCAAGTAGCTCTAGAAAAGGAACAACCAATCAGTAGGTGAAAAGCATCTTCAGAGTCATTCTCATACAGGGCACATCTATTGGGAAAGGCAAAACCTCTTTTACATAAGTTTTTAGAAGTAAGAACTTTATTTTGAGCTAGGATCCAAAAGAAAATGTTAATTTTTAGGGTTAGCTTAGGTCACCATAACCTAGCCTAGAAAGGAGGATCAGCATCACAATCTAAAATAGAATCAAAATATGAAGTGACTGAGTAAACATCCTAAGGATTATCCTTCCATACCAACTCATCTTCTCTTTGAGAAAGGGAAATATGGAATCAAGAGATGGGATTAAAGCTTAGATGTCCCAAGGGACCAGAGAAGGGTCAACACTAGCAATATCTTTCTAAGAACCTTCTTCAATATAATTGGCTACCCTTATCCCAAATAGTTTGATGCATGTATCTTTCAGTGGTCTAGCACATTCAATAGAAGAAAGGGGCATGTCAAGGAGATATTTGTCA
The DNA here is from genome assembly GCA_027924645.1 of Cunninghamia lanceolata. Classification (NCBI taxonomy): domain Eukaryota; kingdom Viridiplantae; phylum Streptophyta; class Pinopsida; order Cupressales; family Cupressaceae; genus Cunninghamia; species Cunninghamia lanceolata. Next base: position 1,323,069 of record BSBN01001501.1, read on the forward strand.
TCCTAGAAATTAATAGAAGCATCATTTCCAAGTTTCCACTTCACACCTTTTTTTATAAGAAACTTGTTGTCCAATATGTTTTTCCAAATACTATAGCCAATGGGGAGGTCTAAGATGTCAAGAGAGTCCTATAGACTCTTGTGATGGGGTAGATATTTGTTCTTTAAAATCTCAGCCCACTCATTATTCTCCTTCATTAGTCTTCAAGCAACTTTAGCCATCAGAGCGAAGTTGAAATCCTTAGTCTTTCTTATACCTAGACCTCCCTTTTGTTTGGGTGTAAATTTTTTTCCCAACAACTAACGTTATTCTCTTTATTTCCTCCATACTAGCCCATAAAAACTTCTAAATTTGCTCCAATTTATCAACAAACTTTCCAAGCATTTTGAAAAGGATCATAGCATAAACAGGTAGGTTTTAAAGAGTGGCTTTAATCAACTAAACTTTCCTAGCTTGACTAAGTATAGCCACTTTCCACCCACCCAGTTTGGTTTGAAATCTATCCAACAAATTGATCCAAAAGGAATCCAAGATTTTATTCACAAAGAGGGGCATGCCTAAGTATTTGGAGAGAAAATCTCCCACCAGGCATTGAAGGATACGTGCAATCTTGACCTGGTGATGAATCGGCATATTCAAGAATAAGAATTTCTAAAATGTTATTATTATGTGGAATCATGACTTTTCCCATAGAAATAAAATGTGTTTGCATTGGGAAGCCTTTTTGTGTGGAAAACCAAACCTTACCCATACTTGGTTCTTTCTAAAGAAGAATTGGCCCTTGAATTATTTAGTATTAGAGGATACCTATACAAGGCTTGGAGTGGCTACTTACCTCGACTCTTGGAAAGAGATGAGGCCAAGCATTGAAGAACCTCTTGCAAACAATTGAGTAATGTGAATCAATTAATTAATAGTAAATCTAAAATCTATTTAGGCAATACTACATTAATGAAAGATAATGAATGGGTGTAGGTGTTAAAGAAGCTCCTTACATGGGTGTAGGCACTAATGAAGTTAAAGAAGCTCCTTACATGGGTTGAAGAATCCCCTTACATAAATGCAAGCATTGAAGAATTCCCTTGCATAATGAGAAGCATGTTAGTGCCCATATTTTCTAGTGCCCAAAATCCATTAAAATCCCTGGTTATGCCTTTGTTTCCTTGGCCTTTTGCCCATCAATTATATTCAATCAATGATTATCTTCAATGGGTCCCCATCCTAAAAATCCCAAGTACAAAAATCCCCTAAGTCTTAATATTTTTCCTAAGTGTTAAAGTGATAAGTATAAAGTTTACCTTTCGGTAGGTTCAGAAGTTCGTGAACCTACCAAAAGCCCAAAAGTGCCTTGTCTGCCAAAGAAAGAAAATCCTTTTGGTAGGTTTGTGAACTAGCGAACCTACCGAAAGAGGTTCGATGGTTCATGCTTTTGTTGAATCGTCAAAATGGGAAGAAGGAGAAAAGAAAAGGTTCAATGGTTCGTGCTTTTGCTAAACTACCAAAAAATAAAGACTAAAGTAAAGAGGTGAATGAAGAAAAGAAGCAAAGGTTTTGGTGAGTTCGTGAACTCACTGAAATGTTGAAATAGTTCTAAGGTTACCCATTTTTTTGAAGAGGAATGAAGACAAGGCAAGAGAGACAAACAATAAGGATGGACAAGGTAAAAATAAAGAAGAAAAGAAAGTAATGGCTTTCGACAAGTTCACAAGTTTGCAAACTTGTTGAAACACCGAAAGGCAAAGAGAAAGAACCAAGAAAAAGAAGAGACAAAAGATGAAAAGGTTTGTGAGTTTCAAAAAGTGCCAAAAAAGAAAAAAACCAAAGGAAAGAGGAGATAAAGAGAGGTGGTTCATTGGTTTTCAAGTTCATCGAAATACTAAAGAAAATTGAAGAGAAAAGCAAAAAGAAAGATGGTTCAATGGTTCGCTAAAGAGCCAAATTGTTGAGAATCAAAGGAAAGATAGTGAAAAGAAAAGAGAACAAGGATAGAATGGTTTTCTGGTTTGTCAAAGTGTTGAAACACCTAAATAGATAAGTAATAAATAAACAAGGATATTTTCAGCAGTTTCAATAGTTTGTAAACCTCCAGTTTTGCCGAAAAGCTTTAAAGGTAAATATAACGTGTTTTTCATGGCTTATCATGTTTGAATGTTCACCTACACCTAGGATGCCATTGATGTAGAATGAAGATAAATTGTAGGTAGGTGGGGGAGTAGGGGTGGTTGAATGCTGATGTTACAGAAGTAGGTGGCGTAGGTAATTCCTACCCAATTGTAGAAACACAATGTAATTCTATATATACATGAAAGGAAGATATAATAAGGGTTATTTTTTGAGCCAACTAGTTGGTTTCTAAGCCAATCTGGATCTGTAGGTGCTTCAAGTAATTTTAGGGTATCAAACAAAGTGAATGTCTGAGCTACAAGGAGTTGGAATGTGTCTGATACAGAGCAAGGATGGTTTTGTAAAGCACATCTAGGTAGTGGTATGTCTCCATGGATATTTGTAACAACTCAAGGAAATGTATAAGCACAGTTGCATGTTTTCTTTCACCACATTTGATGGTGTGATTATAATTGAGACTAGACAAATGTGTGACAACATTTTAAAGCAATACAAAGCTTTTGTGTTGTTCTTCTTTTTGTTGCAAGTGGGTTATTGCAATTTAGTTCTGGATAAATAAGTATGTTCCCTTTATATGATTTAATATTTTTATGTGTATGAAAATACATGTTTGATTCTATTGATCCTCTATTAGATGCATTTCCATCCTCTTTGCTATTTGTGACTCTATTGCCCATTGGACTAGGCACCGATGTAGATTGGTGAAGGGCCATCACTCGTTTTAATCTTCCTTTGTCCTAGGTAGTTGTAGGAGTAGGAGTAGGATTAAATTAGGTTCCACATGTTGTTCATGATTCAATATTATAACCATGGATCAATATGAAGCAATATAAAACTGTTTGAATCATTGTGAATCATGTTCATGCATTCCTACACCTTGTAACTTGTGTATGTAAAGTTAAGTAGATTCATCTTGCAGGATATTATGTTATCATCTTTGGGTGCATGTGCATGGTGCAGTAATCAGTTTCAATAGAGGCTTTATGCAACCATTTTTCGTGACCTAGTGATAGTTATGGGGGTCAAGTGTACATTAGGTATGGCTATTGTTATCAATTTGTGTTCCATTTCGTGCCTTTAGGAATATCTATCCTGGGTCTAGTTAACCCCAAAGTGTGGGAGAGCATACCCGCTCTCATTAGTTGGCCTTAAAAATCTTGAATCTGTAGATGAGCCCCTTTCTCACCTTGCTGACTACACCCTTGGCCTGGAAGGAGGAGAAATACTCTAGGATTGTGGACCAATGGTTTTGGGAACCAACACTTTGGCACCATTTTTGGGGATGAATTAAAAGGTCAAAGAATTTAAAGGCCCTGGTGTTAATCAATTTTCTATTTACATTTTTTTGTGTGTTGAAGTTGGCAGCCCATCAACTTATGCCAACATTATGACACTGTTTCTAGGGAAGAAGTCATTGTTGGGATAAATCAAATGGAGACTCTGTTGGTGAGATAAACCCAAACCTATTTGTGGCCTTGAAGATTAGTCATGCTTCAAGGAATTCCTCTTTTTAAAGAGGTGGCGACGCTACTATCAAAGAAAGAAGGGTTGTTGTTGTTGTTGCTTTGTTTGTTGTTAGTAATTTGAAGACCCCATCTCAATGTGCAGCAACTAGTGTTCAAATGTAATAGTTTTCTTCACACCTTTGAGATTGAGTTCCTTTCATGGAAAATGAACATTATTTGTAATTCTTCTACCTTTTGCCCAACATTGCAAAATGTTCTAGTCATGGCCTCTAGATATGAATTTGAAGACTCCAGGGATGCTCCTTCATATATATCTTCTTATGTTTCAGACCCTAGAAACTATGATGCCTTTGACCATTCTAGTGATGTTTGTTCTAGTCATAGCTTTGTATTTTATACAAGCCCAAACCTATATGAATCCATGCAAAGTCAAAGTTAATCAGCTAGGCAACAATATAAAATTGAAAAGAGAAATTAGCTGATGTAGCATTGTAAAGTATGCCCTCTCAAAATTTCACACTTTATTTGGCACTCACTTTGGTGTCCACTCCCTTAGTGTGTTTTTAGGATCACTTGCTAGCCTTAGCCTTACTGGTGCAGGGGCACCCAATCCACAGTGGCCTCCATGAGGCATTTAACTATTTAACATTCATATTTGTTGTTTCCAATAAGGTCCTAAAAGACCATTCAATGTAATAAGGTCTGTTTGACCAATGCATGTTATTTTAGTTTGTAACTAGGTTTATGTTGTAAGTCCCAAAGACATTTGTCGAGCTATAATCTCGAAGGTTGTTAGATAGTTAGAGGTTGTTAGGTGGTTGTGATCTCCTAGCTGCTTGGAGCCAATTTAGTACTACCAAGGTAAGTGAATAAATACCCTAGGATTAGATCGATTGTGATCATGATAGATAGTTGCAATCAATTGTGAAGTTGAGTTGTGCAATTTGTGAGAACAGAGCATCTGTATACACTTCTAAAAGCATAAATAACAAGGTCCTATTCTGTGTCATGCAACTTTCTGTTATTCGATCTCATTAGGTTTTCCTTTGTAATAATCAATTTGTTGTTTTGGGATCGAGATGGATCATTAATCCATTCCACCGGTTAGATTTCTTCAAAATCGATGGAATGGCTGTACAATGTTTTCATTTTGTTTTTCTGTTTGTTCGATTTCATGCTTGCAAGATTAGGTATGGGATGCATTGAAATATCCTAGCATCCTCATGTGCTAGCTTGGGAAAGTCTAAAATCTGTGTTAGATTGTTGAAGAAATAGATCTGTGTAATCGCAAGCTTTTCAGCGGATCAAATCGATGAAATTTTGCTTTGTTTCATCAGATATACAATTTGTGTGTATATCACATTTGCATGTCAGACATACATTTTGTGCGTATATCACTAATGTATGTCGGGTTCATTTCCTGTGTATCCCGTAGTTGCATGTTGTGAGTATCTTGCAAATGGTTATTGCGATTGTATGTGGCGGATGTACATTGTGAATGTACAAGTGTATTGGCATACAAAGGAGAGAGAAAGTTGAAGCTTCCGATCGGCATACAAGGAAGTCAACGGTTTGGTCAAACCCATCAAATGCATATTTGAAATGCATGTTGTGAATGTACATCGGGTTTATATGCAAAGAAGGTCAACGGTCAACCCCATCGAAGGCATATTCTACAAAGCATATTCTAAATGTATCTTTCAAATGCATATTCGGGTTGCATGTTTCGAATGTATGTTGCGCATATGCATTGCGTAGATACATTAAGTTAGGTGCAAAACGTGACTGGTAGTAGCGGTGAAGGAAACCGGCAGTCATAGGTCAACTAAAGTATATTGCGATTGTATATCGCAAATGTATATTCTGAATAGACATTAGGTAATGTATCTTGCGGCAGATACAAGCGTTGAAGACATACATCGGGGTGATCGTTTGTAAGGTGGTCGATAAGAATGTTTTGCCAATAGGCGAGAGGTGCATGTATATACATCAGAGAATGTATGATAAGTAAAGTGGGACATACAAAGAGGGTAATGCATGTTAGAGTAATTTTGGCTCCTCATCATATTGGTATCAAAGCTCAGCAAAAGGTCTGGTCTGTTGTGTGTTGATTCTGTCACTGAGAAGGCAGAAGTAGAAGGATTGAGAGGTTGACAAGATGCCTCCGAAAGGTAATGGCACTGCCAGAGAGTTGCAGGAGGTGAAGGAAAAACATACTAAAGAGATGAGGAAGATGAAAGCGCTTGCAGAAGCACTTCAATCCAGGCTTGCAGCCTTGGAGACAAACAAAAAAGAGAAATGGAAGATAGTGAATCAGAAAACGAAGATGATGGTGAAGAATTTGAAGAGGTAGATGAAGATCTGAATCCTGAAGATCAGAGATTTGCAAAACTGTTAAGGGCAATTCATAATGATAAACCTAAGGTAAAGATTGATGTTCCAAGGTACATTAGAAGTTGGAATGAGGAAGAGTTGCTTGATTGGATTGCTGCATTAGATAATCATTTTGAATGTGAGGAAGTTCCTGAGGAGTAGAAGGTAAAGATTGCAAAGACCAAATTGGGAGGTCATGCTTTGGTATGGTGGGATTATGTACAATCAGAGAGGAGAAAGCAAGGTAAGTCAAAGATTTCTTCATGGGACAAGATGGTAGCAAGGATCAAAGGTAAATTTTTACCCAAGGATTATGAAGTTCAAATGTTTAAGAAGCTTCAATTTTTAAGGCAAAAAGAAATGGATGTGAAAGCGTATACTGAGGAATTTTATAAATTGAGTATGAGGTCTGGTCATCATGAGAATGAGGTTGAAAAGGTTGCTATATACTTGGCTGGTTTGAGATTGAATATACAGGATGAATTAGTTCTGGCTAACCCTAGGAGTGTAGAAGACTGTTATCAAATGGCAATTAGGATTGAGGAGTAGATGAAAAGAAGACAGGACAAGTCCATGAGAGGAAGAGGCAGCAATATAAGGGGGAGAGGATTAGCCCCTGCAACAAGACAAGTCAATGAGGATCAAGAAGAGACTAGTAAAGGACAGGAGCAGTTTGCTTTCAGAGGTGGATGGAAAGGTACAATAGGCAGATTTGGAGGTGGAAGAGGTTCTAATACATTTTTAGGAAAGTACTATACCTGTGGTGAGTTTGGTCATCCATCCTTCAAGTGTCCTGAAAAGTTTGGTGCTACTTCAAGTAGTAATGAAAGGAGAAGTGAAAAGAGAGTTCAAATTATGCAAGAGAATGTGGGGAGTATGACAACTCCTGAAGTAAATTTGGAATCAGAAATGGGAGAAAGTTTGATGATCAGAAGGACAATGTTGCAAACATCTAAGCAGATAGATTTGAGCCAAAGGAGGAACTTGTTCAAGACTACATGCAAATGTAGAGGTAAGGTATGCAAAATAGTAATAGATTCTGGTTCAACAGACAACGTGGTATCTCAGGAAATGGTGGATAAACTGAAACTGGAAAGGATTCCTCATCAAAATCCTTACAAAGCATCTTGAGTAAGTGATAGTCAATCACTTTTGCTATATGAACAAGCATATGTTGATTTTCAGATTGGGGTATATCAGGATAGGGTTTTGTGTGATATTTTGCCCATGGAATGTTGTCACCTACTTTTTGGTAGGCCATGGCAATTTGATAGGAGAGCATTATATGATGGATATGCTAACACCTACACCTTCAAGAAGGAAGGGAGAACTTTTGTGATGACACCATTGCAGGAGGATGCTAAAGCAAAGAAGGTAGCCAAAATCATTTTGGTAGGAAAGAAAGAGTTTGTGAAGATGCATGAAGCAGAGACAACGAAAGTTGATGATATCTCAAGGAATGGGATTGCTGGAGATCACAGTTTGGAGATGATTTCAGTTCTGACTGATGGAGATTAGATGGACCAGAAGAAGGTCAAAAAGAAGGTTTACAAGCAGCCACAAGCTGATTGGAAAGACAAGGATGTTATCATAGTAGGGATAATTGTTTGTCCTCTAGAGCCAACAAGAGTTGAAAGACAAACATATTCTGTCATAGCAACAGTACAAGAAGCATTACCCAAAGTTTATAATGCAGGTGTTCAAACATAGATGACAGTAAGAAAGAATGGCAAGCAACGGATAGGTCTGGAGTCTTTGATTCCATGGAAGCAGGTTGTAGTTCAGAGATCATGGGGAGGACATGAGACAACGAAGAGTAAAGGTGGAATACACCCAAGCATTAACTCATGGGGCATGAGTTCTTTTCGCAGTGAGGTGTATGGTGCAGGGGCACCCAATCCACAGTGGCCTCCCTGAGGCATTTAACTATTTTATGTTCATGTTTGTTGTTTCCAATAAGGTCCTAAAAGACCATTCAATGTAATAAGGTCTATTTGACCAATGCATGTTATTTTAGTTTGTAACTAGGTTTATGTTGTAAGTCCCAAGGACATTTGTCGAGTTGTAATCTCGAAGGTTGTTAGACAGTTAGAGGTTGTTAGGCGGTTGTGATCTCCCACCCACTTGGAGCTAATTTAGTACTACCAAGGGTAAGTGAATAAATACCCCAAGATCAGATCTATTGTGATCATGATAGATAGTTGCAATCAGTTGTGAAGTTGAGTTGTGCAATTTGTGAGAATAGAGCATCTGTATACACTTCTAAAAGCATAAATAACAAGGTCATGTTCTGTGTCGTGTAACTTTTTGTTATTCGATCTCATTAGGTTTTCCTCTGTAATAATCAATTTGCTATTTTGGGATTGAGATGGATCGTTAATCCATTCCACTAGTTAGATTTCTTCGAAATCGGTGGAATGGTTGTACAGTGTTTTAGTTTTGTTTTTCTGTTTGTTTGATTTCATGCTTGTAGGATCAGGTACGGGATGCATTTAAAGATCCTAGCATCCTCATGTGCTAGGTTGGGAAAGTCTAAAATCTATGTTAGATTGTTGAAGAAACAGATCTGTGTAATCGCAAGCTTTTCAGCAGATCAAATCAGCAGAATTCTGCTTTGTTTCATCAGATATACAATTTGTGTGTATATCACATTTGCATGTCAGATATACATTTTGTGCGTATATCGCTAATTTATGTTGGGTTCATTTCCTGTGTATCCTGCAGTTGCATGTTGTGAGTATCTCGCAAATGGTTATCATGGTTGTATGTGGCGGATGTACGTTGTGAATGTACAAGTGTATCAGCATACAAAGGAGAGAGAAAGTTGAAGCTTCTGATTGGCATACAAGGAAGTCAACGGTTTGGTCAAACCCATCAAATGCATATTTGAAATGCATGTTGTGAATGTACATCGCAAATGTACATCGGGTTTATATGCAAAGAAGGTCAACAGTCAACCTCATCGAAGGCATATTTTGCAAAGCATATTCTGAATGCATGTTTTGATTGTATCTTTCGAATGCATATTCGGGTTGCATGTTTCAAATGTATGTTGCGCATATGCATTGCGTAGATACATTGAGTCGGGTGCAAAGCGTGACCGGCAGTAGCGGTGAAGGAAACTGGTGGTCACAAATCAACTAAAATTCTGAATGTACATTGGGTAATGTATCTTGTGGCAGATACAAGCGTTGAAGACATACATCGGGGTGATCTTTTGTAAGGTGGTCATTAAGAATGTTTTGCCGATAGGTGAGAGGTGCATGTATATACATCAGAGAATGTATGTTAAGTAAAGTGGGACATACAAATAGGGTAATGCATGTTAGAATAATTTTGGCTCCTCATCATTTACCCTCAACCCACAAAGATGCTTTCTAAATGCTGCTTTGACCCTATCTTCTTATTCTATCTAAAAATTGTAAAAGTGTTGTAACCTTGGCAATGCCTCAAGTCATTTGGACTTTCTAAGAACTGAAGTTGAATGGACAAAAGTTCTAGGCACAGACGTCTACGCGACGCACTGATGTGTTGAAAGCATCTTTCTATTTGTCAAGCATTTTTAGAAGGTGCATTTTTACTTGTGTGGCATTCCGAGCTTTTATTGATGTCTATCCATGCCCAAACAATTCTTTTCCCAGATTTTTGCCTCTTGCCTCTTATATAAAACCCTATCGATTTGCCATTTGAAAGTATCGATTTCACATGCTAGCGAAGCTCTTCTAAAATTACTGCTCACACTTATTTTACTTGTGCTATTACTATTCTATGCTTTTTAATTATTGCAAATTATTGAGAGTATTCAGTTGATGTGATTTACTTTGGTTTCTTTGCACTTTTGAAGGGTTCTTGTTCAAGATTGCTATCCTTTTGAACAAAGCTTCATTTTGTTCTTCGATGCGATAGTCTTACAACGAGATCCTCGTAACTTCTTTCCTTACCTTTGTCAATCCATTTAGATTAACATTTATCTCTATGGGTTAAATATCATTTCCTTGTTCATATTCATAAATCCTTTCTGTAGATCTACTCTAAGTCATTAAGTAGGCTTTATTTTATCAATATCACATTGTTATTTTGTCACTGCTCATTACAATTCTAGATGCACTTAGAATTAGAGCACACATTGTTTATCAATATATCATATCTTTGGTTGTCGTTGAGGTGGAAACACCAATATAGGGTTTGCCTAAAGAAAACTCCTATATAGCCAAACCCTTCTTTGTTTGTACGATTGTAGGTTACACGAGGAAAGATTTGAAGCATACAAGTGTTTGCATTTTTCTCTTCCCTTTCTCATCATTTCTCTTATTTCATTCTCATAGTATCATTTTCATCTATTCGTCTCAATTGTAGATTTGTGTGTTATAATTATTGGATTTGTTGTCAATAAAAAACTCTTGAAATCCATGCGAAGGCGTACAGGTCCAAGATTCTAATTTTATATGTTGTATAGACTACAATGTACCATGCAGACATCCATGTGATGCGCTATCATCTTGGATACTTGAGGTTGTTCACCTGGTGCCAGGTTCCTTGTGGTCTATTTTTGTTTCTGCATTTATTTCTGTAAATTATTTTATCAATCTCTGTATTCTTCCTATTTTCTCTTGTCTTTGTTAGTTTTAATCAATAGTATTTAATTATTTAATTTCTATGAGGCCTACTCTTATCACACCTGTTTTGATTATGAGACTGGTCATTTGGACTATATTTTGACATGTGGACATTTTGGGGACTGTTCATCCTGTATATTCAGACATTTGTGGACTTTATTTTATGCTTTGATTAGATAGATGGGTTATATTATGATGATGCTATATCATTACATGGTAGATTACATTTTGATTCTATGATGTTTAAGGTGATATTATAATTGATGCAATTGAAATAGTTTAGTTAGATGATTGAATTGATGAAATACTATGTGATTATGATCCTGATTGTGTTATTGGAAATACGAATGATTTGAGAATCAAGTGAATTTTATCATGTGATATATCTGAGATTGTATGTACTTATGCGATCATGTGTGTGCATAATTTAATTTTCCTCAGCTATGATAGACCTTGTGCTATTGATGTGTTTGTGTAGTGTGCAGGTATTTTCCATGGCTAATGGAAACTGGAGGTCAAACAAATAACCCCAATTATTATCCCCATAAAACCAACCTAGTCCCTAAGGCGGACTAAAGTTAATTGTGTTGAGCATGATTGTAATATGTTACCTTTGATTTTGATTTTTAATTTTGTGTTACCTAAGGTTGACTTAGGTTGAGTGGTTGGTGAGTTGTCATCTTGTGTCATTTTCGTTCATAAAGTTTATGGGCATTTTAATTGATGATTTTTGAGTCTTTTAAGGTTAATTTTATGTGTTTTAAGGGCCAAGGTCAAGTACCTATGGGTTAGGTACCTTTTAGACCTCAAACCATGAGTTCTAACTCATGTTTGACCCTTCTTTCTAACCATGGGAGTTAGGTGGCGAGATTAGGGTTTTTGGGTTGAGGGATGGGTGGCTTGTCACATCCATATCCCACAACCCAAGGTTCACGCATGGACTTTGGGGAAATCCCAAGGGTCTCCCATGTGGGAGCACTAAATGCAAGAGAACTTGAGAAGATAACCCCAACTACTTCCTTCTTACCCATGCCTCACCATTTATGAGGAAAAGTGTGGGGAGTTATGTTTGTGGGTGTGAATGAGAAGGTGACAAGTGTCACCTCCTCATTCATGAGAATGGATTTTGGAAACCCTATATATCTCCCTCTTGTTGAAGGGAGAGGGGTTCTTTATTTTGGTTTTTGGTTCTTGACTTTGGAAAGGAGAGCTTGGGCTTGGAGTGGGGGAAATTCTTGCAAGGATCTTGGAGTTAGGCTCTTGGGGGAAATTCTTGCAACACTTGTGGCTTGAGAGGTAAGCTCTCAAGGATTCGAGCCTTCATTATTCTTGTCTTTTTCTTTATAAATGCATGTGATATGGTATGTTTTGTGTTCTTGAGTTTTCCTTTGATGTTGTAAGGGTTTTGGGGTTGCTTTTGTGAGCTCTCCATGTGAGAGAGCTCACTTTGTAATGGGTAAGAGAGGAGAGAACCTCCTTGGGGAAAACCCTCTTCATGTAGAGGTATTTTGATGGCCTTAGGCCTTATTATGGAAGTTTATTATGGTTTGGTTATGGCAAGAATGCCTTGGAGTTATTTTTGGTGAAATAAGTGTTTGGTTATTGCAAGAGTGCCTTGGAGTTATATTTGGTGAAATAAGTAGATGATAGCAAGAGGCTATGTGATAGAGTATTTTTTAGTATGAGTTATTGGTGGTTTTCCCCTTGAGTAGAGTGAGTCCACTCTCTCACCCCTAAAATCTATGTTGAATGGATTAGTTTGTGAGTCTCCATGGGTGGGTGTTGTTGTGTTTTCTTGAGTGTGTTTGTGTGCTTGAAACCCTTAGTATGAGTATGCACCCGATTATTTGTTGGCCTCCTAGCTCGGGGGTGGCTTGATTGCAAGCCTATGGTTGGGAGGTGAGCTCCCCATGGCCTTGGAAAGTCTTTCTTTGTTTTGGCAGGTTTTAGTCTTTGAAGGAGAGTTGGCATTTGGCTTCTTGAGGAGATTATGGTGGTTCTAGTTTTGTTATTGTAAAAACGGTGGCAATATGTTTGCCTTGGCTTTGAGCCTTGTGAAAGTTTTGTTGTAGCCAAGAGAGTAAATCTCTCTATGGAAGCTTATTGTGCATTTAATTCCCTAGTAATAGTTTTATTTCATTTTAATGGAAAATATGACAAATGAGTTTAGATATCTTGCTCTTTGGAAAAATAAATAAAGTGTAAATGAAATCTTTCTCTCTCTCCCTATTTCCTTTCATTTCAATGCATGCAAGTTAGTTTGAAAGGAAGAAAAATATAGTCCTTACCTTTGATTATTTGAAGAGTGTAATAAAAAGAAAAAGAAATACCTGTTGTTTTATACAAAATGTATATTTAGATTTAAAAAAAATAGCTATGTTAGTTATATTTTTGCAAGAAAAGAAGGAATCTACTTTTGCCCTTTTAGTATTTTTGTTGTGATGGTTATATGTGTGTGTGTGTGTGTGTGTGTGTGTGTGTGTGTGTGTGTGTGTGTGTGTGTGTGAATGAATGTTTATTGTTATTTAAGTTGTTGGTTTTATTTATATTATTCACTATTTTTTTTAAAAGAGGTTATATATATAATTACCTTAAAAATACTAAACACATTTTATAGTTGTATATGTTTTTTTTATAAATAAAAAGTGTAAAAAAAGTAGAAGGAACATGTTGTGTTAGGGTTTCATATTATTCAAGATTTAAACAAAAAAAATTCAGCAGAGGCGTTGTGCCACTGCGGCTGCCTTGGCTAAACCAGGGGGCACAGGGGTCATGGGACCCCCATCCCCCATAGAGCTTCCTACCCCCCGGTCAAGCCGGCTGGCCAGTGGCCGACACAAGCCCCTTTGGGCTGTGCGGTCGATGTTCAGCCGTCTAACCCATTCCCCTATCAACAACAAAAAAATAAAATACTTTGAATTTTTTGTTTCTATCTTTTAAAGACCAGTGTTTGCTGTTTCGATTCATTTGGCCCTTCACTGTTATGTACACTAAAATTTATTTGTTTTAATCTTTGTGATTAAATATATATCACTGTCAGCAATATATATATATATATATATATATATATATATATATATATATATATATATATATATATATATATATATATATATATATATATATACTGTTTGTATTACACAACATTTCTTATAATATTAGATCAGGGTTATATACATTAAGATGCCATATACATTTTTTTCATTACTGGAAATTTTATTCTTTGTGTAAATAAAAATAAATAAATAAAATAAACTAGAGAGTTTCTCATCCCAAACAATAACAAAAAACTATATTTGATAACTTTATCCTATAACCCTATTTCAGTATAAACATATGGTTATGCATAATAGACTTAAACTTTTAAAGCTTAGAATTTTATTGAAAACCCAGAATATAGAAAACTTGGAGATTGATTTTGGAAACATGTGCAAAACAAATTTGAAATGTTAGAAAACAATTGTTAACCTGTATGTTAGTATTTGATAAAACAAAATAGAAGCAAATAGAAAACATAAAACAAATGTTAGAAATTTTTTGGGGAAAATGCCTTCCCACTTGGGGAAGGGATTTTCCCTCTCATTGCAACTTGCAACATGCACAAACCAATAAACAAAAAGTGAGACACTTGTGGGCAAATAAGAATTTAAGGTTGCTTTTATAACTAGTTTTCTAGGGTTTGGTGTTGACCTAGTATTAGGGAGATGATTTAAACTTTAACCTTGTTTATTATTTTAATCCCACTTAGGGAGTGGATGTGATTTATTGCTTGAACTTTAAAGTGGAGATTTAATTTATTTCATTGTATTTGATTTATTCAAACTGTATAGTTATGCATTTAATTAAATTGATTTCGTTTAAATGTTTAAACCCTATGGTTGGAACTATTGAGATAATTACTTTATTTAATTCGTATTTATATTTTGCAACAGATCTATAGTTAAACTTATTTTAGTTTTATTTTATTTTTACATAGTTGTTACGGTGGCATTATGCTGCTGAAAATTTTAGGGAAAACTTACCCTTAGTCTTGTTATGCTGTCAAAATTTTCAGAGTTAAAGATGGGATTATTTAATTATTTTAATTTAGTATTTTTGCTTTCCCGTGTTAACTATTTGGATAATTGTATTAATCTAAGACTTGTAATCTTGTTTTTTTTATTGTAATTAGATCAAAATGGTTTTTAGGGATTATCTAGTCTTATCATGTTAGTTGATTTATTTTAATATTAAATTGTAGTTGTTAATTTAATTGTAGGGTTAGGTTTCAACTTAAGTCGAAACCACATCACTCTCTCTTAGAAAACCCTAGGGTTGGTTTTGGAATGGAAACCACCCTTCTTAGCGATGCTTCTTGCGACACACACCCCCTTAGTTGGTGTCATTTTCATAGGGATTGTGAAAGGAGTTTTGCATCATCCTGCACTATGATTTAATTCCTCACCTTTGTGCAACACGCCTAACGTGTGTTGCAAATACAACCATGTTACGTGCGTATGTCATTGAGCATACATGTTGCACGCGAGGGGGGTTTAGAGTCGGGTGGGATTTTTTTTATATTTCGTGTCATGACCACATGACAAATGTGGACATGACATGTGGTTATCGTGTCATGACCACATGGAAAATGTGGGCATGACAATTTCCAATTGCAACAAAGGGATATAGCCTAGATATTCTTGCTCTTCCAGATTGGATAGTAGCAAGATATACATCTTCGTTGGCTAGTATCCTAATGTGTGACGAGAAAATGTTTTAATTAAATATAGTTTAGTTAGATTTAATTTTACCATGATACCACATTTTGGTGAACCTAACATGTCTAAAATGCTTAAAAACTGCAAAACAAAACATTGCTTCTCTTCTTAACAAAAAACTTCTATTTTTCATTTCTCAAAACAATTATCTTTCTTCCAATCTTCAATTCTTAGAGTACTTGTATGTTGGGGAGCTCCTACTGGTTTATGAGCTTCATGACGTAGTGCTCTGACTCATAATTTACCATTCATATAAGTTTAAGATTACTCATGGCTTCCTGTGCTCTTGGTAGCTCTAGCTCCACTCAGCCAGAAATTGACATCTTTAACTTCTTGATGGGAAGTTTTAGAGTGAAACCACCTATCTTCTCTTTCTCTAACACAACTGTAATCCCTAGACTACAATATTTTAGAGAGCCTCTTGATATAGATACGCCCATGTCTCATGTGCCCCAATTCTAGATCCAAACATTAGACAATCACTTGGTCGACTTTGAGGATTTTTTGGGTACGAAGCACCTAGCTGGAAAGGCTATTCCTCTCATAGAGAACATCCTAAAATTGCTAACTAGTGATCTTCATGGCGTGGATCTTCTACGTAGTCTAGCTCACATTGTGAATAACAATGTCCCAATGTTAGCTAGCTGCACAAAAATCATCGATGAGTTCCATTCAAACACATCGAAAGCTTAGCTATCGGTGCTTATACCAACTTCTTCTACATCCACATTCACTTCTTCCAAAATTTCTACAAGCGCTACTGAATCAGTAAATGTCAACATACATTCTATTCGAATGGTTGGGAACCCTATAAATCAATACAGGTTTATTCCCCCTACATCTTCATTATCATTTACTTTTCTTAGATCTAACCTCAAAGTTTTCCAAAAAACCAATAACTCTATTGCATCTACCACAGAAGCACATTCCACTCATACCACCAACCCTGTCATCACTCAATTGCTCCAAAAATGTCAATTCCCTCCCACAACAATTAGCCAACATATCTATATCTACATCTCAACCAACAATTCCTTCATATCGGGCCCCTTAAAAAACCTATTTGACCATATTAATAAAAAACAATCCCTTCATACTACACTAGAAGTCCTTTGTCTTTATCCATTCTCACTTATCCCCTTCCCCAAAACTTTGAGGCTCTGCGCTTTGAGAAGTATACTAGTAAAGGAGATCCACAAAACCATGTATCGACATTCACTACCTTGTGCAATGATTTCATCTTCCAGGATTATCTTCTAGCAAAAACATTTTCACGGTCTCTCAAACACACCACATTGGATTGGTTCTACTCTATTCCTGATCACTCCATCAATTATTTTCAACAACTAGTTAATCAGTTTCTCCAACAAATCCAGGAAAACATTGGACTATAGGTCACATTCACTCATCTCATCCACTGTAGATAGGGATCACAAGAGAAAGTCACTAATTTCATTAGCTGCTATCAGGCCCTCTTTTTACAGATCCCTTATGCACTCCTAAATTCTAATGTGCAACAAGTTTTCATTGGAAACATACATCCTTAGATACACGATAAGAATCTATTGATGCATTATCCTTCATTTACACATCTCTACACAACACTCTGTGACTACTAGCAATCAATTAGTAGGTATGAGGGATCTTCCTCATAGATTCCTGCTGGGCAGTTCGATGCCCCTTCATCATTTCAAAATTATAATAAAAATAAATATTACATTAAAATAAATTCTTCTAATAACGTTCAACATTAGCAACCACTGCACCAACCCAAAGTGCTATGGCCCTCTCCTCAAAAAATAAACCAAGGACTGAACAATTCACTCTACTTTTTGAATCCCTCTATGCTATAATGCAACAAATTTTAAACAATAACTTCATCTAGCTACCACCAATCCATCCTATTGACATCACCAAACCCCTATTGCCTTCTTATGACCCAAAGGCCTTCTGCCAATGCCATAGAGGACCTGGTCATGACATAGAGTGGTTTATACATCTTAAACATAATGTTCAAGATCTCATCAACCATAATGTCATCCAAGTCTCTAGGGTGAATGACAGAGGAAACAAATTTGTTGCTCCACCTAATCTTAATGTGCAACAACTGGTGTTCAAAGGTAATGGTTTTCTTCCTACCTTTGAGATTGAATTCCTTTCATGGCAAAGGAACATAATTTGTAATTCTTCTACATTCTCCCCAACATTGTAGAATGTTCTAGTCATTGCCTCTAGATATGAATTTGAAGACTCCAGGGATGCTCCTTCATATCTGTCTTCTTATGTTTCAGACCCTAGAAACTATGATTCCTTTGACCATTGTAGTGATGTTTGTTCTAGTCATGGATCTGCATTTTATAGAAGCCCAACCTATATAAACTAATGTAAAGTCAAAGTTAATTAGCTAGGCAACAATATGAAATTGAAAAGAGAAATTAGTTGATATAGCATCGTAAATTGTGCCCGTTCATAATTTCACGCTTTATTTGGCACTCACTTTGGTGTCCACTCCCTTAGTGTGTTTTTAGGATAACTTTCTAGCCTTAGCCTTACCCTCAACCCACAAAGATGCTTTCTAAATTCTACTTTGACCCTTTCTACTTATCTTATCTAAAAAGTATAAAAGTGTTGTAACCTTGGCAATGCCCCAAGTCATCTGGACTTTCTAAGAACTAAAGTTGCATGGACAAAAGCACTAGGCACGGATGTCTGCATGGCAAGGTGACGTCTTGAAAGCGTCTTTCTATTCATCAACCATTTTTAGGTCTATTTTTACTTGCGTGGCATTCCAAACTTTTCTTGATGTCTATCTGTGCCCAAACAACTCCTTTCCCAGATTTTTACCTGTTGCCTCTTCTATAAAACCCTATCGATTTTCCATTTGAAAGTATCAATTTCACACGCTAGTGAAGCTTTTCCAAAATTACTGCTCACTCTTATTCTACTTGTGCTTTTGCTATTCTATGTTTTTTATTTATTGTAAATTATTGAGAGTTTCAATTGATGTGATTAACTTTGCTTTTTTCGCGCTCTTCAAAGGGTTCTCATTCGAGATCGCTATCCTTCTGAACAAAACTTCATTTTGTTCTTCGATGTGATAGTCTTCCAATGAGATCCTCGTAACTTCTTTCCTTACCTTTGTCAATCTATTTAGATTAGCATTTATCTTTGTGGGTTAAATACCATTTCCTTACTTTTTGATATTCATAAATCATTTTGTAGATCTAGTCTAAGTCATTGAGTAGGTTTTATTTTATCAATATCACATTACTATTTCGTCATTGCTCATTACAATTCTAGAAGCACTTCAAATTAAAGCACACATTGTTTATCAATATATCATATCTCTGATTGTCGTTGAGGTAGAAACACCAAAATAGGGTTTGACTAAGGCAAACTCCTATACATCCCAACCCTTCTTCTCTATTTGTGCAATTGTAGGTTACACGAGGAAATATTTTGAGCACACAAGTGTTTACATTTTTCTCTTCCCTTGTCATTTCTCTTATTTCATTCTCATAGTATCATTTTCATCTATTTCTCTCATCCATAGATTCTCCTGTAATAATTATTGCATTTGTTGTCAACATGAAACTCTTGAAATTCATGTGAAGTTGTACAGGTCCAAGATTCTAATTTTCTATGCCGTACAAAATACAATGTGGCATGTAGATGTCCACACAGCATGCTATCATCCTGGACAGTGAGGTTGTCCACCTGGTACCAGGTTCCTTGTGATATGCTATTTCTATTTCTGCATTTATTTCTGTAAATCATTTTATTAGTCTCTATATTCTTCCTATTTTCTCCTATCTTTGTTAGTTTTAATCAATAGTATTTAATCATTTCATTTCCAATTGCAACAAAGGGATATAGCTAGAATATTCTTGCTCTTCTAGATTGGATAGTAGCAAGATATACATCTTCATTGGCTAGTATCCTAACGTGTGATGAGAAATTATTCTGATTAGATATAGATAGAGTTGATTTTCCCATATCACAATTGATAGGGTCCATGTTGCAACAAGAAAAAGAAATAGAAAACCATATTAGACTGTTAGAGTCTATGATGTAGTCCCATGCTTTCCCTACTTCCCCAAAAAACTAGATTGCTCAGTACCTTGTTCCCTTGGATCTAATTTACAAATGGCTAAACCTCTCTTGGGTTGATTACAAAACACATAACATGCCAACCAAGGTCTATCATCATATGCCCATCTTTGATGGGTATAGTATTTGGGAAGGGGACACACATGTTGATGAGTTTTCAAATTTTAGAGATGAAATTTAGTTTGAGGATGAGGACATGTGGATGACATTTTTGTTAGGTCCCTACATGGAAAGGAAAAATAATGGATTCAAATATTTCCAGGGTAGTCCTTTGCCTCTTGGAATGAACTTGTGATTGCATTTGAAGGTGAGTTTGCAAAAGGTTTAGACCCTACTAATCTTGTCACAAAACTAGAAAAAAATAGAAGACAAGAGGGAGAGTCTAGCATGGATTTTGGTAACAGGTTTGTAGTTGCCTTTTCCAGAATTCCAAATAGTTTCAGACCTAACACTCCCACCTACATCGACTTGTTTTTTGAATCATTTGAAGATAGTTTGAGTTTAGTGCAAGAGGATTGGAAGCTAACAAGTATGTAGCCCCCCTATTTATGCCTATATTCCATGGAGAAGGTAAGGGATAATTACATAGTGAGTTTGTTATCCACATGTGTTGGTGCTGCTGGTAATGAACATGTTAATGTCAGAAACAACCATGTGGATACAACTAATCAGATGAGCACAACATCAAATGAATATGATTGTGTAGTCAGAAGGGTAGAAGATGAAGGTGGTGTGTTGTATGACAATCATGCAGACGATAAGAACAATATGTGCACCTACCTTTAGCTGGGTAAGTCATCAAGTGAAGATGAAAATGATTGCATCCATGCTGATTTCTAGCTTGATGTTGAGGTATGTGGCTTGGTGGATAGTTAGGAAGATGTGTGTACAAGTAACTAGTCAAGTCAATTAGCTTATGAGACTAATCATGAGGGGTGTACACATGTATTTGATACTTAGGGTGAGCAAGAAACTAGTTTCTTATTTGATTTTATGCTCTCCTTTGTCTTTGCTGATGTTTATGAATCTGCTCCTATTGGTTTACATGAGGATGACATAGAGGTGGCTACACTTGATGATAGTTGATCAGAGACAAGTGCTGGTACAGCCATGGTGTTAGAAATGAAGGTAAACAACTATCAATGGAAAACTAATTACAATTGTAATATAGATATTTAACTGTGTAGAACCAAAATGGAGATGGATGAAATCAACACAAAGAAGTAATAGAACAAAAGATCAAACACATAACACCATATTTACGTGGAGAAACCCTTTCAAGAAAAAACTCCACACAAGAAGAGATGCACCAGTATGTATTAACTTCAATAGAGTTTACAATACAACACTAACAATCTCCTCTTAGGTCTTCAATCTTGCAGTACCTCTTAAAAGAGTGTTGCCTTCTAGGGAAAAAAAACCCTAACATAACCTCTACCATCAGATCTGTGACCTAACGATGAACGGTCCAGATTGACTACAAAATTACAATATTTTACAAGGCAATTTTCTAAAAAAATTCTCTTCAGGGGCACTACCCCCGAACCCCCACTAGGGGGGCTAGGAAGTTGTCACCACCCCCTGAACCCCTCAGCAACAGTAGTGGGGGGGGGGGGGGGGGCAAGCTCCCCCACACCCCCATCGAGTACAAGTATACAAAGTGCGGTTGAAACAAGATCCCTACTAGGTGAATACTTCATCCCTTATGAATGATTTACAAACAATATTAGGAGTAATTAAATACATATGATTTACAAGGTTGATGGCACCTTAATCCTAACACATGGAATGTCAATGTGAAACATTTATCCTTGGTGACTATGAAGGTGGTGATCATATGGATACATATGAGAACCTATTTATATGGTGCAAAGTTTTTTGTCTTCCTCGTGTTGAGTGTGATTCATATGGGCCACAAGGAAATGATGGAAAAATAAATGAGGAAGAAACAGTATGTCACCAGTCATTTTGCAATAGTGAATGTGACACAACAGTTTGTTAGAGTGAGCAAGAAACAAAGATACAATTGGAAGAACTTGGTTCTTCACTTGAGGTGTCTTAGAATGTTGAGTTATGTGCTGATTATTTAGATTGTAGCCTGAATCATGTTTATGATTTAGATATTGAAGAGTGTAGCAACACATTTAAAAGTTATGTTCAAGGGTTTGGTGGAGATACAAATGAGTATGAGTCTTTCCACTTTGATTTTGGGTGTTCATCGACTTTTGAAGGTGTTGGTGTTACAATAGAGGTTGAGTCCTTTATGTGGGATATGGATGTAAATGAGAAATAAGGCACGTGTATGCCTAAATTTCAACATGTTGTAGTCCAACATGAAGGTATGCCAGAGTTGGAAATTTTCTAATTTGATTTGCAAGAAGAATCATCTCTCCTTGAAGATCAACATTGTGGTTAGCCATGTATTTCTTTGCCTTGTGAATTGGAGGCATTTCCTTTTTTCCTTGATTCACATGTGGAGATTAGAAGGGATAATGATATTACACATGTGGATGGGTGTTTATCTTTATCTACATCTTTTGATGTTGACTTGGTTTGTATTTTCTCACCTCTTGTTGGTAAATTTGTACATGAAGTTATGTGGGGTAGTTCCTGCACATATTATTTATGGTTGCCTTGTAGCAGTGTTTATGGTGGAGTTGGTCTTTTCCTAATGAATAATGGTTGTAGATTGATGCAACCAGGTGGCAACCATCTCCTATTGTAGCTAGGTGGTGAATGTAGATTTGGTTTGAGGGAAAACAACTCTTTCATTTAATAGTTTTCTTTTGATAGAGGCAAGTAGACCCATCCTACTTTGGTAGGGTTGGCTTGCATTGTGTTTTCATGCCCATGACTATAAGTCATGTTGTATATCTTCCCTAGTTGTGTGTTGTCTTGTAAATATGTTGTTTGGGGTTTCCCCAGTGTGTTTTACCTTTTTGTGGTCTACCCTAGAGATAACTAGCTCTTGTCGTTCCAGGTTTGGCACACATCCCCAACCAAATCTGAGTGTTGGTGTCCATATTTTCCAGTGCCCAAAATACACCAAAATCCCTATTTATGCCTTTATTTCCTTGGCCTTTTGCCCATCCATTATTTTTAATTAGAGATGATCTTCAATGGTTCCCCATCCTAAAAATCCTAATTGCAAAATCCCCTAAGTCCTAATATTTTTTGTAAGTGTTAAAGTGATAAGTATAAAGTTTTCCTTTTGGTAGGTTCATAGTTTGTAAACCTGTTGAAATCTTGAAAGTGCCTTATGTGCCAAAGAAAGAAAATCCTTTTGGTAGGTTCACAAAATGATGAATCTACCGAAAGAGGTTCAACGACTCATGCTTTTTCCGAATCACTAAAATGGGAAGGAGCAAAGAAAAGGTTTGACGGTTCATGCTTTTTGTTGAATCAACAAAAAAGAAAGATTGAAGTAAAGAGGTGAATGAAGAAAAGAAACAAAGGTTTCAACAAGTTTGCAAGTTTGTGAACTCATCAAAATGCTGAAATACTTCGAAGGTTCCCCATTTTGCCAAAGAGGAATGAAGACAAGGCAAGAGAGACAAACAAGAAGGATGGATAAGGTAAAAAAAAAAAGAAGAAAAGAAAATGAATGGCTTTTGGGAAGTTCGTAAGTTCATGAACTTGCTGAAATGCTGAAAGGCAAAGAGAAAGAACCAAGAAAAAGAAGAGACAAAAGATGAAGAGGTTCGCGTGTTCTAAAAAGTGTCGAAACACCAAAAACCAAAGGAAAGATGAGACAAAGAGAGATGGTTCATTTGTTTTCAATTTCACTGAAATATCAAAGAAAATTGAAGAGAAAAAGCAAAAAGAAAGATGGTTCAATGGTTCACCAAAGAGTCGAAATGCCAAAAATCAAAGGAAAGATAGAGAAAAGAAAAGAGAACAAGGCTGGGATGGTTCACTGGTTTGTCAAAGTGTCAAAACACCAAAATAGATAAGTAATGAATAAACAAAGATATTTTCAGTGGTTTCAATAGTTCACAAACCTCTAGTTTTGCCGAAAAAATTTGAAGGTAAACATAACGTGTTTTAAAAACATGTTTTTCATGGGTTCTCTAGTTTTAATGTTTGCCTACACCTAGGACACCATTAATGTAGAATGAAGATAAAGTACAGGTAGGTGGGGGAGTAGGTGTGGTTCAATGCTGATGTTACAAAAGTAGGTGGGGTAGGTAATTCCCACCCAACTGCAACAATGCAATGTAATGCTATATATACATGAAAGAAGTATCTAATAAAGGTTGGTTGTTGAGCCAACTAGTTGGTCTCTAAGACAATTTGGATCTATAGGCTCTTCAACTGATTTTAGGGCATCAAGAAACATGAATGTCTGAGCTACAAGGAGCTAGAATGCGTCTGATATAGAGTAGGTATGGTTTTTTCAAGCACCTCTAGGTAGTGGTATGTCTCCATGGTTGTTTGTAACAACTCATGGAAATGTATAATCACAGTTGTATGTTTTATTTTACCACATTTGTTGGTACGACTGTAACTAAGACTAGATAAATGTGTGATAACATTTTTAAGCAATACAAAGCTTTTGCGTTGGTCTTCTTTGGTTGCAAGTGGGTTATTGCAGTGCAATTCTGGATAAATAAATATGTCCCCTGTATATGATGTAATCTTTGATGAGTATGAAAATACATGTCTGATTCTATTGATTCTCTATTAGATGCATTTCCTTCCTCTTTTTTGTTCATGAATTTGTTGCCCATTAGAGTAGGCACCGGTCCAGATTGGTGAAGGGCCAGCAGTCTTTTTTTAATCTTACTCTATCCTAGGTAGTTGTAGGAGTAGGATTAGATTAGGTTCCACATGCTATTCATGATTCCATATTATAAACAGGGATCAATTTGAAGCAATATAAAACTATTTGAATCATTGTGAATCATGTTCATGGATGCTTGCACCTTATAACTTGTGTAGGTAAAGTTAAGTAGATTCATCTTGGGGGATATTATGTCATCATCTTTGAGTGCATGTTCATGGTGCAATAATCAATTTGAATAAAAGCTTTATGCAGCCAGTTTGTCTTGACCTAGTGATAGTTATGGGGGTCAAGTGTACATTGGGTATATCTATTGTTATCAATTTGTGTTTCATTTCATGTCTTTAGGAATATTCCTCCTAGGTCTAGTTGATCCCAAAGTATAGTAGAGCATACCCACTCTCGTTAGTTTGCCTTAACCATCCTCAATATGTAGACTCATTTCATGCCTCTAGGAATATCCATATTTCGGAAGTAGCCTCTACATTATGATCATGCTATGATAACATTTGAATGGAAATCAACCTTTATTTTGGAATGAAAAATCATGTTTCTAAATTTATCCTATGTTGTCTCTTGTGATGGAAATGTGTAATTTGGGATTTTGGTATCCTCTTTTGTATAATTATAATTATTATTCTCAAACATGATATTTGGGCAGATATAATAGAGAGGACTAATGATATAATTCCACCAACATAAATCTCTATCTTTTCTTTCGGTATGTTTTGACGTTGGTGCCAAATGAACATGATATTTTGTATCATTTTTCTCATGTTTAGAAATGTGACAGAAACATGATTAGAGAACCTTGTTTCATATTCTTGTAGAATTGAACATTTAAACTAGTGTAGATGAAAGATGTGCTATGTATAATGGATGTAATTGAATGATGTGATGGATGGTTGGAAATGACATCCCATGTGGTGTTCATTTTCGTAGCTTGTTTATGTTCTTGTCACATGTGTATACCCATATTGTGGCGGTTTTAGTTTGGAACTTTAATGTAGTCTTGTGAATGTTGGTGTTTGAAGTGCTTGTGAGTTAGGACACCTTGGTGTTGGTATTCATGCCTAGTGTTAGGATGACTAGCCTAGAATGAGTTGGGTGCAAGATTGGGTTTCCTTATCTCTCTAGCCCTCTTAGCGCATGATCCTTAGATCCACATCCTAGTAGATGTGTGTGTTTGTTTGGTCTCCTCTACATTTGTACTTCATTGGAGAATTGATTTCTATGTTGAAGAACCCTTGAAAGGGTTTGAGTTTTTGACTTGGTAAGTTAGTTCTGAAGAATCTCTATCTAGGATAGAAGCATAAGACTACAACATAGAAGGAGGACTATAGCATAGGAGCACTAGTATCTTCAAGGCATGCTGGAGTGCTCCAAGTGCATTATTGCCCTAAAAGTGTCATATTGTCTAGAAGTGTGTTGTCATCCAAACCCTTCAAACAATGAGCACTTCCTACACTTAATTGGAAAATTTTCCTAAAGAAGAGTTGTTCCTAGAGGTGTGTTTTGTGTTTTGAGCATCTTAGTTTGGGTGGTCCTTTAGGTATTTTGTGAGATATTGATCTCCTCATACCCAACCTTCAACAGGTGTGTGTCAAGGTATTTCTTGTCGCATCTTCAACCTTATGGATGTATATTCTTGGTTTTTGAGGTTGTGGGATGTGTTGTCCTACTGTATTCATCATCTCCTATCCATTTGTGAGCATGGGTGGTTATTAGAGTAAGACAATCCCTATATTTTTGAGTCATCATGGTGGATTTATCACATATTAGTGAAATCTATGTTGGTGTGCATTGACCATGTGTGGTAATTGCTTGGTGCTTTGTTGTCATGTTCTTTAGTGTCATCATGGGATGTTGTGACATATCTAGTGTGCAGTGATTTTTTAGTGGTGAATCTTCACCAATTGGCGAATAGCTCATATTAACCAATCTGAATTTGGTGAATATATTGCAATCATCGGGGGCACAAATTGCTTGGATTTTATGATTTACTGGTCAAATTCATGTAAAATCACTACCAATTTATTTATGAGACATTTATGATTAATATTTTTCTAAAGTAACCTACATGTTTGTTGTTGGAAACTTGCTGGTGTTGTCATTGATGTCAACCTCCAGCAGATGGTTCACTTGGTTTCCAAGTGCTTTTGAGAAAATTTGAATAGGTGTGCATTGTGATAGAGGTATGTTTAGTATTGTGCTCCACATTTCCTCATAGTTGAAGATCTATTTGTGCAGTCTGAAGATGTTGATCAAAGATGTTTAAAGGTGTTATATCCAGAGTTTCAGGTTTTGAATCGTGTGGAAGTGGAAGATGTGTTTGACAGAGAGGTTGCCTGTATAGAAGATTGTCTGGGAGAAATGAGATTGCTCCTCATTTCTCCGCTTTAAGGTTTCTTGTCTTGCGGATCTAGGAAAGGGATTATATTATTTATATCTACCTTCCCTTGAAGTTTCTAGTGTTGGGGTGCTCCGCAAGGTCAGTTGTTGTGTTGGTGTTCAGTAGCAGTGTTTCCTAATGTGCAAAATGAAGACATTCTTTATTCTAGGTGGTTGCGACAGTATTGCAGAAGATGTTGATGATGCTAAATATTCTAGGAAGGTGTGTGAATGTTGTAGAGTGTCTCTCTGGTCCACATGATGTTTTTGGACTTGGAGAAGCATGGATATGGTCATTAGCTTAGGTTTGGCCGACCTGACTTAATAGCGCTATTTGCAAAGGTACCTCATGGATTGTGGATGTGATGAGCAGCTTGGTGATACAAATTTGAGTCCTAGTTAACCCTTGACATGGTCCACTATCACTTCTTTCCATCATGGAAGTGTTTAGTGCCAACCTAATTGGTATTGCATGTTTGAAGTGCATACGCTTCATTAGGACTGACCTAACTGAGATAGGTCTTGGTTGTAGATGGTATAAATGTAAGATGAAGTTGAGTGGAGTAATGTAGATAATATGATGTGAATGTGAATCAAGGGTGGTGAATTGAGTGTGAGCTTAAATGCTTATGACTTCCAGATGCAGTGAGCAGAAGGTGTCTACATTTTTAGTTTGCTTGAAGTTATTGGAGGTAGTGAGCCAAAGGTTGTAGATGACAAGAAGTGGCAGTGGTGGATCTCTCCTATTGATTTGAGATAGTGAATCTCTCTTTAAGATAGTGAGTCCTTCTGGTAGTGATCCTTTCTCTTGGTAGTGAGCCTTTCTTCTAGGCAGTGAGCCTATTTGATTTTTGGTGTTGTTATTCATATATATATGTGAGCTAATCCTCACCGTGGTTTTTCCCTTCTTAGATTTTCCACGTAAATTTGGTGTTCTTATGTGTTTGGATGTGTTTTCATTGATGCTTCATATGTTTACATTCAGCCAGTGCATGTTAAGAGGTTTATGGTTTGAATTACTTTGAAGGTTTAATTGTTTTAATACACAACTGATTCACCCCCCTCTCAATTGTCCTGTGTATTTTAACAATTTGTATAAGAGCCAAGTTCCCTAAAGAAGCTTAACCACTTGGGGTAGATCCAAATGGCACACAGGAAAGGTATGGAGGTTCCAATGTTTGATGGAACAAATTATGCCTTTTGGAAGACTAGAATGGAAAGATTTCTTATCTCATTAGGATATGGCGTATGGAAGATTGTTGACAAAAAATATACTATACCTCCTAATGGTCCAAAGGATAAAGATGAGATTAAAGAATATGAGAACAATGGAAAGGCAAGGTGTGCTCTTCTAAACAGTCTTTCTGATTATGAATTAGTGAGGGAATGGGCTACAAAACTACAAATGAAATCTAGAAGAAGCTGGAAAGTATCTATGAAGGAGATGACAAGGTCAAGAAAGCAAAGATGCAGAATTTGAAGGCCAAGTTTCAAACCCTAAAGATGTCAGAGGATGAAAACATTGCAAGCTACATGTAGAGAGTGGATGAAGTCATAAACTCCATCAATGGTCTTGGTGGAAAGTTGGAGGAAAGTGAAGTGGTAAAGAAGGTACTTAGAACTCTTCCAAAATCTATAGTGCTAAAGTGTCTTCTATTGAAGAAATTCAAGATTTGGATAAGTATTCTAGGGATCAAATGTTTGGTACTTTAACTACTTTTGAGATAAGATAATTTGGTCAAGATGATGCAAGAAAAGAAACTTCTTTTAAGGATAGCAAGACAAAAATGAATGTTGAATTAGATTCAGATGACTTTGATGAGGTGGAAGCAAATTTTGTAAGCTGGTTGAAAAAGGGCTCTAGAAAATACAAAGGTAAGTTAACCTTCAAATATTTTAACTGTGGAAAGATAGGTCATTATGCTTCTAAATGTCCAATCAAAATTTCAAATGACAAATACAAGGATAACAAAGGTAAATCATTCAAGAAAAGTTATTATGTTAAATAAGATGACAACATATCTGATGATGAGTCTGACTATCTAGATAATGATGGTAATGAATGCTTGTTCATGGCTTTGAATGTTGGAACTAATTTTGAAAGGGATATGAAGGAAATTACTCCAGAAACATAGCACAATATCAAAGGAGCTTTGGTAACTACTTTCCATGCAAGAGAAGAGGAGAACAACTAGTTAATTGATAGTGGGTGTTCAAATAATATGACAGGTGATAAGAATAAGCTTGTGAAGATTGAGAGGTTTTATGAAGGTTTTGTTATGTTTGGAGATGATGCATCTACTAAGATATGTGGAAAAGGTTCAAATAGTTTTGATGGAAAGCACAATACAAATGATGTTCTTTATGTAAAGGGTCTCTAGCATAATCTTCTAAGTGTGGGACAAATGTGTACAAGAGGATATAATCCTGTGTTTCAGGATGGTGGCTGTGAAATCAGAAAAGAAAACTTTGAAACTTTGATTGCTATAGGAACAATGACAAAAGGACATATATATATCAACTCAAAGGTGCTAATGGTATGTGCCTTATGACTCAAATTAATGGAAGTTGGCTATGGCATAGAAGAATGTGTCACATCAATTTTGACAGCGTAGTAAGGATCAACTCTACTCAAGCTGTGAGGGATCTGCCAAGAATTACAAAGCCTATCAATGCAACTTGCAAGGAATGTTAGATTGGGAAGCAAACAAACAAGAATTTCAAGATCAAAGAGTATTCTACCACTGGACCTCTGGAGTTGGTGCATACAGATCTATGCGGACCTACAAGAGCAAAAAGCTTTCAAGGTGACATGTATTTCATGTTGTTGATTGATGATTTCTCTAGAATGACTTGGGTAACCTTTCTCAAAGAAAAATCAGAGACTCTAGATAAGTTTAAAGCATTCAAGGTTATGGTTGAAAATGAAATTGATCTAAAAATCAAGTGTTTGAGGTTTGACAGAGGTGGTGAGTTCACCTCTAATGAGTTTAACTATTTTTGTGAAGATCATGGAATAAAAAGGCATTTGTCAGCCCCTAGGACTCCTTAGTAGAATGGAGTTGTGGAAAGGAAGAATAGGATGGTTCGGGAAGCAGCAAGGACAATGTTGAAAGAAGCAAATCTACCAGATATCTATTGGAGAGAAGTTATTCACACTATAGTCTACACATAAAATAGAGTGAAAGCAAGGGTCAATAGTTCAAAGACTCCATATGAGATATGATATGGAAGAACTCCTACTCTAAAATATTTTAGAGTGTTTGGAAGCAAGTGGTACATTAGGAGAGATGAAGAAAATGAGAAAGTTTGATACAAGATCAGATGAAGGAATCTTCCTTGGATATTTGACAAAAAGCAAGGCTTATAGGTGTTACAAAAAGACACTGAAGAAATTAGTGGAAAGTGCAAATGTTAAAGTGGATGAAGAACCATATCAAAGTTCAGTGCTAATAGAAGGATATGAATTTGATGAGATCCCTTGCAGAGAAGAAGAAAAGGAAAAGGAGAAGCAAGTTGATGAAGAAGATGCTTCAGAGAGGATTCCTAAGACACCCGAGTATGTGCATAAGAATCATTTTAAAAATTAAATCATTGGAGATAAGAACAAAGGTGTTTTAACAAGGAGAAGTATTGCTATGGTAGATGAACAAGTAAATTTGTGCTTATTGTATCAAATAGAACCCAAAATAGTGACTGCAGCATGCAAAGATGAGCACTGGATCAAGGCTATGGAAGAAGAATTAATGTAGATTGAGAAGAATCAGACTTGGGAAGTTGTCCCAAGACTAGCAGACAAAAATGTGATAGGAACTAAATGGGTCTTCCAGAACAAATTGAATGAGAATGGAGAAGTAGTCATAAATAAGGCTAGACTTGTGTGTAAATGCTACTCACAAGTGGAAGGAATAGATTATGACAAAACATTTTCTCTAGTGGCAAGATTGGAGGCCATTAGATTGTTCTTTGCCTTTGCTGCTCATAAGGACTTCAAAGTCTATTAGATGGATGTGAAATCTGCATTCCTAAATGGAGAATTGGGAGAAGAGGTATACATTGAGCAATCAGAAGGCTTTCAGTTATTAGATGATTTAAATATGGTCTGCAAATTGAAGAAGGCATTGTATGGACTCAAACATGCTCCTAGAGCTTGGTATACAAGGTTGGACAAGTACTTGTTATAGCAAGGATTCAAAAAGGGGACTGCAGATAACAATCTATACTTCAAAGTTGAAGAAGACCAAATCCTAATTGTGGAAGTGTATGTTGATGATATAATCTTTGGAGGAAATGATGGTATGTGCAAGAGATTTGCATAAGAGATGCAAAAAGAATTTTAAATGTCAATGTGTGGGGAAATGAAAATCTTCCTTGGGTTACAAATCAGTCAATCAGAAAAAAGGCATTTTCATTTCACAGTCAAAGTGTGCTAAGGAAATGTTGAAGAGGTTTGGAATGGAAGACTCCAAACTGGTATGTACTTCCATGACTACTAGTTGTAAATTGAGAAAAGATGATGAACCTCCTAAGGCTGATTAGAGCAAGTATAGATCAATGATTGGTGGACTATTATATCTGATTGTTACTATACCGGATATCATGCATGCAGTTTGCCTTGTGGCTAGATTTCAAGTCGATCCCAGAGAGTCACATATTTTAGAAGTAAAGAGGATATCCAGATACTTGAAAGGTAATATGGAGTTTAGGCTATGGTATCCCAAGGATATTGATTTCTCCTTGAGTGCATATATAGATGTAGATTGGGCAGGATGCATAGATGACAGAAGTACAAGTGGTGGTGCTTTCTTTCTTGGAAGTAGACTTGTCTCATGGTTAAGTAAGAAGCAGAACTCAGTGTCATTATCTACTACAGAGGTAGAGTACATTGCAGTAGCATCTTACTGCACACAGGTGTTGTGGATGAAGCAGACATTGAAGGATATCAAAGTATCATATGATGAACCCATTCCTATCTTATGTGATAATACAAGTGTTATCAATATTTCAAAGACTCTGGTAATGTATTCAAGGACAAAGCATATTTCAATCCGGTATCATTTCCTAAGAGAGAAGGTTGCAGAGAATGAGGTGAAATTAGAGTATGTGCCTACCAAGGATCAAGTTGTAGACATCTTTACAAAGGGTCTTCCTAAGGATACCTTTGAGTATCTCCAGCAGAAGTTAGGGGTTATTGCCCCTCCTCTTTAAAACTAGATGCATAAGCAACTGCATCTATCAAAGAAGCATTTCAAGATACATTTTTGGTCCTAGACTAATGTTGAAGGCTATCTCTTAGGGGGAGTAGGTAGTAATATTATTGTTTGGTGCATCCAGATGAAGTATATCTTATGACCTTAAGGAGGAGAGTGCAGAAAAGTGAGAGCAGTGGAAATAAAGTAGGTACTTGCTGGTGTTGTAGTTATTTCCCTTTTCCATTGATGGCAAAGGGGGAGAGAGTTGAAGTAATTGAAAAACCATTATGCAGAGAGGTGTGAGAAGAATAAGACTTGCTTCAATTAGGAGGAGTATTACTGGTTACAATGTTGTTGATTGATTATTTTAGGTCTTGATGGTTTTTCAAAAAATTTGGTGTTGCCATCAATGAAAAAGGGGGATATTGTTGGAAACTTGCTAGTGTTGTCATTGATGTCAACCTCTAGCAGATGGTTCACTTGGTTTCCAAGTGCTTTTGAGAAAACTTGAATAAAAAGGTGTGAAGTGTGATAGAGGTGTGTTCAGTATTGTGCTCCGCATTTCCTCATAGTTGAAGATCTATTTGTGCAGTTTGAAGGTGTTGATCAAAGATGTTTAAAGGTGTTATATCCAGAGTTTCAGGTTCTGAATCGTGCTGAATAGTGGAAGATGTGTTTGACAGAGAGGTTGCATGTATAGAAGATTGTCTAGGAGAAATAAGATTGCTCCACATTTCTCCATGTTAAGGTTTGTTGTCTTACATATCTGGGAAAGTGCTTATATTATCTATATCTACCTTCCCTTGAAGTTTTGAGTGTTGGGGTGCTCCACAAGGTCAATTCTTGTGTTGGTGTTTAGTAGCAATATTTCCTGATGTGCAAAATGAAGACATTCTTTATTCCAGGTGGTTGCAGCATTATTGCAGAAGATGTTGATGATGTTGAATATTCTGGGAAGGTGTGTGAATGCTATGGAGTGTCTCTCTCTAGTCTGCATGATGTTTTTGGGACTTGGAGAAGCATGGATGTGGTCATTAGCTAAGGTTTGGTTGACCTAGCTTACTAGTGCTATTTGCAGAGGTACCTCATGGATTGTGGATGTGATGAGTAGCTTGGTGATATAGATTTGAGTCCTAGTTAACCCTTGACATGGCCCATTATCACTTCTTTCCACCACGAAAGTGTTTAGTTCCGACCTAATTGGTGTTGCACGTTTGAAGTGCACACTCTTCATTAAGACTGACCTAATTGAGATAGATCTTGGTTGTAGATGGTATAAATGCGAGATGAAGTTGAGTGGAGGAATGTAGAGAAGATGATGCGAATGTGAATTAGGGGTAGTGAATTGAGTGTGAGCTTAAATGCTTATGACTTTCGGATGCAGTGAGCAGAAGGTATCTACATTTTTAGTTTTCTTGAAGTTACTAGAGGCAGTGAGCCATAGGTTGTGGATGGTAAGAAGTGGCAGTGGTGGATCTCTCCTGTTGCTTTGAGATGGTGAATCTCTCTGTAACTGTCTTCTTCTATTCTTCTCTCTTCTGGACAGTGAGTCCTTCTGGCAGTGAGCCTTTCTTATGGGCAGTGAGCCCTTGGCAGTGAGCCTATTTGATTTTTGGTGTTGTTATTCATATATATGTGAGCTAATCCTCACCGTGGTTTTTCCCTTCTTGGTTTTTCCACCTAAATCTAGTGTTCTTATGTGTTTGGATGTGTTTGCATTGATGCTTCATATGTTTACATTCAGCTAGTGCATGTTAAGAGGTTTATGGTTGGAATTACTTTGAAGGTTTAATTTTTTTAATGCACAACTAATTCACCCCCCTCTCAGTTGTCCTGTACATTCTAACATTTGTAACAAGAAATTTCCTAAAATTTAGAGGCGTGTTTTAATTTACTGACATATTCTCCAATAACATTAAAAGTTCACCATGTATGAGGACCAATTTTGCCAATACCATTATAATGCCATGGTGATCATAGGGCCATAATTACTTTGAAAATTACATATGTTTTTGATCATGGTTTGATTCACCTAACATTTAGATGGATTATTTTATAATCACATGGATTCGCTAAATTTTTACTAAATTATTTTACAATCAAGTAGGATTCACCAATATGAATTTATATAAGTACAACTAGAACTCTGAATTAATCTTTTACATATTTTGTTCTACTCTTGATTAAGATCATAGACAAGTTACAACTATAGGTATTAGCTAGTCATTTAAAGGAGAGTGATCATTTCTTTATTATTTTATAATATAAGATTCCTAATATTTATTTATTTATTTTCTAGTTTGGTTTCATTGTTATAGATGATATTGAGTAGGAAGACATCTAGGCCTCAGGGATGAATATTTTATGATTCCTTCTTGTTGATTTTATCTATTTACTATTTAGTTTCATTATTACATAATATAGATGATACTAAAAATTGTTAGTCTTGAATCTTTGATGATGATTCGCGACCTTAAGCACAAGGACATTTTTTTGCATCTTCCAATTCATGAGAGATGTTGAGTAGGAGCTAATTTCCTGAAAGTAGTAAAGTGAGCTCATAAAAATGTAGAAACAAAATGTTATACTTTGGCAATGTTTGTGGTCCATTAGATCAAACTTCAACATCATAATTTGTACCATCTATTAATAAATAAGGGAATACCTCATAGAAAGATTGTAATGAGTTGGATGAAAATGAAAAAGATGATGTTTTAGAGGAGTCCTAGGGTAGAGGGAATGATGATATTAATAAATCAACCTCAATAAGTAATAACAAAAAATGTAGATCCTACATGGAAGGGGAAAAGAAAATCCAAATAAAAAATAGGGTGTGAGTGGGATTTGTCAAGGAATTTTCAAAATGATTGGGTGTCAAAGCACCCATTCATTGAATTGATGGAGAATGTAAACAAAGATGAACCTCCCATAGAATGTAGGTGTAATATTTGTAGGTGGAAATATGGTAGAGGCAAGAAGTTACAACTAAAAGTTAACACCATAGAAAAACATGTTGGTAAAGTTTATGAAAAATAAAGGAAGAATGTCTTCATGTTAAGCATGCCTTGGAATATGGTGCATTTATTAAAAGAAATGGAAAGCTTGCTGCATGTGGAGGTTCAATTGAAGCTTAATTTAGAAAGATGATAGGAGTAGCACAAATGGCAAAAATTGTTCAGTTGAGAGTTGCTTTTCATATTCTAACTAAAGGGCATCCTCTGATCAACTACCTAGACTATAATAGTTTTTTGTCTTTGATAGGCATTCCTAACGTTCTTAACACACATTGGTCAATAAACAGTAGATGGAGATAGGAAAGTTGTCTTGCTAAGGTGGAAAAATAGGATGTACTAGAAAAATAAAGAGAGTCAACTTTTATTGCATTATCTTTAGATGAAGTTACAACAATAGATAATACTTCTTGGGTATGTATGCATGTGTATACTATAGAAAATATTTTTTTCCAACCTCATCTACTCTATATTCATAAAATGAAGGAGAATGCAACATTGCATATTCTATTTGAACTAGTTACGAAATCTTTAAATGAAGAGGTATGGATGACTACATAATTGTCAAAAAGTTGGTGTGTGTAGGGGCAAATGGAGATTTAGTAATGCAAGGTCATATAAATGGTTTGTGTGTAAAGCTACAAATTTCTTCCTCACCATACATGATGACCATTCACTGCATAACCCATAGAATGAATTTAATATTTAAAGTTGTGAGAAAGTTTTTTTACAGTATCAAAAGTTAAAGATATAGTATGCGAGCTCCACTCATACTTCTTCCACAAACCCAAACAGTTTTAGAATTTCAACATTTTACTAAGGGAATAATTGTAGGAAACAAGCTTCTTAAGGATTTTGATACCAAATGGATCTCCATTCATGGGGTAGTCCAAACAATTTTTGTATAATATTAATGCTTGATTGAAGTAATGTACGAACATCACTGTAGACAAAGCTCCTAACCTCATATATAGGTTAAGTGACATAGAGACACTTCTAACTTTATCTGGTATTCTTCCCATGCTAGAGGAAATGAACATTCTTGTGAAAAATCCCAAGAAAGAACTATGTATATTTTAGAATATACAAAGCTACGTAAAATGATATGCATGACCCTTGATAATCTATATCTATCTAAGTAGTCATTCATAAGTTCAAAATTTAGTAGTTGGTACTTGATGACAAATGTGAACAATACAAGTATTTTTTTATAGTTTAATGCAAGTGGGGGCTTATGTGTCTTTGTATGGGGATATGCGATACCAATACACTATTTTTCTAGGGTCAAGTGCACTGGCAAAGATGAACTTGTTACAAGGGAAGTTTTTGACAAGATTTTTAAATTTGCAAGTGCTACTTTAAAGGATATTGTGAGATCTCTTTACTTAGAGATTAGAGAATGATTTCCTCAAGATAAATACTTGAAGCCATGTCTATTGTGTATCCTCAATACTAGATCAATTGTCAACTA
The DNA here is from genome assembly GCA_027924645.1 of Cunninghamia lanceolata. Lineage (NCBI taxonomy): Eukaryota > Viridiplantae > Streptophyta > Pinopsida > Cupressales > Cupressaceae > Cunninghamia > Cunninghamia lanceolata. Next base: position 1,359,363 of record BSBN01001501.1, read on the forward strand.
GTTGATTTTCATAACAAGATAAAGACCTTGGTCAATCAATTTTCCAAAAGTCTAGAATTTAATGGACAACATATAGAAGGAATTATAAATAATTCTAATCTTAAAAAGTAATCGACCCATTTTGCAACATTAATGATGTAACAATTTAAAGTCCTATAGATTCCCTTCCAAGATGGATTGATAACAAAGCTTTGGGAAACCTTAAATCAAAGTAAAATATTACGTGATTCAATATTGAAATATTTCAAACTTGTTGATCTATGTCAAACCATTATATTGGGGTCAGTGGAGGATGAGAGAGTTTTTAGTGTATTGTGGTTCTTGAAATCAAAGATAATAAATAGACTAAATAAGAATTTAGAAAATTGCTTAAGAATATATACAACTAGATATGATATCTAAAGTTTTCCTTTTGAAAGATCACTAGGAATCTGGAGGTCCATATGTGAAAGGAGAGAGTTGTGCAACACTTCAAACAATACTAGCACATATGACACAATGAATAACATGTATGTGGTGGCAATGATGAAATACACTTAAGTGGACATATGGAGATAAAAGAAAATGAAAACCAAGATCAAGATGACCCTCAATCTCGTGGTTAGATTGAGAAGATGATTTGGCAATTGGAAGAGATTTATCACTTAGTAGGTATTTATATTTTATTTGATATTCCAAATTATTGTTGATGATATTTTATTTGTCTATCACTGATACATATTTTCAATTTCCATTTAAAAATTAATAAATTAACATATTATTATTTTCTAATGTTCCATTTTAGAATCTAAATTTTAGACATTGTTTTTAAATTTGATTTATTTTAGAATCTAAATTTTACACATTTTTTAATTTCCATTTAACAATTAACATATTGTTATTATTTTCATATTATTTTTGTGTGATAAGTTTTAGATGCATTCAACTAAATGCATACTAATCAGCAAGAGTAGCATATACAACAAATGTATAATGTGTATCTAGAAACCAATGTTTACCTGAAGTAAGCAATTAAATAATACATATAATTTGAGTGCATAAATGGATTTGAGTCTTATATTGATTTTAAATGAAGGAATACATAAAATTATTACAATATCTTTCTTAAAAATAACTCTACACAATGTTCATTTGAAAACTCATATTATCAAATCATTTTATCAGCTTTTGTAGTAGGCTCCACTATTCCTCTGTTGGAAGTGCAATATGTTGCAACTCATAGTAGTTGACTTGTAAATTTGTTAACAGTTCATAACTAAGAGTGGAGATTTCCTTTAATGTATTGCTCAAACTTGCATTCAAGGTTATCATTCCCTTGACGGAATCCAAAAAGTTTGCCTCATCTAGATTATGAGGAAACTAGTCCATATCCCATTTCTTTCTATCCTCCATATTCCTTTTCAAAGCATCCTTTCCAACGTATCAGTCTAATTTATCAAGAGCCATCAGGAAACCAATTTGATTGAGGTTTTCTAACTTTGTAAGCAACTTCTGTATCATTTTTCTAAATTGATTAAAAAATTCTTGTGCTTCATCTAGCTTCATAAACTTCCAAATGGTAGATGAAGCCTTTATTGAGGCGTCAAACCGGATGGGAATTCCTTTGGATGCCCATTCATTGTCACTGATTGTGTAGATTATTTCTAAAATTTTCTTTTCTATATTCTATCTTGAAGTCATCACTTTTTTAGTTTCAGTAACGTATTGAGCTTCTAAAACTCTAACAGAAGACCATTAAAGAATTCAAATAATTTATTCAAATCATTAGTCCTCTCTATTATATCACCCCAAACGTTATCTTTTATATGAATCATTATGTCTCTATAAAATTTAGATACTCTATTTTGGGAAGACTTTATTTCATTTTTTACTTTCCTTAACTAGGTCAGCCTACAATACTGCATCCCACTTTTTGGCCAAAGTGGACATTGAAATCAACATTTTTAACTAAATTTTTACTTTCTGACACCTATATAAACTAATCCGTTAATAATTTGGAGATGATGTGAACTAGTAATTTTTGAGATTTTGTGTATAGATTCTAAATGTGTTTTTTTAAAAAAGTTAAGAAATAATTTGTGACTTTCTTTATGTAACTTTTAATAATTTATTTTTTATAGTTAACAACATTTTTAAAAAGTGATGTTTATACCATACAACATAACTTTTTTTATAGAAAGGATAAAGTTATAAATTTTTAAACATAGATTTGTAACACCAATATCTAGTGCACATATATTTTTTCATAATTTTTTGTTGCATTTTTTAATCTAATTTTGAAGTGAGACTAATTATAATTCAGACACAGGTTTATACCATACAACATAACTTTTTCTGTATGTATCCAAATTGACTTTTTTTTTGTTGAAACAAGGACATCAATACCTAGTGTGTAGATATTTTTTTGAATTTTTTTCTCTATTTTTTATTTTTTTTTGTGTGTGGAATAGAGACCTTGATGCTCGGTGAAAAACCTATGTTCACTAGAAAATAGAAAATAAATATAATAATCAAATAAAATATATTCAATATCATACCTTTTGGAAAGCTTATATTAAGGACTACATACTTACAAAATAGAATTCCTAAATGACTTCATTTGATCCCCCAAAAGGTGAAGCAAAATTGGTTTTTTTTTCAATATTTTGATAGGTGTGGAGGAGACTCCATTGAAGGTTTGATTTAAGACTAGGGGGTTATTTCCAAGGAGGTTTGATCTAAGGGGGTTTAATCTAACCCCCTTCAAGTAAACCCCTTTAGATGGAACCCCTCAAGGATTAAATCATTAATTTTTCAAAAAAAAAAAGTGATTTCAAACCAAAAAACATGATGTCCCATAAGTGGGACACTATTGTGGTAGCACCCAACTCTAACTACAATTATTCATTGTTTCTTCTCTCTTCCTCCACTTTTTGTTCCCATAATTGTGCTTTTTATTTCTCTTTCTTTAGTTTGACACATTGTCTTTGCTAAGGCATTGGCTTCCACCAAGTTTTGTTGTAATTTTTTTGAATTGGCTCTTTCATTATCATAATTCTTTATGCTTTCATCTAAGCTTACTTTAGTTCATTCTATTCCACCTCTATCTATTCAACATTATTGCTGATGTAGAGGTAGATATTTTCATCATTTTCTATAATTCACTTCTCTCAAGTTATCTATTACTTTTCTCCTTGCTTTCTCATTTGCTAGGTCTGCTTGTATCTTTTCTATTTGATTCTGTAAGCTATTTCTTTCTCTATCTGCCTTCAATAATGATGTGTATACCACATCATTGTTCCTTTTTTGATGCATTAATTATGTCACAAATTTTCATTCTAGTAAAATCCACTTGAACAATGCTTACTTCATTCTTAGAGCGATGCATCTAATCCTCTAGTTTATTTTGAATTTTGGGCACAACAATGATGTATTCCATGGTTTCTTTATCTGGGTCATATGTAGGCAATGGCTGGTTGTTGCAGGATCTAAGGTTACAAAAACTATACTCTCTAACACTTGCTTCTTGTGTATTATAGTTTATTTTTATTTCTTGTTAAACACAACTTTATAATCAAAACCTGGAACTACTGACACAATTGAATTCTTGAATGATGTGAGACCCTTTCCTTTATGGCATACATAATTTCACTATTAATCTAACTATGGTTATTATGTAGATTGTTTGTCATTGATGTCAAAGGGTCAAGGTTGTTTGTCATTGATGTCAACGTTGATGATAGGGATGTCTGAGTTCCATGATGCCATGATGTTGATAAGGTGATATAGTGTTTGTGCCATCCATATATGTTGCTATGAGTCATACATGAGATTAGGATCTTTCATATGGTTTGGTGTAGTAGGATGGATACTCATGCTCTTTCTATTGGATATTGATAGCTTGTTGATACTTCAAGTATTTGTTACTTGATGACAAAATGCAAACAAGGTGTTCAGGGGTACAATGCTTCATATGTTTTCATTCTTGCTTTAGAAGGAATTTGTATGTCTTCATCAGGGTCCATGATGTTTTCATTCAAGAATAGTTCACATAGTTCACATGCATGATGCATGTTCATGTTCAAGCAAGTGAGGTTTCATTCATTCATGCTCCAAAGATCTTCAAAAGGTTACTGCTTTAAATATCATCAAAGGTTTATATGTTGTTGATTGCCTACTTCAGTGTGTGACAGAGAAAGAAAGAGTTTGAGGCAGCAAGGTGATCCATCATCAGTCTTATTCATGATATTTCACAAAGAGTTATTATGTCTTCATGAGGTATAGTGGTGAGTGTCATGATGGTGCTGATGTCAAAAGCATACAAGTGTTGATCATTTTTTGTTAGTCTTGTTATTCTTCATCACAGGATCAAGTTGTTGATGTTTGGTTTTAGTGAACTCTAATTTGGTTTGATCATTTGTTTTCTTGTTCATCATAAGAGTTAGTCACAAGTGCATGGTAATGATACAAGGTGATGATAAAATTTACAATTACAATGGCTAATAGTCAGGTCAAAGAAATGTAGGTGCTTAAATTTAAGGCTTATGTGTTAGGGTTTAAAAGAAGTAAACCCTAAAGGATGTCTTAAGGGACAATTAGGAGTTAAACGTCATTCAAGTTATATCACTTTTGTTTTAATTTAACATCGACCCCCTATTGGAGGTAAAGTCACTTAAAGTGACTTACCAAAGGGTCTTTAAGACATCATTCAACTGGCCCTCTGACCTAGCAATACCGGCTCCTTCGGTGAACTTCCTTATTACAAGCATCTAAAAAGAAATCAAATCCCACAATTTAATGTCACGGGAGAGCGAAGATCTCATCCAATGGTGGAAGTTTAAAAGCCATTCAAATTCCAATAGTTTGTTTCTATTGTTTAGTTTGACGTACAAATTCATATAAAAAGTGAAGGTGAAGGTAGACGGACAATCAGGTTCACAAGATCTCTACCCACCAAGCAAACAATGAGGTACAATTACTCTCAATTCCATGGTTATTGCTATGCATGTCATGTTTATGGTCATAGGGCTAGAGATTGTAAAAGAAATGATTTTAGATGGAATAAAGAGAAAAGTTTTTATAGCTAGTCAAATCAAGACTACAATAATGCTTGTTATAACTGCAATAAAGTTGATCACATAGAAAGGGATTGTTGGATGCATGCACGAGAAATGAGATATAATAAGAACTCCTTTGAATGGCTGAATAGAAGGAACAAAATTATTTGCTTTAACTATCATAAGTTTGGACATAACATAAAGCACTGTAGCAGTAAGTTGAACAAATCTTCTGAGAACATAAGAGGTAATGCAATGTTCAAGCAAAAGAGGAAATCTATTCAAGTATGGAGAAGAATGCAAGAGATAGGAGAACAAAACTTTAATCTTGTGCATGTTGCACAAGAGGCATCATAAACTACTTGAGACACATCATAAAGTGAGGGGGAGTTGTCTAATGTTCTATCTCTTTCCCTAAGAAGTTTCAATAGTTTTGTAGTTGTATGAAGTCATGTTGATAGATTATTGATGTTTGTATACCCGTAATAGCAGCTTAAGTGTATGCTTTTGTGATTCATGTTTTTTTTTGTGTTTCATCATGCTTCAAAGCCTTCAAAGATGCTTCATTCATAGTTTATATGGTGTCTAGTAAATAGTCTTGCAATGTTGATATGGTGAGTAGAAGACAGTTGGTTGATTATGTTGGATCTAGGGCATACAACTGAGAGGGGGGGTGAATCAGTTGTATAAAAACCTGCTCTTCTTTAAATACTTGATTCTTCTTTGTTAGTTAACAGTATATCAATTAATCATCCATGAAAGCATAACACACAAACACAAGAGCAGATAAACATTAACACATTGAACACCAAGATTTTGACGTGGAAAACCTGGTTAAGGGAAAAACCACGGGGTGATTAACCCAAGGATTATTCTCTGTTAGAAGAATAAGAAAAAGAATGGCACTTGCCAATTAGGGCTCACTGCCCGAGCACACTGCTCACAAAGAGGCCCGCTACCTACAAGGAGACACACTGTCTACAAAGTGATAAGAATCACAATCTTGAACTGGAGAATGACATCTCTACTATGTCTGGATCAGTTCCATTTAAGCCCAAAACCCCTACTCTGCCTTTCGCACTTCTCTTCGCTACACCACACTCATTCACACAATCCACACTACTCAATGAACTCACAAACCTTTATTTATACAAGACATCGACTTAGGAACAATCATCTAAGTCGGCAATCAACCATAAGAATATCTGCAAGATGAATAACACATCCGGTTGGCCATCACAAGAACATTCGCAGGATGAACAACTCATCCGGTCGACTAGTCGGAACAAGAACTTCATCCGGAAGAATAACTTCAATTCTGGGCTCTACCATCAATGCGGACCAACAACACAACCTCATCATGATCCAAGAACCTTCACAAGCCTGCCTGAATGACCAGGTACATCCGCACTTTCTCTACTTACTGGAATCTCTTCTCTTCCTCATCTAGAACTTCAAGAACACAGTCTGTCGCCATTGTCACAATGCAAAAGGTACTTCCGGACCTCCAAATCATACACAACTCGAGATGACACATCACAACGACATCCCAAACACTCCTTCCAATCCGCAGATTAGGATTATATAATTCCGGACCTCACCGGACCTTTCTGTGATCCTCTGTCACCTCTGAACACTTGCCGAAACTGGTTCTACACCGACAGGCACAACTCCTTCAGATCTTCATGTGGACCTCTGAAATCTTAACTGAAGCATCTCAAGACTCATATCTACAAACCCTTTAATCTACATCCTCCGGTTCGCATCCTATACAATACATTTACCTTTTTCTCATCACTGTTCTTCACTGTTCCTGACTGAGGCTAATTTTCTCAATATCCTCAGCACACTGCTCATTGAATCCTTCTTGTCAATGCAATATGAGTATGTTGACATCAATGACAACACTGGTTCACCTCATACTTGCAACAGATTATGCTCTACCTTTGTGAGATAATATTAAACTACTCTATTGCTTTGAAGTCATTTTTTGAGATGTTGCTAGTGTTGTAGTGGGAAATGATTTTAAACAGATTTGTGAAATTCTTGATATAGTATTTGGTGTTTCCTAATTTCTATCATCCTTTGTTTTTAAAATCATCATCAGTATTCATGGCTGCATCAGATAGTGACAATTCTCTTTGTAATAGTGATCAACACTCATGATCAAAGTGATCAGTACTTTGATGGTGGTGCTTTGCCTAGTACTCATCTTTTGGTTTTATTGTGATAGTTGAATGGTGTAGTTATTATGTTTATGTGATCTCCATCAAGGTTTTGGTTCTTACCTTATCATGGTTCAAGTATTCATGAGATCAGGAGTCTTTGATTTGGAGATTGTTTCCATGGTGGCAGCATGACAAAGTTGTAGTGGTAATGACAAGATACTATCAGGAGGAGGTTTGTATATAGGCTCATATCATGTCTTTAATACCAATCAGGACATAAGTTCATAAGATAAGTTTTTCTTCAGGGTTTCATCAGTTGGTTGTTCATGTTTTAGATGGTGGTTAAGTTGTTTGGTTGTATGTTTTCAGTTTATGTTCTTAATTGATATCAGGATTCAGTGTTGATTCGGTATAGTTTAGTGGTTCATGGTTCAGTTGTGATTTACTTGGACTTAGTGATCTATCCTTAGAAATCCAGAGTTGTTTATTATCCTTCATGATATGTTCATGTCTTGATCAAAGGAATAGAACCTTAGGATAATTTTACATTGGTGTCATATTAAAGGACAGTATGGTTTTGTGTTGATGCTTTCAAAGAGATAGTCCATATAGTGTTGATTGGTACACATGTCAGTTGTAAACTTTGTAAGTGTAAACATGACAGTATGCAGGACAACTGATCACAGTGGAATCATTCAGGAAGGTGTAGACAATCTTGCCAAAGTTGATAGTTATATTCTTCATGCTTTGAAGGTGTAGTCAGTTCTTGGACTGACAGTGATTTGCAGGAGTATGGTAACATTATTAGTGTCTTGACAGTGGATATGCAGATAATAAATTGTCTGTATTGTATACTACAGTGATGATTGTTTTGCAACACAAGAGTTTATTACAGTGTTCTCTTGGTGAGCTATGATAGTGAAGGCATGAATATTTGTGTGATGATCCCCTCACATCAGTTTCTTCATTCATTGGTAACAGTGTTTTATTATTTGATGTTTTAGTTAGAGGTTTGAAATAGTGCCTTAGTGTTCATTTTTGTTTATGATTTGATGTTATTAACAAGCTGTACTTAGTGATTATTCAACCTCAAATATGATCTATCAAGTTAGAGAAGTAACTCTTGGCTCTTCATTGATTCAACTTATCAAAAGTTTAGTTGGGATCTATCATCTCTGTTATACAATGATATACATTAGAGATTGTATGCCTACTACTTAGTTGCATAAAAGTGATTTGAGACAGTACAGTGGTTCTTGTTAGATGTATCCATGTTTGTGTGACATACTTGTGCTACTAGGACAGTGATCCAGGTCAAGGACACAGTACTCTGATTGCAGGGACAAGAGGTTGTAGATGGTGGTATGTGGTTAGCGTTCTTAGCGTCTTGGATCAGGGTATGATATTCATCAAGGTTTTCAAGTTGTTGCTCCATTATTGTATGTGTATATGCTCTACTTTACACTCTATAGAAGCATAGATAAGGTGTAAGGTCATGGGCAATGCCATATATTCTGACAGATGTTAATTGTAGATGACTATGTCTCCTTTAGTTGATGTTACTAATGCACTTATGCTATGTTTTCACTCTGCCCTGAGTTATCCTCAGTCCTTTGTTCATTATGAAAAAGGGGGAGATATGTACTCAGTGAACATTTAAACAGTGCAAGGTAGATAAATGTATAAGAGGACTATTTTTTGTCATCTTTAAATACATTGTAGAAGTAATGGAGTTGAGAGGAGATATTGAAGTGATTAATTATGCAGTCTCAAGTTTGCTTGACAGAAAATAAAAGTTTGGTATTGAAAGTGTTCCTTTCTACATGGACTTGGTGTAAGTGATTTGTCATGATGAAGTGGCAAGGATAGTGAGACCAACCCATTGAATGTCTAACAAAAGATTTTTCTATTCATGACAAAGTGATATTCTAATAGTACATGCAAGTATGACAATAAAGAAAACACATTGAGTTTGTTAGAATCTGATAGAATATTTTGCTACTTGATCATTCATAAAGTGATCCTTGAAGTTTGAAAAGACAGTATATTCTTAACTTGGTACAGTGAACTGAAAATCTTATACAAATATGCAAGGATAGTCTAATGCCCTCTCATCTATCATCCAGCTTCTTGAAATATACTTTGTTGTTAGGGGAAGCTTATCGTCTGTAATAGGTTTCATTTTTTTTTCATTGTTGTCAAAAGGGGGAGAAGATGAAAAGTGGAATGCAATGTTAGTTTGACCTCAATGCCAAAGGGGGAGATTGTAGATTGTTTGTCATTGATGTCAAGGTTGATGACAAGGATGTCTGAGTTCCATGATGCCATGATGTTGATAAGGTGATAAAGTGTTTGTGTCATCCATATATGTTTCTATGTGTCATACATGAGATCAGGATCTTTCATATGGTTTGGTGTAGCAGGATAGATACTCATGCTCTTTCTATTGGATGTTGGTAGCTTGTTGATACTTCAAGTATTTGTTACTTGATGATAAAATGCAAACAAGGTGTTCAGGGGTACAATGCTTCATATGTTTTCATTCTTGCTTTAGGAGGAAGTTGTATGTCTTTAACAAGGTCCATGATGTCTTCATTCAAGAATAGTTCACATGCATGATGCATGTACATGTTTAATCAAGTGAGGTTTCATTCATTCATGCTCCAAAGATCTTCAAAAGGTTACTGCTTTAAAGATCATCAAAGGTTTATATGTTGTTTATTGCCTACTTCAGTGTGTGATAGAGAAAGAAAGAGTTTGAGGCAGCAAGGTGATCCATCATCAGTCTTATTCATGATATTTCACAAAGAGTTGTTATGTCTTCATGAGGTATAGTGGTGAGTGTCATGATGGTGCTGATGTCAAAAGCATATAGGCGTTGATCATTTTTTGTTAGTATTGTTATTCTTCATCACAGGATCAAGTTGTTGATGTTTGGTTTTAGTGAACTCTAATTTGGTTTGATCATTTGTCTTCTTGTTCATCATAAGAGTTGGTCACAAGTGCATGGTAATGATACAAGGTAATGATAAAATTTATAGTTACAATGGCTAATAGTTAGGTCAAAGAAATGCAGGTGCTTAAATTTAAGGCTTATGTGTTAGGGTTTAAAAGAAGTAAACCCTAAAGGATGTCTTAAGTGACAATTAGGAGTTAAACGTCATTCAAGTTATATCACTTTTGTTTTAATTTAACATTGACCCCCTATTGGAGGTAAAGTCATTTAAAGTGAATTACCAAAGGGTCTTTAAGACATCATTCAACTAGCCCTCTGACCTAGCAATACTGGTTCCTCCAGTGAACTTCCTTATCACAATCGCCTAAAAAGAAATCAAAAGCCACAATTTAATGTCACGGGAGCGCGAAGATCTCATCCAATGGTGGAAGTTTAAAAGAAATTCAAATTCCAACAGTTTATTTGTGTTGTTTAGTTTGATGTACAGATTCATATAAAAAGTCCTAACTGTCCTATAACATTAGAGATATCAAACCTGGAAAGCCGAAAAAATTGATATCTTGGTCTGTATGATGGATTTTTGAGGGAGACCTAATCAGAACGAAAGTAGGGACATATATCTTTCTTTGCATATGCATATTGGATCAAATTGTGAAGGATTATAAAAGTTTTGATGAAGTGAAACATGAAGGGTATTTTTCAATCTGCATAAGGAGGGTTTGTTTGTGTATTGTAGAGGCAGGATTCAAGCAGCATGTTTCTGAAAGATTGAGAAATAAGTCTACTTGCTTTGCATCATTGATTATTGATATCATATTAAAAGTCTTGATTTGGAGATTGTACTATTTATGTTGATCAGTCATGTTCTTGTAGAAGAGTGATGTGTAGTCATTGATGAACAAATTGTCCTAGTCTCATCTTTGTCAGAATATGAAGAGGGTGTGTTTGACAGTAATGAAGGTGTAGGCATTTTGAAATGACATAAAACAGACAGAGATACTTGAGTTATATAGGGTGTGAATAGGAGGTTATTGTTTATGGAGTTGCAAAGTCAAATCATTTGACCAATGGATTATATTGTAACAGGGTAATCCCCTAAAATTATCTTTTCTTTCATATGTTCACTTGATTGCCAGTGACGCATTTTGTAAAGCGAATGAGGCTTGCTTGGTCAGTAAAACATTAGGGGTTGGTGCTCCTTGAAGTAGGTGCTTCTAAACTAAGTGGTCAGTGAGACCTTGAGTGATGGAGTGTGTCAGGAACCTGTGTTTAACCCTTCTCTTTACATTGTTAGTATATTACTTTTGGACGCATATGCTTGGTAAGTCGTCCTGTGAGTATATTGTATTATCCCACATTCATGGGAAGTAATAGTTGTTTAGATTAGACTTAGTAAATAAGTACGTGTTGAGGCCAATGAAGCCATCCACGAATTTATTGTATTGAGCTTTCTCAAAGGAGGTTGCCCCCTCGAAGTGGCCTGTGATCAATAAATTCCTTCTATGTTTCCGCTATTTATACATTCCTGTTATTTTGTGCATTTTTCATTATATTGTTGCAGGAGGTTCCTCTCATTTGGTATCAAAGCGCTTTCTTGGGCTCGCTAGGTGGAATTTCTACCGAATGTTTTTTTTTTTTTCCGTAGTGGCCTCCAAGCGCTGTGATTATTGTAGTAGTTCTTTATTTTTTGCATCTGTATTGTTTATTTCAATTGTAGGTTCAGATCAGGGAATATCCCTATCCGCTTAACTATGGGAAGTGCTTGGGCATATAGCCCTAAAACACATTGTGAGAAGTACCACAAGAACCCCGAAGTAGCTGGCCCATTGAGAGGACCTGCCAGTGAAAAGGGCAACAGTGCCGACCTGATTGACTAGTTCCCATCCGTGAGGTAAACCATGAGCTGTCATTTGTGGCAAAGCAGTTATCAATTTTACCTAAGCTATGGAGTGAGGGGTATTGCCCCAATACACAAGCCATTAGACATTGGTGGCTGAGTGACTCCCCTAAACCTTTAGGAAGCTGAACATACTTGGGGCCCATATCTATTGACAACTGGCAAATCGCAAATTGAATCCATCTAGAATAGTTGGCAGATCGTTTCCAGAAACAAAAAATCCAGAGTAGTTGGTAGATCATTTCCAGAAAAAAAATCTATTTTTTCACCATATCTTCCTTGCTTTAGCTTTGTTTCCTCTCAAAAGTCACTGGAATCCCTGAAATTTCATTCTGCATATTTCCTTCCTTGAGGACCCTATCCCAAATTCCACTTATCGAAGCCATAAATCTGACACTTGTCTATTTTTCGGGTTTGCCATAACTTCTTCAATTATCACCCAATAGCCTTCAAATTTTAGCACAGTGTTCATTTCATATTTCTGCTCCTTTTTCCCTCTTTGACAAATTTTCCCATTCTTTCACCCCACTTCTGAAATCCCCATTTTCTGCTTCCCTTTCCCTCTGAAAGAGTCAAAAACCTAGTCAAACCCCAATTACCCATCGGAGTTTTTCCCAACTCCAAATTTTCCTTTACTAAAAAAGTTTCCTTTTTTTTCTACCCATTCCCAAAAAAAAAAATCTCTTGGTTATGGTGGTCACCCATGTAGGAGCCAAAAACATGGACGATGAACTTGCAGACCTCAAGACCAAACTCCAAGATCTGGATGAAAAAATTCTTGGCCTCAATCTTCATCATTCAGCCATGAACAATAGACAGTAGCTAGAGTTTTCTATAGACATTGGGTTCTCTTCTTCCAACAATTTTTGTGGGCCGAAGCTTGATTTTCCTCGCTTCAATGGTGATGACCCAACTGGATGGATATACCAGGCAGAACAATATTTCAGTCTACATAATACTTTTGATGTCAACAAAGTCGCACTTGCATCCTTTCATTTGGAACATGAAGCCCTTCAATGGTTCTATTGGTACATCAAGGCTCATGAAGAGCCAAAATGGATAGATTTTTGCAAACTCATTTTGCAACAATTTGGCCCTAGTGCTTTTGGCAACTTCACAGGAGCACTCACTAAACTTTACCAAATAGGTACTGTGAGAGAATATCAAACAGAATTTGAAAAATTGGCCAATCACGTGGAGGAATTATCTGATGAATTCTTCAGGAGTTGTTTTGTCAGTGGTCTGAAGGATGCAATCCGATCTGAGGTTAAAATGTTTCGTCCCATCACAATGATGGAATACCTAGGGTTGGCTAAGTTGGCGAAGGACAAGATCATAGCTCAACAATGATCCAAATCCAATTTTGTTCCATTCAGAAATATGGTTTCCCAAAGACCTCAAATCACGTCAGCTCCTAGAACAACTCCTATAACTGAAGCAGAGATGCGGGCACATAGAGAAAAAGGGATTTGTTATAATTATGATGAGAAATTCACTCGGGGACATAGATGTGTTGAGAAAAAGCTTTATCTCTTGGATGTAGATTCTTTGCATGCAACTGAAGTTTATGCAGATGCTCAGGATACAGTAGATGATCAGGTTGAAACCCAACAGTCGCTTGATGACCCTACTTCTTCGAAAGACCACCTAGAGATCTCTCTCTATGCTTTAGCAAGAGTCACCACCCCACAAACCATGTGGGTCAAGGGTTACTTCAAGAATCTCCCTCTTACAATACTCATTGACTTTGGTAGCACTCATAACTTAATTGACCCTTGGATCGCTAAACAGGCTGATTGTTTTGTCCATCCTTGCTCCGGCTTTGAAGTCATGATTGCCAATGGGGGCACATTACCTTGCAAAGGGAAGTGTCGTAATGTGCATATCTCTATTGGAGATTATAACCTACACTCTAACATGTTTGCCTTGCCCTTAGGTGGATGTGATGTGGTTTTGGGTGCCTAATGGTTACGCACACTTGGACCCATCTTATGGGATTTTTCTTAACTTTGGATGCAATTTTTAAACAATGGGCAAAAACACACATTGAAGGGCTTACAACCGGGGTCTCTCAGAATCATAAGTTCACATTGTATGGAAAAGCTTCTTAAGAAGAATTCACATGGTGTCATCGCTCAACTCCATTCCATTCAGATGCAACCATCAGCAGTCTCCACTAGTCCTTTGGATCTACAACAAATTTTGGATAGGTATGCATGTGTCTTTGCTGAACCAGTGGGATTGCCACCTTCACGAGTAGAGGACCACCATATTTAGCTCCTTCCTGGAAGCGTTCCTCCCAACATCAGGCCCTACCACTACCCATTTCACCAAAAGATAGAGATTGAGATGCTTGTTTGAGACTTACTGAAGCAAGGCATTATTCACCCTAGTACCAATTCCTTTTCTTCACTAGTTGTTCTTGTCTAGAAAAAAGATGGGTCATGGCACCTCTGCATTGACTTCTGAGCACTTAATAACATCACAATCAAGGATAAGTTTCTGATTCCTATTATTGATGAGCTTCTTGACAAGCTTCATGGTGCTCAATTTTTCTTCAAGTTGGATCTTTGTTCTGGGTATCACCAAATTTGGGTTCATGAGGATGATATCCCTAAAATAGCTTTTTGCATGCATGATGGCCACTATGAGTTTTTGGTCATGCCCTTTGGCCTCACTAATACTCCTTCAACATTCTAGGCATTGATTAATAAAATATTCCGGCCCTACCTGCGGAAATTTATTATGGTCTTCTTTGATGATATCTTCATCTATAGAAAAACATGGGCTAAGCATCTCCACCATCTAGATCTCGTACTGCAACTTCTCTCTAATCATCAACTCTGTGCAATGTTAGGGTTAGATGATAGAAGATATCAATTAAATGCAAATAAAGATTAAACAGAGGAATGGAAAATACACAGAAATAATAATAGCGAGAGAAGGGTTTTAATGTGGTTCACCCAAACTCGGGCTACATCCACCAACAGAGAGTCCAATATTATTATCCAATAAATCAAACCGATTACAACCAGCAATCCCTGCAACTCAATACCATTGCAAATGCTACAATACAATATATCAACCAAAACCCTAACCCTTAGCCGCTTTTATCAAGCCTTATGCCAGTTATAAAAATAGGGTTTTTTTTATGTCGACTCAAGATACATAACTAGTGTACAGTACTTGCATGATCAATCACCACCTACCAACATGCAAAATAGTCTAAATGTGTTTTTGGCCAGGAGGAAGTGGAGTATCTCGGGCATATTGTTTAAGCCCAAGGGGTTCGAATGGATCCTATAAAAATAGATGCCATGAAAAATCAGTCGCATCCTCAGACACTCAAGAGCCTTTGTCATTTTTTGGGACTGACTGGCTACTATCGCAAGTTTGTCAAGGATTACGGGAAGATTGTAGCTCCATTAATAGCTATGTTAAAAAAGGATGCTTTTACCTAGACACATGCTATTGAGTGTGCATTTGAAAAACTAAAACAAGCTATGTGTACTACACCTGTTCTAGCTATGCCAGATTTTTCCAAGACCTTCACTATTGAGAGTGATGCTTGCGGCCATGGACTTGGTGTTGTTCTCCTTCAAGACGACCATCCCATTGTATTCACCAACAAAGCCCTTTCTAACAAGAATTTAGTACTCTCTACATATGAGAAGGAAATGATGGCTATTTTGCATGCAGTACAAAAGTGGCGGCCATACCTACTAGGGAATCATTTTTGCATCAAGACTGATCACTAGAGTCTAAAATATTTCTTGGAACAATAGGTCTCCTCCCTAGCACAATAGAAATGGGTTAGCAAACTCATGGGTTATGACTATGAGATCACTTACAAGAAGGTTGAGGACAATATTGTGGCAGATGCTCTTTCTCGCACATTTGATGATCAAGCCTTCCTTTCAACTATTTCTATGCCTATTCCAAATCGGTTGGAATCTGTCTAGCAGGGTTATGTCAATGACTCTTCATTATCTCAAATCATTCAACAGTTGGCCAATAACCCTTTTGATGTACCACGTTACTCTTGGGATGGTACTTCTCTGCGATACAAGGGTTGTCTGGTACTTCCCTAGAGGATAGATCTTCAGCAGGCTATCTTCTATGAACTCCATGCTTCTCCATTAGTAGTGTTAGGTCTCAAAAACATAGGTTTTTACACCTTAAGAGGTTGCCGAGCTCTCTTCACGCTTTTGGCTAACAGGCACAAGGATAAATACCTTCTTCACTTTAGGTTCTACTAGACCTAGGTAGGTGTACCTGAGTAGGGAGGCAGATTTTGGGCATTTGAATATGGTTTCTAACCTAAGGCAATCTACTCCAATGGCACAGGGGTGAAGTAGATGCAAAGCTGACTAATTAATT
The DNA here is from genome assembly GCA_027924645.1 of Cunninghamia lanceolata. Taxonomy (NCBI): domain Eukaryota; kingdom Viridiplantae; phylum Streptophyta; class Pinopsida; order Cupressales; family Cupressaceae; genus Cunninghamia; species Cunninghamia lanceolata. The sequence continues at coordinate 1,375,800 of BSBN01001501.1, forward strand.
CTTACTGAATGCTTTTGAAAATGAGTAGATAAGGTTTACATAAAGTTTGCTTTGACTAGTGCCTAGATCTATTGGGTGAATGGAGTCAAGGGGTGAATGACTAGTGAGTTTAGTTATATGGCTTAACTTGAATTGCAAGGCACCTTCTATGGTGTGTACCTTGTACAAACGTGCAAATATGACAACTAGATTGTTCTTCTTTATATATCCCAGTGATATGCCCTCAGATTACTGTAGTCTTATGAAAATATTTTTAATTCTATTCTAAGGGAAGTCAATCAAAGGCAATCTATTAAGAAGGGTTTTAATCTCTGACAGAACCAACTCAATTTAGATTTCTTTGAAAGAATTTTTAATTCTCTTGAAATAGAACCTAATCAACAATACTACACAAAAAAAACAAATGTGCTTTGACAGGATTAAAATCCTAAATAACAAGAGAACACCACTTTGGAGACAACAAACCAGTATGTAACAATTAAATCCAAACACTGCAATTGAACACCACAATTAAATCACTTCTTGTAAACATCCTTTCTCCATTGATTTTTTAAAATATATACATTGATTGCATAAATTTATAAAAATGGATGGAATGGATGACACCTACTACTACTAATGGTGATCATGTTTTCTTTTCTACTAATGATCCCCTTTCCTTGATTTGTATCTCCCATATATATTTTGCAAATTTAGGGTTATGACCCTTTACATTTCGGTGCATCCTTTTACAATTTTCACATTACCCATGTGTCTCAAGTAAAATAATTACCTATGAAAATTTCTATTTTCACCCTTAAAAAAAAAACCCTATCGAGCACATTAAATAAAAACCAATTATGGTTTACTTCCCGCATATTTCTCCACCTTTGGTCTTTATTTATTTAATTTTTTTTAATTTTTTGGCCCTTTCTTCTCTCTCGCACATGCACTTGACATCTCTTGCGGTGATGTGGGAAAAAATAACTCCACCGCTCTCTTGCACTCCAGTTAGGGTTTTCTCGCAGGACTACAAGGACCTCACCGCTAGCCCGCACATCATGCCTGGCTCCTTTGCGGTAGCTACGGAAACTTCTCTATCAGATGTCTTGTACACTCCTTTCACTTGCAAATAGTTCAAATACCTTGTCTCTCCAACAGAGGATTCAAACTACATTTCATTCAGTGCCTTTCATCGAATCAAATGGTTCCTTCTATGTTTCCATGACCACGGTTTTTCAAAATCCCTCTGGAGTAATCCCTTCCGGATTCATGACTTCAATCTTGTTGATGTGCCTCGTTTAATTCACAGTGAGCACATTGTTGCTTTTAAAATGATGGAGATAGTTCACATCTCTCAACAATTTCACTTGCAATAGTCTTGGAGATAGGTTTCATTGCACTGTGGCAATCAACACATACTTAGAGGTTCTTAACAACTACAATAGTTGTTTCTAAGGGCCATTTTGAACAAATCAAATGCCATTGTGAACTCTTCGTTATGACAAAAGATAAATGATTCCTTTATCTTGTCAATGCTTCCACATTCACACACATGCCCGCTAGAGCATTTCCAACTATAATGTCTGACAAAAATTCCCCTTTTCATTATACTTTGATGTCAGCCCTCTCTACATAATGATGTGAGATTGAGATGAGAAGTGGATGGAAACAACATTTTATGAATGAATATTTCTATTTGATCAAGGTGTCCACGCTGACAGAGAAGGGCAACAATGCAGGAATAGCGCTCCAGTGGTGGAGGAACATCCAAGCCCATGAAACCACTTATGCACTGAACCGCAACACATTTGCCAAATTTAAGAATATACTGGTCTGTTGTGAGATCAAATGTTTTACTTCCAATAGAAAATGTAACAGTTGGCATGCTTGATATTTGATCACAATCAACAACTAATTCTCCATTTAGGCTTGGTAATCATTCACAGAGTTAATTCATGTAGCTGAGAATATGTTCCTTAGTCTAGTTTTGGGAGAGTTGGTTTTGCATCCACACAACTACCATCTGACAAGTAGTGCACATTGCATCGTTGGAACCTGAAGATGCCTCTATTTCATGAGCTTCTTTATCTAGTACGCTAGCTATACCCATGCTGACATCCATTTGACCATTAGAAGAGCACAAGCCAATCTGAGAACAAACCTTCTGAGGATTTGTCTGTGCCATCAAGAGCTCAAAAATCATCACCATACTGTGATATTACAGTTTTACATTCTTGGTTGATAAAAGCAAATGCACCAATAACATGGTTGATTTGTAGTTCCAAAAGAAACCCTAATAGTGATATTCTTTACCAATCTTCCAAGAGATTCCCTTTTGGTTCCTAAAACACCAACAACTTTGTCAATTTTACAATGAAGCTTACTTGCAGCTCTTCCACTTTCTATCTGTGATGACCTTTGAAGGAGTAACATTCACATAGAGATGATGCACATCCAATTCCATTCCTCCACTGGAGGGTATCCCTTATGTGGTCATACAACTCTCTTTGAATATGAAAAGGCACAAGCAATGTCATGAAGAAAAGGCACAAGATTCCCAAGATCTACCTAGTTCTCTAACCTCTACTGCCTTGCAAAAGAATTTCTTTTGAAGAGATTTCATCAATGAATGCTTCATGAGGCTTTAATCCATCACAAAAAAACATAGAATAATACCATAGACTCAACAAACATTATCATCCTGCCTCATCAACCAATACTTGTGTGACACAAGTCGGGGCCCCATGTGGGCCTGACTAAATTTTGTTTGTTTTGAAACAACTTTTTGTCATGAAATGATCTGGGACTGCCTCTGCATGCTCATGAAGTAAAAAATTGAACTAGGTGGACATCAAAATCCACTTTTTGGCATCTTTGCACAGTGACCAAAACAAGTCTTGTAGCCTCCAAAATCATTCTGGAAAACTGATCAAGCCATCTCCTGGAGCCATTAAAATGCACAGGCATGTAGACTTTTGACCCAAGAATTTAGTGCAGCAAATGGTTTGGAAAAACACATCTTGAGGTGGAATATATTCAATGCCACAATGGCCCACTTGGCCTTTTCTGCAACTGCACCTGTCAAAAAACCAACTTGAGCACACCAAGTCACCTCCTTGAAAAAATATCAAATCTTCTCCTGGGAAGCTGCCACTAGAAACAATTGTTCATTTAAATCCATTAAGCATATTTACAAGAGGATTTTTCACCATTTCACTTCACAAATATTTAGGGCCAAAGTTGACTTCTTTGGAGGTGAAAACTGTGAAATCAAGGCTAAGTGCATTTGCTTTTCATTTTGAAAAAATAGCAAACGATGTGCTGGAGCCTTGAAACTGAACATAGAAGTAGATTTTGATAAGATGAATCAGGAACACCAATATGTTCATCATGAACATTATCCATCTGCAAGATATTAGCCTCCCAAGTTGGCCTCTCAGACTGATTTTACATTGTGTAACCAGCAAAACTTTTTCAAAACCCTTCAACTTGACTCCTCAAAACTTAGTCAAATCTCATCATAGGAAGCTAAAATCAGATATGTGCACTCACATATGATAGGAAAGTATGCTTGCAAAGTGATTTTGCATAAAACTAAGCAAGTTTTGAATTATAATGCTTCAAAGTAGGCCACTTGAGCATCTTGTGCAGGTGCATTTTTGAGTACTGAAATTGATTTTTTCATCATGGGATCCTGAAATTTATGCAAAAATTGGTAGAAAATTTTAGGTCCCAATAGGTAGGTCACTCTGGGTTCCTCAAAAATTATGAGCGGGCATGACGTAACTTATTTTGGAAGGGAATGAAAAGGGCAATTCAACAGATAGTGGCAGAATGTGATACCTACCAATGCAACAAGGGTGAAACGACACTCCTTCCTGGATTGCTCGAACCCTTGTCCATCCCTACATAGATTTGGACAGATATTTCTATGGATTTCATTGAGGGGCTCCCTAAATCTGGAGGGAAGACAATGATCTTGGTTGTGGTTGATTGCCTCTCCAAATATAGTCATTTTTGTGCCCTCAGCCATCCCTATACCCCATCCTCAGTCACACAAATTTTCATGGATCAGATCTTCCGTCTTCATGGCATCCCTTCTTCCATTGTCTTAGATCATGATGCAACTTTTACCAGTCATTTTTGGACAGAACTATTTCGACACACTGGCACCAAACTGAAGATGAGTTCTCGGTATCACCCATAAATAGATGGTTAGATTGAAATTATCAACAAATGTTTGGAAACTTATCTTCATTGCTTCACCTCAGATCAACAACATCAGTGGGCAAAGTGTCTCCCTCTAGCTGAATGGTGGTACAATACCTCCTACTACACTGCATCTAAAATGACTCCATATGAAACAGTCTATGGTCACACACTGTAAGCACTAAAATCACGCACTGCCTCCATGAGGACCCCTATGATGATTCAAGTCCTTGTCACGTACATGTAAGCATGAAATAATGTCCTTTGAGTAGCAGGCCTCTTGATGACGTGTCATCTCTTCTTATCTTGTGTTGTTTCTTCCTTGTCGATTTCTCCCTCCCCCCGTTTGCGACGCTTTTTGACACTTGTTGTGACACTTGTTGACTTGTGTTTTTTGAGCTTTCAACCTTGCTCCTAAGCCTTGTGAGTGTCTTGTAGGTGATTTTTCACCTCTCCCCTATGTTTTTCATCTAGTGCACCTCCTAGAAGCCTTCTAGAGGTCCCCTGATCCATCTCCCACTGACAGTTTTTATTTTTGACCAACCAATCCAAATCTCCCCCTATTATTTCTAGATCTCCCCTAGAGATCCTATAGATACAAGTGGAGATTTGGATTCTTCCACATGACTGACCTGTTTCTTGATGCAGAACCCATCCTTTTCTTCTCTTCTACCATCTCCCAACCTAATTTTCTGCATCTGACCCTATCCAGCCCGGATCTCCCCAAGCGACCCAGGGTTGCCCCCCGAGCGACCCATGGTCACCCAGGGGCGACCCTACTCATAAAAGGGCGACCTTGCCATTTTTGGACCCATGGAAAAACTAGAGTTTCTCTCTCTTTTTGCTCTATTTTTGCCTGTTTTTCTTTTTGTTTGCATGATTTTTGATCCTTGATATAGAGTTAACTATTTCATGCACCCACACATGCATAATTAGCTCTATTTCATCTCAATTTAACTCTTCAATCAATCTCATGCATTCCCTCAGCTCCATTTCTTCTTCAGTGATAAGCTATCATTGCTTCATCTCTCTAATCACTGAGTTCACTGGTCAATCAACCTTGTTAACTCCCCAATCTATTCTTGTTAACTCATCAATCAAATGAGTTAACTCTCCAATCAATTCCTTCTTCTAAACCTATAAATACCCCCTCCCCTAAGCACAAAGGGAGGCAAATTCATTGTGCACACAACTCTTGCCCAAGTTTGCTCTCCAACTTAGCATTCAAATGATCTTACAGGACAAAGGTGCCTTTTGCTTTATTTGTTCAACCAAGTAGTGTCACGCTGCTTCATTCTATGCCATTGTGCTCAATCCAAGCTCTCACCGAGCTCATACAAGCTTCATCAAAAGCTTCTTTTGCTTCTTTGGGTCATTTTGTTGTCAAGAGGGTCACCTGTTGCCACAAAAGGATTCAAGGTTGCCTACACAAGGATTACTGAGGGTACTGGAGTCAACAAATCTTCATTTCTCTCAGGTTCCTTCATTATTTTCATTTCTTTCATAGTAATTAGATAATCACATTTGCTCTTGGGAATAGTAACACATTATTTTTTCCTTGATAGGTTAGATCTTGCATGTTAGATTAATTGCTTTCATATTTCTAGATCTACATTGTTAGAAGAAGCATTTTCCCTTTTCATTAGATTAGATTGCATTGAAAACACCAAAAACCCAAAAAAAACATAGATTAACTTTACATTTGAAAAGTCATATAAGATTGCATACATATCTCCTTTTCATAGATTAGAAGCATTTCTATTTCCAAAATACTCTAAAAAACACCAAAAAGACATTTTTCATATCATTTATCTTGCATTTATATAGAAACATTAGATTATACAACATTACAAACCCTCGATTCTATCACGAGGTAACCACAGATAAATAAAGTCAAACCTAGGTCAACAAAACCCTAGGTCAAAACCTTAGATCTGGTTAAGGTTAGCAATCACACGATTACCTCAATCCTGATTCACGAATGTGCTTAGGAGTGAGAGGAGAGTGGGTGAGGGCTATCCATGATGAGATCAAGGAGATCCATCCAAAACCTCAATAACAAACATTTGTCTTACCACAAGGAGACCCACTTGTCCTCTTGTTGTTAGAAGAAACTAGACAATGATAGATACAACAAGACCTCTTACAATGCATACAAAGACAAGAGGACATCAACGAAAATAATCGTTTACCCACACAGAGGTGGAATCTTAGAAATCCAAACAGGAGAAGAGAAACTAGTGACCCTTCGGGTCATAGGGTTATCTCAACTACAACAACAATCGAATGAAACATACAACAAAACACACAACAACAAAGGCCACAGAACTTGTCAACCCCTCTCTGCGAAGTCTAGCTCTCAAACAAGCCAGACCCCCACCATGTCTTGCCTCCTCTTGACTAGCCACTTCCACATGAGCGAGAGTGATGTGGCGGATCACCCTGTGGCAAGGAGGGAAGGGTTCATGTGCGTGCTTAAATCTGACCTGATAGCCCTCAGACAACCGGAGTCACGATTTTGAGCGTACATATTTTGGTGAACCCGACGTGAAGAACAAAACTTTTGATGGGATCTTTCACATTTCCATGTGCTTCTTTCATTGTGTACTCATCTTTTATGTCCATCTTCATTTCAATCATTTCGTGGTGTTTCCTACACCCCAAAACTAGGACAAAATCACACAAATCTTGAGGGAATCACCCCTCCAATGAAATTAGAACATGTTCAAATCTAATAGCTTAAATCTCAAATGGAATCCAACAAGATCCCCACAACATTGACCAAATCAAAACATGCCAAGTGAGTGTTCGGTCCGAGATCCATCAACAAGACCAACTCATAATGAGTGATAGAAAAATGGCCACCCAAATGGACAATGAGGGGAGCCATCAAAAGCAAAGCTTATAAGAAGATTGGGGGACACAAAAACCCCTCCATATGGCACATCAAGATAAAAGACATGTAATATGTCAAGTATAATCAAAAGGAACAAGTAGGGTTAGTCAAACCCCAACACAAAGCAATCCATATCAAGATTTTAAAACTCAAAGAATGGAAGAAGCCTCACTCACAGACCTTATAGAAAATTCGGTCCTACAAATCAAGACCCTTGAAGCTAGAAATGGTTGTCAAAGAGAAATTCAAGAAAAACCTAGGGCACAGGGAAATCCTTCCATTGATAAGATTGAATCAAACCAGGGAGCAACCTAAATTCCCCCTCATCTAAACTTCCATGAAGAATTCAGGCCTCCCTTGCCCTCACAATCTAACATGACAAGCCTTAATCAAATAGGTGGGATTCCTATGACACAAGATCAACCACAAATGATCCCACCCAATCTTCAAAACATAAACATGACGCCATCTAGTCATCCAACTTTTTCAGGCTATCAACAATCTTGCATACCCTTTCAACAAACACAACAAGCTCCACTCGAAGGGCTAATGTTTGGAGGAAAAAAATCCTCTACACATAACTCCCTCCTAGGAACATACCTTGAGTATTTAAAGGAGCCTCTTGACTACAACATTCGTCAGGTTATACTAACATGGCCCCTCCCTGAGCTTCCAAAATTTAAAGGAGAGGGTGATCCCAACTCTCATATCAAGGCTTACATCATGGTAGTGCAAGAACTCCTTCCTTGGGATGGGGTGGTAGTAAAGATCTTTCCAAAAAATTTAGAGGGTATTTCTCTAGATTGGTACTATTGACTTCTAGAAGCATCGATCCACTCTTTTAGGCAACTCATCGATCAATTTGTGGCTGCCTTTGACATAAACAAATTGGTCAAGACAGGAATACGAGATTTTTTAACAATCAAACAAGAAGCCAACAAGTCAATTGCACATTTTATCACATGATGGAGAAAAGTTCTCTATTCTTCAACTAGCGCATCAAACATGGATCATAGAGAACTTTATGATCGACATACGAGAACAAGTCCAAAAACTCCCTTATAAATCATACAAAGAAGCGCTTGAAAGTGCCCTTAGAATTGACCAAGCCACTATTGATAGTGAAAGAAGGGAGTATGATTCCAATGGAAGGTTGATAAACCATGATACAAATGAAAAATACTCAACAAATGATCAAGACATAGATGGGTCAACCAACACTTCACCATCTAGAAACAACAATAATTGTGACTACGATAGTCATACAAATTTGGGGAATAAAAATACCAACAACCATCCCTTGAGAATCAACAAAAAGTCATACAACAATCACCATAAGCCTCAAAATCACAATCATGATAAATATTTCTCATTTCACAAGAGAAGGGGGCATGATATCAAGTCATGTTGGGGGTACCATCGCTTCATATCAAACCTCCCAAAACATCAACAAAAAACATTCATGGACACATTCTCGCAAGATGAAGAACTTGGTCCCAACACCTTTGATCAAAACACCGTAGGCCTTGTGGAATTGGATAAAGATCAAGAAATTTATGTCATACAAGGACCAAAACAAACAGATGAGATCGACAATTTAAATTTTTCTCACATGCTAGAGCTTATCAAGAATTCTCCTACACACAAAAATGCTCTCCTAAATGCCTTAGATCTAAACCATCTAGTTCAAAACACTCCAAGTGAAAAGAGTTCTTCAACATTTGATTTTGAATAGTTACCCTTAGACAATCACATAGCTAAACAAGGTGATCTCCCCCTCCATCTGATAGTCCAAGTTCAAGGTTGTTCTATTAAATGTGCAATGATTGATGATGGATCTACAATCAACATACTCTCCTTTTCACTTCTTCAAAGAATGGGTTACGATGAAACACAAATCACAAAACAAACTTCCATCCTTAGAATTCATGATAACCCAAACACTCAAACCATGGGTAAGGTCAATCTCCAATCACATTGGGTCCTAAAACCCTCCCAACTGAATTTCATGTCATCAATGAAGAAACCACTTACAACATGATCCTAGAAAGGCCTTGGATCCATAGGATGAGGGCCATTCCCTCCACACTATTTCAAGAAATACACTTCTCGTACATGGGACAAACCCACATCATCAAAGGAGATCCTGATCCTTTCAGCCTTTATAGAGTTGAACAAGTCAAAAAGACGGGAAAGTCCATGGAAACCACTAATGACCCAAAAATCAACACTTTTGAAAAAGGAGAGACATCAAAACAAATTGCAAACGTAGCCAAGACCTCAAAATGTATAGGGAAGGGGGCAAAAGGAGAATTCCCCTTCGATCCCAACTTAACAAAGTCTTACTCTCCATTCAACTTAGTGACCATTCCAATTGAACTAGACATAAACATCCCTATGGTTGAAACCATGATGGAAGAAGAAGAACCATAATCCACACAGAAACTAGGAAATTCAACACCAACATCATTTGCCCTTCAAATTTTCAAAACAAACATGGGAAGTCAACAAGAACAAAAAATGATAAAGCTAGGGGACAAATCATCAAACAATGAAACATATGAGTACACAAAATTCCTCATTGAATATAGACATTTTTACACCAACTCTTTGGGTGTCCTTGCAAAGCCTTTCAAGTGAAGTTTAGACCAAATTGGATAAGTCCGCGCATAGCTAAGGAAGATGTCAAAAATGACACTACCTTTTGTACATTATGGAAGGAGAAGAGTTTAATATCTCATAAAAATCACAAAATACAAAAAAAAATATAAAAATAATAAAAATGGCAAAAATAATTTGTTTCTTACATTTCTGTATCATTCTATTCATCTTGCATTACAGTCAGTGACTTGCTCTTGTATATTTTCTCTTCAGTAAGGAGTCTAATGTTGACTAGATATATGTCATCCTTTCAAGACCTCGAGATCCCTCATCTTTCACAAATTTCCATTATCCCCCTTCATTCCCAGTGATTCTAAATCAAATCCTAGCTCTTAGCTTTACACTGATCCTAGTCTTAATGAGTCAAGATGTTAGGTCTAAACAAAGTCAGTATTCAAACCTATAGTGTACGAAGGAAGCTTGCAAGTAGACCTCCCCAATTCTTCCCTGGTAGAGGAGAAGTCCAACTAGATTACAAAAACTTTAGGTGGCGCTCATCCCCTTATCTTTCTTGGCCAAAAACGTCAGGAAGATCAAAACTCTGAAGGAACCAATCTAAGATATGGGTGAATAAAAAATGAGTGATCAAAATAAGAGTGTTGAAAAAGTGAGAATTGAGAGATCAAAGCATAGCATAGCAAAAGTCCAAAAAGCATTCATTTCTTGAAAAGCCAGAAAATCCAAAAAAATGAGAAATGTCAAGTGAGGAAAATACAAAAAAAGTAAAAAGCAAAAAAAAGAGAGATACAAAAAAAGAGTGAAAGAGAAGATTGTTGAATGTTCGTACTCTTGGGTGGAGATCAGTCTAAGCTCGAAGCCTCAAGGGTTACATTGTAATAGAGAAAGAAAGGTACTAAGCACACACACACACACACACTAGCTGAGCAAAAATGAAGAGTCTAGTAGTCTCTAGGATCATCTGCTATCTAGGGACCCTTGTTCTTTCCCATTTATCCTTTACCCTGGGTCTACTTTGCTTGCCATCTATGATCTAAGTCTAGCAAACACCTATAAAATTTGCTGCTTGTATAAGTTGAAAGCTTACCAATTTGCCTTATCTAGATAAGGATTAATGTTTAGCCTTTACCAAAGCCAAAATTTAGAAATGCTCCATTTTCATTCCTGCTCCCCACTTGAGTTATAAAATCCTATCTCACAGCCTTGAATAGGTCTCTTATATCAGGACAACTTGCAATCCCCTGGATTGAAAATCGTATTAAAGAGTAGTCATATTGTTTGTTCCACATTGCATTCATACTCAAAATCAAAAAAAGAGTTCCAAATCAATAAAATCAATGTCATAACTCATGGCATTCCATAGAAGTAAAAGTTTCATTTCAGTATTGCTTGTGTTATTGCATCTACATATTGTCACATGCATTCATATATATATGCTCAAAAAGACAAAAACAAATTGCATCATCCATATGTGATCATCTTAGGTATGCATTCTCCTAAGAAACATAAAAGTTCTAGCCAACCGTATGCACAAAAGGGAAATTGAAGTACAAGATGTCGACTAAAGATATGTGTGGATCTCATCAATCATGTCTTGTAGCAATAAAGTGTAAAACAATGTCTGAGCACAAGTCACTCCTCCAACGAGTCAAAAGAGCAAACCTGTGTAATCAAGTATGTGAGTCTCCCCATGCAAGGGGGCAAGGGTAGAAATATCTTAAATATAGGTCTCTCGAAGACCTCAAGTGTGAAATCAAACCTTTGCAAAATCTTCACAAAAACCATAAAAATCAGAAAAACCAAAAAAACCTAAAAAAAATATAAAACATAAAAAATCCCTAAAAATCAAATACATTCTTCAAAATCTGCAATAAAAGGAAAATCTATTCTCCTCCTCTCTAGCTTAGCATGTGTTCTATTTCTTTTATGCATCTTCCATGCGTCGTTTTGCATACATTCATCCCTACAGGTCCAAACCGACAAAGGCAAGCAACTAGTCGAACTCAAGCGATCTATGGTAAGATTCGTCATTTTAGTTTTCATTATTTACTTTGATATATTTAAATGTCAGATTAACACTAGTTATTGTAGGTACAAATTGTGGGAAAATTAACAACAGGTAAGGCCTAGTTCGGAAATGGTACCTACCTTTCAGTAGACTACCGTCCTTGAGGGGGCAAATATGTAAGCACAAAAATCAAGCACTGCCTCCACGAGGACCCCTATAATGATTCAAATCCTTGTCACGTACATGTAAGCGTGAAATAATGTCCTTTGAGTAGCAGGCCTCTTGATGATGTGTCCTCTCTTCTTGTCTTGTGTTGTTTCTTCCTTGTCAATTTCTCCCTCCCCCCATTTGCGACGCTTTTCGACACTTGTTGCGACACTTGTCGACTTGCATTTTTTGAGCTTTCAACCTTGCTCCTAAGCCTTGTGAGTGTCTTGTAGGTGAGTTTTCACCTTTCCCCTATGTTTTTCATCTAGTTCACCTCCTAGAAGCCTTCTAGAGGTCCCCTGATCCATCTCCCACTAACGGTTTTCATTTTCAACCAACCAATCCAAATCTCCCCCTATTATTTCTTGATGCAGAACCCATCCCTTTCTTCTCTTCTTCCATCTCCCAACCTAATTTTTTGCATCTAACCCTGTCCAACCTGGATCTCCTCAGGTGACCCATGGTCACCCAGGGGTGACCCTATTGGTAAAAGGGTCGACCTGCCATTTTTGGAACCGTGGAAAAACTAGAGTTTCTCTCTCATTTTTGCTCCGTTTTTTCCAGTTTTTCTTTCTATTTGCATGATTTTTGATCCTTGATATAGAGTTAACTATTTCATGCACCCACACATGCATAATTAGCTATTTGATCTCAATTTAACTCTTCAGTCAATCTCATGCATTCCCTCACCTCCATTTCTTCTTCAGTGATAAGCTATCATTGCTTCATCACTCTCTAATCAGTTGAGTTCACTAGTCAATCAACCTTGTTAACTCCCCAATCTATTCTTGTTGACTCATCAATCAAATGAGTTAACTCTCCAATCAATTCCTTCTTCTAAACCTATAAATACCCCCTCCCCTAAGCATAAAGGGAGGCAAATTCATTGTGCACACAGCTCTTGCCAAATTTTACTCTCCAACTTAGCATTCAAATGCTCTTACAGGACAAAGGTGCCTTTTGCTTTATTTTTTCAACCAAGTAGAGTCACCCTACTTCATTCTATGCCATTGTGCTCAATCCAAGCTCTCACTAAGCTCATACAAGCTTCATCAAAAGCTTCTTTTGCTTCTTTGGGTCATTTTGTTGTCAAGAGGATCACCTGCTGCCACAAAAGGATTCGAGGTTACCTACACAAGGATTACTGAGGGTAGTGGAGTCAACAAATCTTTGTTTCTCTCAGGTTCCTTCATTATTTTTATTGCTTTCATAGTAATTAGATAATCACATTTGCTCTTGGGAATAGTAACACATTGTTTTTTCCTTGATAGGTTAGATGTTGCATGTTAGATTAATCGCTTTCATATTTCTAGGTCTACATTGTTAAAAGAAGCATTTTCCCTTTCATTAGATTAGATTGCATTGAAAACACCAAAAACCCCAAAAAAACATAGATTAAATTTGCATTTGAAAAGTCATATAGGATTGCATACATATTTCCTTTTCATAGATTAGAAGCATTTATATTTCCAAAATACTCTAAAAAACACCAAAAAGACATTTTGCATATCATTTAGCTTGCATTCATATAGAAACATTGGATTAGACAACATTGCAAACCCTCAATTCAATCACGAGGTAACCACAGATAAATAAAGTTAAACCCTAGGTCAACAAAACCCTAGGTCAAAACCTTAGATCTAGTTAAGGTTAGCAATCACACTATTACCTCCATCCTGATTCATGAATATGCTTAGGAGTGAGAGGAGAGTGGGTGAGGGCTATCCGTGATGAGATCAAGGAGATCCATCTAAGACCTCAACAACAAACATTTGTCTTACCACAAGGAGACCCACTCGTCCTCTTGTTGTCAGAAGAAACCAGACAATGACAGATACAAAACCTCTTGCAATGCATACAAAGACAAGAAGACATCAATGAAAACAATCGTTTACCCACACAGAGGTGGAATCTTAGAAATCCAAACAGGAGAAGAGAAATTAGTGACCCTTCAAGTCATAGGGTTATCTCAACTACAACAACAATCGAATGAAACATATAACAAAATGTACAACAACAAAGGCCATAGAACTTACCAACCCCTCTCTGCGAAGTCCAGCTCTCAAACGAGCCAGAACCTCACCGTGTCTCACCTCCTCTCGACAGGTCACTTCCACGTGAGTGAGAGTGACATGGTGGATCACCCCATGGCAAGGAGGGAAGGGTACATGTGTGTGTCGAAATCCAACCTGATAGCCCTCAGGCACCACCAGTGCTCCTTCCATACACCCCCAATAGTTCACCAGTTCAGGAAGTCGACACGGTTCTTCGAACCCAGGATCAGATTCTTCGCATCCTATAGGACAATCTTCACATGGCCAAAAATTGAATGAAACAACAAGTTGATTAGCACCATTCTGCGCGCACTTTTCAAGTAGGTGATATGGTTTTCCTTCGTCTATAGCCATACAAGCAATCATCCTTGAAACTCAAAGGGCGACATAAGTTGGCTCCAAAGTTCTATGGGCCATATAAGGTTCTTCAGAAGATTGGGTTAGTTGCTTATAAATTGGAGCTTCCTCCTTCCCGTGTTCATCTAGTATTTCATGTCTCTTGTTTAAAGAAAGTTCATGGCACCAACATCAAAGCACAAACTATTTTACCAGAACTAGATAATGAAGGATCCATCATTTTGGAGCCGAAGGCAATCCTCAATAGGCGCACTCGTCAGCTTCACTCCCGATCCATCACAAAGGTATTGATTCAGTGGCACGGAATGCAACCAGAGGATGCTACATGGGAACCACTCCTTTAGATTCAACAACAATTTCCACATCTTAAGCTTTGAGGACAAAGCTTTTCTAAGAGGGAGGGGATGTTAGGAACCCATGTTTAACCCTTCTTTTTACATTGTTAGTATATTACTTTTGGATGCATATGCTTTGTAAGTCATCCCGTGAGTATATTGTATTGTCCCACATTCATGGGAAGTAATAGTTGTTTAGATTAGACTTCGTATATAAGCACGTGTTGAGGCCAATGAAGGCATGCACAAATTTATTGTATTGAGCTTGCTCAAAGGAGGTTGCCCCCTCGAAGTGGCCTGCAATCAATAAATTCCTTCTGTGTTTCTGCTATTTATATATTGCTATTATTTTGTGCATTTTTCATTATATTGTTGCAGGAGGTTCCTCTCAGAGTGGGTGCTTCAATTTTGATTGGGAGTGGGTGCTCCTATACTTGTAACCAGTGAGGTTTTTGGTTAAGCCAGTGAGGCATTTCTAAGTGGTTTTTCTTCCCCTTGAGGGTTTTCCACTCATGAAATTTATTGTGTCATGGTCTCAATTGATGTGTGATCCATTTGTCTTTCATGCTTGAACATTCAGTCTTATTTGTTGTTTAGTATTTGATTTCTTACTTTGGTAAAGTACACTGTCAGAATTATTACTTTTTATTTTCAAGTTTGAAAAGAAGTAAATGAATTATTTTTGTCTACAACATTGATTCACTACCCCCCCTCAGTGTTGTCTGTACTCCAACATATTATACCGAGATGTTGGACTTATTATTTTACTAGGATACATGGATATTGGACTATTGATTTTGGATTTATGATATCAAGATAGACTATAGTATACATTGTTACCTTGATTAGATTAGTTATTTACTTGTATATGGTGATGATGACTAATTATGAGGTAACTTTATTATAGTTTGATTTATGTGATGGATGCATGCTTTAATTGATCTTATATGTTGTCTAATTTTGTTTTATGGGTTATGTTATTAAACAAGATGATGTGAATTGAAATTGAATATATGTATTAAGTAGATTAGTGTGATGCATATGTGATGACACTAGGAAATATTATGGAATGAATATTTAAATTGAATTGATATGTATTTATCTATATGGATTTTGATTATTGGTTAGAGTATAGATGTTTGTATTGAATGTGATTATGACTGGAATTGTATTCAAGTTGCTTTGACTATTAGACATATTGACGTGTACAATTGAGTTGTGCAGGTACCTTTCATGGCCAATAGAAATTCAGAGGTCATCTAGAAACCCTATATGAATTCCTAGTGAAGCTTGACCTTAGTCCATGATGGGAACTAAAGTCTTAAATTGTTGTGAAATGTTGTAAATTGATTTATTTTGTGATGTTAAGTTATTTTTTAAATTGGTGTGTAGGATGTTGAGTTGGCTTGGAGGATGAGTTGTCATCCTATGTGTTAAAACTCGGATTTTGAATTAGGGATCATTTAAGAGGGCCTTAAAATATCTTTTTCATGTATATTTTAGTCTTTTTGGACCCCTAGGTCATATACCTTGGGATTGAGGACCTTTTGGGCTTTAAATTTTTTATTTTTGTATGTATATATTTTACCTTATTTATAAAAATGAATAATAGTTTTGTAATAGTAAGCATATATATAGTTGTTCAAAAAATATATATACATATACTTATTTTACTCTCACTCTCTTTCTTATTCATATAAATAAAATAAAAATAATCCCATGTTGTTTTGTAAATGAGTGATTTAATTTACTTTGTAGAATATTTAGTTGTACAAAAATTACATGCTTATGTGCTTTGTATGTATATATTTTCCCTTATTTATATAAATGAATAATAGTTTTATAATAGTAAGCATATATATATATACTTATTTTCCTTTCACTTTCTTGTTCATATAAATAGAATAAAAATAATCCCATGCTTCATAAATGAGTGATTTAATTTACTTTGTAGAATATTTAGTTGTACAAAAATTGCATGCTTATGTGCTTTGTATGTATATATTTTGCCTTGTTTATATAAATGAATATGTCACAACCCTTGTTTTTTCTAATATTTAATTTAAAGTTTAAATAATATTATTAAATATTATTAGGATTAATTAATTGACTTGATTTGGAAATGGTAGGAATGACACTCTCTCGACAGAGAGAGTATCATCGAGGAGGGAGTGTCTAGCCGACTAAAGGTGAATTGCTTGAAGTGAATCCGCACGCACCACATAATGTCATATAGATTAAATTTGCATTAATGTGTGTCTAAGTGTGTGGAAAATAATTGCATTTATTTTTATTTTGCATTTAGAATAATCATTTTTTATGGAAAGACTAAATTAAATATTTAGTCGCAATAAATTAATAGATAAATTAATTGCAATATTTGAAGATATTTAAATATCTTTCAAAAAGGTGGGTGGTTGGGTGGGAGCCACTCCACAATTACATGTGTGGAGTGGCTGACTCGACAGGAGGTGACGGGGTCTATGGTTTGCCAAATCATGATCGGTTTGTAGGATGATTTTTTCATGATGGGTGGTGAAGTTTTCTGGGATTTGGTGTAAGGTTGGCATGCTCCTCACATCACTCATAACTGGAGGTGAGGGTGGCTAATAATGGCAGGGTGTGCTGGTATTCTGACATTCCCCTGCCTCCTCTGACACCAAGATTTAATCTTGGATTTCTTCCCATTTTTTTTATGGCAAAGTTTATCTTGAAATTAATGGCGAAGGAACTAGAAATGGGTGGCATTGACACTCCAGTCTAGCTTCTTGGTTCAAAGCAGAAGATGGCCTTTCTAGGCCCAGTGTCTTCGTGTCGTCTGGGAAGGATAATTAGTCACCCAGATTTTCTCACCTTCACTGACGTGGAGTACATTGCAGGAAAAGGCTTCATTGAGGGAGCCGAAGGTTATAGAATGGATTCCAAGATCTCTTCAAGGGTTCTGGCAGGTTTGTTGGCTATCAAGATTCTGAAGGCAGAGGTGAAGGTGATTATGCAGCATTTGTTCAGAAAGGCTTTGCTGGTTGGTTTGGATGAGGCTTTGGTTGTGGCATCCCTGGGAGTTGGCATTCCTCACCCGCGTGATTTGGGGGCAGATTTCCTGAGGAAGAAATTCAAGTTGGTAATGGTTCAGAACTTGGCCTGGGAAGATGAGTTCAGATTTTTGTTTAGAACAATATTTGGTCTTAAGTTCTGCATTTTTATGTTTGGGCTGGGGTCTAGGTTTCTATAGGTGATGGTTATGTGCCTTTCTGTCAGGATCTGTTTTGGTACGCTTCGGCCTTAGCATTTATGTAAATCAGTATAGAATGTTTGGGTGTAGATGGATCAAGGGAATTTTTGACTCCGCATGGTCCTTTTGTTCCCCTGTATAGGTTGGCATATCAATGGTGGTCTTTCTATGCCCCTTAGTTATGGGCTAAACAAGTAATCCTTTTTTATTATATTAATAATATACTCTATCTTATCTACCAAAAAAAATATCTTTCAAAAAAATATTCTTTTAACTGCTTTGTCATTATTTATTTATTTGACTCTATTTTAGGCCACATGAAAGAAGTGGCAGTTACTAATGAGGGAATATATTTCTTGCAATTATCTTGTTTTATTTTAGAAAATGGAAGAGAGAGTGGGAAGGTGGAGTTATTAGAATTAATTGTATTTTCTATTTTATTTTCTTGAATGGGGATTCTCTAAAGAAAGATTGGAGTCTATAAAACTAGAAAATAAAAAAGTGAATTGGGGATGGGGATAAAAAATAATAGATAATTGTTTTAGGGAATTGCTTCTCTTCTCTAGATGGAAATCTGCATCTTTTTCTTTCTACTTCATGAGAATGAGGGGAAGCAAGATTTGAAAGAATGGTTTCAGATTCATGAGCAGAGGGCTAGGAAGTTCTTCAATCAATTTTGTTGCTAGAGGACGCTTCCTATTCAGATGAATCTTTGTGTTGAGTAATTTTTGAGTTGATTTCAGTTATGTTCAGCTTGTTGTTTTGCAATTCTAATTTGTTTTTCTTGTAATGAATTTCTATCTGGAATTAATGTTTTCTAAATGGACAAGTTTGATTCTATTGATATATTCTTGATTGTACATAAAAGAGTAATTATGGATCATAGCTATGGAAAGGTGATTACAATGTATTATTATTATTTTATTATTGATGTTGTTGTTGTTGTTGTTGTTGTCTGTGGTTAAATATTGCTTGAATAAAGAGACTGAATTACAGTCAAAATTGCTTTCATGTATTAAGTAATATTTTTAATTCCTTTTTGAATTTTCTTTCCCTTAATCTTATCTTTTTGAAACATTTTAAATTTTTAAATTTCGTTAAGAAACAAGGAAGATACAAAAGTTTTACTACTGACTGGTTTTTGTGTCATCAACATTATTTGGTGCATTTCTTCTAATTTATTTATTTAATGTTGATGAAATAATTAAATTATTAAGTGTATTATTATTAAATAATCTTAAGAAGGAGCTTGCTACAACATTATTATATGATTATTAGTGAGAAGGGTAATATGACTTGAGTTATGTGAATATTTGTTTTGTTTGTGGATTAATTTTGGTGGTTTGCAAAGGCTATTTGTAGTTAAAAGTTGCCCTTACATGTGATTTGGTCTTAAATCTTTTTTGAGTTTTATTTTTCTATCTTTCATCTTCATGGAAAATTTTAAATATTGTAATTTCATTGAGATATGTAAAAGTTATGAATTTTCTTAAATTGTTGGTTTTTACTTGATTTCAAGTTGCTCTTACATGTGATTTGGTCTTCTTAAATCCTTTTTGGGTTTTATTTTTCTATCTTTCATCTTCATGGAACATTTTAAATATTGTAATTTCATTGAGATATGTAAAAGTTATGAATTTTCTTAGATTGTTGGTTTTTACTTGATTTCTTATTTTCTTCAATGGAAATCTTTGATATGTAATCTAATGATAAAATATTATTCATTTTAAATTTAATGATATTATATCTTACATATTATACTTTAAAATGTAATCACATTGTAAATGTATTCTTTTTGCAAATGAGCAAAAATAATAACATAGTTTTATTTTATTTTTGGACTCTAGTTAAATCATAAATTAGAGTTATAATACAATCCTATCTAGGAATTTAAGACTTGGGATCTAGTGGAAATAATATAGAAACCAAATCTATTAGTCTAAGACATATTTTTCTTGAATAGTTAAGTTACGAAGATGCAATGGTTAGTGGATATACTATGTTTATAGAAGATTTGAATTTAGTAATGCAGATCAAGTTTGAACCTTATTTAGAAAGTATAAGTTATATTATAGAAAGATCTTTGATATATTTTGGTTAGTAATTATGTAAAAATGTTTTTTAGAAACCTTACTAGGTAGGAAAACAAATCTATTAGTCAAATAAATTATGTTTTGTATCTTTATTAGATTAATAATATAGGAGGTTTTGGTAAAAGATAATATGTAGTTTATCTCTTTATTATTATAATGGAAAGATAGAGGATTTAGTGGGACTTGCCAAGTTTATATATATATATATATAGCAAGGTCTTAGGGGACTAGCCTTGAGGAGTTAAGTCTAGACCCTAGGGTTTTATTTCCTTGTGATTTTGTGTATCCATATGAATCTGAACGAAGAAAGTGTTTAGATTTATGATTGACTTATTTTGTATTCAAGGTATGATAGGCATGTATAGAGTATACTACTGTATCAATATTTTATTGCATAGTTAAACATATTTGAAAGAATTGAACTCTTTATATTCTTGGCTTATGAAAATGTATATATATATATATATATATATATATATATATAGGTTAGGGAACTAGCCTTGAGGAGTTAAGTCTAGACCCTAGGGTTTTATTTCCTTGTGATTTTGTGTATCCATATGAATCTGAATGAAGAAAGTGTTTAGAGTTACTATTGACTTATTTTGTATTCATAGTATGATAGGCATGTATAGAGTAAACTACTGTATCAATATTTTATTTCATAGTTAAACATATTTGAAAGAATTGAACTCTTTATATTCTTGGCTTATGAAAATATATTGCTCAATTGATGAATTTATCCATGTCTAAACCTAATGCATGATATGGCTGTAATAATAAACTATATTCTAGGCGATCCTTATTTGTGTAAGAAGGATAAATTGTGATACTGTCAATAAATGAGAAGATGTCTAGATTATGGAATTAGCACCTTAGACCAAATTTATGAAATGGATTCATGGTTTAAACTGATTGAAGACTATCACAATGTTTCTTTAGACTTGTCTTTCAAATTGTTGTATTTTCTGTGAATGATCAATCTCGATGGCAACATGAATAATGTTTGGTTTGATTGTAATTATATATTCACTTCTACTATTATTTTTCTGTAAGTAGAGTTGGATAAAGAGCATGGACGGGTGTTGAATATGGGGTCACAGAGAAGGGTAGGTTAGATTACTAGCCTATCTCACTGACATTATCAGGTTAAATGATGATTTGGCCAAAGCTCTTAGAAAATCAAACTAAGTATTTGCAGTGGTTTGAATTTATTTACTCTATCATATCATGATATAAGTTAATTTGCTACAGTTTGTACTATTTGTTAAATGTTAGAGATAGATCATGTTGCACCAGATTTCTTCATGCATGTTGGCTTCAGTTTGCTAGACCCCTCACGAAGGGTCGGGCTGCTTCATTTTGGAGTAAGACCGGGGAGGCGGAAGCCTTGTGGCTGGGCGATTAATCACCTTGATGATGCCCTCTCTTCACCAGATTTAGTGTCAAAGATATGGTATGGTATCGAAGACATTGTATGGTGCAACTTATTGTTGTATAATGTTGTAAAGGACATAGTCCTATTTATAAGCTATTTGACTAGTTGTAATGTTCTTTGATTTTATAGATTAATGAAAGCTATATATTTCTCGAGTTATATTTTATGGGAAAAAATTTAATTCATTCCCTTTTTCTGCAATAATTTATTAGAATAATATTATTTTATTCTAGTAATAAGAGTGGTTGTTACAGAATAATAGTTTTGTAATACTAAGCAAATATATATAAACATGTTGAAGAACCTATTTTAAAACAAAACAATTTTGTGTATATTTTCATCTAATATATATAGAGTTTCTTTTTTAAAAAGAATAAATAAATAAATATAGGCGATTGTATTTTAGAGTTATGGTTTATTATTAATTTTTTAAAAAAGGCTTTGTTGTGCCCTGTCCGTGCACCCATGGAGATGATAGGAGGGCCCCAACCTATGGGCAGGACGCAAATCCCATAAAAGGTTTTGCGACTGGGATTAATAGTGTTGCTTTAAGAGCTTAGTGGGAAAATTAATGATATTTATTGTCAAATTAATCTCATTTAGTTAATTATTTCATATGTGTATAGTTTATAGTGGAGTTGTGAAATAAATTTAATGATTTGGTTGTTAATTGGTAACCTTTGTGGGAATGAATATTATTGTGTTTAATTTAGTGGCTATTAAAATTAGTGGGTTTGATTAATGAACATTTGTTCTCTTACAAAAAATGGTAATTAGTTATTTTATTTTTTTAATCAATAAATCTAATGATAAATGTGTATTTATTTTATTTTGGAATCGAATATTTACTTATTTTTGTAGGAAATTTTAATATGGTTGAAATGGAAGAAATTTTTGTATTAAGTTTATTAAATGTGGTCTTTATTTAAATCATCTAAAATCGTAGTTCATTTAAAATATTGTAACCATATAGTCGTAGATTTATTTTTTAACTTTTCCATATTAATATTTATTTTCTTGTAATGATGCAAATTTGAGATAATAATCAATTGTATTATTTTAATTTGATTGTCATTATTTCAATGGTGAACCATGTTATTGAAATAATCATTTTAATGTTAGTTAAACATTAGCATAACTAGGGATTTAGTTTAATTATAGGTATTTGGGCCTCATGCTTTTAAGGCGGGCTCATTCCCATATTCATATAGCAAAACCTAGGAGGGAATCATCTTCTGAAATATTCCCTCATGACGTCATGTTGGATGATTTCAAACCCTATTAGGTTACCCCTATTTTCGTAGGGTGTACGAATGTTGTTCACTACACTCATCTAATTTTAAATCCCTCTCCCCACTTCGTGCGACATGCTTGTCCTGATGTTGTACTTGCAACATGGATGGGTGCACACATTAGATTATTGTGTGACACATGATTAGAGCTTGCCTATAATAATGTCCTTCTAAAAAAATATTTTTTTTAGTTCAGGTTTCATGTCCACATGCAATTGTGGGAATGACATTTGGTATCAGAGCATTAGTCCAACATAGGGACTCTAGGAACATGTGGTTAAACATCGTTGGTTGATATTTGCAACTTGCATATGCAGGATGCCACTTAGAACTAGGAGAGGACGTGGTGATAATAGTGCTACTGAGGGGACACATTCTTGAGACACATGTCTGACACCACTTGCAACAGATCCCTTACATCAGTAGCTACAATAGGACCTCAGACCCTAGATCCTTCAAGAACCACAATAGTTTATTGGCATTGTCTAGGAATGGTTAGCACCTGTAGGGGAGGCCTCCCATGTCAAGCATTCATAGCCTTCTATGGAGGAGCACGTGTTAGAGCATAGAGAGCACAATGGGAGTCCTCCTCATGTTCGGGTGAAGTTTTTAGATGATGGTGGAGAGTCGGTTCATCTCGATCCACCACCTTGAGTTCAACAATAGGATGCAGTGTGAGCACCTTGAGATGTAGGGGATCAGATTAGGGAGTTGCTTTGTTTGTAGCCTCCTACCACTTGCGTCAAATCCCTTACATCAATAGCCGCAGCAGGACCTTGGACCCTAGATCCTTTAGGAACCACAATAGTTTATTGGCATTGTCTAGGAATGGTTAGCACCTATAGGGGAGGCCTCCCATGTTGAGCATTCACATCCTTCTATGGAGGAGCACGTGTTAGAGCATAGAGAGCACAACGGGAGTCCTCTTTATGTTTGGGTAGAGTTTTTAGATGATGGTAGAGATTCGGTTCATCTCGATCCACCACCTTGAGTTCAACAAGATGCAGTGTGAGCACCTTGAGATGCAGGGGATCAGATTAGGGATTTGCTTTATTTGCAGCCTCCTACCTTTGTTGGATTGACAGATGGCGTTGAGGCAAAGTCTTGGCTTCTAAGTTTGGATAGGTGGTTTGGGTTGTGTGCATATGATAGCAACCTAAAATCACATGTTTTATTCATCTTTTTTGTGGCACCACTTGTACCTGGTGGTGCTAGGAGGAGCAGAAGTATCATTTGGTGCTAGACACCTTATCTTGGGATACATTTTTGGAGTGTTTTAGAGAGAGATATTTGTCAAAGCACTATCGAGAATGGCGTATTGATGAGTTCCATGATTTGCAACAGTGAGGTCTTATAGTAGCACAGTATGAGAGTCATTTCTTAGAGTTCTTGCAGTATGTGGACTACCTCTAGGATGCGAAGATCCTCATCAATTGATTTATCAGGGGCTTGAATGCCAATATATCATGTCCTATTCACATGGCTAATCATGAATACACAAAGTGTGGGACTAGCTCATACACAATAGTCTTTTAGAGGGGGTCATGTTAGCTCTAGTAGATTTAGAGCACAATAGTCTAGCAGAACACACTTAGTACAAGTTTAGACTAGGGGACCCTGCTATGTTTGTGGTGTAGGATACTTGGCTAAAGAGTACCCTCATGGATTTGCAACATTAGGAAGATAGCATGAAGTTGGTTCTGAGTAGATGGTAGTAGATGTGGGTAAGTCCCATAGAGATTTTACAGTGGTTGAGAACTGCCAAGTTGAGCATTAGGCCATAGTTATAGAGGCACTAGGTACTATGAGTCGATTTCCCATCACTTCTTTGTTTGATTCTGGAGCTTTTGATTCTTTTATTTTCCCATCTATAGTAGAGAGTTACAGGCTAGTGGCATCGAGGCAGGATGATAGGTGGGAGGTTGAGTTAGCTTCAGGGGCTAGGGTGTTTGTTGACTCAGTGGTTAGGAGCCATGTCTTGGGACTTAAAGATTTCACCACATTAGTAGATCTTTGAGTTATTCCTCTGGGATCTTATGGAGTGGTTCTAGGTATGGATTGGATCAATGCCAATCAAGATAAGATAGATTGTCGACATAAGACCATTGAGTATGTTGATGATCATGGTGCTTCAATTGACCTTGTGGGAGTCTAGAGACCTATCTCCCTTCGCATGATCTCTGCTGTGTAGCTTAAGTGGTGCATGTGGAAGGGTTGCCAATTATTCACTATTTCAGTGAGTGATAGATTAGAGGATGGACTAGAGACTACCTTAGATGATCACCCTATTATTAGGGAGCTTGTAGGTGTCTTTCCTTCAGAGATTCTAGGGACGTCTCCTTGTTGTGAGATAGATTTCCACATAGATCTAGTACCAGGAGTTAAGCATGTATCTAGAGAACCTTATGGGATGACTACTCATGAGCTTAGAAAGCTCAAGCTACAGTTGGAGGAGTTATTAGAAAAGGGAAACATTCATCCTAGCATCTCTCCTTGGGGTGCACTAGTCATCCTTGTTAATAATAAGGATTATTCCCTTCATCTATGTGTAGATTACAGGCAACTCAATAAAGTAACAATGAAGAATCGTTACCCTTTGTCGAGGATTGATGACTTATTTGACTAGATGCAAGGTTCCAGGGTGTTCTTGAAGATAGACCTTAAGTCCGGTTATCATCAGTTGAGGATTGCAGAGGTAAATGTCCATAAGACAACTTTTTATCCTATGTATGGGTACTATGAGTTCACAATGGTTCCATTTGGGTTGACGAATGCCCCTGCAGTGTTCATGAGTCTCATGAACAGGGTATTTTGCACCTTCTTAGACTAGTGTGTATTGGTCTTTCTAGATGATATTTTGATCTACTCTCGGATAGGGGAGGAGCATGAGAAGCACCTACGCTAGGTCTTGCAGTGTTTGAGGGAGAACTAACTTTATGGTAACTTGGAGAAGTGTGCCTTCTTCAAATCAAAGGTTCAATATTTGGGTCACATCTTGTTTGGGGATGGTATCTCAGTAGATCCATCGAAGATAAGAGCTATTATGGATTGCCTAGCACCTACGAGTGTGATAGAGGTTAGGAGCTTCATGGGATTGGCAGGTTATTATCATAGGTTTGTTGAGGGCTTCTCCAGGATTGCACATCACATCACTTCCCTTCAGTGGAAAGGGAAGAATTTTGAGTGGACAGAGTAGTGTGAGAGAGCATTTCAGACTCTCAAGGAGTGTCTCACTAGTGCACTGATTTTAGCAGTACCTAATCTGATGGCATATTTTGTGGTATGTATAGATGCTTCTATAGAGGGTATTGGTGCAGTGCTTATGTAGGAGGGGCGAGTGATCGCGTATGAGTCATGAAAGCTTAAGACCCATAAGCTGAACTACCCCACACATGATTTAGAGTTTGCAACACTAGTTCATGCCTTGACTAGATGGAGACACTTTCTTTTAGGACACATATTCAATTTACATATAGAGCATCGCAGTCTTTAGTATATATTCACATAGCTAAATCTAAATGTTTGTGAATGGTGTTGGATGGAGTTCCTATGTGAATATGACTTTGATGTGCATTATATCAAAGGCAAGGAGAACATGGTTGGAGATGCCCTAAGTAGGAGACAACATGAGGTCATGGCTATGACCTTGGGTACAGATTTGAGGGGACGTATTCTCTAGAATTTGCCAGAGGATGAGTGATACAAAGAGGTTCGGCAGGATTTGCAATCTCAGAGAGTCCTTAAGGGCAAGTTTACATAACATTCTTTGGATATAGATGGGCTTCTATGTCATAGAGGGTCGGTATATGTAACTCTTTTAGGGGATCTTCATACAGTGGTACTAACATAGGCGCGCAGGGCACCTTATGCGGCACATCTAGGGGTGAAGAAAATACATGCAGATCTTTGGTAGCTATATCATTGGGCAGGTATGTGATGGGTTATTGCAGAGTTTTTTGCTTGATACCTTGAATGTTAGAGATTCAAGGCCAAGCTTCAACATCCAACAAGACTACTTTGCCCCCATGAGATACCTGAGTGGAAATGGGACACCATTTCCATGGATTTTATCGTTGGTCTACCTTTTTCATCTCAACGCCACAATGGCATCATGGCGACGGTTGATAAGTTGACCAAGGTTGCACACTTTTCTCCAGTGCGAACTACTTATAATGATCCTACAATGGTGAGGGTCTTTTTGGATCATATTGTTAGACTTCATGGGATTCCTTGTCAAATCATTTCAAATAGGGATTCAATGTTCACTTCCACCTTTTGGACCACATTGCAATAGGCATTAGGCACACAACTTAACTTCAGTATGGCTTATCCCCTGAGATAGATGGATAGATAGAGAGGGAGAATCACGTATTGGAGGACATGTTACAAATGTATGTGTTGGATCAGCAATGTAGATGGGAGGATTATCTCTATCTAGTGGAGTTTGCATATAATAACAGCCACTACAATTTTTTAGGTATGGCACCATTCCAAACATTTATGGAAGACCCTATAGAACACCTCTGAGTTGGGATCGAATTAAGGATAGAGTGGCTATTGGTCCTGAGATGGTATAGGACATGGAACAACATGTAGTATTGATTAGACAACATCTCTAGGAGGCACATGATTGCCAAAATAAGTACGATGATGCCAAGATATTGGATTGGATCTTCTCAGTTGGCGATAAGGTGTTTTTGAGAGTGTGATTGCATAAGAGTCCAATTCATTATGGAAAGGGTTCTAAGCTTGTACCTCAATTTGTGGGTCCCTTTGAGATTTTGGAGTGAATAGGTCTTGTAGCCTATTGTTTAGCCTTGTCGCCTAGCCTGTCATGTATCCACAATGTATTTCATGTATTTGTTTTGAGGAGATATGTACCTGATGTTTCACATGTCTTGGATTAGGGTGCTTTATAGGTGGAGGCAAATGGGTAGTTGAATTTGGATCCCATTCGTATTTTAGCACATCGAACATTGGCCCTTTGAGCACAAGAGCTAGATCAGATCAGGGTCTAGTGGGACCACTATCATGAGATTGCAGCCACTTAGGACACTATAGAGATGAGGACACTCTATCCCCACCTATTTGAGGGCTTCTAAGAGGAAGCCTAATCTTAGGGCAGGAGGATGTGAGTCCCTTTTCTTTATGGCATACATAGTTTCACTATTAGACCGATTACAATTGTTATACCTAGATGTTGGACTTATTATTTTACTAGGATACATGGATACTGGATTGTTGATTTTGGATTTATGATATTTGGATAGACTATAGTAGACATTGTTACCTTGATTAGATTAGTTATTTGCTTGAATATGGTGATGGTGACCTAAATTATGAGGTTGCTTTATTATCGTTTGATTTATGTGATGGATGTATGCTTTAATTGATCATATATATTGTCTAATTATGGTTTATGGATTATGCTATCAAACAAGTTGATGTGAATTGAAATTGAATACATGTGTTCAATAGATTAGTGTGATGCATATGTTATGATGCTAGGAGATATTGTGGAATGAGATTAAAATTGAATTGATATGTATTTGATATCTATACATGGATTTTGATTATTAGTTGGAGTACAGATGTTTTTATTAAATGTGATTATGATTGAAATTGTATTCAAGTTGCTTCAGTTATTTATGCATATTGGACATATTGACGTGTGCAATTGAGTTGTGCAGGTACTTCCATGGCCAATGGAAATTTGGAGGTCATCTAGAAACCCTATGTGAATTCCTATTGAAGCTTGAGCTTAGTTCATGATGGGGACTAAAGTATTCAATTTTTGTGAAATGTTGTAATGTGATTTATTTTATGATGTTAAGTTGATTTTTATATTGGTGTGTAGGATGTTGAGTTGGCTTAGAGGATGAGTTGTCATCCTATGTGTTGAATTTCGGATTTTGAATTAAGGTCACTTTAGAGGGCCTTAAAATATCTTTTCCATGTATATTTTAGTGTTTTTGGACCCCTAGGTCATATACCTTGGGATTGGGGACCTTTTGGGCTTGGAATTTTTTATTTTTGGAAGGATTTGACCAATCCTAAGTTCCTTATAAAAAAAGTTGTGTGGGTAAGTTTTGGGAAGAGGGATGGTGGACTTGTCACCATCCCATCCCACTTTCCTAGGGTCAAGGATGAGGGTTGGATCAAGTATACACTCATCCCCATGCTTCACACATCTGGGAGAAAATCCTAGGATGGTTTTGGAGAAGAGTGTACAAGTACACTTCTCTCCCATAGGTCTGACACATGTGTGACAACCATGAGGAGTCAAATCACTCCTTGGGGGTTAGGGATTGGTTGATAGGGAATGAAATGGATGCCATGTGGCACCTCCTGATTTGGGAGGAGGTGTGACATGTGTCACTCATTACATATACCTCTCTTTCAACTTGAGAAAGGGACCTTTACTTCACTTTTACTTCTTTTTTTTGGGAGAGTCTTGGCTTGAGAGTTTGAGGAGTTGGAGAAGAAGGCTTGGATAACTCTTAAGAGGATTTCATCAAGCTCAACTTCACTCTTGGATTAGCTTTTTGAAGGTAGGCATCTTATCTCCTTGTAAGTAAATTTAGTTGTGTGCATTGAATGGAAGAATGTTTTCAAGATCTTGTGTTTGTGGTATTCTTCTTCTCTTTTCTCCTTTTTTTTGTATAGTATTTTTATGTTTGTTGGGTTAAGGGTGTTTGTGTTGGGTTGGCTCCCCTCATGGATGAGAGCAACCCATGTGAGGGGTTGAGGGATGTGTGAACCTCCTTGGGGAAATTTCACTCTCTTGAGAGAGATTTTTGGCAAGAGTACCATATGCATTTGTTTGGCATGAGTGCCATATGAAGTATGAGAAGTGATGGATTGTGTTATGTGATGGTTTAGGTATGAGAAGTGTTGGTAATTTGGAAGGAAAATGAAAAAATGTGACTATGTTTGGGTAGAATATTAGTATTATTTTCCCCAAGGTACAGATGTCCACTTTACTCCCCCTACTTATGGTTTCTTTTGGATTCCACTATGTTGTGTAACCCATGGGAGATTTGGGAGTTTTATGTTTGTTGTATGATTGTGATAAATGTATGGCTTTATTTGTGTTGTGTTGTGTTGTGAACCCAGTTTCATAGATGGCCTCCTAGCTTGGGGTGGCTTGTGAGCAAGCCTAAGGTTGGGAAGTAAGAACCTCCATTGGTCTTTGGATGGAGTTTCTTGTTTTGCAGGTTGTGTGAAAGTAGGACAAGAAAGGAGAAGACTCTCCTATTGTGAAGTTGAAAACCTTGTTCAAGAAGAAATTATTTTTGTAAAGGAGTGAAAGTTGTAAATGTGTTGTATATGTCTATTGTAATGTCAATAAATAGTACGTGTTCCTACAAAAGTGTTCATCCTTCCTTGTTAAGTTTCAAAATATGTAAACAAATATGTCTATGCATTTGTGTATATATGGTAGAAGAAAGGAAAAGTAAAAAATATGAATCTCTTGACTTTATTTTCCACTTAATGTATTGTTGTTAGAAAGAAAATATTTAGAATTATATTTGTTATAATACAAATGAAAATCTCCCTTTTTCTTTGGTGGAAATTTAAATATATTGTTGCAGAAAAAGAATAAATGTATTTAATTGCCATTATTAAAAATGATAGATAGTTGTATGAGAATAGGTTCTGTTTGGATATGAAAACTATTTATCTTACTTCAACAATATTATTTGTAAAAAAAATATTAAATTACGCCGATAGGCGTTATACAGTCGAAGCAGATGTATGTACATTTTTATGGCCCTGATTTAAATTAATGTCTACTAAGTTGTCATAAGGTAAAATATTTAAAGTTAAACTATTATATACTTTCCCTCGCATCGCCTCCCATATTCCAGAAGGGATTATGGGGAAGGCTTGCATGATCATAGTAGCATTGTGGGTAGTTATTTGGGTTGGACATGAATATGCGAAAGTTGCATTACAATCTAAGAAAGAATGCAGAGTGTATCAGCGAGCTTATGCATTGGCGTCGTGGATAATTTGAGGAAATTGAGTGTGATTTACCTGCAAGAAAGTATGACAAACAAGAGGACCAAATTTTGGGTCGTGTGTACTCCTCTGGGGCAGGGCATGCTAAATCCACTGGGGGACTATGTTAATTTGGGGCGAATGCAATGTTAGATCTCCTGTGCAATCCTCTTGAGTAAAGTCATGACACAACAACAAGAAATAGAGAAATTGGTAGACGAAGCCCTAGTTCTCCTCAACAGCAATGTGAGAAGAGAAGCGGCCATTACTACACTAGAGAGCCTACCAAAGTTGTTGTTGATTATGCACCTGTCACCGACGCCGATGCACGGTTTAATTACAACTCATTTCTTTGTTACTCATATTTTTTATTTTGCTAATATATGATCTTTATTGCCATATTTCTGTAGGATGATGGACCCTGTGACAATTGGATATGGAAAGGGACGAATCTCATTATTCCTAGATGATCCCCATTGAGTGCTGGATGTGGTATGCACAAATCCATACATCAATTTTATATCCTAGTGATCTTGCACTTGTTATGAGGTAATGTGATTTGTAGCTGAGAATTATTAAAGAATATGACATGTTACACTTTTCTCTTGATTGAGTCAAGTTTCTCACATTCGAACCCATTAAAGTACAGTGTGGCTATAGATTATTGGTATACCTACTTTTCAGTACATTTGTGTAGATTTAAGAATGGAAGTATTGTGAGAGTGAAGAAACTACGCTCTCTAGAAAGCATGTCTAGCTTCAAATTCTACATGACTCTATTACATAATCCCTCTCCTGGTAATAAAACTTTAGCTTACATTCCATTGCAAATTTCCATTGTGATGACTAATCCATGAAATGAATATGGCAGATACTTTATATTGTGGATACTCTTCTGGCAGGCTACCTCGGGTTGAGACCACTCTACACTCTTCTACTTGAAAAGTATAGATTGGCAAGGAAGCTTTCTCAAATCTACGAACCCTTTCTTTTCTTGAAAGGGACGTAAGTCACTGACTTATCTTGGAATGTATAAATTATTTATTGGAATGCATTTACCATGAAATGTAATGTTCTTGACGCCTGATGATCGACAGGTTTGACATCTCAAATACTCAACTTTTGTGGAACAAAATGTCAAAGAGAGATCAACAAAATTTCAACATTGATGTTAAGAGCATAGATTGGAAACACTATTTTCTCAATTGTCATCTTTTTTAGTTTTTTTCCCCCTTCTGGATTGCCCAGGAGCTCTGCAAATGAGAAGGAAATGAGAGGGGGGTTTAAGTTTTACACAACGAAATAGAATGTGTTGGGATGCCTGGCACACCATTCTATGCGCGTATTTGGTTTTATGACTAGGGTTTTATGAGTTAGGGTTGCTTACACTTGTATAGTGAAAATTTGAAATAAAATCTTTTGATTTTTAATTGCGTCCTTTAGATATAATTTGTCTTTCTCTATGTCTTTGATGGTATGATTAAAGGGTTTCTTTCGTGTCAAATTAAGTATGAATTTGTATAACCAAAAAGATTAGTAAGCTTCTAGAAATTATTGTATAAGTATTTTTGGAATCAATTAAGAAACCCTAGTAACTAAATCTTTGAGTTTTAGAGAGTGTAGTGCATGAAACCCTAGCCAACGAGAACAAATGATATATGTTGAAAGGGAAGAACAAAGAAGAAGATGCAATAAAGCTAATAGACAAAGAAGGGTAGAAGTAACAGTACAAGAATTCGAATATCAAAATAAAGATGAAGCAAATGTGATTAGAAATAATCGTCAACGAACATCTGAACAACTCTCTCATTCTGAAAGACAGGAAAAGAATACACTTATTCTCCAATCAAGTGTAAGGTACAATCATCCAATTGATGCAAATATTGAGCTGAATCTTGAAAATGAAAATTCAAGATCAATAGAACATGTACCAACAGCACCTCATAATGCAATTGAAAATGAGAAGAATTTATCTATAGAAGGCAATGTACAAAATATACATGGCTAAATTCAATTTTGAAAGCTTTTTTGTAAATGTTGTTGTAATGGTGCTAACGGGTATGATAGTGTTTTCTGATTTCTATCACACAATCATGTCATCAATTTTAGGAATTAAATATGTATTGAAACTTTAAAATAATTAGGCTTTAAAATAATTATAATTAAGGTTTAAAATAATAAGGATTTAAAATAATTAGGGGTAGGGCTTAAAGTAAATAGGGTTATGGTTTAAAATGATCATTAGGGTTAGGGTTATAAAATGATAATTAGGGTTAGGGTTTAAAATACGTAGGGTTAAGCTAAAAATGATCATTAGGGTTAGGGTTTAAAATGATCATTACAATTAGGGTTATAAAATGATAATTAGGGTTAGGATTTAAAATACATAGGGTTAGGGTGTAAATGATCATTAGGGTTAGGGTTTAAAATTACCATTAGGGTTAGGGTTATAAAATGATAATTAGGGTTAGGTTACAAAATAAGTAGGGTTAGGTTTTAAAATGATCAATAGGGGTTAGGGTTTAAAATGAGGTTTAAAATTATTAGGGTTAAGGTTTAAAATAATTAGGATTAGGGTTTAAAATAAATAGGGTTTAAATAATTAGGATTTAAAATAATTATGATTTAAAATAACTAAGGATTATAATAATTATGATTTAAAATAGTTAGGTTTATAATAATTAATATTATATTAATAATAAAAAAATTTATGGGTAAAAAATAATATTATAATAAAGTAATAATATAAATATTATATTATTATATTTAATAATGTTATACTATATAATTATATATTAATTTAATTAATGTCTTACATGTTGGAGTGACTACTACTAACATATATATATTAAATAATAATATATATAAAATACTCCTAAAGATATAATTATGATTTAAAATAATTAGGGTTTTTAATAATGAAGATTATAAAATAGTTAGGGTTAATAATATTATAATAATGTAATAATACAAATATAATAGTGTTATATTTATTAATGTTATACGAGTATATATTAATTTAACTAATTTAATTAATGTTTATAATAATGTAATAATAATAATATAAATATAATATTATTCTATTTAATAATGTTATACTATATAATTATGATTTAAAATAAATAGGGTTTCTAATAACCGGGATTATAAAATAGTTATGGTTTATAATAATTAATATTATATTAATAATATTATTATTAATATATAATATTATATATGATAATAATAAAATAAATATAATATTATATTAATAATATTATAATAATGTAATAATATAAAAAAATATTATTATATTTAATAATGTTATTTGATATAATTATATGTTCTTACTATTATCTTATATATATTAAATAATAATACATATAAAATACGTCAAGAAGCCTATTCCACTTATGTGTGGTAAATTGATTAAAAAAATATAGGCACCTAGAGAAGAATATCTCTTGGCATATTTTAGATATGTTTTTTAAATATAGGCATACTCGTGCTTATACACATTTAGGATGTGTGTTAAAAAAAATACATATACTTATTTTATTCTCTCTCTTTCTTGTTCATATAAATAGAATAAAAATAATCCCATGTTGTTTCATAAATGAGTGATTTAATTTACCTTGTAGAATATTTAGTTGTACAAAAATTAAATGCTTATGTGCTTTGTATATATATAAGAACCTGTTTTAAAACAAAATAATTATATGTGCATATTTCATCTTATATATTAGAGTTTCTTTTTAAAAAAATAAAATAAATAAATAAATATAGGTGATTGTATTTTAGAGTTAGGGTTTATTTAGAAAAAAGGCTTTGTTGTGCCCTGCTCGCCCATGGAGGCAGCGGGAGGGCGGGGATGGGGAGGGTTTATGGTTATTTGTTGTCTACAATTTAGTTGTGTATGGTTACCATTTAGTCCAAAACAAAAAAAAGGACAAATAAGAAATTTAGAAATTTATTAAATTATAGTAAAATAGGGAAAATAAAATTAGCAAAGCTTATAGAGAAAATAAACAAAATAAATAGACTAAACTATATAAGTAGAAAAACTAAACTAACATAAAGAAATATATTTCACCTTGCTCTGACATCCTATCTTTTCCCTCTTCCAAGCTTTCAAAATTGAAATGTGTGAAATTGAAGAGGGATGGCTCCTTTTTATAAGATGAGATTGGGATTATTAGTGGTCCTAAGAACTTAGTGGTAAAACTAATGATACTTATTGTCAAATTAATCTTGTTTAGTTAATTATTTCATATATGTATAGTTTATAGTGAAGTTGTGAAATAAATTTAACGATTTGGTTGTTAATTGGTAACCTTTGTGGAAATAAATATTATTGTGTTTAATTTAGTGGCTATTAAAATATGTGAGTTTGATTAATCAACATTTGTTTCCTTAGAGAAAATGGTAATTATTTATTTTATTTTTTTAATCAATAAATCTAATGTTTTTTATATTAATAAGTTGCAAACACGGGTGCAGATCCTGATAACAAAAACCCAAGGGGTAGCAAAACAGGCCCAAGGCCACGAACAACACAGAAACAACTGACTAGCAGCAAAAGTTCATAACAGTATCAAAGAGAAACCAAGTCTAGATAACAAAACATAAGAAAAAACTAATTAAACAAATCTTTCCAATCATCTTTAAGAAACTTAATCAGCTCCTCCTTGTTCTCGTTCTTCGCATCATTGCCAACAATGTGATCTCCCTGCAGAGTAGAGAAAGTAGTAGCTGCTCTCGGATGACCTTCAGGCAAACCGTCGCCAAAACCTTGATTTTACTTTCCATAGCTGAGAGTCAAGACTTAACCTCCACAAGCTCCTAAACAAGTTTCCTGTTAGAATCATCCTCTCTGGCACTCTCCAACTCTTTGTCAGGAGTCTCTAGAATCTCAACCTCATCCTGTTTTGTATCATGAAACGAATTGTTCATAGAGTCAAAGTGGCTTGGTCCTGCATAGGGGTAGTCTTAACTTCCTTAATTTCCATTTCATTCTTAGGGTCATCGTGATCAGAAGCAGAGGAATAATCAACAATTTTTAAAACTTGGGGCTTCCCCCCTGCCAACCTAGTCGACCTGCGAATGCTAGGTCTTCTCACTGTATTCTCCTTACCCACAGCCTTCTTGACATCAACAATATCCTCCTCTTTCTACTGTTGGGGATTATCCAAGCCTTTCTCCGTCTCTAGATTCACATTCCTCATACCCATTTCATCTTTTTTGTTTTTCTTCTTCCCCCCTCTACCAAAACTGGGGTGGGTTTGCATGCTTTTACGCTTCTTACCACCAGGTCTAATGTTAAATGTGTCTTTATTTTATATTGGAATTGAATATTTACTTATTTTTCTAGGAAATTTTAATATGGTTGGAATGCAAGAATTTTTTGTATTAATTTTATTAAATTTGGTCTTTATTTAAATCATCTAAAATCGTAGTTCATTTAAAATATTATAACTATATAGTCACATATTTAACTTTTAGCTTTTTTGTATTAATATTTTATTTCCTGTAATGATGCAAATTTGAGATAGTAATCAATTGTATTATTTTAATTCGATTGTCAGTATTTCAATGGTGAACCATGTTATTGTAATAATCATTTTAATGTTAGTTAAATATTATCATGATTAGAGATTTAGTTTAATTATAGATATTTGGGCCTCACGCTTTTAAGGCAGGGACATTCCCATATTCATATAGAAAACCCTAGGAGGGAATCATCTTCTAGAATATTCCCTCACAACGTCATGATGGATGATGTCGAACCCTATTAGGTTACCCCCATTTACGTAAACAGTCTATACACCCATCTAATTCAAAATCCCTCTCCTCACTTCGTGTGGCATGCTTGTCCTGATGTTGCACTTGCAACGCAGATGGGTGCACATATTAGGTTATCATGTGACACATGATTGGAGCTTGCATGTAATAATGTCCTTTTAAAAAAATTGTTAGTTCAGGTTTTCATGTCCACATGCAATTGTGGGCATGACAAATGGAGTAGTTGCAATGTTGGGGGCATTTATAATTTTTTGAGGTTGATGATTAGCCATTCCTATCCTAGCCATACTAACAATAGGAGGGGTGCCTACTAGATATAATTCCTTTAAAGTGGAACTAGAGATAGTTGGCCTTGGAACTATCATTATATTTTGCCTCTTCCCATGGCCTTATTCACATATATTCTCTATAGTATCTATTTTTATTGACCTCTTCTAAATATTTTGTTGTTATAGCACTTGTTGACCATTACTACTACCTGTACCATCACCACCAGTAGCACTAGATTCTCCACCATCTCCTTGATGAATTAAATCTTGAAGATTTGAAGACCCTTGTGGTATTAGTTGTGATTGTATCTCATGCTAAGGATTTGAAGATGGAATAAATTTAATCGTACTAGCTATAGTTGCATGACGTTGGGCTTGCCTATCAGCTCCAATGCCTAGCACAACATGAGGCTTTCTACTGTCTATCTATGTTACTAGCCAAGTGATGCCTTGTATTTTGAGCCCCAAACCACCACCTTGATAACCTATTTTTGGGGTATGGCTACCCCTAAAGAATATGTATCTTTTTGGTCTCACTCAAACTAGGTTTGTATGAATAATCTACACTAGCATCCAAGCATTGCTCTTCCATCTTAGTATCATATTAAACATTAATTTCTTTGGAGGGATGCTCTTTATTCCATAATTTTCTTAACTCTTCATCTTCTGGGATCTCCTCAAAGTCTACAATAGTTTTTGGACCACTAGCTCCTTCCTCATAGACCAAAAGGAAGTAATTTTTTATTATGTCCATTGAGCCTCTATACAAGATTCTTTTAGAGATTGTGACATGTTTTTATAACTAGATTTCTTAGCAGATATTTTCTAAAAAAATTTGTATCTCTTGATTGGCATCTTTGCCTTTCTCTGTGGATGCAATGCCATATTTCTGCTGACAATTGCTCAAGAGTAATACCTTTCTCAATAGCAATTTCTTCAATTACTTTTTAACCTCATCCCAAGATTCCTTGTTTTTCAATCTTTCTAGGAGGGGTTTACTTTGATGTTGAATTTAACATGCAACGTTCTTATTGGCCAAAACCCTTGATTTAATCACCTCACATGGGTCATACTACTAGTGAGAGTTAAGATCAAAAATTAAAAATTTGTAAAATTGCTTTTGCCATAGTGAATATTTTTCTCTTGAATGTGAACCCTCCACATGAGAAAGGTAAGGAAGGAAATATTCTCCTCTTTTAATGACTAATAAAGTATAGTTGATGTGTACTGATTTGTGGAGACTTGGAACATAACCCTCTTAGTTTGATTGTTCTGCCCACTAAGTGAAAATGCATGAATAGCTCCTAGAATTTCATCTCAATTGTCCCCAATGTAGTAAGCCACTGAACTCCCAACACAATGTCCATTTCACCCATTTAGATAGAAAACAAAGGGTAATCAACTATATATTATCCCATGGATAATTTATTACTATGGCATTTCCCCAAACAATAAATAGTACCCCATCTATAGTCATGACCTGAACTTCTGGAGCTATATAGAAAAATAATTCAAACAAGGAACTAACTTCTAATTGATGAAGTTGCGACTGATTCCTAAGTCTATTATCATTGTCATTCTCTCTTTCTTAAATAAACCCACTACTTTAAGAGTTTGTAGGGTGCTAATGCCAGAAAATGCATGACAAGAAATATTTGGTTGGGTATCTCTTGATTCCTCATCTAGCTCATTACCATACTCATATTTATTCATCATTGTTAGAAAATGAAGGCAACAACTACTCAAATGGAAATCTAATTACAATATGTAAATGATCTCAAATAGTGTGATATCAATGGAGATTGCATTCGAAATTCAAATCACAACACAGGAACAAACACCATAGAAGAATGACACAAAATATAATGTGGAGAAAACCCTTTAGGGTAAAAAACTCCACCAAGAAAAGAGGCTCAAGTTGTATTATCTTCAAAATCTGAATAACATAATACATGCACTTCCTTCTTCTCTCCAACCTTCACTCCGGCAGCACCTATGTACAAAAAATCTATCATACTACAACATTTACATGGCAATATACTTATAGAAGTGTTTTCCCTCCAATCTAGGTGTCCACTTTCTCTCTTCTGAGAATCTCCAACATGCAAACATTAATTTTCTTCTTACAAGCTCATAACACTTGTCCAAAGTCAACCATGCAAAGTTGGGCACCCAAGGCTAAATATGGTCTCTTATAGCATCTTATGACATGTCATAACCGTCATAGATTCCACTAGAAAGCATTTTCCCAATATGGGTGCCTAGAGTTAAACATAGCATCTTACAACTATTAATTACTTGTCATAGGTTGTCATAGTGTCATAGAATCATATGACAACTTGCAGCTATCATAAATTCTCTACATGCACTTACCAACTTTATGGTGTCTATCATACACACTAAAAATAGTTGATTCCTCCAAGGTGACGCATACACTCATTTACTCATGATTGTTACAATTACCAACCATAAATGTCACTTCATAATTACCTTTGTTAAAACTGAAATTACCACTGCCAGTGAAACTATCTCATTCCCTTATGGGTAATTACAAATTACAAATAATAAAATGGAATAAATATAATATTGGGATTTACAAGGTTAATGGCATCTTATCCCAACATTCTCCCATTTGACATTATATATTGTAAATCAACCCATAGGAAATCAAATGAAAATAATCAGGCACTAGAAACAAGCCCCATGGCCTCTTTGCACCAAACAAATTTCTTTGTGCTCACATGCTTGGTCAATGAATCTGCAACATTCTCTTGAGTGTTTACCTTCTTCGGCTCAATCTATCCACTTGCAACTATTTCTCGAACAAAGTGATATTGAACATCAACATACTTAGTCTGAGCATGATACATAGGATTCTTAGCCAAACAGAGAGCACTCTGGCTATCACAACCAATCTGAATGACCCTACAATCAAAACCAATACCTGTACACAATCTCCTCAACTAAACTGCCTCCTTAGAGACATGAGTAACAACCATATACTCTGCTTTGGTGATGGACAAAGCAACCATGGGCTGCCTCTTTCTCATCCAACTCACTACTCCTCCAAACAAAGTAAATACATAGCCACTAGTAGATGTTCGACTATCCAAGTCACCTGCCCAATCTGCATCAACAAATCCTTGTATGTCCAAAGTCTTATCAACACTATCAGTACCAAAATAAACCAAACAATAATCAAGAGTACCTGCAAGATATCTAAGCACCCTTTTTGCATAATTCAAATGTTGTCTACCAGGATTAGACATAAATCTACTCAAAACTTCCACTACTTGAGCAATATTTGGCCTAGTGCAAACCATTGCATACATTAAACTCCCTACAACACTAGCATATGACACATTAGACATATCCTCAAAATCATCATCATTCTTTGGACACATATCTAATGAAAGCTTAGTATCAATGGGTAAAGGAACTCTAACTGAGTTACAGTCTTGCATACTAAATCTCTGCAAAATGGTATTCACATACTCTGTGACAACCAAAGCTTTCTGTTACCTCTACCCCTCCTGATCTCCATACCCAAAATATACCTGGAAGCTCCAAGATCCTTCATATCGAATGCACCTGAAAGTTGGGCTTTCAACTCACTGATCATACCCTTAGTATTGCTGAAAAATAACATGTCATCAACATACAATGTAATGATCAGTATAGAATCATCAATACAATGAATGTACACACAATGATCCTCGTCACTTCTAACAAAACCCAATTTCAACACAAACGAGTCAAACTTTTGATACCACATTCTGGAGGACTGTTTGAGACCATAAAGAGACCTCTTTAAGCTGCAAACCCAATGTTCTTTTCCTTTTACCTCAAAATATGTAGGTTGTTGCATACAAATTTCTTCCTCAAGTTCTCCATGCAAGAACGTAGTCTTAACATCCATTTGCTCTATTTCCCAATCAAAATCTACAACAATGGATAAAAGAAATCTAATTGAAGCCGATGACGGCGTGGTTCATAAGGTGTCGAATCAAGAGCCTTACAAGGAGTTCTGTTAATCAAATATCAAGTGGTAGACATAGCCTCTACCCAAAAGTATTTCTCCAACTGTGAATCACTCAACATGCTTTTGGCTCTTTCCATGATTGTTCGGTTAATCCTTTCTGCAACACCATTCTGTTGTGGTGTATACGAAATTATCTTTTCTCTGATTATACCTGCATGCTCACAAAACTCATCAAATTCCTTAGAGCAATATTCCCTTCCATTGTCAGATCTTAATATTTTTATCTTTAATCCTAATTGGTTTTCAACTAAGATTTTAAAATCCTTAAACTTAAGGAAAACTTTAGATTTGTGTTTCATAAAATAAATCCAAGTAAATTTGGATACATCATCAATGAAGGTAACAAAATAACGAGATTTTACGATAGAGTTATTATCCACAGGTCCAAACACATCTGAATGAATAATCTCTAACTTCTCTTTTGCTCTATTACTTCCTAAAATAAATGATGTTCTATTTTATTTTCCAAACACACAATGCTCACATAAATCAAAGTGCTCATCAGAATAAGAGAAACCGTCCAACAAATCTTTATTCTTAATAGTTTTCAAAACATTATTACTTGTGTGGCCCAATCTACGACACCACAACATACAAGTGTTTTCAGGAGCCTCAGAAACACAAGAGGAATTACAAACTATAGTGGCATCCAGCCTAAACGAGGTTCCCAATCTCTTCCCCTTCGCTACCACCAAGTTTCCTCTCACCAATCTTGCCTTTCCCAACTATCGGATATGTAGAGTTGTCCCCAAGGTCTTTACCTCCATCATACTCTTCGTATGTGGAAAACCATTCCTTATGCGGGATCATATGATATGAGCATCTTGAGTCAACCAACCAATGATCATTAGAAACAATATTGCATGCATAGAAAATAAAACATTTTCACTTGCATTAGAGGACTTGTCAAAAGAGGTCACCCACTATTTCTTTGGGTTTTTGCACTCATTTTTCACATGTCCCCTCTTTCCACAGTTCCAACACTTAACTTTGTTTTTTCTAGGAGTCTTAGATCAGCCCTTAGTTTTTTCCTTAGCCTCTTTTTGATCTCCTTTCGTTCCTTTTTCCTTCGACCTTCCCCTCACATTGAGAGCTTCAGTGTTAACCTCAAAAGTCTTCTTCCTCATCTCCTGTGCCAACAAAGTTGCAACAAGATGATCCAACTTCAGATCTTCAAGGTTAGCAGTAATAGCAAGGATAACATTCTCCCAAGATTTAGGTAAAGAACAAATTAAAAGTATACATTTATCTTCCTCTACAACTATAGTATCTATAGAATCAAGTTGACGCAAAAGCAAATTAAAATTGTTCAAATGCTCTGCAATAGAATCACCCTCTTTCGTCTTAACAAAAAACAATTTCTGCTTTAAGTAAAGCTTGTTTACCATGCTCTTGGCTTGATAAATCTTATCCAATCTTGTCCAGAGTTTGTGTGCAGTCTCTTCCTTCGAGACATTCAACATGATGGAATTTGCAAGACATAGTCGGATAGTTCCCCGTGCCTTCTTATCCAGCTTTTCCCATTCATTTGGACTCACATCATCGGGCTTCTCTTTTTGAACATCCAACCATTGGTTTCTTTCTTCCAACAAATCCTCCATTTTCAGCTTCCACAACTCATACCCCATACCGTTGAACTTCTCAATGTCCAATCAAGAGGTTAAAGCAACGATGGATGCAGCCATATTATCTACACAAGATTTGCAAACACAAACAACCAAATCTCCCACTACAACTAAACAACCTTCACACTACCACCCAAGAGTCAAAGCTGGCTAGGCTCTGATACCAAATGTTAGAAAATGAAGGCAACAACTACTCAAATGGAAATCTGATTACAATATGTAAATGATCTCAAACAGTGCAATATCAATGGAGATTGCATTCGAAAATCAAATCACAACACAAGAACAAACACCATAGAAGAATGACATAAGATATAATGTGGAGAAAACCCTTTCAGGTAAAAAACTCCACCAAGAAAAGAGGCTCAAGTTGTATTATCTTCAAAATCTGAATAACATAATACATGCACTTCCTTCTTCTCTCCAACCTTCACTTCAGCATCACCTGTGTACAAAAAAATTGTCATACTACAACACTTACATGGCAATATACTTATAGAAGTGGTTTCCCTCCAATCTAGGTGTCCACTTTCTCTCTCCTGAGAATCTCCGACATGCAAACATTAAATGTTTTCTTACAAGCTCATGACACCTGTCCAAAGTCAACCATGCAAAGTTGGGCGCCCAAGGCTATATGGTCTCTTACAGCATCTTATGACGCATTAAAAGCGTCATAGGTTCCACTAGAAAGCATCTTCCCAATATGGGTGCCTAGAGCTAAACATAGCATCTTACAACTATTAATTACTTGTCAAAAGTTGTCATAGGTCATAGAATCTTATGACAACTTGCAGTTGTCATAGATTCTCTTACATGCACTCATTAACTTTATGACATGTGTCATAAATGCTAAAAATAGCCGATTCCTCCAAGGTGGTGCCTACACTCATTTACTCATGATTTTTACAATTGCCAACTGTAAATGTCACTTCATAATTACCTTCGGTAAAACCGGAATTACCACTGCTGGTGAAACTACCTCATTCCCTTATGGGTAATTACAAATTACAAATAATAAAATGGAATAAATACAATATTGGGATTTACAAAGTTAATGGCACCTTATCCCAACAATCATCTTCTTCCTCAGTTGACCCTATAATGTAGAACAATTTATTTTCAACACATTTATGTCGTCTACTATATTTTCTATCACAGTACATAACCCTTTTGCCCTTTTTATTTCAATTTGTTAAGGAGTCAATCTAGTGGGTTGATGGAATGGTTGTGTTGAAAATATATTCTCTTTTATGCCATTAAACCCTTGCTTTCTAGGAGCTAAAAACTTCTCATTTACCTTACATGCTTGGACAAAAGAGTCAGTTATAGAATTTGACCTAAAAATGCATACCTCATGTTGGATGTGATCCTTGATCCCACTAAGAAACAAGTCATTGAAGTTCTCTGTAATTGTCTCTACTCACAAGGATAGGTTCTAGAATTGTTGAATATAATCCTTGACTGATCCTATTTTTCATAGTTTAGCTAATTAGCTAAAGTAGTTGTCTAACACACTATTACTATAGTGTGACTATAGCTGCTCTATAAAAATTGACTAGGTGACAGTGAGCCTTTTTCTTCCTTTGAGCATATAGCCAACAATACCAAATTAATTCCTCTATTTCTAGATATAAGGAATCCATTGTCACCTTTTTCCCACTTAGATTTGATGTACATTAAAAAATTCTCCATTTGATTTATCCAAGTCCATGGATCCTTGCCATCAAACTTGTACATATCCACCTTTGGTAGCAAGTTTCGAGATCTCATATGAGTGCTAGCATTTGGATCTGGATTGGTTGGCCTAGATGATCTACTTTGATTGATTGAAACATTTGTTTGTAAGCCTAATTGATTCATGATATAATCATTGATTATTGATAATATGTTATTGATGCTAGATATATCTCCTTGCATGATATCCAATTTTCCTTGCAATTGTTGCATATCATCATCCATCTTCCCCACTTTGTCATCCAATGGGGAAGGGGTTATAACCAAGGCCCCACCCAATCCAAAATCCAACTCTATATCCTCTTCGTTAGGACTCTTTACTAGTGTGTAGGAATTCTTGCCCCTACCTTTAGTTTGTGGTCCTACCGTGCTA
The DNA here is from genome assembly GCA_027924645.1 of Cunninghamia lanceolata. Taxonomy (NCBI): domain Eukaryota; kingdom Viridiplantae; phylum Streptophyta; class Pinopsida; order Cupressales; family Cupressaceae; genus Cunninghamia; species Cunninghamia lanceolata. The sequence continues at coordinate 1,420,347 of BSBN01001501.1, forward strand.
AGGATTGACAATGCAAAATCTAGTTTTTTCGTTGACCAACCTTGATTGGATGATTTCAGAATTTTTTCAACCATAAAATTAAAATTTCAAATAGAAGTCTCCTAATGATGTTTTCCAATTGCAACCTATAGAGAAAATTTATGAAAAAACATAAAATTGAGATAACTTACTCAAAGCAACTTCAAATGACTTCAAATCAAGACTATAGGTGGATCCATAGTCCCTTGTTCAACCTTTTAGAATTCAAAAAACAATTCACTATTTTGCATCCTTCGAAGCAAATTTGGTGGAAACCCTAATTTCACAATAACTCCCTCAAATCCATCCTAAATGACTTAAAATATAGATTTTAGTGCTACTTAAATATGCCCTAGATCAACCCTCCAAAATTTTTTAAAAAAATCCAAATCCAAAGAGATATGTACTTCACAATTTGACCTCTTGAATTGAAAAAAATCACCTTGTTTGTTGTATTTTAGGTACCAAGATCTTGATTTGATACCACTTGTAATGAAATAACTTGCACAAGAGAAGAATATAATGGAAAATATGGTGCAAATACTTGATAATAGTTGAGAATAATAAGCCACTTTGAGGGGGCAAACCTTCAAAAGTCTCCAGTAAGAACACAATTCACAATCTGATGATCATAAACTAAAGTTAACTTAACTACCTATATAAGACTATATAACTTATTATATAACTTTAGTAAGGGTTATTCTAGCCACAAGTCAGCTACACATATCCTAATACAATCAATGGGTTAAGGTGTAGCAAGATGCTATGTTTGATTTCCATGATAAGTCTCCTATTTTTATAATATTCAAACTCATTAGTGACCCCTAGAACCTTATCGATAGATCGCCTTCTCCTTCTTTCCTCATCTAATATTGAGTGCTATTAAGCTTATTGATGGTCATTATTGAGTGGAGGCTTTGGCCAAAGCTACGAGGGTGACATCTTCATGTCTATACTCCCAACTTGAGGCTCTAGATGAAGCTATGAGAGTGACGCCTAAATAAAATAAATGTCCATACTCATGAGGTGTAATCTTCAATGATGATCCCTTGCATCTTACTAGTTGCATGGTGTTATACTCTAGGGGTGACATTAAAAAAGAAAATAAAAGCAAGATGTTTGTACTCCTAAGTGGAGGCTTTGGCTAAAGCTATGTGGATAACATCTAAAAAAGAAAACATGCAACAAATAAAGTTAAGAAAATGCAAAGAAAGTCTTTGGAATATCTAAAGAAAAAGAATAAGTCGCTCTACTAGCTCAAGGTGTTCTTGCTTCTTCTCTTTCCCTTTCTATTTTAGTCCACCCTATAAGTCATTCTAGGTTGAGATTGTGAGCTAGGATGCCATGAAGAAACAAACATAGAACCTAACATTGAATAAGAGAGAATTTCATGGGAAGGCCATCTCAATGGTAGATTCCACGCCACCTCCCATTGGGCCATATGATCTAGTTGAAGATCTTAAAAGAACTTGCACAAAATTCTCATTCATCGATCTTCTTTGAAATTTGTCACATAAAGCAACTCTCTTGCAAGACATTGGTTTGAAGTACCTTGATTGTACAACTCCACCCCCAAATGAGTAGTAAACTAGGTGAATCTAAACATGATCGCACTAAATGTGGAACTCCATGACCCAAGTTTCTTCTTTGATTTGAAATAGATGCCCACAAAAGTTGAGTTAGCAAAAAGAGGAGATCGTGCCTTATATTTATAGGTTTGGATTTATGACACCTACATAAAAAGAACGCTAATACATGATGGGGAAATAATAAACATCATATCGTTTCCCTTCTCAAAAGAATGGGATATGGTCATACAAACATAACAATCTACAAAGATACCTTACGTGGTTATGATAACCTAAAAGCAACCACCATTGGAAAGATAACGCTCTCAATCTCCCTAGGACCTAAAATAGTCCCAACGGTGTTTATGTCATTGAAAATGACACAAGTTAAAATTGGTTATTAGGAAGACCTTGGCTACATAGAATGAGAGCAATTCCTTCAACTCTATTCCAAGAGGTTTGCTTCCTACACCTAGGAAAAAATTATACATCACAACAGGAAACCTTGAGTCATTTAGCATGTTAAAAGTTGATGTAATAAAGAAGAGGATATGCATTCCAATCAATTATGAGTTATCTAGCAACAAGATTACCATACCAAAGCCTACTCCTCAAACCTTGCACTTGAAAAATAATTATGATCATGCCAAAATCACTATTGACAATAGGATTAAAACTATAGAAAAGGGGGAATCATCGAAACAAGGGTTGCTCATCTTGATCGAAACAACAAAAGAATCATGGAACTATTGGAAAAAGATAACCCCATACAATTCTCCTGGGATATTTGCACCATCAATATGGTTCTAGAGATAAACATGTTTTTCGACATGGAAGAAGATGGAACAATTGAATCAACTAGACCCATTCAAACACTTCTAGTAAGAAACAAGGTTCTTCCCATTCCAAGATGGCTCATCCCTTTGAATCAAGTTCAATTAAAGATGATTGAGCTAATGGAAATGAACCCTGATGCCTTTGTTGATGTTGAAGAAGATTTGTCAAAAGGCTATACCCTATTAACATCACCTAGAGAAAATTCTTCAAGTGAGTCATTACACCCTTGATACCATCACCAAGTGACTCTTATACACCTTTGACACTCGCTGGTGAGTCTTAGACTCCTTGTACTCCTTTGAAACAACAAGGGTAGGTAAACTCTAAGGATCATATTTACTCCAACTTGATTGATAATGAATCTACAAATGATCCTAAGATTTCTCCCAAGGCTTTTAGAGGACACAACTCAAATGACCCACTTTTGCCTACTACCTCTATACAATCTAATGATATGTGGGAACCACCTCAAGTCCAAATTGAAATGCTTGAAAGGTTCCCTAATGAGGATGAGGTAAGTGAGGGAGAGTTTTGAAAATAGAAGAGATTACACATAACCATTAGAGTAGAGGACCCTACCATTCTAGAGTTACCTACAAAATACACAAGATATTCCATGGACTTGCAACCAAAGCCGAACGAGAATATAATTATAAGTTTTGTTCCTCCAAAGGAGCAAAGGGAGCCACAAACTCCTTTCAAATTATTCTAATTCTTACCATGTTGAGTCAAGATATATATATGCAAGATGAGTTTGACCTTCTTACTGAGTTGTTGGCTAGTGATGGAACCTTATATTGGACCCCATCCCACCAACAGGGATTTCAATCTTTAGTTCATCTCACATCAGCCTAGTCTTTTCAAGAAAATACAAGCATACTCGTGGAGAAAAAGACCATGAAAGGACCATATAGAATGGGAGAAATAGTGCTAAAAAAGGAAGTGTTAAGAACAAAAACCACAAAAATAAATGAAAGTTCCAAGAAGATTGGAAAGAACCGTACATGGTTAAGAAAGATATTGGTAACAACACTTATCTCTTGTGCACCATGGAAGGTAAAGAATTTAGTGAAATGATTAACACCTTTCATTTGAAGAAATATTATATCTAAAAAATTCAAAATAATCAAAAATAACATAAAAATTTAAAAACAAAACAAAACATGCATTTCATTTTGTCCATCATTACATTTGTTAGTGGTTTGCCCTTGTTCGATTTTCATCCTAATAAGGAGTTTTAAAGTTGCCTAGTATAGGCTGTCCCTTCTAAGCCTCAGATTTTCAAAATCATCATTGCTATTCCCCTTACAATCCCAACAATTTCAAATAAAGTCAAACTTTAAGCTTTATATTGATCCTCGTCTTAACCATCATATAGTTTAAGCAAAGCAAGTTTTCAAACCTATAGTACCTAATAGAAGCTAATAGGAAGATCTCCCCTAATCCTCCTTAGTGAAAGGGAAGTCTTAAGAGTTGGTTATTCTTTCGGTAGTGCTTAGCCCCTTCGAATGCACAAAAAAAAAAAAAAAAAAAAAAATATAATTCAATAATAAATATACAAAAATAATAAATATATAATATATTTAAACTAAATATGCAATTGTATAATATAATATTATACTAAAAATATATAAATATAATTATTATATTTATATAATTGTATTTTATAATATTTATATTTTATATTCTATTTAATTGTATTTTTTAATATTGTAACAATTGTAGGATCTTGGTGTACATTTAATAAAAATCCCCTCACTATATATATCCCTCTCTGGCTTGAACTCAACCGTCTATTTTGTCTTACTAGAATGTGGTGAATCCCATAAAACAATGGCACTCAAATCCTTTTGCTTTGGAAAAACTTGCTTCTACTACATGCCATGGATTTATAAGTAATTGAAAAGGAAAAACATTTCTGTAAAAAAAATATTGACTCATGTTTTTTCTAGATGATGAAATACAGCCAGTTATTGGGAAAAGGGAGCAAACATTGGTGAATGAAGTAGATTCAATAAGAAGGAAGAAAGAATTGCTAATCTTCATAGAGTATTGGAAGGCATTGGGGAGACTTGATTTTCTCAAAGCATATTTCGTGTAAGTGCTCTCTCGCTCTCTCTGTATATATATATAGAGAGAGAGAGAGACAGAGAGCGCACACTTACACTAAATATGCTTTCTGAAAATCATATATATATATGATTTTCTCAAAGCATATTTAGTGTAAGTGCACTCTCGCTCTCTCTCCCTCTCTTCTTATATATATAATTCTCTATCACCCTGCCTCCTGTGTGTGTGGGTCTTTTCTCAAAACATATTTAGTGTAAGTGCTCTCTCTCTCTCTCTCTCTCTCTACATATAATTCTCTATCACCCTGCCTGCTGTGTGTGTGGGTCATAGACTATTCATAAATATAACCAAAGATTTGACTGTCTCTATCTCTTTGGGTGGGTCATGGACTACTCATAAATATAACCAAATATTCAAATCTATTAATTCATATATATTTATATTCAAATGTGTGTGTATTTCAAATCTGTCATATAAATATATATGAATTGACAGATTTGAATATTTGGTTATATTTATGAGTAGTCCATATATATATATATATATTTCTCTATCCCCCTACCCCATGTGTATGGATCATAGACTATTCATAAATACAATCAAAGATTTGACTTTTCTCTGTCTCTTTGGGTGGGTCATAGACTACTCATAAATATAACCAAATATTCAAATCTGTCAAATATATATATATATATATATATATATATATATATTCTTATTCTGATAGTCATTTATCTATATTCCTATTGTTTATATTTAGTTAGGTGTTATATTATATATTTGGGAATTCATTTAAAACATAAACCCCTACATACTATAAGCCACATAAAACCTTTCCCCTGTTCTAAGTTTATTTTATACGAACATTATAATTAAAATTAAAATGCATGCGCAAGTATTCACAAGGATGGCATAAGGTATGAAAGGAGCCTGTGCAGGTTTGAATAGGCAGCATGGTGTTTGGAATGGCCCCTAGTAGCAATATGATTCCAATGTGAAATATAAGCCAGCATATGCAAACAGATATCCAGTATAGTATATACCTTGACAACTCAAAGCTCACATATGCATGGAAGTTATAATCAACGCCCAGCTAAAGAAATGCAAATCCAACGCATGTTTTGATGCCAAATGAATATTCAAATCCAGTAAATGAAGTTCCCACTGCAGTGAGGGTGAAGGACCTGGGCATGAGTAAAGAGCCCAAGCCAACGATGAATGGCGCAGCCCACTCTACTTAAATGTCATCCATTTCTATGGTCAAACAGTTAATAGCAATTTTACACCTCATCCACAATAAAAAGTGGTAATTACTTGTCCTACTCTTATTGACCAAAATTGACCTTTGACTGTTGAAGTGGATGATGTTTAAGAATAGCCCACGCAGCCTAGCATAGCATGCAATGGAAAAACAAAAGCCTATGCAGATGTTTGCTAATCCTGTATGGAGCAACATAAAGTAGCTTCAACTTGTGCAATATAATATACAACACAACTCAGTATTTAAAAGCAACAGCAACAGAATGATAACACAGGCCATATTTAAAATTGGGCATATATGCATACAGGATCGTGGCCTAGTGTGAAGTTAAAACCCTGAAAGGAAAACCCAACAAATATAATAAGCAGTGCATCACAGTCAAAAGCATGGCGCAACATAGTATATTCAAAAGGCTTCCTAAGGTTGTAACAAAACCTGCACACAAAGTTTTGCCCATATGCCAATGTAAATTCCAACATGGACGACCCTCAGAATAGCCACCGCATCATGAAAGGATGCAATGGCCTTGGGCAAGTAGCATGGAATGGTATGGAGCAAACGGAAACCAGCGCTAGCAAGTATAAGAGCTCAGCAACAGGCAAGCACAACTACCATAGATTCTAGATGCAATCTGTTGTGACCAAATCACACATCACCCCATCAGACTGGGGACCCCCTTTCTTTTTGAGCTCGGATGTTTTGCACAGGAAGTTGTTATGTGTTATTTTGGCTAAGGTATTCCGGGGCAGTGAAGACGTTAGGAAGGAGGTGATCGTTTGGATGGTTTTGAATGCTTTATCTCTACTTGTTCAACTAGGCATCATGTCAATCAGTGTTGCTGAGGCCATTAGGAAGATGAACGCCTTTCAGAAGACTTTCCAGAGGGCACCTAATGTAATCTGGTGCCTAGTGGTGCAGGTAAGTCCAATGGAGCGCCTTGGTGAGGTTACAGTGATTTGGCGCCTTGGACCTGTTTGAGTATCTAAGAGTCAGAATGCGCCCTAGAAGGAATATGCGCCTCAAGGTGAAATCACTTGGATTCTGGCGCCTAGATATATGACGAATCATTGAGTTTGGAACTTTGGAGTATGTGTGCTGCAAGTGTGCCTTTGTGACGATCTAGCTCTCTTCTAGCGCCTAGGTCTTTAAGGTTCGGAGTTCAGATGGGCGCCTTAGTCTAGATGAAGCGCCTTGATACCTTGTTGATCATCAAATGCGCCTTGAGTAGTGAGAAATGAATGGTAACGTCTTGTTTTAGCCCCTTGGATAATGAGGAGCACCCTCAGAATGCTTGGGATGTCTTTAAGGAGATCTTGAAGCAGTTTGAGCGAGTAGTGGATGAGAGTGTGCCTAGACTGAGGAATGAGCGCCTTCACAGGGAGTAGAGATAGATGAGCGCTTGGAGTGTTGAATTGGCGCCTAGAAACAAGATATGATCACCTTAAGTGAGGAATGGGCGCCTTGGATAGATGTTTTAGTGCCTTGAAGTAAGTTTTTTGCACCTTGACATCTTTGAGCGCCTTTGAGGAGAAGATTCCTTGTGTAGGGTGACATCACTTAGAGTGCCTTGGATGTATCTTCATGTGAGAGTTCAAGTTGAAAGTTTAAGTGCAAGTAGAGCGCCCAAGCCTAGTCTAGCGCCTTGAGGAGGAACAGTGAATGACTTGGAGTGAAAAGAGACTTCAAAATGCGCCCTAGTGTGGTATTTGAGCGCCTTGGTGAAGTGTGGTGTTTAGAGCGCCTTAAAGCAATTTGAGCGCCTAAGGGAGAAGATTACATGATGTTTGCATCTTGGTGGGGTACAGAGAGTAAGTGCCTTGAACAGTGTTTAAGCTTCTAGAGTCAAGTGTGCGCCTTAAGAGGAAAGGGATAAGCTCTGGCGCCTAAGACAATGTTTCAAGGAGTTATGCGCCTTCAAGTGGAGACTAGTTATAAGAGTTATATGCGCCTTCATGATGGGAGTCTAGGCGCCTTTTGGGAAAATGAAGGCCACAAGTTTGAAATGCCTTGAAGGATGACATGAGCGCCCTATCCAAGATATGCGCCTTCAAGAAGAACTTGATTAGGATGGAGCGCCTTTGGAAGAAGGTAGGAAGTTTGGGCGCCTTCCCTTGAGATCTAGCGCCTTCACATAGAGACAGATGAATAGATGAATGAACACCTTGGAGTAAATGAAGGCCTTGAGAGATGTTCAAAAGATAAAATGCGCCTAGATGTGTTGTGTGCACCTTGAGAAGCATCTGAAGGAGAGCGCCTAGAAGGTTTGTGCGCTTAGGAGGTCTTGAGGAGAATGAGCGCCTAGAGTAGAGCTTCTGGCGCGTAAGGATATCTTGGGGTTGTTTAAGCGCCTCAAGGTAAGAGAATGCTTTGAGCAATGGATGAGTTAAGCGCCTTAGTGAAAAATAATCATCAAGTATGAGTGCCTTCATGACAATTGAGTTGGTTTTGGCGCCCAGAGTAGATTAGCGCCTAAGGTAAGAGCCTCAATCAAACTGCAGGTGTTGGCGCCTTGAGTTACATCCAGAGAGTATCTGCGCTTTGGAAGGAAGTCTTGAATGCTAAGTTGAAAACTGGCGCCTTTGGAGTGTTTGGAGTGCCTAGTTGGAGAGTCTCCTTGTTTGCGCCCTTGATCTAGGAGGATGAACTATGATATATGCGCCCTGAAGTAGATGAGCGCCCAAGGTCTCCTTTTTTTGCGCCTAAGATCATGACTAGAGCGCCCTGAGTGGGGTTGGCACTTAGAACAAGAGGTGATCACCTTAAGCCCTGAATGTGCGCCTTGAAGCAGTAAGTGCGCCTAGGTGCAGTAGTGCGCCTTGGAAAGAAGAATGATGGAGTGCTTACCATCTAGCACCTTTAACCTTGTCAAAAGGTGAGAATGCACCTAGGGTTGTGCCTTGAACAAGTCAATTGCATCTTGAATGATGATAAGGAGCTTTCACTCTTGAAAACTGGCTCAGATATGTTTGAGTACCTATGACAAAGAGTGCTTTGATGATATCGTGAACATGAGCGCCTAGGCATGAAAGAATGAAGTGTATAACTAAGGTTTCAATGCCTTGATGTGGAGTCAGTGTCCAGGGGAGGTGTTGATCTTTGAGCTTACAGATGAAGAGGTTTGGAGACCAGCTCTAGGCGCTAAGGAGGATGAATTCCCAAAATGCGCCTTAAGTGAAACATCATGGAAGATAATTAAGCGCCTTGGAGTGCCTCAATGAGTGCATTGAGAGCCTTGAAATGAAAGACAAAGCCAAGATATAGCGCCCAAGCTAGGTTATGCGCCTTTTACCCTGAGTCTAGATAATGCGCCTCCTTGAGGTTCTAGCACTTAGACACAGAAGATCATAAGATGTGCTTTGAGCCGCTAGGAGAGTTTAGCGCCTTTGTGAGGCTATGAGCGTTTGTAAGGGTGGTCTGTAAGAAGAAGATTTGAAGGAGAAGAGATAGAGCGCCTTCATAGGATGATGAAGGAGGTTGAATAAAGAAGTAGCGCCTTGAGTGGAAGCTGGTGAGTTTGGAACCTTAAGAGGACTCCTTGATCACCTAGGAGTAGTGATTGATGATGGATGCTATGTTGAGCGCCTTGGGGAGTTTAAAACCATCTAGTTGAGCGCCTTAGCATCTTCAAGTGTTTGGAACGTTAGAGAAAGAGAGAGATCATTAGCGCCTTGTTGAAGATGAATGAGCGCCTTCATAGGATGAACTTGGAGGATGTCAAAATACGCCTTTGAACTTCTGGTGCCTAGAATGGATTAGTGCGCCTTGTGAAGAAAGGCATCTTGGTGAGGTGAGACTCAATTGAGCGCCCTTGAAGGAAGGTTTGTGCACTTTTGATGAAGGTGAGCGCCCTTGGTGAAAAAGATCCCCTTTTGGCGCCTTAGGAGTAAGGTCAGATTGCCCCTAGGTGAGGTTTTGGCGCCTTAGGATGTTCAAGAAGAAGGCGCCTTTGATGAAGTATATTACTTTGAAATCACATTTCCCATTTTGCGCCTCGGAAGATGTGAATTGACTTGATGAAGGAGATTGTATTGTTTTGGAGAGTTTGAGTCCGGAGGGATTGGAAGAAAGCGCCTTATGCCACAAGTTTGGATGTCTTGGTATGGTCTAGAGCGCCTTGGTTCCTTTTAAGTGCCCTAGGAGGAAGTATTTTGAGCGCCTTCAAGAGCTTGACATCATTCTTAAAGAAGGAGTCATCACCTCCCTGAGTAGCCTTCGAGTTGCAAGAGGAAACATCAATGACATCATGTTAGATCCCATTAAGTTCAAGGATACTGCATCACTGGTATCATGCAACTTTGAATCTAAGAGCATCATCAGTGACTCTACTCCAAGTTTTAATCACATGAGGTCATTTTCATGTCAACCTATCTGCGAGATGAAGCTAGGCGCACATCATGTAGGTGGCAGTCCATTTTGGCGCCCATTGAGACTTGAATTACCCTTTTTGCGCCCAAAATTCCCCTTATGTTTTAAAGTTGTCAATATTTAATATTAAATAAGGCCGACCTTAAGTTTGGCCGACCTCATTTAATGAAGGAAATCACCTATTTAAGGAGAGCGCTCCTCTTTCATTCATTCATTTGCAAGTTCTAGACTTGGGGCAGCGAAATTTATCAAGGAGCAGCGAAATCCAAAGAGGAGCAGCAATTTTGTCTAGGAGCAGCTTAGTGTGACAAAGGAATATTGTATTTGTGAAAAGAAAAGCAGATCTGAATTGGAAAAAGCTGATTTTACTTCTAAATTCTGCCATTTTATACTGATTTTTTTGCATTAGATTCCGGAAATTTGTACACAAGGTATGTTTTTGTCACTTCTATTTTATCAAGTTTCCTTGTAGTTGTTTAATTTTGCAAGTTTATATTAGAAATCAGATAATGCTTCAATGAAAAATGACTTAGGACACCTCTTTGTACTTGCAAAATTGAATTAGAACATGATAATATGATGATTGTAATATAGAAGACTCATAGAATCTATTACTTCAATCTACTTATTCAAGTCTAGTCTTGCAGATAGATGGGAATGACGGCCAAAGAAAGACAAGTACTTATCAAGATGGATGCCAAGTCCAGTATACCGGAGTCTAAGCTAGAAACGCAGTGGAAGGATGTCGGCGACACCAACATGGGACACGTCAACTTGGAGGAAGTGAAAGACTTCTTGTTCGCGATCACCCGGAATGAAGACATCAAAGCCATCGCGAAGAGCGGGATTGTACAAGCGGCTTGCTTTCCACCTGCCTTGCCAAGCGCCGAGCTAGTGTTGGAGTGTGTTCAGCACTACGACAAAGAGAAAAGACAAATTATAGCAAAGGATGGAACCGTTCTCGCTTACCTGCAGAGGGAAGCTGTCCAAGAGATCTTCAACATCCCGAAGGCGAAAGGAGTCTTCATATGTCCTACAACAGCTCAGATGACGTTCGAAGGCAACTCAGAGGTCTACATGCAAGAAATCAGGAAGAAGTGGATGAATGATTCTTCGATGAAGATATACAACTCAGAAGACCCCAAGTACCACAAAGCTGACTTCAAGCAGGAGATAAGTTACTTGATCATGTTTCTGAATCGAGTAACAAGTAGGCCACAATCATCTACTTTCGAAGGATGGATGTATACTTATTTTGATCATATGTTTACAAAGAACAAGATGATTGACTGGGCTGGCCTTATAAGCCACTGTCTAGATGAACTACTTGAAAACTTCAATGAAACGAAGTCTTTCTTCATGACTTCATACCTTGTGTATATCTTGGCGAGAAATATAGTCTATAAAGGACTAACAGCTAAAGGGCAAGTAGGTACAAAGCCGGGACAGATTCTCTCTCATCAATGTTATCCTCAGCTCCACCTGAAAAACATCAATCACTATAAGAGATTCAATGATGCCTTCGCTATGTTCATAGTGAGGAAGTTGAGAGGTGAACTACATCGGAGACTAACAGGTGCAGCCAGGAACTTCATCAAGCAGTATGGAAGGTACTACATTCAGTATGATAAGTTCACTTACATCAGGATTCAAGGATTTACATCATTCCCATACAGACTGCCTAGATACCCTTCAAACAGGATGGTGCTGCTAGAGGTTTCCAGACAATTGTTGGAATTTCATAAGATGCAGAAAGCAAGGAAGAAAGCAGGAGTTCAGTTCCCTCTGCAACTGGGTAGATACTACTCTTGTCCATCCTTACAGGCAGCCAAGCATTCAGAAGTCGAGCTTCAGGCTTATCATCTGCATCCACATGATTCGAGGAGGGAAAACTTTGATCCACATGGAGCCATCAAGCAGTCTTACTCTTCTTACAGGCATAAAGAACAACTAGAGGATCACTGGGCTGATGCTATAGATGATGATGACATCCGGATGCAGAAGTGTTCACGATTGACATGGGACCTGATAAGAGCTACAAAGGTATTGAGAATTCCTGATCAGTTAGAAGGTGATCGAGCTCTTCTTGGTGATGAATATGATAAAATCCGCAATTTGCCTTATGAAGTCAACTGGGCAGATAGAGAAAAGGTTGATGATGAAGGATTGATAAGGCCTGTTATTGCTATCACTGAAGAGCAAATAGACAAACAAGTACAAGCTTTGCTGGATGAAGGTAAGAAACTCACTTATATTAAGATGGGAGAAGTGGATCCGCAAGAACATAAAGCACCTAGTAAGGATTCACGAAGCAAAGGAAGTGAGAAAGATTCCAGACAAGGAAAGAAAAGGAAACAGCTTGAGATTGTTCAAGGAGAATCTAGTAGGAAGAAGAAAAGGATAAGCATTGAGACTGCTTCTTCTAGACAACCCGGTGATATCCCACCGAATCAAGACTTAGTGATTCCTGCAGAAGCTCCAATAGAAGTACCTTCCAGCCCACATGATACTGAAATCATCGATGAAGCTAACACCGAGGATAAGGATGATGCTGAAGAGGAGTCATTACCTGCACAAGGAAGACAATTACAACAGCAACAGGGTCTTTCATCACTGCCAGAATGGTTACAAGAAAGAATTAGAGAGAATTGTGAACTTGAAAGCTGTCCTCCCCTTCCAGTTGATGAGTTGCTTTTAGATATGTCGAAGGAGAAACCAAAGAAGAAGGCAAATATCCTTTCCAAGATCACTAAAGATGAAACAGGAGTAAGGAAAGTACATGTAGCTGTCCCTAGGCTTGAAAAAAACATAGAGGATGTAACTCCTAATGATTATGACATCAATACAATCAATCTAGGTCCTTTGACTGGAATGCAAGTTGAAGAAGAGCTTCAGGATTCGATTGATAATGCTCGAGCTATCATAAGGCAAGAAACAGAAGGCAGAATCAAGGCTGAGCAAAGATGTCGTGCCTTAGAGCAGTATATTCAGCATTTAGTGCATCCTATTCATCAGCAGGAAAAGGTTGCTACACCTCCATCTCTCCTTCCTCTCGAAACAGTTGGACACTTAGAAGAATTGAAGTCTTCATCTCACAGAATGAAGGATTGGATGAAAAGATCAAAGGAGACTACATTCAGACATCTGAGAGACATTATGCAAGTAAATGATAAGATTATTAGCCTTAAGGACAGGGTACTTGTATTAATGACAGCTTGTGTTGAATTCAAAGACTTCAAGGATCAACATCTATCACACCTAAAGAGCTTGATGGAAACATCAGTTGATGATTTGTTACATGTAGAAGTCATTGAAGAAGGTAGAATATACAACTTTTCCTCCTGGTATTTTAGTCTTCGCATCAAAGGACAGTTGATGGATAAGATAGAAATAGACATGTCAAGAATTAGAAGTGTGCTTCAGAGGATTCAGGATGGAATTCATGCTTCTTTGATGAGGATCTGCAATCCTTTTGGGGAGATGACCTTTGAGAATTTGAAAGAACAAGTTCAAGTCTTCTATTTTCAGGAAAATGATGTTACAGATGAGAGACTTGATAGCATATTCTCACTCGCTGTCCACCTTGGCGACAACAAAGCGAGGATATCTGATTGGGAAAGGACACTTGGTCTTTATTCAGTTGATGTACTTGAAGCCGAAGGAACCATTCAAAATGCGCCAAGTGTACCTGTTGAGGAAGTCAAGCAAATAGTATCCAAATTCATTGAATGCCAAGCTTCTAGTGATGGATATTCACATGGGGATTCTTCATAGGATAATGATATATCATTCTTATCTTCTTGCAAGGCGTGCCTTTGATTATTTTCTTCATGGCCTCCTTCATTTAATAAAGATAACTTCTTGTTAGTTCCCTTCATTTAATAAAGTTGATCTCTTTCATTTAATAAAGAGAGGTTTGTTACAACTACTTGTGATGTGGCTTGATCTGGTCCGCTGACTCGGCCGATCGATCTTGACCCTTCTTTTCTTTGAGGTCTATAAAAGAGCTCTTGTTGCTCTCATTTGTACGTTTGAAATTTCTGAAATTGTTGCAAGAGCTCTCTGAGATAATAAAAGGATTCATTGCCTTGGTGATTCTATTTGTGTTTCCGAGTGTTGCATGGTTTCAATTTTCAAGCGAACATTAAGTTAGATTAAGTTTCTCTTCAAGTTCATGTTAGTTAATGAAAGGTTTCTTTATTGCTTTGTGGTGAAATCAGTAAGTTCATACCATTTGTAGTTTGCGGCTCGTGGATTGCAGTGCATGGTTAGTCTGAACAATTAAACATCAATTTGATCTTTATGCTTGTTGAATCTTTCATGAGCAAACTGATTTAAACATCTTGTACACCTTTGAAGATTGCACCTATCTTGTGTAGTTGTTTGTCTTGGCGAAACAGGACCTGGTTTGATTTCACCTTGAGCGGTAATCATCCTTGCATTTAGGATTAGATTAGTGTTCCTAAACTTTACACCTTTTGTCCTTTTTTTTACCATTCAGTTAGAACTAGGATCAAGAACATTCATTGCTAAATCATACGCCATCAGTTGCAGTACTTAGATCCTCTAGTATTCGCTTCCGTAGTCCTTGAAACAACAAGTTTACTCAAACAATTGCGTAAGTCCCTTTGTGTATTAACAGCAAAATCATACTTAGTCGCTGAGCTGTCTCTAACCAAAATCTTCAGAAGGAACCTTGGAGTCATCTCGTTTGATCACCTAGTTCAGCATTCGAGAGGCTTTGCTCAAGAGGGAGTCAGATACTCTGTATTTCACTCTAATTGTTGACTTGTCGAAAAACAATCATCAACACAATCAACAGTTAGGAACTAATCAGAAATGGAGGTGCGCCAATTCTACGATCAACGGATCCAACACTACTGAAAATACGCCCAAAAACAACCATCATCTTAATTACTTGTCCTACTCTTATTGACCAAAATTGACCTTTGACTGTTGAAGTGGATGATGTTTAAGAATAGCCCACGCAGCCTAGCATAGCATGCAATGGAAAAACAAAAGCCTATGCAGATATTTGCTAATCCTGTATGGAGCAACATAAAGAAGCTTCAACTTGCGCAATATAATATACAACACAACTCGGTATTTAAAAGCAACAGCAACAGAATGATAACACAGGCCATATTTAAAATTGGGCATATATGCATATAGGATCGTGGCCTAGTGTGAAGTTAAAACCCTGAAAGGAAAACCCAACAAATATAATAAGCAGTGCATCACAGTCAAAAGCATGGCGCAACATAATATATTCAAAAGGCTTCCTAAGGTTGTAACAAAACCTGCACACAAAGTTTTGCCCATATGCCAATGTAAATTCCAACATGGACGACCCTCAGAATAGCTGCCACATCATGAAAGGATGCAATGGACTTGGGCAAGTAGCATAGAATGGTATGGAGCAAACGGAAACCAGCGCTAGCAAGTATAAGAGCTCAGCAACAGGCAAGCACAACTATCATAGATTCTAGATGCAATCAACAGTTAGGAACTAATCAGAAATGGAGGTGCGCCAATTCTACGATCAACGGATCCAACACTACTGAAAATACGCCCAAAAACGACCATCATCTTTTGTTCCGCAATGAACAAAAAATTAAGGATAACAGTACTCACTGCAGAAATGTTGCATCATGTCAGATGACTTTATAGCAGAACCTAGCATTTCTATTGTCTTGCATTGTACTCAGACAATGTCAGCCATCGATTTAGCAAGTCAGGCTAAAAATTCCTTGTGAGGAAGATGTGCAATGATAATGCCTTTTCAATATATCTGTTTCGGCGTAGCAAAATTTAACGACTCATTTTAGCACAGCTAGTATAGGATAACTTTATTTTCACCACAAGTATCCATAGTGCAAACTGATGAGCCATCCATGCACCCATAACTGCCTTCTCTTTGCCACGAGAGTAGTGAGCTATTATTATTCTTAGTGCAGTGTAGAAAACCATTCCAATCCACTGACAATATATAAGCTTCCATGTTCTAGTATTTGTTAGTCTCATCATTGGAAGTATTCGCCTAGGCTGATTGGTAGTTTCCTTCAGGAGATCCACAAAACATAGCGGATGCATAAAACACTAGTGAACTGTCATTGAGAGGAAGCGGTGCACCCTGATGCTGCTGGCCTTTCTGATTTTGCATCGTTCTCAATTGATTTTGCGTACTCAGTGAATGGGCTGGTGCAGTCTCATATCCCATTGTAGGATCATTTAGAGGTATTGTTATTAATATCACTAATGCAGTTGTATGACTGTATCTGAGAGGTGCTCATCATATTCATGCTTGAACAACAATCAATAAGAGTAGCCTCAAGTCTCTCTATCAGCTTCCTAAAATAAGTATTGTTATCAGGCACAAACATTTGCTGCTCAAAGGCTTGTTGAAAATTAGGTTTCAACGATAATTTAGGTTACATTAGGTTTATTTTATCATTAAAAAAAGTGATTTATTTTGCTTTTTTCTGCAGGCTCTGCTGGGTTTGGCCCAAGTTTGCCCAGGGCCTCTGGGTCCACCCCTGGTATGCCTGCAGCCCCTGGGCAAACCCAGGCTGCAAAAAGAACCCGATAACACAGAGAAATGGAAAAAATGAATCATTAAGACATTCAAGGGTAATCTAAATTGAAGCTGGCTCATTTTGAGGAAGATCCGAATCCCCTTAAGAAGTGACAATACCAAGCTCAAAAATGCTCTGTCTAAAACAATTGGTAATGAAGCTACCCCTCAAACAAAGATTCCTGACTCTAAAGACACTTTGAAAGCAGATCCAACAACTTATAAAGAAAATATCCTCTTGACTAATGGTAAAGAGTGATCAACTAGAAACACATTGAAACTTGTATCGAGAATATATGACCAGATTTATGTTAAAACTTAAAATGAGGGATAAAAATCTGAGTGGAAGTAGAGATGCTAGTCTAGGTTGATATTGTAGTAAATACTAGAAAGGGTTGTGTCAAAATAATATGGAATGCTAACACCTTTTGTTGACTTAGTTGTGTAAGAAAAATGGCTGTGCTTGAGTTGGGAGGCACATATATGAATCCAGAGGAGAGAAGGGCATGTGCAACCCATGGTCTAAGTACAGTCAGGTGTACAATGTGGTCTCATATGCTGTAAGATACCCTGTAATCTAAGCACAGTCAGATGCACAAGGTGATTTCATATGCTATAAGCAACCCTGTAATCTAATTCTCATATGCCGGGTTACCTAGTAATCTAGGTATAGCCAGGTGCACAAGGTGGCTTCATATGCTATAAGCTACCCTGTAATCTAAGGACAGTTAGGTGTGAAGGGCACCTGGTTTTATGGACTTTAAAAGGACCTTTTGTTTCCTATCCTTGCCATATGGATCTCTTAGTTTTCTAGTTTTCTTGCTTGAACACCACAGAATCTTATTTGCTCGTTACATTTTTTCAATAGAATGTTCCTATAAAAAAAAGGTTGACAATCCAAAAATTTGAAGATTAAACAAAGGTACTCTTTCAAAAATGTACAGATAATATGTTTCTTGGCAAATATATGTTCTTGCTTTTGTGAATGCTCACAAAGGCTCTCTAGTTTTCTGGATGAATATCTAATGGAAGGACTACAATTATTGTGATTCTTTTGTAGCATACCTTCAGAGCTTATATGACCAGACATTGTACATTATCGTTGCAACAATAATTTACCTTTCAGTATCCAAATTAACAGATGCAAGCATTGTAGTGCAAATCAGCAATGGCATTCATAATTAAACAATGGTCCATTTGAACCATTTGAAATGTAAGTCATGTGACATGACATATCATTTCTTTTAAACTGATTATTAACAATTTAGCAAACTGCACAGACCAAAAGTTAAAATTTCTATGGTCATACTAAATATGCTCTATGCAATTGCCCAACAAAAACTGATCCTTAGGAACATGTATTTGACCTTTTCCCCTCAGTAAATTTTTTGGGCAATGTTATCATGCCAATTGTTAATTGCCAAAAAAGCAAAGACAAAGATTAATAACTGTAATGCACTTAAACAAAATCAACATAGCAATTGCTTTACATCACAACACCAGCAGCGGTAATCAGACCTTGAAATTCCCAACAAAGCTTCAGGTGTCATTTTCTCCAAATCTGCCTGCTTCATAGATGCAAAATTATTGTTTTTGTCAGAATCAGCAGTACCATCACCATATTTCTGTTCATGGACTAGAGACCGCATTTTCTTGTAGAGACGCATTGCTGCTACAGCATCCTCGAATGGGTCGTGTTGACCATTTTGTATCCGGTACCTGTGCAAATCGTATTTTAAATCATACAATTAATTACTAAACATCAATATCCTAAAGTGATGGAAGCAAATACTGGACAGAGCATTAATTGAAAATTGTTAGCTACTAATCAAAAGTCCAAGGCAGCTCATAAAAATAATGAATTTCTCTTGAAAATTTCCACAAATGATCTTCACATTGTTCTAAACTTACATCTTGAGATCTTGTTTCAAAGATGATAACTAAAATGAATGCCAGAATGTACATTGAACACTACTATCCTCTGAAAATGCAAATAAGTTTCTGCACTCAAAGAAGGAAAGTACAATACCCTAATAAATGTTTTGTCAAGTACTTGAGAGAGTGGCTTGTCTTGCCAGTCTTGCGCAATGGTGGATACTTAGCAGTGTCCCTGAAGATGATTATACAATATAATTTACAATTGAATAAGAATCAAGAGCACGATGAATGCAACACTCTGGATATTTTGCTAAAAATGCAAAATTCAATACAATTTGACAATTTATAAGCATCAAATTATGACAAGGGTATTCAAACACTGTATTGCTAGCAAGTTACAAAACATTAAATACCTGATTAGATGACTGGGGTATTCAAGCATTAAGCATTGCAAATCATTGTCTACGCTGTGCCCCACAAGAAGCTTTGCCTTTCCCCCTACTAGACGCACTCGTGAAACTGTTTCACCATTATATAGAATTTTCTTAATTTCCTCTGCCACATCCTTCACTGGTATTGCCTCAGCAAGATGCTCTGGTTTTATACCAGTGATATCATACCTACAAAAGAAACAATAAAAATCTGCATCTTATATTGCACCTAATGTTTATCTCCTGATATAGGATGTTGATTTAAGATATTGTATATTTCGCGCATATAATCTAAAATTCAGAATTGAATTTTTGTACACAAAAGACAGTGATGAACATATCACCTGTAATCTGTAACAGGAATCTGTGGCTTGACATATGTCTGAAAGAGAACATTTTCTTCTTCATCAACCAAGCAGACTTTTCCACAAAGGTTAAAGGAGCTATCCTGCCCACCGCCAACCATCTCACAATCTAGAGATACGGCAGAAACTGGATATATTTCATCATCTGGTTTTGTTTGGGGGCCAATCTTTTCAGCTTGGATACGCTTATTAATCAGCGAACGAGAACCAGATGGAACCTGAAAATAATGGTGCAAAAGTTTATTCAATTTGAATCATAATATCAAGCTTTGCTTTTGTGCCCATTGAAGTAAGCAGACAGATAACATAAAGGCAACCAAAAATTGTGATCAACTGCACGATTCTGCAGTCCATATTCCACTCCACCATATCAAAATACAAAATTCACTTACAGAAGACTGATCAGTCTGTACTTGACAGGTTCTTTTGTGAGTGGCTGCTGCCTCAGGGCTGTCAAAAAAAATCAAGCACAATTCGCACCCCCTTTTGCGAAACTGTTCTGAGCATTCAGCCTTTGGCAGAGGACCTGTGGTAAAAAGACACTAAAAATTAAACATTCAAAGAAAACAAATTTCAGATAAGTGTCGATAGAACATTATTTAACTGAAGAAAGGTGCAACAAAGAAGCAGCACTAATCATTGCTAAGAATTAAGTCACTAAAATATCAAGTGGTAAATGGGCTTCACAATAATTGATTAAGTTTTGCAGATTTAGGTTGAGAAGATTAAAGCATATTGTGTATAATTATGCTACAATAATAGCAAACTAGTTTGAACAGAAATGCAAATCCCACCACTGGCAAGGCCTACAATTGAGACACAAGCAGACCTTAGCTTGCAACCTATTGTATACGGGCTTACCACAGCACAGTGCAACTTTCTCTGCATACTGTAAGTTCTCTGATTACTGTAAGTGGTGCCCGACCACAGACAAAAAAAAGAGTCAAGACCAAATACCAAATTCTCATTTCATAAAAAGTAATTGAAGAGAATGCCCTAGAATTAGAAACATCTCTAACCATGTCACTAAATAACACCCTCCAATGGGTCAGCAAAAAGATGACTAGTTCAACTCTGAATAGCCCACGACTACATTACTCTAGATCTAAATTCACAAATGATGAGCTGTTTGAAGGCATCTCAATAGCCCCCTGAGCTTGCTTTTGGCCACTTGAACATTTGCCCCTCCTCGTCTTTTTTGGAGGCAAGCTGATTGGCAGGCCAATTGCCTTTTCATCATCAACCGGCAAGTGTACTCCTAGCATGTAGAAGTAAATCCAACTGTTATTTATGGGGTGACTGGTTAGGTCTGTAATTTCCTCTTTTTTTCCATAGCTCCGAGAAGAGGGAGAAACCCTAGAATCCTCTTTGTCAACATTTCTATTTAACAAAAATAGACTTAGGTTAAGTACAGGATGCTCCACCCTCCTTGTGACTGTTTTTAGTCCCTTGAATTTTATCCCTCTATTCCTGCCTTTTTCCAACACTAAAAAAAGAGTTGAGACCCTAGAAAGAAAAAAAAATTGAAAACAGAAAAGCTGAAGGTTATGAACACAATCAAACATACCGACAAGATGTTCCCTCAGTGAGTCAAAGAACTTGCAGTGCTTTCTATAAATGCTACATATGAGCTTATGTCCAGAATGACAGGTCAATAAAACATTGCTTAACTGAAGAAGGGTGCACCGTGCAACAAAGAAATAGCACTAATTGTTGTTAAGAACTAAGTCACTAAAATATCAAGTGGTAAATGGGATTCACAATAATTGATTAAGGTTTGCAGATTTAGGTTGAGAAGATAGCATATTGTGTATAATTATGCTACAATAATAGCTAACTAATTTGAAAAGAAATACGAATTTTGCCACTGGCAAGGCCTACATTTGAGACACAAGCAGACCTTAGCTTGCAGACTATTGTATAAGGGCTTGCCACAGCACAGCCCAACTTTCTCTGCATACTGTAAGTTCTCTGATTACTGTAAGTGGTGCCCAACCACAGGCAAAAATAGGCCAAATACCAAATTCTCATTTCATAAAAAATTATTGAAGAGAATGCCCTAGAATTAGAAACATCTCTAACCATGTCCCTGAATAACACCCTCCATTAGGTCAGCAAAAAGATGATTAGTTCAACTCTGAATAGCCCACGACTACATTACTCTAGATCTAAATTCACAAATGATGAGCAGTTTGAAGGCATCTCAATAGCCCCTAGAGCTTGCTTTTGGCCACTTGAACATTTGCCCCTCCTTGTTTTTTCTTTTGGAGGTGAGCTAATTGGCAGGCCAATTGCCTTTTCATCATCAACGGCAAGTGTACTCCTAGCATGTAGAAGTAAATCCAACTGTTGTTTATGTGGTGACTGGTTAGGTCTGTGGTTTCCTCCTTTTTTCCATAGCTCTGAGAAGAGGGAGAAACCCTAGAATCCTCTTTGCCACCATTTCTATTTAACAAAAATAGGCTTAGGTTAAGTACAGGATGCCCCACCCTCCTTGTAACTGTTTTTAGTCCCTTGAATTTTATCCCTCTATTTCTGCTTGTTTCCAACACCAAAAAATGGGTTGAGACCCTAGAAAGAAAGAAAAAAATTGAAAACAGAAAAGCTGAAGGTTACGAACACAGTCAAACATACCGACAAGATGTTCCCTCAGTGAATCAAAGAACTTGCAATGCTTTCTACAAATGCCACATATGGGCTCGTGTCCAGAATGACAGGTCAATCTCATGTGTTCTACCAAATGCTCCATTTTATTGAATTGCTTGAAGCATGCTGCACATTTGTTCCTACAAACACACCCATAAATGTTATCTTCCCAAATTTACTTTAAAAAATAGTCCATGAAAGGTAAATCATATGCCATGACAGATAATTTGACCCAAGATAACACAATACTAATACATGATAAAAATTTGTGTTAAATTTCCATTTGGGCACATTTGTAGTAAACCGTGCCTTAAATTTGTCATTAGGGAGTGCCCTCATCATTGTTACCATGATTTAATCAGTCAATACTAAGAAAATCAGCTATCGTAAACCGGCACAACTCACAATAAAACCTATGTCAAGCATACATACATAGATTTTGTATCAGAAATGGATTCTAAGCAGGTAAATCATATGCCATAACAGATAAGTAACCGGACATAACACAGTACTAATACATGATAAAACTTTGTTCTAAATTTCCATTTGGGCACATTTGTAGTATACTGTGCCTTGCATTTGTTATTAGGGAATGCCCTCATCATGTTACTATTAATTTAGTCGGGCAGTACTAAGAAAATCAGATATCTTAAACTGTGCAAAGCTCACAATTAAACCCATTCCAGGCATGCATACATGGAATTACTATCAGAAATCCATCTTAAGCCACTTAGAAGCCCATGAAAAACGCAACATTCAGATTATACAATTGCTTAATTTTTTTGTTAGAATCCCCACAAAATCGAAGACCTAATACCATTTAAAAGCAGAGTAGAACAGACGGCCCCCCACACGGAATACTAACCTGCTGCTTTCTGCAGAATCCATGTCTTTGTTTTGATTGAAAAATTCAGAGAAGGGGTCTCTGAATTTATTGTGTCCTAAGGTGGCGGGAATGTCATCACAAAACACGATTATCAATTTGGCTTGCTCTATGAAGGGATATGAATCAATAATCGTGTATCTTGAACAGTTCAAGCACACACTCCTCTTCGTAGGTCACATCAAATGGGCAAAGAACTGATTCTATAATGAAATGTTTCTTTATTTTTATTGTTGTAGCAGGAAAAAATGTATGTTATGTCATTCTTTATATTTAGTTTTTACATTTATTTTGGGCTTTGATTTTGGAACTTATTTCTATATACCTGATATGGGGTGCCATCTGCCATCATTCATATTGGTCACACTCCACTTCCACACTTCACTTTTCCATCTTTACTTACACTAGTTTTTTCATCTTGGCTTGAATTGTAGGTGTGATTATGTCCCTTGGATAGGATCATGTTCCTCTAATTCAAACATGTTTTTCACTTATCCTTAGTCGACCCTTGAGCCAAACTAGACCATTGGTTGTTGCCTTCAATGTTAAAATATTCAAATTTGACGTGTAGGATATCATAGTTAAAGACAATCCCTAAGAGACTAGAACTAATCTTAGAATAAAGAAAAGATCGTCGAATCAAATTGAGAGTATTATTAAGTAACAACATTTCAAGAATCTGCATCAACATTTGACGAATACTACACTTTAGGCATTTACATCTATGTGTCTTGTGTGTCTTCTAATCTTGTAAAACAAACAAAAGGGTCTAACTAGTAGGCAAGGAAGTTTCATATTCCACTCCTCTTACAACAAACTCCCCAAGGTGCTTCTTAGCACTACCAAGCCCTGAAACATATATAATTCTCATGTAGGCAGGGTTTAGGAGTTCATAGTAGCAAAGGACATAATCACGATAGGGTAGACAATATCACACCATCCCTAGACAAAATTCCACATCCTTGCATACACCTATAGAGAAAACATCAAAACCATATTAGATAGAGTCTTTAGATAGGATCCAAAATCATAATTCTATATTTGAGCATTTAGCGCTTCATAGAGTCAAATCAGCAACATTGACAACTCAACCTTAACAAAAGTCTAGGTGCTTTCTAACCTCCCATTTATTGTGTTTATCTTAGCTCTTATATTTAGGGTTTCATTGCATTATTTGATTTATTGTTTAATAAGACCCTACGTATTTGAATATGGTTAGCTTTTTATCTCTACATTTTAGTGAACCTCAACCTTGTGAAACTCTCTAGCATATTACCCTAGGGTTTTGCCCTTTCTTATTTCTAATCTAACTTTATTTCCTAATTTTCCACCCTTCGTTCAAATCTAAAATTTGTGTGCTATTTCCTTTCTTTTGATCAATTGTGTACATAATTGTATGCTAAAACAACTACAAAGATCTCATCTTTCCCTTAGGCAAAGTCCTAGACTTAATCCCATCAAGGCCATGGATTAAATTGAGATTCCTAATGTTGAAAATTTGATTCTATCTATTTACTTGAATGAAGAAGATTCTTTTGACCATGGGGCCACATTCGTAGAGAGTTGACATTATGCTCCTAAATCTCATCAATAATAGATATCTTGAGCTCTTCTCAACCCAAACAATCTCTCTACATTGCATAGAACAACATATTTCAACATATGTAATAAAATTAACATGCTCAAAATGGAACATATCAATGGAAACATGACATGAATAGAGATCAAACACCATCAAAATGAGACAACACACAACACCATATAGCTAGAGAAACCCTCAAAGGAAAGAAAACTCTAAGAAGATTGCATTTACATGCCTCATGCCACTATATTTGAGGTTGTACAAGTGTTACATCACCCATATGGTACATTGGAACTTGCAAATTGTAATTATGCATCTCCTTCACACCTATCATGCCTCCAAACTTGAGAAAATCTTAGTCAATCTCTAGGTAAATCCACTCCATGAGCATAAATAGAAGTTTGTTCAAAGAGTCAATCCTTCAAAATACATGAAACAACTTCATATAGACTCCTCCCAACCTCCTATGGCCATTGGAAAGCTAAAACATGTCTAACAAAACCATTTCAATTTCAAAAACTCTTTAAATTCTAGCATCTGCCCAAAACATAATGCATTCACCACTTTACTAGTAAATAGTTTGCACCTTGAAATGAGTTCACTAGAGTGAATAACAAGTTCATTGGGGTGAACAACAAGTTCATTGGGGTGAACAATGAGTTCACCTCCTATGTAAGTGGTGAATATTGTCAAACTTAGTTTTCCACTTCCCTTCGATGCTATCAAACTTAATCAAAACCTTTGAGGATGTTCTAGGCATTCCCTTACACCTTCTAATCCACTTTTCCAATAGTTGTTCACTACATATTATTCAACTTGATGAGGAATTATTCTCCCAATTAAAATCTTAACTAGTGACCTCCATCATGACCCCAATGGTCTGGTGTACATTGACCCGTTTTATGAATTGTACCTCCCCCACAATGAGGCTTTTGGTTCCCAAAAGCTTAAGGAATGATCAGATATGGGAACTTATTTCCCACTTCACCTCTAGAAACCCATTTTGCCTTGCTTAACACTCGCCTTTTCCTTTTAATCAACCATATTTTTTTCTTCACCTTGTTGATTTTGTCACACCTTCTTGTTGAGGATAACATCATGCTCTAGTTCATCTTGTTCTTCAAGTGTAAAATCTTCCAAACTAGGAATCACAACATCATCAAGTTTTCATCAATAAAAGAAAGTTTGAACAATCTCAACTTGTCAACATTAATTATGGAAAAGATCTCCATATACTCAAGCAAATCCAATATAAGGCATTATTTCCCACTTGTTCCATGATCTTAAATAGACCATATTCTCAATTATTTAATTTTCTATGATGTGTCTTGTAGTCTTTGTTTTCTGAGAGATACCCAAACCTTATCACCCACTTGGAATTTGTGCTCAACTTGATGTTGATCATGGTGACACATGTATCATGCTTGAGATCCCTTGAGTCTTTCCTAAACTCTAAGATAGGTTTGTCTTACTTTGGCTATGAAATTCACTATCCTACCCACCTCAAAATCCTCTTTTTCTTGCCCATCCTTTGGCTATCCAAGGAAACCATCAAATGAGATAGGTAAGCTTCAAAAGGGGACAAGTTAGTTGATTAATGAATGGCTCTATTATAAGAGTGTTGAATGTTGGACAAATGCTCATCCTAACCTCTTGGATGCTTTTGATTATACCCTCTGAGCAGTTGCACCAATGTCCAATTAACCACTTATGCTAGCCCATCCATTTGAGGATAGAATGTTATAGACCATTTGAGTTTCATATCCATCCTACTCCACAATGTTCACCAAAATTTACTCAAGAACCTCATGTCATGATCTAAAATAATGCTTTTTGAAAGACCAAAATGAATCCACGCATTTTTTAAAAAAAATATAGCTACATCACTTCTAGTTAGAGTTTTTTGACAAGTAACTAGGATACACATTTTAGAAAATCAATCTACAATTACAAAAATATAATCATTACCATGTTTTGTTTTAGGCAACCTACCTACAAAGTACATGGATATGCTTTCTTGTGGCCTTTGAGGCACAAAAAATGATTGGTATAGCCCCAATTTTCTATTATTGGGCTTGCATGCACTACGTAATTGACTACCCCATATATACCTTGAGATATCCACCTACAAAAATGGCCAATAGACATAATAATGAAGGCTTGCTACTAGTTTGGTCACTCCAAAATGACCAACCACCCATGAGGTATTCGCTTCTCTTATGAGACACACCCTTCTCTCTTTTAGCACACACAATTCACTTGATTTGTACAAGAGTCCATTTACAAGGCAGAAATCAAACTTAGCCTCAAATTTGTCATGATAGGCATATGATGCACTCAAACCTATTGTTTTGGTTTTTATGTAGTCTTTTGTGCATGAAATTTAAGTACTTGCATTACTTTTACTTCATTTGTACTCTTTTGTTATTGTTTGATATGTTCTTTATTTATCTCTTTCTTTTTTTGTTTAGTGTCATCCCTATGCTTTTTTATGTTTTGACATTTTATTTATCCTTGAAACATATCCTGAAATTCTTTATGAATACCTTCTTCATCTTCATATGGGGTTTCTTTTGGACTTGGCATATATGTATTGAAATTAAAGTCACTCAACTCCATAATTGGTTTGGACCTCTCTTTTAATCTTTATAACCCTTTCTTCATGAAAAAAATTAACGCGTTGATGTATCACCAAAGGAACTACCTTGAAATGTTCTAGCTATGAGTAGCCAAATAAAATATTAAATCTATCTATGATAGGGATAACATGGCATAAAACTTGTACTTTTTTAGGTCCAAATTTGAGTGGTAAGATGACACAACCCAAGGTTTGAATTAGAATTCAATTGGTATCTTTAAAGAAACTCCTGAATGAGCATATGATTGTGGTTTTTATTTTGTACAAACTAATAAGTCTTTTGTTCATATGTTGTATTGATTTGTTGGATCAATTAGACCATAGTGAATTTCCCATTCCTTCATTTGTGCTCTAATGTACAATGGACCATAATAATTGTTTGGTGGGATGTCCTCATTATAAAATGAAATTAGTGGATCCATAGGAAGAGATGAAGATGTAGCATTAGACTCAATATTTCCCATAAAATTGCTTATGTGGCATGTCCTTATGTTCCTCATTATCATCATTGTTATCCATATCATGCACTTCAACATTATGTGAATGAAGTGGAAATGCATTTATGTAGATTTTCAACCTACTATTAAAGGATGTAACTGATGGATTTCTATTATCATTAACCTCAACTTTTATTGTGTTGTTATCAATAAGATCTTCTACCTTATGCTTGATACCTTTGCAAATTTGTGTAATGTCCTTTATCTATATTATAGTCTCAACATGCTTGATTATTATATGCTTTAGGAAGTGGTTTGTTGGGATCTAATGGATGAATAGGAAGGAATGTAAGTAAATTAACATTCAAAAAACTTTGAAGAACATCATCCATAGATTCTTGAATCTTAGTAAATTTCCTAAAACCATTTGGTTTAAAAGAAGGAAAAGAAGTAGTAGCAATGTGATTCAAATTTTCCTTCATATTATTACCCTTGGAAAAGTTTTTGAAATTTTGGTAATTTGAAGGGTAAGAAGCATTTTGACCTGGATATCCATACTTAAAGGCATTACATGCTATTAATTTGGATTCTACACATTTAACATGTATGCACAAAATCCATGAGAGTGTTGGGAATTAAGGTGTCTCAACCTTGGTAATTCCTTGCATTATTTTGATTGTATTTATTTATTCATTGCCTATGATGTAAATTAATTGTAAATTCCATATTGTCATCTTGTGGGATGTGGCACGGTGATGTGTCATCCTACATGGGAGATGATAACTTGTAATTTTGTCCTCACATGAGGAGATAGGCATCCCACTTTGTGGTAGGAATATTTTTCCATGTGTCAGCATCTTGGATGTTGTGTAAGGGAATATTGACCGTAACGGTCATGACAGATTCCTATTACGAAGTTATAACATGTAAGAGTCAGAAATAGGAGATTTTATGACAGGTGAAGACATGTGTCGAAGAGCATCTTTGAAAAAGGTATCTTTGGGCACCCCAAGGTGGACTATGACATGTTGTAAGAGAATATGATATTTATAGCCTATGTATGACAAATTCTCTTACAGCTGTAAGTTGTAACTGCCATGACAGATTCTATGACGGTCGTAAGAGTCGTAAGAGCATCTTTCATAGCCCATTTTGGAAATAGGCGACTCTTTGGGATGGGGTCTGTGGACAAGTGTCAAAAGCATCTTACAATGTTGACCAAGTGTCCATAGGCGTGGGTTTTGGGCCATGAGGCCAAGTTGGACGTCCATTCCAAGATAGCGGTAATTTTGCCTTGTATTTTCTATATAAACAGGTGCTTGGAGGAGAAGATGAATTACAGGTTTTATAGGTACTATTATGCTACTAGATCATCTCCAGATACGAGTGTCGAAGACTCCTACAAGAGCATTAGCTCTTATTTGTATTGTAATCTCTTTGCTTACGTAATATAGTTGAGCAGTGTTTTGGAGTGTGGGGTTTTTCACCCGTAAGGGTTTTCCCCACGTATATCTTGTGTCTCTCTTCTTCTATCATTCTTTCTTCCTTATGTTTGTTGCAATATCTCATGTTAATGGTTTAATGTTGTTGTAATTGTTAAGATAAATTTGAATTTTCACTCTCCTCCCCTCATTAGATTAGTGTAGGAAGTGATTTCCGCACACCTAGCTTCCTTTCAGTTGGTATCAAAGCGTGGCCAGTTTTTGGTTCTCGCTACTAGGTAGGAGTTTTTTGAGCTAATATTAGGTTGAGTGGGAGTCTTGTGCAGAGTATTCTGTATCTTGTTGCAGCAAGGAGATGGCAACCACATCCAGAAAGGTTAGAGGTTGAGAAATTCAATGGCACTAATTTCGAGTTGTGGAAACTCAAGATGGAGGACCTACTTGTTGATCGTGACCTATGGGAAACCGTTGATGGAACTAAATCTGTGGCAATGTTACAAGCTGATTAGGACATCAAAGATCGAAAGGCTAAGGGTCTCATAAGACTTTGTCTAGCTGACTATGTCCTATTGAATATCCATGAGGAGAAGACCGCGAAAACTCTTTGGAAGAAGCTGGGAGATGTTTATTAGGCCAAGTCCTTGGTGAACAAGCTCTTTCTGAAAAAGAAGTTGTTTCCTTTGAAGATGGAAGATGAAGGATCCGTTGCGAACCATATGAATGCTTTCAACATGATTGTTGCACAATTGACATCCGTGGGTGTGAAGATAGAGGAGGAGGATCAGTGTATGACCCTACTTTGTTCTTTGCTAAATTTGTGGGATCATCTTGTGATGGCTATTGGAAGCACCACATCCACATTCACAATGGAAGAAGTGGTATCTTTTCTGTTATCTGAAGAGATGTGGAGAAAGTCTTCTGAGGCAGCCAAAGAGGCTCTTGTGGTTCATGGAAGATCCAAAGAGAAAGGGAAGAAGAAGGACAAGAAAAGTGATAAGGGAAGATCCAAATCCCGTGTGAGATCTAAATCTCCTGGAAAGTCCAAGGCTCTCTGTTGGAACTGTGGTAAAACTGGGCATTTCTGAAAGGAATGCAAAGAGGAGAACAAAAAGAAGAAGAAAGCTCTTGATTCAGATTCTGACAAGTCACAAGATGATGGTGATGACTTCATCACAACCCTGGCCACCCATGCATCTAATGATGTGTGGTTGACTAATTCGGGTGCATCATTCCACATGACCTCGCATCGAGACTAGTTCACGAAGTATGAAGAGTTCAATGGTGGAAGAGTGTACTTGGGTGATGACTCTCATCTGAAGATTGTTGGTCGTGGAAGAGTCTCAATCTAATTCCCTGATGGATGAGTGAAAAGGATCACTGGAGTTATGCACATTCCAGGCCTTGCACGGAACCTGCTTTCTGTAAGTATGTTGAATGATGCAGGTGTGCAAGTTGTCTTTTCAAAGGATGGATGCAAGATGACTAGAGGATCTATGGTGCTTGCGAAGGGTACTCGGAGAGGTACTCTGTTTTAGCTGGAGGCATGCACTTCACAATGCAATAGTTCTTCTGACTTAAGGAAATGAGCTACTGTCACTTCATCCCCACCATCTGAACATGCAGTGAAGAAATTTGTTGTAACCGGTTCTGGTGGTAGTGCACATGCTTTGGAAGCTAAGCTTCCTGCTGAAAAGACAATGTTATGGAATTTGAGATATGGCCACATTAGTGAGAAGGGTCTACGTACCCTAAAAAATAAAAACCTCATTGAGGGGTTAAATGATTGTAATCTCGAGTTTAATTTTT
Organism: Cunninghamia lanceolata; assembly: GCA_027924645.1. Classification (NCBI taxonomy): domain Eukaryota; kingdom Viridiplantae; phylum Streptophyta; class Pinopsida; order Cupressales; family Cupressaceae; genus Cunninghamia; species Cunninghamia lanceolata. The sequence continues at coordinate 1,451,148 of BSBN01001501.1, forward strand.
GCAAACATTGCATTTATGGAAAGCAAAACCGTGTTTAGTTTTACTCTAGTTCTCAAAAGTCTTCTGGTGTATTGGATCTAATTCGTTCTGATGTGTTTGGTCCTATGAATGTTCCTTCGATTTCAAAATCTGTATATTTTGTATCTTTCATAGATGATTACAGTAGAAGGACATGGGTTTATTTTATCAGAAGAAGGACTAAAGTCTTTAGTCAGTTTAAGGAGTTTAAAGCCTTTGCTGAAAATCAGACTTGTAAAAAGATTAAGTGTTTGAGAACTGACAATGGTGGTGAGTTTTGTTCGGCAGAGTTTGATAAGTTCAGCAAAGAAAAAGGGATTGAAAAGCATAAGACAACTCCATATACCCCACAACAAAATGGAGTTGCAAAGAGGATGAACAAGACACTAATGGAGAAGGCTAGGAGTATGCTTAGTGGAGAACACCTCGAACAAAATTTTTGGGCTGAAGTTGTTGCTACTACTTGCTATCTGGTAAACAGATCTCCTACATCAGCTCTTGTTGGCAAAACACTTATGGAGGTGTGGTCTGGTAAGAAGCCTTCAGTAAGGCATCTTCGTGTTTTTGGTTGTGAGGCATATGCACATGTGCCTAGGGAGAAACAGTCTAAGTTGGAGAACAAGGCTGTTAAATGCATTTTCATTGGCTATGGTGTCGGTGTGAAAGGATACAAGCTTTGGGATCCCATGACTGAGAAAGTGTTGTATAGCAAAAGTGTTATCTTTAGAGAGATAACACCTTCTTTTGTTGTTCTACAGCCAGAATAGCCAGAAAAGAAAAAAGATGCGGTTCAGTTTCCTTCTACCCCTGAGAAGACTGAACCGACAGACCCTGTGAGGCCTGATGATGAGGAGAGCTCTAGCAGCTCTGGAAGCGAAGAAGAAGAAGCAGAACCTCAACCTCAGCTATTGAGGAGGTCTACATGAACAAGAAAGCAACCTGATAGGTTTGGTTATTCATTACTTGATTCTAGTTGTGCTTTTGCTTTACTTTCTAACACTGATGAGCCCAGAACTATGAAAGAGGCTATGGGCATGAAAGATGCAGGTTCCTGGAAGGAGGCCATGGAAGATGAGATGGCTTCTTTGGAAAAGAACAAAACATGGGACTTGGTGCCTTTACTTGATGGACGGAAACCTGTTGGTTGAAAATGGGTGTTCAAGAAGAAGTTCGGTGCAGATGGCAGTGTTGAAAAGTTCAAGGCTAGATTGGTTGCGAAGGGGTACTCACAAGTGGAGGGAATTGATTATGGTGAAATTTTCTCTCCCGTTGCAAAGTTGACATCCATTAGATTTCTATTATCTCTTGCAGCTGCTTATGATTTAGAGGTAGAACAGATGGATATGAAGACAACTTTCCTTCATGGTGATTTGGAGGAAGAAATCTACATGTCACAGCCAAAGCATTACATAGAGAAAGGTAAAAATTTGGTTTGCAAGCTTAAGAAGTCTTTGTATGGTTTGAAGCAGTCTCCTAGGGTGTGGTACTTGAAGTTTGATGCCTTTGTGTTGTCAATTAGTTATCTAAGATCAAAATTAGATCACTGTGTGTATTATAAGTATGATGGTGATCGTATTCTCATTGTTGCAAATTATATGTTGATGATATGTTGCTCATTGGGAAAGGTAAGAATATGATTTCTGATTTTAAGTCTCAGTTGGTAGTACAGTTTGAAATGAAAGATTTAGGGGCAGCCAGGTACATTCTTGGAATGGAAATCAGAAGAGATAGAACTAACATAAAACTTTGGTTAAGCCAGAGTAAGTATGTGAAGACTGTGTTGGACAGGTTCAGCATGGTAGATTGTAGACCAATAAGTGTTCATGTTTCATTGGGGACAAAGTTGTCTGTTAGTGATTGTCCAAAATCTCCTAGTGAGGTGGAGGACATGAGTAGAGTACCTTATGCTAGTGTTGTTGGCAGTTTGATGTATGCTATGGTCTGCACAAGACCAGACATTGCCCGAGCAGTGGGAGTCCTTAGTCAATTTATGGCTAATCCTGGACGGGCACATTGGGATGCAGTTAAGTGAGTGTTCAGATATTTGAGGGGTACTTCTGAGTATTCCATTTGTTATCATGGCAATGCTACAAGACCTCCGCATTCAGTTTGTATTCATGGATTTGTGGATTCTGATTAGGTAGGTAACATTGACAGCAGGAGATCCACCAATGCATGTGTTCACAATGTTTGGTGGTGCAATTAGTTGGTGAGTAAGCGACAACTTGTGGTTGCTTTGTCCACTACAGAAGCTAAGTATACAGCTGCAACTCATGCTTGTAAGGAAGCCATTTGGCTTAAGAGATTGTGTTTAGATATTGGTGTTGATGCAGGTCAAATTACGATCAATTGTAATAGTCAAAGTGCAATTTGCCTTGTGAAGAATCCAACTTTCCATGCTAGAAAAAAGCATATTGATGTATAGTTTCACTTCGTACGACACATGGTAGAGGATGGGAAGGTAAATTTGGAGAAGGTAGATACTTTGAAGAATGTTACAGATGCATTGACGAAGCCAGTGGGCACATAGAAGTTTAGATGGTGTTCAGAGTCTATCGGCCTCTCGGCCTATAGCAATTAAATCCTGTTATTCTATTGGCTCTTACAAGGTGTTCGACAAGTGGGAGAATGTTGGGAATTAAGGTGTCTTAACCTTGGTAATTCCTTGCATTATTTTGATTGTATTTATTCATTCATTTCCTATGATGTAAATTAATTGTAAATTCCATATTGTCATCTTGTGGGATGTGGCACGGTGATGTGTCATCCTACATGGAAGATAACAACTTGTAATTTTGTCCTCACATGAGGAGATAGGCATCCCACTTTGTGGTAGGAATATTTTTTCATGTGTTAGCATCTTAGATGTTGTGTAAGGGAATATTGACCGTAACGTTCACAACAGATTCCTATGACAAAGTTATGACATGTAAGAGTTGGAAATAGGAGATTCTATGACAGGTGAAGACATGTGTCGAAGAGCATATTTGAAAAAGGCATCTTTGGGTGCCCCAAGGTGGACTATGACCTGTTGTAAGAGAATATGATATTTATAGCCTGTGTATGACAGATTCTCTTACAGTTGTAAGTTGTAACTGCTATGACAGATTCTATGACAGTCGTAAGAGTCGTAAGAGCATCTATCATAGCCCATTTTAGAAATAAGTGATCTCTTTGGGATGGAGTCTATGGACAAGTGTCAAAAGCATCTTACAATGTCGACCAAGTGTCCATAGGCGTGGGTTTTGGGCCATGAGGCCAAGTTGGACGTCCATTCTAAGATAGAGGCAATTTTGCCTTGTATTTTCCATATAAACAGGTGCTTGGAGGAGAAGATGAATTACAGGTTTTACAGGTACTGTTATGCTACCGGATCATCTCCAGATACGAGTGTCGAAGACTCCTGCAAGAGTATTAGCTTTGATTTGTATTGTAATCTCTTTGTTTACGTAATATAGTTGAGCAGTGTTTTGGAGTGTGGGGTTTTTCACCCGTAAGGTTTTTCCCCACGTATATCTTGTGTCTCTCTTCTTCTATCATACTTTCTTCCTTATGTGTTTGCTACAATATCTCATGTTAATGGTTTAATGTTTCTGTAATAGTTAAGATAAATTTGAATTTGCAGTCTCCTCCCCTCATTAGATGAGTGTAGGAAGTGATTTCTGCACACCTAGCTTCCTTTCTGAGAGAAGTAAAATTGTTTAAATATAAATTGTCTTGAATTGGTGTAAGTAACCCCTTAATAAATATGTTTCGCAACTCAAGATCATGTAAGGGGGTGATAAATTTAGAACACAAAGATTGAAATTGAACAATATAGTCACTAATGTGTTCATTTGATCCTTGGTTTCCTTCGTGCTACTTCTTTTCCAAATAAATCTCTACCCTTAATATGGCACACCTAAATAAATCATCAACTATTACTCTAAGGCCCATATTAAATTTGAATTTTTTTAAGAACACTTTGGTGAGGTCATCAAATGATTATATAGATACTTGAGGAAGCAAAAAAATTACTCAATGGCATAATCTCTTAAAGTGTGTGGAAATATATTTGTTAATAACTTAGCTTCATAAAAGAAATCTTCACCTACAAATGCTTATGATCTAAGATGGGTGTTAGGGTTACCTTTTCCATCATACATTGAAAATAGTGGTTCTCCAAAACCCATAGGTAATGGATATGTCACAATATCAAAAGATAGTGGTGTATGTCTAACATATTTAAATTCATCACTATCTTGTCCATTTGGCTTTGCATCCACTTTCTCTTTTACTTGATATATTTTGTGAAATAACACATATAGGGTGGAGGAAGGAATGGTGATTAATGAAGATTGGGTATCACTATGGTGTGTGTTGGAATATGTATAAGAGGTAAAAGAGGTGGATGAAGTGATGGCTTAGGATAATGGCATGGAAGAGGAGATATATTTAAGATCATTTAGGGTATGGGATGTAGTGTTGGGTATGGAAGTGGCTTGACTAAGTGGGGTGATGGTAGGTCCTATAGTGGAGGATGAAAGAGGCATTAAGATGTGGTACATCATTTGGGTAATTGGTATCTCGAGATGGTTATATCAAGGAAGTACACCATACTAGGAGGGTAAGTGGAAAAGAGATTGGTACTAAATGATGGTAGTCTAGTAGCCATGGTACTATGGGGATAATTAATTGTGGTGGATGTGGATGTGGTATAGGATGGATCCATTGTATAAGTAGGGGTGAAAGTAGATGCACTAGTCATAATAGACGAAGTAAATATGTGGCATGCAAACAATATTTTTAGAAAATACATGAGAACTCTTGGAGAAGACCAACTCCCTCTTCAATTATACAACTACTACTAAATTAATCTAAAACTATACTATCATGATGGGACAATGTAGAATAGAAATGACTTTAATGACTAGCCTACCCTAAGCTAACTGGTTAAAAGAAAAATGATAAGAGGATAGGGTTAAATTAAATAAAGGGTGAGTGAATGAGCACCAATAAAGGGTGACCAATCAGATTTCTCTGTAGTACACAACTCTCTATCTTCTAAAAATAAGCATACAACTATGGTAGCACTTCCTCAACTTACGTTATACAAACCTACTTGCATGCAGAATAACATTAGCTAGCATCTATGGCTAGTGAGCATTCAAATGCATACAAATAATTCACTTGAATCTATGGGCATAAGTAGAAAAAAACATGCATGTTCACATTACTAAAATAGGGGGCACTCTCCAAGATGAGGTGTAATAAATAAAAGAGCTAAAACACATGTACATTCATTACAAGCTAAAAGATCAATGACTAGTTAACTTTATATTACAATAAATGAAAGTTCTTATTTTAAAAAGCCAAAAGATATTCACATGAGGGTTGAGCCCATATTTATACAACTATGAGAGATCCTTGTCCAATTACAACAAAGGGAGCTCAAAAAACTTTACAAAGAATAAAGAATGAGAGGAGAGAAGGGACATATGTTAGAAGGGTTGCAACACTAATTGATCTTTGAATGATAAAAAAATTAGTGACTAGAAGGAGGCACACATGGGTAGTTAGAAACTTCAACCACAACCAATTGGAGCCATGATGGTCTCCATTGAATGCATGTGCCCCCTATTGTGTTTCAGTGTAAAGTGCTTAGGGAATCTAGTGGAGGATAAATCTCAATCATAGATAATAAATATCTAGTGGCAACTTGAAATCAATGGTCATTGGAGTAGTTAAGGCATGTGATAAACATGGGGCAAAAAGAGCCACTTCAAAATGATACCATTTGACTAGGGAGTCAAACAAGTTTGGCAGTTAGAAGAATAGTATTGATGTAATTAGGAGAGGATGAGGTAGCTTTTGCACGAAGGTCTTCAAGTATGTCCAACATTTTTTTGGAAATGATAGATCAATTGATGAGCTCTTAACCATTAGACCACTTTCAACATTAATGGATAGTACAATTAGAGAGATGCTAATGTGGCAAGAACTTTGAAATTTCCTAAAGAGAAGAGGAGGTAGACTAGAGTGGGGCCCACTATGGATTTAGGCTTGGTAGCACATAGAAGAGGCAATGTGAAAAGGGTCATACCATTAGATGCAACACTAAAATGTTTTTGAAGAGGAGGCTAAGGACATAGCCAAAATCATGAATGGGGGCCATGAGTGACACCAAGAAATTGAGAGTTAAAAGAAAGGCTTCACAAAAACCATGACCCCCCTATGGTTCAAATGTTGAGTCATGCAGATCATAAGGATGATCCAAGACTCTAATAAGGGGAACCTTGTAGACCTAAGAGGGATATGAAGTTCAAAAATAGCAACTAAAGGGGACTTGAGGAATCCATCTATTGTATCATGGATTAATCGAAGGGAGTGTGAAAAAATAGTACATTTCTAGCAACTCACAGAGGCCTCTTTCTCAAAAGTTTGAGATCCTAGAAAAAATATCCATTAGGATCAGATTCAAACCCTTTGACTAAATCATGTAACCTCTTTTTCTTCTTGCATGGATAGTATACTAAATATTGTATGTGTTGCTTCTATACATCACTCCACTCTTAAGATTCTTTGAGAATTTGACACTAAATGATTCTTTTGAGTACGATTAGGCTTTGGTTGATCCAACGCTATTTTTGGAGAGGTAGCACAAGTTCAAGAGCCTTGATCCTCCTCATTATAGGTATCCGTCTATGAATAAAAATAATGCACAATGAAAGGTAAGAAGAATGAAATAGAATAGAAATGCCTATATCTAGGCCAAACCAAAGAAATGACTAACCATGTCTCACTTGATCAAAATGATTTCCCCCTAGATAACAAGTTGATATTTGACTTCACATTTTCATTCATCCAGGGGGATGAATCACATTATTATGGAGATCAAACATAAGGAGCACCTATGAGTTGGATGTTTGTCATTGTAAATCTCTAGCAACCTTGGAAGATTGTTAGTTAAGTTGGATAACCACATTCAAGCTCTTGAGAGAAAAATGTAGATGCCTAGGTTATGCTAGCCAACATGAAGACCAACTAGTGGCTTATGGAAAGGGTGGGAGCCCTAGGGACTGCAAACTAGTGTCCTCATCTACATGCTAGTTTTTAAAAATGGCCTTGACCATCAGAGTGAAACTTGGATAAATAATCATCATGAGAGAGATAAAGGGGTGAGGAAATATAAAGGACTATAGGGTCTTTTTGGGAAACATCTAGAGGTACCACTCACAGTATAGATAGAGTTAACAAAAGGATAGGATCTTTTAACATTGTTGGATTAATTCTTCATTCTCCTTGCTCATAGAATTTATACAACCTGGAAAAAAATAGTCATTTATTTACCACACTTTGAATATTGCTATACTATCATATATAGGTGAGTGAAGACCTAATATACATGCTAGCTAATGTTGGTCTTTGAGAATAGTTATCGGTCTTTTTTGTATGTGTGAAATATACTTGCAATGTTTTTTCTATTAATGAGTAGATTTCATATTGTCGAGCAAACCTTTGTATTAGATTCTATCTTAATTTTGAATCAAGCAAGTTTTTGCCACCATTTAGACTTGTCAATGTCCTTGTGATAACTAGAAGCTAGAAAGGTAATTTTAGGTGGCATGGGTCTTGTACTCCCTTTATTAAAACAACTTACAAGGGTGGGTCCCATTAGTTGAAGAGTGTTTCAGAGAAGCAAAATATTTATTGGAAATAGAGTTGAGAAGGGGAAACTCAATCAATTTTTAACCAAAGAATAAAGAATGTAGTCAACATAGTAGCACATAAATTAAAGTCACCAAGGCCTCCCATGCATCACTTAGCAAAGGACATAATTGATTTCAAGCAAATCAATCTTGACAACGAGACTAAAGGAGGTGGAGAAAAAGAAATCTCTACATTTGTTGATGGTGATGTCATATTTTCTTCTAAGAATATAAGGGGAAGGATGATTCTAATAAAGTCTTCCATATTAGGATTATGAGGTAGGTTTTGCAAAATAATCATTCCTTACACTTCATGGGCCAAAACTTCTTGATAGCCCTCTACATTGTAGAGGGAATTGTTGGCATAATTCTATGGGGAATAAATCCTTTGTTGATCAACTTCTCAACCACTTCTAAAAAGTCATATTTATGTGAACTTAAGCTATATGAAGAGCTTTTAGACAATCATTGATCACATCAATATAAGTAATCACTTAGAAGACCATCCTAACCACCTCAAAGTGATCTAAAATACCTACACTATATCCAAGGACTGCTATAAAAGACATTATAGCAAGTCATGCATTTCATCCACCTTCTCTCACTAAGTAAAGTGTCATGGTTTCAAGGAGGGAAGGAATTTGAGAGCCTCATTGGCTCTCTAGTGAAGATCCTTTACTATCACAAAATATTCGAACATGGCCATCGTAGAGGCATTTATTCTTTATTGGGTGGCTATATAGATGTTGCTTATGATTTGAAGTGTTTTTGTAGTGTCCTTTAAGTTTTTACATCTTTCTTTGGCCTCTAAAACTTGTGCACAAAGTGATTCATTATCTCACTTAAATTTGGCAAAGTTGACCAACAATCCTACGTGTTGATCCTTTACTTCTTTTTTGAGGATCTAGTGACTATCTCAAATATTGGAATTCATTTGTTTGTGGATATCAATAGCTTTTTCTTGCTCGATCTGCTTAGATGATCAGTTTAGCTTCACAATGGCTAGCCTTAGTCTTCTTTTGGTGTGTTCTAACTTAGAGTATAAAACTTTTTTGGCCTCCTAGTGGAAATCAATTACACTTCCATGTAGAATTTGAATAGAAGTAGCACCCAACTAACTAATCCTTTGAAACACATGTCCTACATTAGTTTAGCTAAGGTTGATATAAAAATTCTATAATGCATGACTTGAGATCTTAGATCAAAGATGGTTTTGAGTTGGGAAGTTGAATATTGTGATGGCTAAGGTGATTGGTTCCTATAAAATTGTTCTAATTCCAATTAGAGGGAATTGAGTTGCTCCATAAACTAGAATTAGGAAGTAGAGCTTGGTTGTGGGTTCTAAGTAGAAGTTGGGAAGGGAGAAAGGAGGGATTGTTTTGCAAAGTGAAAAAACATAGAGAAGGGATTAGGGGTTTAATTTGAGGGAAGTGCAACTAAAGGAGGGGAAGAGGGTTTGTTTGATGATTATTTCTCATGAGCTTCTAGATTTGGGATAGATGTTTCCATGCTCACAAGAGCTTGCGACTGGGGAAATTGGAAGGAAGATGGTTGGAGTTCAAGGGATAAACATTGTTTCTTGGGATTAGACAGCTAAAGGCATCCAAAAGAGAGTTCCTAGGAAACTTCAAATTTTGATCAAGGAAGGGATGACTAAGGAGCCTCTATTGCTATGGGAGGAGTAGGAATATGGGGATTAGTAGTAGACCAGGGATGAAAGAACTCCTCCTTCATAAGAAGTACATCTTAGGATTCATCATGTGATATCACAAGAGTTTCAAGGTTTTAGGAATTAGGGGAAGAATATACATCAAGGCCCTCAAAAGAGGTAGTCTCATATACATGGAAATTTACATCTAAGAGAGGGGATAACTTATTTACAAGGGAGATAGGGACATTGATATTATCTATAATATTTTCATTTTAAGGGAGGGTAACTCTAATACTTACTTGTTGAGAAGAATGTTTTGCTAGGGCCATTTCTATGGTAGCCAACTTGATTAGGTAGGCTTTTTACTATAGAGCACATGTCTTAGCCTGTAGTTGCTAATGCTTAGTTGCATTATCAAAAGTGCCTTTCTCAAACCTGTGTGTTTTGGGCCATTTATCAACACTAGTAGTTGACTCATTGGAGCCAAAGTGTGGCTCCTTAAATTTTTTAGGATCCTTTTAGGATAATTGTTCCTAGCCCTCAACCTTCTGAGTCATGACTAGGACATGTCTTTGATGGTGATAGGTTGTCATTGATGTCAAAAAGGTGTCCTCAGTTTGTTTGTTGTCATGAGGACTTGTTTGATCAGGTTTGGCCTTCAATGATGTCTTCATATGTCCTTTGGTAAGTGAAGTCACAAGGTGATTTGTTTGGAGTTGTCAAGTATTGACAAATATTCATCATCCATGGTTATGCAGTGTGAAATAAGTTCATATTGTTGGAGTTTATTGTCTTACCCACAAGAGGTTGATCTAGAATATGTTTGGACAGAGTATGCTTAGAAGTTTGGTGGTCATCTCAGGATGTGCTCATCTATATTGTTAGGAGTGCCTCAAGGCAAGGTTGTTGGTGATATATTATTGTTATTGTGCCCCAAGGTTGTAATAGGTTGGTGATATATTATTGATGGTCCTTGTTCATATCATAATCATGTTTCAATGGAACAAGCTTATTAAAGGTTTACATGGTGTTTGGTTGTCAAAGTTGGTTGTCAGATGGTGCCTTGGTTCACAGGTTCCTTTAAGTGTTCACATGCTTTAGAGGACAACAGGGATGCATTGATTAAGAGAGGTTGATTCATTGTAATTTCTTATATCTCTAGTGTTCTCTTCAAAGTAAATTTATATGACAGAGGCAGAGATTTAGAAATGGATGTTTTCATTCATCAACTATTCTAAAGTATTGAGATCTAAAGTCTACATCCTAAGCTCTCTTTTAAAAAGTAAGATTATCTTTAGAGTTTATCATCATTCATGCAAGAGGTGGTCTATGATTTATGACAGCAGGTGTTATTTCTTCTGTGGATAGTTGTAGAGAAATTTATTTAGTTGCAAAATCTTCTTGTTTTGTTCTCCTAGTTGAAGCTTAAACTCCAATGTGTTGTTTATATAACAAATCTTTTGTGCTCCCTTCTACTCGTATCATAAAGGATGCACTTTATGTTATAAACTGCCGTTGACTGGAGATTGCAGGTTTCTAACTTAATGTTGACCGGTTGAAGGGTATATTACTCATACTATCCACCGGCCCCTTTCCTCTGACAGATCGGCATCATCGGTGGTGTGGAGAGTGCATGGGCACTAAAAATAGATCAAAGTTGGTTGTTTAAAATCTTGTGAGTGCCAAAAGTAAAATCAACGAATGTAGTTCAAAACCCGACCACTTCCTTGTCGTCCAAGTTTGAAGGCTTTTTGAACGTCGTGTGTCTTTTGAACTGCTGTCAAAGTTTTTTTAAACTCGATGAAAAAGGCATTTTAATGGGAAATTTCTATAGTTGTTTAAAGAGAGATTTTTATGAGATTTAGAAAAGAATCTATTGAGAAAGATTTTTCCTATTTCAATTACCTTATCTCAAGACTTTGGAAGATCAATAAAGGTGTCTTCATTCTTTTGATTAAGAAAGTTTTTTTTTTATGATGATCTCAAAGTTTATCTTTTGATCTGAGATATTTTTGATGAGGCAAATTGACAAAAAATTTTAATGGATCTGAGGAGAAAAATAAACAGGGGCAGATGAAATTTGTGAAGAAGATATTATTTCTCTTAGGAGCAGATTGATTAAATTTTTTTTGAAGACAAAGGAAATTTCTTTTTGCAGAGAAGATGAAGGGTTTGTCTTGAAGATGATTTATTACAGATTGAAGAGTAATTATTTTGAAAAGGATACGAATAAGAGAGATTTTATTTTCTCTTGAAGGCAGATTGACAAAATTACATGAAGACAATAGATTTGAATATAAAAGCATGAAATTTTTTAAGGTGATTTTTTTTTGGAGATACAGAGAAGTTGAAAGTTTTTCATGAAGATATTTTTGAGGAAGATCAACAGGATTGAATGATGTTTAATGGAGATAATTTGTCTTGTGAGAAAATCAAATTGAAGAGTCTATTTGCAGGGGAGATGAAGAAAAGGAAATGTGTTTTTGCAGAGAAGATCAAGAGTTTTGGAATGTGTTTTTGCAGAGAAGATCAAGAGTTTGGAAATGTATTTTTGCAGATTGAATATTCAGTTTGATAAAGATTTTATTCTCTCTTACAAGGGAAGATTCAAAATATATTATGATGAATTGTTTTTGCAGAATGGAGATCTATTTGATGCAATCGGATATTATTTTCTTTCAAAGAAGATGAAAGGTTTTATGTTTTGAAGGTGAAAGGACATCAAATTTGTATACAATGGTTTTTCAGGTGTAATGATGGAAATATATAAAAACAGACATTAATGAAACATATTGGTGCGAAGTGTTGTTGAGTGTATCCGGATGTAAGATTAATTTTGAACAGAATGGCCATTTGACAGACATATGTTTTGTATTGAATGGAAACAGAGTATCCCTCTGATTTGTATCTGTTGGTTATTTGGTTTGCTAGTGAGGCACAGTATGCCAGTGAGGCCTTGTATTAACCAGTGAGGCTTGTAGGTCAGTAAGACCTATTTGTTTACCAGTGAGGTATATTAGTGTTGGAAGTGGGTGCTTCTATTTGGTATTGGAGTTGGTGCTCCATAAGGAGTTGGTGCTCCTAGATACAATTTGTATTGCCAGTGAGGCATGTTTTTTAGTTAAGCCAGTGAGGCAATTCTGGAGTGGTTTTTCTACCCTTGGAGGGTTTTCCACTTGTGCAATTCTTGTGTCTTGATCTTCTCTCTGTGGTTGTATGTTTTACTCATGAGTTTTTTTTTTCTCAGTTATGTGCACATGTATGTGAGAAATCAATGATAGCTCTCTCTCCTTGTACTCTGCAAGTTAAAGTTTGTAAAAAGATTAGAAATTTCACACAACACTGATTCACCCCCCCTCTCAGTGTTGTCCTTGACTCCTACAGTCTTAGATTTTCCTCTATTGTTAGAGAAGGTGTCATCTAAGGGGTAGTTCCTTGCAAAGGTTATTTAAGGGAAGAGTAAAGATAGACCTTGGAGGTGAATTAGAGAGTATAGAGACCTTTAAAGTGATGAACTAGGATGAATTGAGTCTATTTTTGTCATCCTTCTTAGTCTTGGTTGCAATGGAGTGGATAGGTTCAATTTTTCCTTGGGCATGTTTCCTAAGATTGGAGCTAGGTGTAGAACCTTATTAAACAAGTATGTTTTCATTAGGACCATATCTCTCCTAGAAATCTTTGGTGTATTCTTTCTCTATGGTAGTAAATGACTTAGGTACATGCTCTTAATTTGATTGGGCTTGCTCTAGAAATTTCTCATAGAGTTTTGTAAATTAGGACCCCAAGGCAAAGTTTGATATGTCTATTTCTAGAGCTAAGAGACCATGTTCTTCTCTTTAACCTATTTTTAAAAAAGGAAGTTAAATTGTGCATCTAGATTGTAGTATTTGATAGTAATGGTGAGTCAATTCACTTGACAGTGGAACCACCACCATGCCTTGATCTTTGCATTAAATCACATCATGGATTATTGGATTTTCTTAAAACTTTCTTTTTTGATCTTATTCATTTTTATGTTCTTTGCGTTGTACTTCTTCTCATATCATTGGAAGTGATATTGCTTTGGGGGAGAATTATCTTCTAATATCCTAGATCTTGAGCAACAACCATGTTCTTCATGATTTATATAGCTAGGTCAACTAGTGAGATTTACTTGGGAAATTAGGAAATGCCTCTATAAGATTATGGATGGTCTCAATCTTAGGGTGAGTTGTATGGACAAAGTTCAAGGCCTTATTCTTACCCACTTTAGCAATGAAAATTCCTTCAGGGTCATAAACCCATGGGTCATCATTTAACTATAAAGAGAGGTTATATAACATGTCATGTGTGAGGCCCACCCTTGTGTGACAAGTTTAATTGTACTATTAGTCTTGATTGTGTTTTGATACACTTGGTATTGGTTATGGTATATGGACTTATGATCCTTTTTGATAGACTATACTAGTATTGATGTTGGAATGGAATAGATGATTTAATTGCATATGATGATATGGAGCTAATTAAAAGATAGTTGAGTTATAATTTAAATTATGTATAAGAGATGCATGTCTTAATTTTGGTTAATTGCATGTTGTTCAAGTGAGATTAGAAATGATCCTTCTACTTACTTGAATTGTATTGCAATTGATTACACATGTTTAGTTGATCATAATATTGGACACGTGATGTCAATAGAAGATAATTTGATTTGAAATTGCTTTTGATACACATTGTGGTGAGTAGATTAATTTTGGATAAACATGTGATTACAATTATTCTGATGATCACTAGAAATGAATTCATTAATCTAGTAGGCTTGAAATATATTAGAAAATCTATGTTAAAGGATCGAAATGATAGACATATGATGTCAATGTGAAATGAGATGGATTTGAATTAGATTAATGAAATGTTCCTTGATGAAATAAATTTATTATCTTTTAAAGTGTGAACATTTGTATGTTATGTGACTAAGTGCCTAATTTTAATATAAGTTGCTTCATCTATATATATGTTGAATATATTGATGGGTGCAATTCAGTGTGTAGATTATTTTCCATGGCTAATGTAAATTTAGAGGTTTGACAAGTAACCCATGTGAATTAACCTTGTAATACCAATCCTAGTCCCTAAGGTGGACTAAGGTCTTTGGTTGAAAATGAATGTTAAAATGTGTCGAATCTTTTGTAAATTTTAATTGTTTAAGTGTCTTGAGGTTGTTTAGGATGAGTTGGATGATGTGTTGTGATCCTTGTTGTTCAATTTCGGATTTGTGATTTAAGGGATTTTAAAAAGGTGTTAAATGGTTTGTTTCTTAGTTATTTTATTGTTTTTAAGGCCCTAGGTCAAGTACCTATGGTATAGGTACTTGTAGGGCTACTAATCTTTGGTCTCGACCAAGATTTGACCCTTCCAAAGTACCTTGGGAAGGGCGTGACGAGATTTAGGTTTGGGGATGAGGAATGGGTGACTTGTCACCATTCTATTCTCATTATCCAAGGTTCATGTATGGGCTTGGGTTGATCCCAAATCCTCACACATGTGTGAGCACACAATGTAAGCTTTTCATGAGAAGAGAGCCCATGTACTTCCCACTCCCCAATGCCTCACACATGTGAGAGCATTTGTGGGGAGATGTGCTCTTGGGAGTGAATGAGAAGGTGACAAGTGTCACCTCCCCATTAAAGAGATTTAAAATTTGAACCCCTATTTATCCCCCTCTTTAGGGTGAGAAAAGGGTTTTTTTTTTGTTATTTTTAGATTTGCATTTGGAGGAGTGGTTGCAAGAAGAACTTGGAGTTGGAACTCTTGGAAGGGCTCCAACCACTCCTCATCAAATCTTTGGAAGCCTAAGAGGTAGGCTCTCAAGGTTCCCAAGATTATGTGTGTGTTGCAATGCTCTTCTTGTCTTTCAAAATTCTTGTGAATGCTTGGTATAAGTGTATCTCTTGGTTTTATTGTTTAAGTGTATTGTGGGCAAGGGTTGTGATAGGTGTTGATCTCTTTATGTGTGGGGGCATACCTTGTTTGGGGTTTAGAGAGGTGTGAACCTCCTCAAGAGAAGTTTACTCCTTGAGAGGAGTTTGTAGGCAAGAGTTCCTTGATATTTGGAGATTTGAGTATTGTGAAGTTGTAGGCAAGAGTGCCTTGATCCTTGGATATTTTGAGTATGGTGGAGTTATAGCAAGAGGCTATGGTGTTTTGGTATCAATATTTCGTAATAAGTTTTGGTGCAAGTTTTGATATATTACTTCTCCTTGTAGAAGTGATGTCCACTCTACTCCCCCTCTTGAACCCTTGTTTATGGGTCCTTGTGTTTGTGAATCTCCTTAGGTTGGGAGTGCTTGTGATTTCTTATGTGTGTTTTAAAATGGTATCCTTGTTGTGTGTTTGATCTCGGGGTTACCTTGAAGGTATCCTAGCTTGGGGGTGGCTTGCAAGCAAGCTTATGGTTGGGTGGTGAGCCCTGCATTGGCCTAGTTTAGAGTTGTTTATGTATTTTTGCAGGTTGGTTAAGGCGGCAAAAGGAAGGAGAAGAATCTCTCATTGTGTAGCCTAGTTCCTTTTTAAGAGTATTATTATTTTTTAGAGACTATGTAAAATTTTTAAGCTTGTAAAGATTTGTAAGTGGGAAGGAATGTGAAGGAGAGTTGTATGTAACTCCTTTGTTCAAGTGCAAATTTGTGTGGTTATGTGGTTTAAACATTTGAGTATTTTAGAATGTATCATTCTCATAGTCATTTGAAATGGAATACAATGCTCTCTCGTATTGACTTAGGAAAAGAAAGAAAAAAAATGCCCTTAACTGTTTTAAAAGAAATATGTGAGTAAGCTCTTCGAAACAATAGTTAAAATGCAAAGATAAATAGCTTATAGTGTTTTAAAACATTTCTTAAGTTCTATTTTAATTGATTAAATAGAATATTAGCATGGTTATATCCTTTAACTCCCTTATTTTATATATATATAAGTATGTTTGTTTAAGAGAATTATAAATGTTAGATTTTTGTTATTTATACCTCTATGTAAAATTAAAAAAGATAAAGAGTAGAGCATATATTATATATATTGAAGGTTTTATTAATGTCAAAAGTTTTCAATAAATAAAAAATTGAAGTTTGTTTTATTTATTTTAGGCGTTGCCCATAAGAATGGGCAGGAGGGTTTCCCCCTTGTGCACTGCCTTGGCAGCGGTGGTGGTGGGAGAGCCCCCCATAGCATTGCTCAAGGGCAACATTGTGGGGAGGGCTCAGCCCTCCCCATAGGGGGGCCAACCTGTGTGCAGGTTGGGACCCCAAAGGGCCCTGTGCCCTGCACAAGGGGCAAACCTCTTTGTTTCTTTTTAACATTGTTTGTTTTATCAACAAAAAAACACAATAACTTTTAAACCTGCGAGTGGCTATTCTTTCGGCCCTTCTTTTACATATGCATGCTATTTTTTTATATATAAATATAAATGATTATATATATACAATTTATAACCTATATTCTATTCTTTGTCAAGTTATAAGAAAAAAAAAAAGAAAAAAAAAAGAGTTTATTTCTATATTAGAAAACAAATAGAATAAGCATGATTGGGAATATTAGAAAAAAAATTATTGATAACATTTAGAAAAACAAAGCAAAGGAAAAAAAATATTAGAGAAATAGTAAAATGAGAATAAATATTGACTTAGAAGTAAATGTTAGGATCATGTTAGAAATTTTTTTGCAATAGATAGAAACAAATTCTCGAGAAAATGAAAAAAAAAACTTAGAGGTTTCCTTCCTCTCCTTTCCTCCCAACTTGGAAAAAACAAAGTGAGATCAAATGAGAGTTCTAATCACTTTTATAAGTTGTTTTCTAGGGTTTAGTGTTGCCCTAATGGGTTAAGTCATAATGTGGTTTTAGTTCTAATTAATCACACTTTGGAAATATTAAACCAGTTTGGTGTAGTTCTATAGTCCTATTTGATTTATTTGACTTGGGAATGAAATTTGTTTTGGACTTTAGAATGTTATTAAATTTATCAATTTTTGGTTGAGCATATTGTGTTAATATTTATTCTTGAATCTTGGGATGGGGATTATTGGGAACCTTCAGTTCAAAAAATAAATGTATTTTCTTTTAATTAATTTAATCATTTAAAATGCGTATTCAATTGTTGGTGTATTTAACTTCCTTCTAAAAAAAGGAATATTAATTTTTGTTAATTGTGTAAATGTCAATTTAGACTTATTTTCTTATGCAATTAAATCGACTTAATTTAATTAAGTTTTTATTTCCATGGACCCTTTAGATGTATTTGGGTAAAGTTTAATTGTTGTAATATTTAAATCAACCTTTAGGGTATTTAAATATTAGTTAAATTCTTTCCTTTCGCTTGGCCATGTAATGGCTTGGGAATGTTGCAATTATATTGTTATTTTAATTCACTTAGATGTTAGGTCTCACCTTTAGGGTGAGATC